>CM028129.1:1408397500-1409040000 GCA_016271365.2 Neoceratodus forsteri | reverse complement strand
GGGGTCCAGGCGCGGGTTGCAGGATTCTCCTGGTTTACCACCCTCCTTTGTTGGGGGGGAGATTTCCTGCATGAGGTCGTGGATTTCGTCATTGACAGGGTGTTGGAGTCTCCCAGATGGTTAATTCTGGGAGACTTCAATGCCTGGGTGGACTATGAATCCTCACATCTTGGATGCAACCTCCTCCAGTTGATGACATCACTGGGCCTGTCACAGGCAGTTGCTTCTGCAGCCCATCACCCTGGTCACACCTTGGACTTGGTGTTCTAACTGGGGCTTGAGGTCACCGACCTCAACACTGACGGGTTTTATTTAACTACAAAAATTGATTAGTGTTTTGCTCATAAAAGTGCTAAAACACTGTGAAAATGCATAGCAGTTGTCTCACTGTGTTTAACAAGCATAACACTGCAGAAAACCTGTATAAATACTTTCTGTACAGTTAGCATTGTCCCAAGAAAAAAACTGCTAATCAATTATTTAAAACCCTGCACTGATCGGGTCACTTGGTCCAGTCATTGCATGGTAGAGTTCTTGTTCGAGGGGCCCCCAAGTCGTCCCACCCTGTTGAGCTGGTCAGCTGTCACCCTTTGAGGGGATTGTCCCCAGAGGTATTATCGGCTGTAGTAGATTTATTTAGTGTGAGTAATGCATGTGCGATTGGCACAGGTGAGGCAGTGGATGCCTATAATACTGATGTCTCCACAGCGCTCGATGCCCTCACACCGGTCCGTACATGACCCAAATCCTCTCGCTTGAGACTGCCATGGTTTGATGGGGCTCTCAAGGAAATGAAGATCAAGGGTCGGAAGTTGAAGCGTTGCTGGCGGAGGACCCACTCCGAGATTGACAGACTGGCCTTGTGGGCTCACTTTCATGAGTACAATGGGGTAAATTACTGTAAAAAGGCAGAGTTCCCATCCAGTGAGTTCCAAGTGAAAGAGTTTATTTAGGACATCACGAGGGGAACTTGTGATGTCCTAAATAAACTGTCACTTGGAACTTTCACTGTGTGTATTGCATCTTTTTCATATGTTCACTGGCTTGTTGCATTATTTGATGCTGATCCACTGTAGACAGTACAGCGCAGTATTCTGTGTGTTTTGTTCATGTCCAGGGAGATTGCTGCAGGGAGGAACAGACCAGCTCAGCTGTTTTGGACTGTAGACAGACTACTTCATCTGGTCTATCTGCAGCCGAAAAAAAGCATTTTCAATTACAATATGCAATGAGTTTGCTTAGTTCTTCTCTGACAGGTTGTCTTCTGTCCGATCTGGGATCTCCCCAGCAGGGCAAGGTCTGCCCCACGGTGGTAAGCTTGGTGGGAGCATAGCCACTCCAATTGTCTGGGAGAAGTTTAGGCCAGTGGAGGTGGCTGAGGTTGTTGAGGTGATTTTGAAGCTGCGGCCCACTTTTTGTGAACTGGACCCAGCCCCAACCCATATCCTAGTGGGATGCGTCAAGATCATTGGTCCAGTGTTTGCCAGGATAGTCCAATGTTCACTTTTGAAGGGAGGTTTTCCTGATACCTTGAAGGGGGCATTGGTGAAACCCCTCAGAAAGAAACCCTCTTTTGATCCTGACGTCCTGGTAAATTATCAACCTATTTCCAACATCCCATTACTGGGGAAGGTTATTGAGAAAATAGTGGCACTACTGCTGGAGGCGCACCTTGTGGCCTATGACAACTATGAGCCATTCCAGTCGGGTTTCAGGGCTAGGCATAGCATGGAAATGGCATTGGTCAGGGTACAAAATAGCCTCCTTAGGGTGAGAGATAGCGGAGACCAGTCAATTCTTGTTTTCCTTGATTTCTTCTCAGACCACATGGTGCTTCTCGATCACCTTAGAGAATACTGTGGACTTGCTGGTACGGTCATCAACTGGTTTGAGTCCTATCTCTCGCGCAGGAAGCAACGGGTGGTGTTGGGGAATTTCTTCTCCTCCCTGAAGCTCCTGCCATGTGGATTGCCTCAAGCGTCGATCCTGTCCGATGCTGTTCATGGTGTACATGCTACCCCTGAGAGAGCTCATTAGACGTTACAGTTTGGGTTTTCACTGCTATGCAGATGATACTCAGCTGTACATGGTTTTTGCACCTGGAACAAATGATGCCACAGAAGTGCTTAACAGCTGCCTGACTGAAATTCAGGACTGGCTGGCCTCCAACTGGCTGAGGCTAAACCCAGACAAGGCAGAGGTCCTGATGATTGCGGAAGGTCATGGGTGTGATGAGAGTGCCTCTGAAGTGGCAACAGGATCAGTCCTAGGAGCCATTCTTGGGGTGAGAAATATGGGAGTTTTCCTGGATGACAGATTGACATTTGATGCTCAGGCGTCATCTGTTGTACAAAGTGGGTTTTACCACTTTAGGAATATTGCCTGGATTAAACCCCTAGTTTCGCCTGAAGATCTGCCATCACTAGTATACACCTTTGTCACTTCTAGGCTTGACTACTGTAATGCTCTATACTTTGGGGTCTGTGGAGGGAACCTCAGCTGGCTGCAGCTGCTGCAGAACGCAGCAGCCAGGTTGCTGATGGGCCTGTCTAGGTCATGTCATGACCTCTGTCCTGCGGGATCTGCATTGGCTGTCTGTCAGGTGGAAGATCATCTTCAAGGTGGGCTTGTTCACCTATAAGGCCCTGTACAGATTGGGCCCTGGTTACATGGCTGATCTCCTTACCCCTGCCACTCTGGTCCATTCCCTCCACTCCTCCACCAGGGGCCTCCTTGTGGTTCGCGGGCCAGGCTGAAAACCTTGAGCGATCTTCCCTTTGATGTGGCCGGCCCAGCACTCTGGAACTCATTTCCTAGATCTCTAAGGGAGGCCCCATCGGTGGACGTTTTTAAGAGGGGCTTAAAGACACATCTATTTAAAATAGCTTTTCTGGACTACTCATAATGTTAACTCTGTTTTATTGTTTTACTATTTATTAATTATTTATAATTCGTCTAAGTTTTGTATTTTAAAGTTTTAAAAACCCTGTAGAGCTTTGTTTTATTGTTACTATTTCCTTTCCTGTTTAGACTGTGTAAGGTGCCCAGAGCACCTGGGATTGGGCACCATATAAATAAACCTATCTTACTTACTATGATTCCTCTGAGTAAGAGAAAGGGGAGTGGCAGAGCTGAAGAAGAGGATTCTTATCCCTTCCCTGTTTGATACCAAATCTTTGTCCTATCTGATAACTGAGGCTTGTAGGACATTACAGCTGAAGGAGGTGCAATCCATGGAGCATTAGATGTAAATCCTGTCCTGTCCGTGTCCTCTTTTCCAAACTTTATTCACTGTGACCAGATTAATGAACAAGAATGGGCAGGTGCAGACCAAAGAAAATATCTGCCAAAACCCACGGTACGGTGTTTCCCTTTTTTGGAAGAAAATACCCACAAGTGGAGAAACCCCCTCCTTTGGCGGATAAGGCTCTACATAATTCCATCAGACACACCAATATTCCAGTTGAAGGGTCTTTGGCCTTAGCAGATTTGCGTGACAAGTGAGTAGATGCTTCATGCAGAAGAGTTTTCGCCTCCAATGGCACAAACCTCTGCACCTCTCATGCCTTCTTTATTGTTGCCAGAGCTGTAAACTTGTGGGTTTCGACCCAGGGCAGCTTCGTTCCCCCAGATTCATGGAGGGGGAGCATTTTGCAGTTGGTATCCATGGCCTCCACCTTCTTAGGGATGACATGATGGAGAACTTATGCATGTGGACTCACTCTGCTTATCACACTATGTCCTCTATGCAAGGCATGTGGCTTTGGTATTGGGTCACTGATCAGGGTTTGAAGACCAAGCTGTTTAACTTAGCCTTTGAGTGAGACTTACTTGTTGTTTGGTGCAGGCCCGGATGATATTTTAAAGAATATTCAGGATAAAAAGAAACCTAGAAACCTAGAAGCTGTCGTCAGAAAAAGGATCTCTTGGCCCACCTAGTCTGCCCTTAAGTCCCTACCTACTGTGCTACCCTAGACCCTATTTGATCTCCGGCCTTACCCCCAGCCCTGTTTTACTAAGGTCCCCTATGTCTATCCCATGCATGTTTGAATCCTGCTGCCGTTTCTGTACATACCACCTCTGCTGGGAGGCTGTTCCAGATGTCCACTACCCTTTCTGTGAAGAGGTATTTCCTCATAACCCCTCTAAATCTCCCCCCTTTCAGCTTCATATCATGCCCCCTTGTCCTAGAGCATCTCTTTATGTGCAAAATGGCCTCCCCTTCTCACGCCAGGAATTCTCTAATATTCATAACTTTTGTAGTTATCCCTTTTAAGTAGAGCTGCCTAGAGATGGAATGTAGGCTAATGATGGAATCATCATTGGCTCATGCCAGTTTTCAAATGCTGCCCTTATCAACTGCCAGCATTCTACTGTTCAGATTTCATTCTTTGCCTGACAAGTACAGATGCCTCGGAGTGCTCTCCTCATCAGTTGTTCCTGTTGTGCTGAAGTCAATAGAACTTATCTTTTATATATTTTTCATTTGCTGCCTTTATCTTTTGTTAATTTGTCAACCGTTAATACAAAAAACTAAAAACTAACTTATTTTCTCGGTTTCTCGTTATCCCATGATAATAGCAACGTGATTATAGCGACTAAAAAATCGCGACCGCAGAATAGCGAAAAAAACAATTAAACGAGCATGGAGTTTCACCGACTCATCTCTAATGGTGACTACATTTGCAATAATAGCGACTAATAGCGCTTACCTTACACTGATGCAAAATCCGCCCGCTCGAGAAGCAAAATCAATCTAAGTAGAAGTTAGTTTCCGTTTCCTGTTGTACATCATAAAACCCCCACCCCCAAGTAGTAGAGTCAGCAAAACAACCCAATGGATATGGCAGTCGAGTTTCTCACCAGCCAAAAAGGTAAGCCACTGGTGCTGTATGGGGGCTACCTTTATTGCTGAGATAAGGAAAAGTCAGATGACGTTTATTGGAGATGTGCAGATTCTCAAAAATATAGTTGCCTTGCGAGACTGCACACCTCCGGGGAAAACATAGTAGCCGTTGTCAGGCAACATACACACGTACCTGATGCTGCTGAAATCAGTGTTAGACATGTGATGGCTAACATAAGGACAAGAGCACGCTCTACAGTGAAGACAACTGCACAGGTTGTGGTAGAGTGCACTGCAACTGCACCTGAGGCAGTGACTGGAAGGCTACCTGGCATTAGCTTGATAAAATGCACTGTGCAGCGTATTCGGCAACAGGAGCGTGGCCGTCCTGTGACTCCTACCACAGTGGAGGACCTTATTATCCCCCTGAATTCTCTATTCTGAGCTCTGGTGAACGGTTTCTACTATACGACAGTGGGCAGGAGAAAGATCGAGTGCTGTTGTTTTCAACAGAAAACAATCTGCAATGTTTGAAGGAATGTGGGGACTGGATGCTTGATGGCACATTCAAGTCCTGTCCAGCATTATTCTATCAATTGTACTCGGTGCACGGTATTCGTTCGGGAATGCTTTTAACAGCTGTTTTATGCTTTAATGAATTCCCACAAAACGTCTTATGAGAGAGTCTTTTCTAAGATTCGAACACTCGTTGCTGACTCTTGCCCATCAAATTCTGTCATGGATTTTGAGCGGTCATCATGGAAAGCATTTACCAATGTTTTCCCAGAAACACAGCTTCGTGGTTGCATTTTCCATTTTGCACAAGCTGTGTGGAGGAAAATCCAACAGCACCCAGAGGTGGAAAACAGGTATTGCACTTACGAATGCTGTTCTCATTGCCGTTTGTGCCGCCTACTGATGTTATAATGAAATTTGAAGAAATGAAAGAAATGGATTTTTTTTGCAACACATGAAGAGTTGTTACAGCCAGTGCTTGACTACTTTGAAGACACCTGGCTTGGGCGTCCGAGCGGCAGAACAGGGCGCAAAACAGCACATTTCCCAATACATCAATGGAACGGTTACACTACTACTCATATGGGGTTAGCAAGAACTAACAACAGCGTTGAGGGATGGCACAGGGGATTCAGCTGTAGGCTAGGCGCATGTCATCCTAGCATTTGGAAACTGATTGATGGTCTAAGAGAAGAACAAAAGCTTTGTGAGATGAAAATGCAGCAGCTAATTTCTGGTGCTGCATCTACTGGCACTAAAAGGAAGTACAAGGATCAGAATATTCGTATAGCTGCAGTTGTGGATCAATACGAGTCCCATACTACATCTGAGTATTTGAAAGGATTAGCCTACAATTTTCAGTTTAAGCAGTGAAGAAGAAAGCTGATTGCAGTTTGCAGACAGAAGTCTAGAAGACAGAAATGAACGAAGTGCAGTGAAGTGCTGTGAAGATTCGAAAGAAAGAAATAAAGGTGGTTTTCCTGGCTTTGCCAGTTTTTTTTTAAAATTGTGAGGGTCGCTGTTTTGACATTTCAGATCCTTGTTCTCTGGTACAGAAATTAGCTGCTACATTTAAATCATGTCTGCTTTCAATAATTGTTCTGCTTTGCTGGTTTGTTCGGTATTAAATAGGCTTTTTAGAGTCATTCGGTTTGCTCAGTATTAAATTGTCACCAAGAGTTTGATGAAATGTATAGAACTTAGCTGCTGCATTTAAATCAACTTTCATTTTGGTTGTTGTTAGGCTTTTTAGAGTCGTTCGGTTATTTGTGGAAGGGAGAACAACAGCACGCTGGAAGGCGATCTTGTGGAGCACAGTTTGATGCGCCATTTTAAACTTGCGCTGTTTTGTACTGTCGCCTTTACTGTGGTTGCCGATACGTAGTCGCCCAAATTAATGTCTTGATTTTAAAGTCGCTATTATTACATAAAACCGGTTTCTCCTGGTTTGGAATAACTGCGGGGGTACCGAGCCTTAGTCTCTCTTTCCGGAGTTTTTTTTTTTTTTTATCTAAAACTCCAGTTAGTTGTGTGTGTGTGTGTGTGTGTGTGTGTGTGTGTATACGTATATATGTATGTATGTATAGATATGTTAATGTTATATTGTAGGGGCGCAGTTGCGCTCCTATGGTTAGGGTTGAGTAGGCACTTTAATGTTAAACCTCAGCTTTTACGCTTTGTTAACTTTGCAGCTATTCAATGGATTTGCATGAAATTTGGAATGTGCCATCTGGTATGGTAGGTCTCTTGATTTACCAAGTTGCATTTTGGTCGGATGTATGGTTTTATGCAGTAAAACGCTAAAAAACTAGTTTTTCGCCACTTTTGACAGTTTTTTTCCCATGGTGCTGCAACCACACCATGTGGTATTTTGGTCTGAAATTTGGAACATAGAAAGAGTTCTTGTCAAGGAACAATCCAGCATTGGTTTGGTTAAAAAAAAATATATTAATCTGTTCCAAAGTTATAACATTTTTAATTTTTGGGTTCTGAGCATGCTCAGTTCACTCCAAAATTTATATGTATTTTTGACAAACTAGGATTGGTGTCACAGTCAAGGATTTTTGTCAGTTTACGGACTAGGATTTTAAAAAATCCTAGTCCATCAGAAAAATTCCTTGTCCGTGAGCCGCCATCTTGTTTTCAGTTTGCCCTCAATCAAAATGTAGCTTTCTCCACGGGTGTCTTTTGGGCCAAATGAGGCATGGGGTTTGCACAGGGTGATGCCCTCTACAAAGCCATGCCTTTGGTTTGGCTCGTTTTGGTTAAAAATAGCTTTTTAAACTTTAAAAATTATTTGACCAAGACTTGCTAGCGATCCTAGTCCGCGAGACGATCCTCGTTCGCGAGTCTACAAAATCCTTGTCTGTCAGTTTGTGACCAGATGTCCCTTCTCGCGGACCAGGATCAAGCTGACGGTCAAGGATTTTGGTACCTCACGAAAGAGGATCAGCTGACGGACTAGGATTTTGTCAGCTCACGGACAAGGATTTTTTTTTTTTTTAATAATCCTTTTTTTGTGAGGTGACAAAATCATGGTCCACGAGCTGCCAAAATCCTAGTCCATGAGACGATTCTCATTTGCGAGCCTACAAAATCCTTGTCCGTCACAAACCCTTCTTGCAGATCAGGATTAAGCTGACTGACTAGGATTTTGCTACCTCGCGAAAGAGGATCAGCTGACGGACTAGGATTTTGTCAGCTCGTGGGCAAGGATTGTTTTTTTGAATCCTCTTTCGCGAGGTGACAAAATCGTGGTAGGCAAGCTGTCAAAAACCTAGTCTGCCAGCCAGTCCTCTTTCATGAGGCTGCAAAATCCTTGTCTGTCACTTTGTGACCAGATGGTCCTTCTTGCAGACCAGGATTAAGCTGATGGACTAGGATTTTGCTACCTCACGGATGGGGATTGATCTAACAGCCCAAGATTTTGCTACCTCGTGGACTAGAAATGTTTTAAAGGTGTAAAAACTTTACTATTGCATAGCTCATCAACGGTTTGCTCTTTTTACTTGCAATTTGCAGGGTATTGGGGGGATGCCCTACTGATGTGAATTATGCTGTTTAGGTGTTGGGAACTTAAGTGGCTGCATAGCTATCCTATCATGAATTCAAGATTTTATCCATAGGATAACATTGTGGTGCCCATTGTGCTTTTCATCGCCTATATCTCGGAAACGAAGGGAGATACAGACTTTTCGCTTCGGGTGGCTTAAATCACCTTTAAGTGATCTAATTCTCTGGGACAAGATTAGGAACCACAGACTACACCTGCAGTGGAATATTTTTTGTAGGTTGCACGGTTACTAACATATTGGCAAATTAGTGTCACAAGGGTTCCAAGGGAGTGTTTTCAGCACTTTTCGGTGCTGATATCTCGTAAACGATGGGAGATACAGATTCGCTCAATTTTATGTCATGTGCAGGCAGTACTCGCTGTCATGATTACAGTGACACTTGAATTGTTTTTCTAGCTGCTACGGTTCCCAAGATATTGTTAAATTTGTGTTACAAGGCTTCCCTGCCCTACAGGGCTGCTGTATGGCTCTGTAGCTATGTGTAGGTGGGAGCACAGGATCCCAGAGGCCTGCACTCCTGCAGGCAGACACATACCGTTATGCACAAATGGGCATCTTGGTGGGGGCCAGCGCCCTACCAACACATGCTGTTTACTACTTATATTATACTTTTTCAAAAGTAAGGAAATCATGGCAAAAACTGCATTTATGCATCAGTTAGGTTAAAGCAACAAAAGTGAGGAAATGAGATGTTGGGTTGAGTTTCTAACCCCTCACATTTCTTATCCTCTCATAGACTGGACAGACAGGTGTGCCATGGGATTGTGAGGCCTAACTCCTCGCACCATTCTCCTTTACTGTAGCATGTCAACATGTTTACACATGGAATGGGGCGAGAGTTAGGCCACACGACCCCATGGCACACCCCGGTGTCTGTCAGTCTATGGAGGATGAGGGTGTGTAGTGTGAGGGGGGGTTAGGGGCTTAACCCTAATGTCTCATTTCCTCACTTTTGTTGCTTTAACCCTAACTGATGCATTAAATGCAGTTTTTTGCCATGAATAAACATATAAAATATGTGTGTGTGTGTGTGTGTGTGTGTGTATGTATATATATATACATATAATATATGTATATGTTATAGTAGCGCAGTTGCGCCACTATAGTTAGAGTTCAGCGGTCGGTTACATACTAAAGTCAAAAGTTTGTGCGTTAATAACTTTGGACCCATTCAATGGAGTTGCCTGAAATGTGGTATGCGTGGTGGGGCATGGTAGATCTCTTGATGTGGCAAATTGTGTTTGCTTGGACTTACGGTCTTTGTGTACAAAAGCGTTGAAAAATGCAAAATTGTCCGGTTTTGGAGGCAACTTTTGGGATACTTGACGTGGTGTTGCACGGCCGACGTGTAGCATGCCGTTCTGCGAGATGGCTTGTTTGAAAGTGCTTTGGTGGTTGAACATGCCGCTTTTCATTTGGTGAAAATATAGTAAGGCATTCAAAAGTTATGCCACTTTTAAGTTACCGTTATAAGTCAATGGGAAAATTTATATGTCTATTTTGCGAACAAAGAATGGGGTTCTGCTATCTGGTCTCCGCCTGGCGTATCAAAGAATTTGTAGTTCATGGTTCAAGAATCTTTGTCCCCGAGGATTTTCAAATTCTTTGATCACGAGGTCCCATTTTGTTTTATTTTCTGATTGGAAAACACAAATATCTCGGCTCAGGGTTACTTGAAGTAAAACTGGATGGGTTTTACTTGGGGGCTCCGCTTCATCGAGCTATATGCCATTGGTTTCATCCAAATCATTAAAAAAATTGAGTTGTAAGCTTTTAAAATCTTAATTCACGGCTCGCTAACTATCTTTGATCGCGAGCCTGCAAATTCTTTGATTGTGAGATTCTTTGATCGCGATCTTGCATCGCGACCTAAAAACACTAATATCTCGGCTCAGAGGTGGGCTAGGGACACAAATGAGGGTGGGTTTTGCTCAGGAGGGTCCATTCTATTGAGGTATGCTGTTGGTTCAGTTCAAATCGGTGAAAAATTCTTGTTTCACCATTTTTAATTCTTTGTTCGTGAGCCTGCAGATTCTTTGGTCATGAGATTCTTTGATCGTGATCGTGCATCATGAGCGAGGGACGAGATGTCCCAATTTAAAAATCAATTTCTCAGCCCAGGGTGTCCTATGAAGTCAAATGAGGGTGGGTTTTACCTGGGCTTGCTCTGTCGAACCATGGTGGTGGTTTACCACACCTTCAATTTTTTGATTTATAATATTTTTAATTCTTTGATCAGGAGCCTGCAAATTCTTTGATTGTGAGATTCTTTGATCGCCATCTTTGATCGCGAGGGAAGAACAAGATGGCCAGATTTTTTTATAATGGTATAGACTGGTAAAATTTCACTATCTTTAACATTGAATATCTCAGAAACGGTTTGGTCTTTTTACTTGAAATTTGGAGGGTGTTTACGGCATGTCCTGTAGATGTGAACTATGGTGTTTACGTGTCTAAAAAAATTTCTTTTGTGGAGATATTGTGTGACGCACTTTATGTGTTGCGGACAGTGTTTTGCTTGTGGTGGTGGCTTGAAATTGATAGGATACCTAGCCCTAGTGTTATGGATGTAGTTTTCAGTCGTTGTGTGTGTTAAATGTCAACAGGTGCGGAACTGTACCACTCTGACGAATGAAAATTTCAAATTTTGACATGTTATATCTTGGACACGGTTTGGTGTTTTTACTAGAAATTTGGAGGATGTTGACAGCATGTCCTGTAGATGTTAACAGAGGTGTTTATGTGTCGGACAATTATTTTTTGTGGACATATTGTGTGGCCCAGTTTACATTTTGTGGACAGCGTTTTCTGTTGTTCAACGAAATTAACATTTGTTTGGTGGCTGGCCTTGCTGTTGTGAATGTACTTTTTAGTCATTGGGTGTGTAATGTGGCTTGACACTTCAGTTGGTGATCACCAACTGCGCAATTTTCTACTTTCTATTCTTTCTTAAAACGAAGGAATTCTATGCAAAATTGTAACGCATCAGTTAGTTCCTCAGCGAGAAGTGAGAAATCGCTTTGCGGTTCCCACCCTTGCACCCCTCCACCCCGCCCACCAGCAGGCATCGGGTGTGCTAGTCATCGGCCCCAACTCTCACCCCATCCCATGTAAACAAGCTGAGGTGGTGCAGTGTAGCAGAATGGGTGAGAGTTGGGGCTGATGACCCCAACGCACATCCCGATGCCTGTTGGTGGGGCGGGTGCAAGGGTGGAACCTTAACAAATTTCTCACTTTTTTCGCTAGAAGAACTCCTTAACTGATGCATTAAATTACGTTGTATAGTAATATATATATATATATATATATAAATATTAGAGGCAAAACCCATTTAATGCATTAGTTAGGGTTGTTCCACAGTGACAAGCAAGGAAACCCCGAGTTAGGGGCAAAGCCCCTTGGACCCCCCGCCCACCCCCTTAACTGGCATCTGGGTGTCACGGTTAGGTCGTTGGTCTTAACTTCTCACCCTATCACATGTGTGAAGAAGCAGAGGTATAGGAGAATGGGGTGAGAGTTAGATCGACGACCCCAACCGCACCCTGATGCCGGTTGGGGGGGGTGGCCGAAGGGCCAAGGGGGGGGCTTTCAACCCTAACACCAAATTTCCTCGCTTTTGTCGCTGTGGAACAACCCTAACTAATGCATTAAACAGAGTTTTTTGCCTCTAGTTTCCCTTCTTTTTGAGAATGATGATGAAATATAGTGAATGTAATGTGGCGGCGGGAGTGCGGGGCCCTTCGCCACATGATGTCTTGTGACATAAGAAGAACAGCAACACAAACAGAATCGCGAACAGTGGCGTACATGGTAACGCAAACGTAAATGGCAAAGGAAACGTTAATAGAAACGCAAGTGCAAAGTGACGCCGACGCGAACAGTGACGCAAACGGACATTGAAGCACGTACAAAAACGTAACTGGTAACGCGAACAGTGATGGCAGTGGTATTTTAAATGGAAATGTTAAGTGTCACAGCAAAAAGAATGCGAAAGGGAACAGAAACAGACACGCGAACGCAAACTGTAACGCGCACAGGCACGGTACTGCAATTGTAAATGCAAATGGTAAAGTTAACATGAAGAATAACGCCAAAGGAAAGAGAAACAGAAACAGGAATAGAAGCACGTACAGAAATGTGCACGGGTACAGTAACACAATTGCAAATGCAAATGGTAACAGTAACAGCAAGGAAGACGCAAAACGAAAGAGAAATGGAAATGCAAACGAAAGGGCTGGCGTAAACGCAAATGGCAATGCGCACAGTGACACAAAAACGCTAACAGAAACAGTAGTGGAAACGCAAATGGTAACCGTAACGAAAATGCAAGCGCGAATGACGACGCAAAGGGTAACTCGCACGATGGCGTACACAGGAATGGTAACACAAATGGGGACATAAACGCAAGTGGAAACAGTAACTCTAACAGTAACGGAAGCACATCACCTGTTTTTGCCAAACAGGTGCATACAGAAAAACAGTGTGTACAAAGAATGTATGCATTGTAATGGGGATCGAGCATTGGAAGTACTTAATTGCTAATATCTCAGCAACCACACGACATAGAAAAAAAATTTATATTTCACAAAAATCTTGATTTTCCTGGCTAGGTGTTTGCTATTATATGTAACTCACAACAAAAATTCCGTATCTCGCACCAGTTTCGAAATACGAGCCCCAAAAGGCACGGCGGACGCCACCATGTTAGTCTGTGGGAAAAGAAAAAAGTCAACTTCTGAGTACCATAACTTAGCAGCCATGCAATATTTTTTCCACCAAACCACCAAAAGGCACATCTGTGAGATGTTGGCTGCCTTCCCTCCAAATTTCAGCTCAAAAGACCAAACCGTTCTTTCGCAGCAGGGTGGCAAAGAATTCCTGTCATTTTGGCCAAGTCTGAAAAAGTAGTGTCGCAATTTGCGGCAATTTTCACAAAATTTTGCAAAAGTGTCGTGCCTGCGACACTACTGGTTCCAGAAATTTGAAAAGCATCCTCGGGGTCCGACTAGGTGAACACAAAAAGAATTGTGTCCCTAGAGGATCCCAAATTTAAATGGCAATGTTTTTTCTGATCACCAACTGAAAAACAAAATGGCAGATTCGCGACACTACTAGGGCCATTTGCGACACTAAAAAGTGCATTTGCGAAAGTGTTGAATATTTTGTTAACTTTTCCCATTAGCTTATAATGGGAACTTGTTTGAATAACTTTGAACCGTTCAATATTTTTCGTGAAATCTTCAAAGGCATACATGGGACATGTTTCCTTGAAGTTTTGGACCATCGCAAGTAAACCGTCGCGCGACCTGTAGGTGAGAGCAAAGAAATCGAAAGCAAAATTGCACAATTGGTTGTCGCTAATAACTCCGCAGCCATATATCTGACCAATACGAAACTTGACAGATCCCAAGATCTACCATGCCCAGTTGTGCATACCAAAATCCAGGAAAATCCATTGAATGATGGCAAAGTTATTAAGGTGCAAATGTGACCATTTAACCTTAAAAGTGCTGCCTACCTAGTGTGTGTGTGTGTGTGTGTGTGTGTGTGTGTGTGTGTGTGTGTGTATATGTATGTGTGTTTATGTGTATATGTATATATATATATATATATATATATATACACACACACATACATACCTACATGCTGTGTGTGTATATGTATGTGTGTGTATGTATATGTATATATGTATATGTGTGTGTGTGTGTGTGTGTGTGTGTGTATATATGTATATGTATATATGTATATATATATATATATATATATATATATATATATATATATATATATATATTTGATGGTTTGCCTGGTGGCGCTGAGGGTTGAGGCACTGTGCCACACTCACACCACACCGGCAACCTGGGTTCGGGAACGAGCCCAGGGAGTCGGCAGGGAGGGAGAGGAGTGAGTGTCCAGAGGACAGCTCTCCTCTTCCGGGAGGGAAGGGGGTTCACTCTCTGCATTTGACTGGCCTCTGGCAGAAGTCGGAGGCACGGCAAGCGCAGAGCATACAGTAGGGGATGGGGTGTGGTGACGGCGGTGACGCCATGACGTCATGCGTGCCAACCCCCAGAACAAGGGAAGATGCTCTCCAAGCTCTGGGAGGACAGAGCACCGGAGCAGACACCTCATTGTTCGCACCTGCCTGGCTGTCCGGTTCCCAACGAAACTTGAGGTGTTCGGGGTGTAGCAGCCCCACCTCGTCCTGCTTGGGGGGGAAGAACCGTGACTCCATGGGGCGAATGGGAAGGTCCAGGTAGGTGGCAGAAGCGGGGGCTGGGTCCATTGGTGCTCCCGAAGAAGTGGAGCCTGGGGAGGTGGGGGTGGATAAAATATGATTATAAAAAAAAAAAAAAGTAACCGATAACCTCTGTTCATTTGTTTCGGTTCTTATGGGAACATTTATCGGTTCCCGAACCGACAGTAGGAAAAAAAAAAAATTCAAATTTACAAACCTTATTCCAGTTTCTTTTTTCTGCCAGTTTACATTATGTCAGATAAACCAAAGACGAGAACTGGTGAACCTGGCTTCAAAAATTGTACCCAGTGTGAGGAAGTATTTGTCAAAGCCGACAGACACTCCTTGTGTGTTGTCTGCCTTGGCCAGGATCATTTTTCTGCAGAATGTGACACTTGTAAAACCTTTCCACTTAAAACAGAGAAAAAGCATTTGGAGAGGCTGCAGAAAAAGTTGCGAAAGGGTTCCTCAGGCTCTGACCAGCCTACGCCCTCAAAACAAGTGAGTGAAACCGCAGCTACTGTACTTACCATCCCTGATAAGGGTGCACCAGGTAAAAGACATGCTGAACCGGCTAACTCTCCAGTTCCTTTTAAAAAATCAAAAAGACATAGCATACTGAACCCCATGCCAGTCGGTCTAAGGAGACTTAAACTGAACCTGTGTTAATGCCTTCACCTAAGGAAATTGCTCAAGCCCTGAAAGTCATTCAAGCTTTGTAGGGGTTGCCCCCCCCCCATCCAGGGACAAACCTTAAATAAGCAAGCCACCCTTTCTGCACAGCGCTCAACCCAGGAACACTTAGGGTCTGAGGGAGGACTATGAGGAGGAGGAAAAAGAAGGTATTGAACCAGACGTATCCTCTTTACAGGAGTTTGGTTCCCCTCCTAGAACAACTGAGGATTTTTCTTCACATTTTTCTTTTGTTAGAAAAAAGGCTGATGATTTGGTTTTCACTACCAGTGAAGCAGTAGATGTTGATGAAAAAGGAGAAGAAGGAGAAAAAGAAATGATGGGGTTCACACCTACAAAAAAGCTGTTGCTCCTAGTCTAGAAGTTTTTCAGAAAGGTTGCTTTTAAAAATCCTCATTCTAGCTCCCCTGTAGATAAACAGTTGAAGAAGTATCAACGTGACATAGATGGTGCTGAATTTCATTTCACACACCCTGATCATCAGGGAGTGATACAGACAGCAGCTTGTGATAGAGCAGAAGTGCCTTTAGCCTCCCACCCTCTAGAGAAAGATTCTAGGAAAATGGATAGCATGGCAAAAAAGGGTATCTATCTGTCTGCCTGCTTGGCAATTACACAGGCTAGCTATCGAGCATATGCAACACAGTACCAGAAGTCACTGTGGCAATCTATTTTGGATTTGTCCAAGAAAGCACAGTCTGGTCTCTCAGAGGATTTGGCTGAGACTGCCGGATGTAGGTTGGAGGCTGCTAAGTACCAGTTCCAGATGGCAGCTGACTCAAATGACACTCCTTGAGTAAAGGGGGGGGGGACATAACAGAAACTTTAAGTACCTCAGTGGAATCAACAAAGTCCAAGAGGGTAGCATCTTTCAGAACAAGGACACAATTTGAAGATGGGGGTGGGGGTGGGGGTTCAGGGCAATGTGAGGAAGTATTTTTCACAGAGAGAGTGGTGGACGATGGAACAGCCTTCCTGAGGAGCTTGTGGGGTCTAAAGCTGTGGGAGAATTCAAGAATGCATGGGACAGACATAAGGCAATTTTTGTGGGGGGCAGGAAGAAATAGGTTGTTGGTTAACTAGGATCTGTAGCTTATCCTGTAGATAGGGAAATGGGCAGAGAAGGTGGGCCAAGCGGTCCTTATCTGCAGTCAAAGTCTATGTTTCTGTGCTGCCAGATGGATGGCAAATTGTGTATGTTTGAGGAGGTTTGCTTGGCTCAGGGCCACAAACCTCACTCAGGACACTCAAAATAAAGCTACGGATTTCCCCATAGAAAATAACTCACTCTTTGGGGACAAGACAGAGGCCTGGATATCATTATCTCTAACCGCCACCACAAAATCCAGGACATAAAAATTCTTCCCGACTCCCTAAGTGACCACTCACCCATCCTATTCCTATCGACCTCCTCCACCCACAAACCCATAGCCCAAACCACCTTCCAAAGGCATCTCTGCCCAGGGGGTTAAAAAAAACTTAAACAACTTCTCGCCCAAATGGACTGGTCCCCCATTAATATAGCCCCCAGCATTGACATTGAGCTTAATCTGTTCACGCAGGCGTTCACTAAGGCCTGTGATCTCTATGCACCACTCACCAAACACCGCACCAAAAGACAAAATGCACCATGGATCACCCCCTCCCTACTCCAAAAACTAAGGGAAAGGGACGATCTCTGGTACAAAGCTACGGAGTCTGGCAGGTCGGCTGACAGACAATCCTATAATGCTGTACGCAATGGATGCACGCGAGCCATCTGCAAGGCCAAAGCAGACCACTATCAAACTGCTCTCACCACGACATGGGGGTCTGCATGGACCTTCTGGAGTAATGTCAAAGAACTTAATGGGAAATCAAGCTCCCCACCTCCCTCCCAGCTCTCCATAGACGGCATCATTTCCACTGACCCACTTACCATAGCAAACTTTCTAAATACCACCTTCACAGATCTCAGCACTGTTCTCCCCAGTTGTTTCTTTGGCCATGTGCCCTAATCTCACCCCCAACCCTTCAGTGCCCTTGTTTCCTTCTGCACAAAATATCTACCCATGAAACCTGTCCATACCTGCAAAAAGCACTAAACAGCAATAACCCTAGCAATGACCCCCTAGACGCTAGGCTTCTCCGGCTAATCCTCAATGAGGTCCTAGTCCCTCTAATGGACCTACTCAACAGATCCCTTTGCCTGGGGCAATTCCCAAGTGCCTGGCAGATGGCCATCATTACCTCCATTCATAAAAGTGGTGACAAATCCTCCCCCAGTAACTATCGCCCCATCTCTGTCTCCCCCCCACAAAGCTTTAGAAAACGTGGTTGCCACACAGCTCACTGAAAACCTAGCCAAGCATGACATGTTATGCCCGGAGCAGCATGGCTTTCATTCAGGCCATAGCATTACCACAGCCCTCCTAGAATTCACCAACCTCCTAGACTCCAGTAACATTGCTGGAGCTGTGTTCATAGACCTTTCCAAGGCCTTTGTCACAGTCTGCCATCCACTCCTTCTTAACTCCCTCTACCAATTTGGCTTCTCCACGGGCCCCCTGGCATGGTGTGCCAGTTACCTCTCCACCTGGTCCCAATGCATCAAAATAAATGGGACCCTATCCGACACACTACCTGTCTGCTCCAGGGTGCCCCAGGACTCCATCCTGGGTCCACTGCTCTTCACCCTCTACCTAAACACCTTGCCAAAGGCCTGCTCCGAAAAAGTCCTACTGTATGCAGATGATGCAGTGCTCTATGCCTTGCATCATAAACCCACTCCCCTCCAGGACGCCCTCCAACATGCCTTCTTCCAGGATGAAACATGGTTCAAGGACCGTAGACTGGTCATAAACCTAAAAAAGACGAAATCAGTGATTTTCTCCCACCACCAAAACAAAGCGAAAAGTGCACCTCTCCTCATCCTCCCCAGCATCCAGCACCCCCGTGAACAGGTATCCATCTACAAATATCTTGGGCTTACCCTTGACTCTGCCCTTACATTCAGGGACCACATAAACACTCTAGCAGCCGCCGCAAACACTCGGATTGGACTCCTTTACCTGCACAAGGACTGCCTCCCTTCTGATACCCTTAGACTTGCCATTACTTCCTCTATACTGTCCCTAGTGGACTATGGGCTCCCTGTATATGGGGCAGCAGATAATTCCGCACTTCAAAAATTCAAATCTCCCTTAACAAGGCCTGCAGGCTCCTAACTGGTGCCCCTAGGCTCACCTACACCTGCTCCCTCTATTCCACTGCCAATCTCCTCAACTTCAGTGAAAGACTCCACTACCAGACCTGCCTACTGACCAAGAAAATTCTGCTTGGTCATTCCCCTCCTGCGGTCACCGCCTCTCTCCAACTTGCCACACCCTCTATCTCCACCAGCAACTTGGACAAAGCTATACTGGCGGTACCCAGGGTAAAAAAAAACTCCCTTGCCCAGAGATCCTTCTGCTACAGGGCCCCTGTCTGGTTTAATGCACTCCCAGCCACCATCACCAGCACACCCAAGATTGCCCCTTTCAAAGTCGCTCTCCTCAACCACCTCCTCAATGTCCGCTCCTGTAACTGCAACTAGCCTGCGCTGTCATGCCCTCTAGGGTCCAAACCTCTGACAAAGTCCATTATGGACTGCCACCACTTGCAACAATGTCTAATCCACCTCTGGCTCATGAATAAAATGGATTATAGTGTAACGGATGCTCTCTCATGGTAACAGTGTTTTGCTGTGCTTATGTAAGTATCTGTAGCCAAAACTGTATATAATGTTTGTAAACAATGTCTATAACCTATACATGATGGCTATTCCATTGTAACTGTACCCTCTCTGTTTGTTTTTCTGTCCTCCATATGACGAGGTACCTTTGTAAATGAGCCGATGGCTCAAAGGTTGTAAATCCGATACTTCAAATAAATAAATATATATTTATAAAAAAAAGTGGATGAATACAAGGCCACCTGTAAGAGCAATTCAGCTAAGGAAAGGCCAACTCCTTTCACAAGGCCTAATGGAAGGGGAGGCGGGGGCAGATCTCCCTGTAGCAGGCCTTTTTACCAGGCTCAGGCTGTGCCACAGTATCAGCAGTACCCACAGTAAACAGGGTACCTCAGGGGCAGAGGTAGAATGGGATCCAGATGAGGTTCCCAGACTGGCCAGGCTCAGTCCCAGACTAAAGTGATTCCCAGACTCCATTGTCAAGGCCACCTCCCCGCTACCAGTAGGGGGCAGACTGACTCATTACTTTCAGGCTTGGAAAAACATTACCCCAGACAAGTGGGTCCTGGAAGTAGTGAGTCAGGGTTTGTCCCTTAGTTTCAAAACCTTCCCAAACCTAAGATCCAGAGTGTTCAAGCCAGCTTCCATAGCAGAAAGGAAGCTACTGGAAAAGGAGGTTCAAAACTTGCTGCTGTCAAAAGCAGTGGAACATGTTCCTCCACAGCAGAAGGGAAGAGGTTTTTACGCGAGGTACTTTCTCACCACAAAGAAAAATAGGGAGTGGCAGCCTATTATAGACCTCAGATTGTTAAACAAACATCTGACAAAGCCAATGTTCCAAATGGTAACATTGGCAGTGATTCTGCCAGTGCTCCTGAAAGGAGATTGGTTGGCATCACTGGACCTAAAAGATGCCCATTTCCACATCCCCGTAAGGGAGTCTCACAGAAAATATCTCAGATTCAGACTCCCCTCAGGTCACTACCAGTTCTCAACATTGCCATTTAGCCTAACTTCGACCCCAAGGGTGTTCACAAAGTGTTTGGCAGTCATGGTGGCACACCTGCAAAGCCTGGGTGTCACAGTATTCCCTTATTTAGACGACTGGTTGGTGGTAGGAAACTCACCACAAGTAAAGGAAAACCTTCAGCTCACCCAGAGCCTCTTGGTGTCCTTAGGGTTTCTGATAAACCTCCAAAATCTGTCCTCCTACCTGCACAGGTGCTGCAGTTCATAGGAGCAGAGTTGAATACCCTAGAGGGCAAGGCCTACCTGCCCTCAGACAGGGTAAGAAGTATTGTTCAGTTGGCAAGTTCCTTCAGCTTGAACAGGCCAAAAACTGCAAGGCAGTTTCTTCAGTTGTTGGGCCACATGGCTGCAGCCACAGGCACAGTCTCAGGGTCCATATTCCAGATGAGAGACATTCAGTTCCACATCAGGGCTCACTGGTGTCAAAGAAGGGATCCTCTCTCAAAGTTGATTCCAGTAACAAAAACACTACTCCAGGCCTTCCAGTGGTGGAAAGAGGAAGCCAGCCTAAGGGAAGGGAAGGGGTTCCCTTCCAGCAAGAGCCCCCATCAGTGATTCTCACAACAGATGCATCACTGCTAGGGTGGGTGGGGGGGGCTCGTCAGAGGGATCATACCACCCATGGTTTGTGATCAAATGCAGAGTCACTTTAGCACTTCAACACATCAACCTACTGGAGCTCAGAGCAGTGTTGGTGGCACCAAAGGCCTGTACACCACTTCTGCAGGGAAAGGTGGTACAGATCAGAGCAGACAGTACCACTACAATGTATTACATAAACAAGCAGGGAGGTATAAGGTCAAACCCCCTCTGCACAGAGACTATGAAAATTTGGAGCTTGGCTTACTCTCTAGGAACCTCCCTTCAGGCCATTCATCTGCCAGGAAAGGACAATACCTTAGTAGATGCTCTGAGTCGGATCAATCAGGCCCACCACAAATGGTCCCTGAACAGACAGGTGGTGGAAGTGATTTTCAGAAGGTGGGGAACCCCAGAGATGGATCTCTTTGCATCCCACAAGAACCACCACCAGCCAACGTACTGTTGCAGGCCACCAGCCCAGGGTACAATTCCCATGGATGCTCTGATGGATAGGTCAGGTATGCATCTGTATGCCCCCCATTTCCTTTGGTGCTCAGAGTTTTGATAAAGCTCAGATCCCAAGCAGCATCAATGATCGTGATAGCACCAGATTGGCTCAGGCAGCCATGGTACTCTCTGCTGCTCTTCATGTATGTAGCCAAACCTATACACCTTCCCTGGAGGCACAACCTTTTAACCTCCAATCAGGGAAGGATTCTGTGTCCGAACCTCAGATCCCTCAGACTCAAGGCATGGCTCTTGAGGACTTAGAGTGTGCAGGCTTGAATTTCTCAAACAGTTTTGGATGTCTTGAAGGGTTACAGGAAGCCATCCACTAAGAACATATGCTTCAAAATGAAAAAGGTTTTCCATTTGGTGTTCCAACAGTGATGTTGTACCAGCAAAGGCAGGGATCACAGCACTGCTGGACTGTCTTTTTCATTTACATTGTTTGGGCTTGCAGCCCACTACCCTAAAGGTCCACCTAGCTTCAGTGTCTGCCTACAATTCAGCTGGAAAGGGTGCCTCTTTGGCATCAAATACTATATTCAAGAGATTTTTCAAAGGTCTGGCCCATTTGAACCCCCCCTTATAGGGAGCCAGTGCCAGCTTGGGACTCGAATGTCTGTATTGCCAAGCTCATGGCCCCCTATTTGAGCCTATGGCCTCAGCTCATTTGAAATTTGTCTTATGGAAAGCAGTTTTCCTAGTGGCAATAATTTCTGCAAAAAGGATCAGTGAACTTTAAGCTCTGTGCATTGATCAGGACTATATTTCATTCCACAGAGATAAGGTGGTTCTGTGAACAAACAGGAAATTTCTTCCCAAGGTGGTTTCTGATTTCCATCTGTTACTCTATCAGTCTTTTTCACTAAACATTCTAGTTCAGGTGAGCACAGACTCCATAGTTTGGATGTCAAACAAGCACTTAGCTACTACATGACAGTCACCAAGGACCACAGACAGGACAGAAAGTAGCTCTTCCTGACTTATGGGGATGTGGGAAAAGAAAATCCAGCATCTAAAAGATCCATTTCTCGCTGGATAGTTCAATGCATTCAGTTTTGCCATTTCAAAGCTGGAAAAGAGCCTCTACCAGGGCTTAGGGATCATTTTTTTTTTTTTTTTTAATATTATTTGTTTTTATTGCTGCATCCCCATATCCTGCGAACAGGCTCGCCAGGCTTCTGGGACCTTCCTCCTCATATTTGGGAATGCCCCCCCCCCCCCAAGTGGGGCTGCCGATGGCGGAACTAACATGGCCAGAGGGGAGGCACCAGAGCCGGCTCATCAGCGGGGACTGGCATTTTTCTTATTTAGTTTCTTCAGGGGCAGGGATGTGCAATGGTGGCCCGCATCCGCCCCCCCCCCATGTGTGCTGGCGCCGACTGCTGTGGTACCCCTGGCCGTCGCTGGGGTCCATGGTGCGTGGGACACTCTACCCCACCTCCCCCTGGAGTAGGAGAGCAGTCCAGCGGATGCTCCATCCTACTCCCCCTGGCTGGCCCTCTGACTCCTGGATCCCTAGGGCTCATTCTACAAGAGGCACAGATGCTACCATGACAGCTGCCAGGGATGTCCTATTAGTGGAGATCTGTAAAGCAGCTACCTGGAGAACAGTATACACCTTTACAAAGCATTACAGCCTAGACACACGGTCCAGAAGTGATGCCAGGTTTGGCACAGGAGTCCTGCAGAGTCTGTTTCCAAAGTAAGTTCTGTGCCCACCTTCAAAGGTACTGCTTTGTGGTCTACAAGAGTTATGAATATTGGAGAATTCCTGGGGTGAGAAGAAAAAATTAATTACCATAGTAATATTGTTTCTTCCAGGGTATTCTCCAATATTCAGAACTCACCCACCCTGCCTCCCCTTCTAGAACCTTTAGCCTCTCCAGTCCAGTCTGAGTAAGCATGTATGAGGGTGCCACATATGGGCATGTTTGTTTTGGAGCCCTGTTGAGCATTGTTTTCCCCTTCTTCAGGTGAACCATACATTATGAGGGGTGTGTTTTTATAACCTATTTGAAGAATTTGTTTAGGCTGTGGTGGTGGTGGTGGTGGTAGTAGTAGTAGTAGTAGTAGTAGTAGTAGTAGTAGTAGTAGTAGTAGTAGTAGTAGTAGTTGGGCAAAGTAATGGAGAGCTTTATCAAGGAGAGGATTGGGAGGCAGCTAGAATGGTTGTGACATCAGGATGATAAACAGTATGGCTTCGTTCCGGGGAGATCGTGTCAGTCCAGTCTTGTAGAGTTTTATGACTGGGTGATGGGGGCCTTGGACAGACATAGGCGGTGGACATCCTATATCTAGATTTCAGCAAGGCGTTTGATTCAGTACCACACTATGGGCTAATAATAAAGCTGGGGAGATGGGGGTGGGAGGCAGGGGCTCAATTGGGTTGAAAATTGGCTCTCAGGGTGTTTATAGAGGGTAATGGTGGGTGGGTGGGATATTCTCTTCTCCTAGGAGGTAATCAGTGGGGTCCCTCAGGGTTCGGTATTGGGGCCGCTATTATTCAACGCCTATGTCTCGGACATAGGGAGTGGGGTTAGGAATAGGTTGAGTCTCTTTGCGGACGACTCAAAACTGGGAGCTCTGGTGGATTGTGAAGAAGCGAGGGAGGTGGTCCAGGGAGAGCTGGATACCCTGGAGGGGTGGTCAAGGAGGTGAGGACTGAAATTTAATGCTAGGAAATGTAAGGTACTACATTTGGGGTAAAAAGAACCCGGGCCATGAATACATCCTGGGGGGGGGGGTTACACTGCAAGTCACATTGGGAGAAAGGGATTTAGGGGTGGTGATAGATATCAAAATGAATAACTCTGAAAATTGTAGAAGAACTGCAGCCAAAGCAAACAGGATACTGGGCTGCATAGCCAGGGGAATTACGTCCAGAAGGAGGGAGGTGATCCTCCCTCTGTATAATGCCTTGGTCAAGCCGCAGCTTGAGTACTGTGTACAGTTCTGGAGACCTCATCTGAAGAAGGACTTAGCGCTGCTTGAGAGGGTTCAGAGGAGAGCGACCAGGATGATTCAGGGCATGGAGGGGAAGCCTTATGAGGAGAGACTAGAGGAGCTTGGGCTTTACTCACTGGAGGAGAGGAGGGACAGGGGAGATATGACAGAGGTTTTCAAGTATGTAACAGGAATAACCAGGAGTGGAACCAAGGAGTTTTTTAGGCTTAAGAAGGGGGAACAACCAGGGGCCATGGGTGGAAGCTGGAGGGGGGAAACTACAGGGGGGAGCGTAGGAAACATTTTTTCACTGAGAGGGTGGTGGAGCCATGAAATGCGCTGTCTGGGAGGCTGGTGGAGGAGGGCACCATGGAGGGATTCAAGTCGGGGTGGTATAGGTACAAGGGGAAACTTAAACTAAAGAGGACCCTCTTGGGGGCTGGGGGGGTGGTAAGGGGAGCAGCCATTAGGTTGCTGGCTTTCGAGCAGACAAGACAGACCATTTGGCCTATTCTGATGGCTTTTTTAGTATGTTAGTAGTAGTACTATTATTATTAGATAGCTATAGTCACTGGCAGGTCCTGTCCTTGTAGGCTCTCCATGAAATCTGAAGCAGTAGAACACTGGCAGTTGATAAGGGTAGCATTTGAAAATTAGCATGAGCCAATGATGAGTTCATCATTAGCATACATTATATCTCTGGGCAGCTCTACTTAAAGGGATAATTGTAAGAGTTCTGAATATTGGAGAATACCATAGAAGAAACAAGATTATTATGGTAAGTAATGTTTTCTATCTACACCTCTTGCCCTAAGGCTGCCCATAATCAAACAGATCAGGCAGACCATTCTGAACAAAGGCTCTTAATCTCTCTAGCTCAGCGCTCTAAGACAAATAGGGGCCCCCAAAGAAGTCATCCTGTAAACTCCCTTGTACCAGAACAAGTATAGCCTCAGATCATTCCAGTAACTTGTCCCCCTCCTCCTCCAGGGCAGGTCAGTCAGGTACAGATGGAGCTGCTTAATCCAGACATTTCAGACTGCCTCCCCTTCTGGAAATCCAGAACTTGCCCACACCCCCTAGTTTCTACTACAAAAGTTGGTCAGGTGACTACAGACCAGGCTTCTACCTCAGAGAACACAATAGAAATGCCCCCCCAGCCTCCTTCCACAAGTGAAGATAGGATGGTTCTTCGATGCCATTTAGGCAGAAAACCTCCACCTTTTAAGGTCCCAAAAACAATTTCTGTCCCCCTTACCAGTAGGTTTGAGATTTTACACAACCGTTCAGAGGCCTCTGGAGAGGAATCGGTTGAATCTTCCTTAGCTCTTCCATACCAGATCTAGCTACAGACATGGAGGAAATACCTTTGGAGGAACCAAACAAGAACCCAGCTAAAGAAGACAGTACCCCTGTTAAGAAACCAAAACAAATCGGGGGCCCAAAAAGGAAACAAATAACCCTCATGATTCTCCTATAGAGGGTGTTTCTTTCTATATACAGTACAGCCTCGATTATCCGAACCCCAATTATCTAGATCTCCCTATTATCTGAACTGTGACATTGTCCCCCAGCTCTCATTTGCTAATGTTATGGACCCCTAATTATCCAAACTCTTGATTTTATCCGAACAAATTTGATGTCTCTTAGAGCATTTGGATAATTGAGGTTGTACTGTGTAAATATTCGTGCTTCCTTTATCTACCTTTTTGTCAGTTAATATTATAAATGTAAACCATATAAAAAATGGTAGAAAGAGAAGAGCGATTTTCTCTCATTTAATTTCTAAAGGCCCAGCAATTTATTTTTTTACAGGATACCAGGATCCATACTATGGTAGAAATTTCCAGAGCTATTAAGGAATGGTATGTACTGGTCTACAGGTCCTAAATCCGGTTCAGGAGTTGGTATTTTGTTTTCATAATTTGAACTTTCAGCTACTAAGACTGATAGATTTGCAGCCAGGAAGAGCCCTTATTCTAGGTATATGAACTAAACATCAGCTTTACCGCTTAATAAACATCTATGTGACTCAGACTAAAACGGAACGTACAGAGCTGTTCCAACTAGTACAGCCATCTCTTTACAGCCCATAACATTGTATTTGGGGGAGATTTTAATTGTGGGCTTACAACTGCTGATGGACGTAAACAAGCAAAGACAAAAAAATATTTTCTGTGATACGACATGTTTGGCAAATGTGATTCAATCACCATCACTAACGGATGCATACCATTCTTTCTACCAAAGGTCAGTCCCAACTTCCCAGACGCGCCCACTAGCCATGGGAATAGACTTTTTCTTTGAATTTAAAAGCATGTTTTTTTTTTTTATAAACAATCACTGTAACACCCATGGAATTTTTGGACCACGATATTCTCTTTTTACATGTAGGCAGGCAAAATCCATTGTCACATGGCCCAGGTATGTGGAAATTCAATTCTTCTTTATTATAGCAGACCTTAATTGTACAAAATATATCTCAATTTATGATAGCTAGTAAATCTGTGTATATTCTCTGTGAAAAACCCTATCAGCTGGTGGGAAGATACCAAGAGAGATATTTGCTCTTTACTAAGGACAGTGAGTAAACGGAAATGGGACACTGAGTACTATCAACACCAGCAGAATAGGGAACGACTTCAAAAAATGACATCTCTCAGTATTACCAGAGGTATGAATTATGCAAACCAAATTAAGCTAGTAAAGGAAGCCATAGTGGGTTTCCATGACCGACAAGCAGAAGGCTTGAAGCAACAACAGCAATTTGGAACGCGAGGGAAAACTGGTATTATATGCCCCTATGATAACTGTAAAAATAGGGTCTCACAGAAAATGTTTGAAGTATTACTCGACGAATATAACATAGTTCAGAACACCAACCAAGGAATCTTAAGTGTAGTAGTACAGCATATGACTACCTTATTTCAAGAGTCTCAGACCGATGATACTGATTGGAATAGTTTTTGCTGAATTTCTTCGTCCGCAATGTACAGCACCTATTGTCCACACCTTATTACAGGATATAGTTCCTTCTGAGGTGGAAATTGCAGTAAAATCCCTAAAAATAGTAAGGCACCTGGACCTGACGGCCTGACTAATGAGCTATACAAAATGATGGGCACAGAGTTAAGCATAGAACTAGCAAAAGTTTTTAACACTTTTCTAAATTCTCAACAAATCCCATTATCAATGTCCACAGGACTTTTGATTTATTTATGTAAAAAAAGGGGACAAATGATCCCTTAACAATTAGAGGTCGATCAGCCTTTTAAATGCATATTTAAAAATATTAATGGAAATACGACACAATAGATTGTCTCTGGCAGCACAATCTCTTATCACATCAGCACAGTTTTGCTTGGTCAAGGACTGCTCTGTCACCAATAATTTGATTTTATTACGATAAATTTTTGAAAGGGGTTCAAACCAGAACCTGGATGGTTTCGTGTTTGCCCTGGATCAACGCCAAGCTTTGACTCTGTAAACCATAAATACTTGTGGTTTGTCCTAGAATCCTATGGAATCCCGCTACCCTTTATACAATGGATTTACTTTTTATACCACACAGCTACGGTTACCCCCATGGTAAACGGGTGGAAGGGCCTATGATCCCTCTTAAACAGGGGAGTCAGACAAGGTTGTCCACTCAGCCCTTTATTATACATCTTTAGCATTGATCCATTATAGTGGGCCCTAAAGTATACACCACTTCTAGGTCCCCTACATAGTCATGAAGGGATCCACCCTACCGCTCTCCTGATGTTCTTGTAATCTCCAAAACTTGGCTAAGACCAACCACCCTGGACTATGAGGTTAACATTCCTTCGTACAACTTGTTTCGTACTGATAGGAAATCCCGGGGAGGGGGAGTAGCCATCTATGTCCGGGACAACATTACTGCAACTATGGCGGACACGACTACAGTCCCTAAGATGTTCGAGTGCCTCATGCTAAGAATTCAACCAGCCAACTCAACCTCTAACTGCATTAGTGGGCCCCCCTCAGCTGGCCTCTCGCTGCTGAAACACCTAAGTGACATACTAGCTATCACCTCATCAGAAGTATCCATAATTGGTGTCCTCAACCTTGACTTGCTCTCTCCAGTCTCCTTACGATTGAAAGAATTCTGTGATGCCCATGGACTTACCCAGATCATTAATGAAGCTACCCGCCCAAACATCAAAATCCCAGAGTGTAGCTTCCTTCTTGGCCTAATCCTTGTAAGCAAGTCGCACATCTTCCCCACTCAGGTGTATTCTTTAACGACATCAGCGATCACTGTGCCATTGCATGTGTAAGGTCGGCGCAACTCCAAACCTCCTCTTCTTCTAAATACATCCATAAGAGAAGTAAACAGAACTTCTACCCATATAACCTCCAGTATGCTAACTGGTAGAAATTTTACCTCGCATCTTCTGTGGAAAAGGCACACTAGGTACTTCATGTAATACTCACCGGAACCCTAGACCTCCATGCCCCAGTTACCAAAAGCAGAACCAAAAGAAAATCCTGTCCCTGGTTCACGGATGACCTAAAGACTGCCTTATGGCATAGGGATGCTCTTTGGAAAAGAGCCAGAAAGTCTAAATTGGCCACAGACTGGTCTGCTTTCTGAACCACAAGGAATTTCTGCACGAAAACTATCAGAGCTGCGAAGTCTCATTATTTCCGCTGTGAGCTTAATGCATCCACTAACTCTGCTACTACGTTTTGGAAAACTTTAAGGGAGGTAGAAGGCCATAACAGCACTGGCACGCTTCCCACAAAATTTCGACTGGTGGTACCCACACTACAGATAAAAATGAGATCCTTTCCCTCCTTAACAATCACTTTGCCACAGCAGTGATGGCTTTTGATACCTCCCCTGCAAATGCCATCAGGGCACAGTTCCTTAGTCAGTCATCTGATTGCCATGATCCAGAATCTATTGACCCTAACCACTCTTTCTTCTTCTGCCCAGTCACCGTCAAACAGGTTGAGGATCTCCCTCTTCAGCTTGATACTAAGAAAAGTGTGGGCACGGATATGATTGAACCTTTCTTCCTAAAGTTGGCCTACTATATTTTGGCTCCCCCATTACCCACCTTTTCAATTTGTTTCTCAATCAAGGCTTCCTCCCCGAGGTCTGGAAGATGGCTCATGTCATCCCTCTATTCAAATCAGGAGACCCCTGCAACCTAAGTAATTACCCCCCAATCTCCTTGCTCCTGGCCTTGTCAAAACTGTTGGAGAAGGTAGTAAATGAACAGCTCAGATCTCATCTGGAAAGTTTTAATCTACTAAACCCGATTTCAATCCGGTTTCTGTCCCATGCATAGTACCTCCACTGCCCTTGCTAAGGTTATAAATGACTGGCAGTCCGCACTTGATAACAAACAATACATATGCGCCTTGTTTCTGGACCTTAGCAAGGCTTTCAACACAGTGGACCACAATTTACTCCTGGTGACCCTGAAGAAAGTTGGGGTGGACAACCTGGCCCTAAGTTGGTTCGCAAACTATCTCGTGGACAGAGAGCAGCAGGTCAAGGCTGAAAGAGGCCTATCGCCAAACAAAATACTCCTTAGAGGTGTCCCCCAAGGATGCATACTTGGTCCACTTCTCTTTGCCATTTATATTAATCAAATTGACACTGGCCTAAAGTCATCTAGTATCCATCTCTTCGCTGATGATACAGTGCTATACATTGACAGATCAACTTCGGATCGAGCCATTTTGGACCTCCAGAATGATTTCGACATCCTCCCAAAAAATCTACTCAACTTGAAACTTCTGCTCAATGCCAAAAAAACTAAGGCCATAATTTTCTCTCCACTGGCCCCTCATCTCAAAAAACCAAAACAAAACAAAAAAAAACCCAGATAAGGTTCCTCACACAAGCACCCTTTTGGGAGAAGCCCTGGAGTTAGTGGAAAACTTCAAATACCTGGGGTCTGGATTGACTACAAATTGACCTTCATTGGTCACATTAATGAACTCACTAAGAAACTGCATCGAAGGCTCTGTATTGTCTTCAGGATCAAGCACTCACTAACCCAGGAGGCTAGAAAACTCCCTAGTCCAAGCTACCTTCTTGCTTCTCCTAGACTATGCGGACTTCCTATATGGCCATAATACTAGCACAGCTCTCTCCAAGCTTGATACCCTATAACACAGTGCCCTTAGGTTCATTTTGGATGCCCCTTATGACACGCACCACTGCATCCTCTATTGTTCCGTAGGCTGGACCTCCCTACTCTATGGACATATAAGGCAATCGCTCATAAATTACCTCAGTACCTCACAAGCTGCCTAACTCCCTGCATCCCTAGTGCCTATTCTCTCAGAAGTCTTACCATCTTATCTCTGGCTATCCCTAAAGTTGAAACGCGCTTTGGTAGAGCCTCAATAAGCTTCACTCTTCCTACGCTCTGGAATAAGATTCAGAAAATCTTAAGGCTCGCTATCTGTCATGTTCTCCCTCTTCAAATCCTTGTTCCTGAGGACCTTCTTTGAGGTCTGTCATTGTTTCAAGTCAAGGTTGTAACATCATGATTTGTTACTGCTTTAAATTCTGGACTTAAAACCCCAACCATTAATGAGTCCTCCATTCTCATTGTCCAAATCAAGGTCCCAACATCACAATCTGTCTTTGCTTCAAATATTGGACTTAAACCCCAACCATTACCTGTGGCATCTATCTTGTTCTCCCTTTGAACAGTCCTTCCTCTCTAGGCCAGCATGTCCAACCTTCTCTTATCTCGGCTGACCTTCCCTTCCCACTCCCTGTGCCCCTTCCCACTTGCCAGGCCATGCCTATAGTACTTATCAAAGGAATCTTACATCTTAATCTGCTTCGCACTTTGATGCTAGAGGAACTGCCACTCACAGCGGGAAGGTCATGCCAGATGTATCTAATAGATTTCTTTGACTAGGTGACCAAAGTAGTAGATCAGGGCAGGGCTGTGGACATGGCCTACCTAGACTTTAGCAAGGCATTTGACACAGTCCCACACAAAAGATTAATATACAAGTTAGCCAGCCTGGGAGTGGGTCTCAAGATGACAGCCTGGGTAAAGAATTGGCTGGAGAATAGGACACAGAGAGTAATAGTAAATGGAGTCCACTCAGAAGAAAGGGGGGTTACTAGTGGGGTACCGCAGGGTTCAGTATTAGGACCGGTGCTCTTCAATGTCTTTATAAGCGACATTGCAGAGGGACTGGAAGGAAAAGTATGTCTCTTTGCAGATGACACAAAGATCTGCAACAGAGTTGATGATGCATAGGGTGGGGTGGAAAGGATGAGAAGGGACTTGGCAAGGTTAGAGGAATGATCAAATGTATGGCAGCTTAGATTCAGTGCTAAGAAGTGCAAGGTAATGCACCTGGGAAACAAAAACCCAGGGGAAGAGTACACAATGGGGGGTGAGATATTAACAACAACAAAAATGGAAAGGGACCTGGGGCTAATCATATCAGATGACCTAAAGGTGGGCAAGCAATGTGAGAGGGCAGCAAGGAGGGCTGGAGGGATACTGGGATGCATAGGGAGAGGCATCACCAGTAGAAAACAGGAAGTTATTATCCCTCTGTACAGACAGCTGGTGAGACCCCATCTGGAGTACTGCGTGCAGTTCCGGAGACCCAATCTCCGCAAAGACATAGACAGGGTGGAAGCTGTCCAGAGGAGGGCAACTAAAATGGTGCAGGGTCTGCACCGGAAGACATGTGAAGAGAGACTAAAAGAGCTTAATATGTATAGCCTCGAGGAAAGGAGGGAGAGGGGGGACATGATAGAAATGTTCAAGTTCCTCAAGGGAATCAACAAAGTCCAAGAGGGTAGCATCTTTCAAAAAAAGAGGTGTGCAAGAACAAGGGGGCACAATTTGAAGATAAGAGGGGCGCTCAGAGGTAATTTAAGGAAGTATTTTTTCACAGAGAGGGTTGTGGATGCATGGAACGGCCTTCCGGAGGAGGTTGTGGAGTCAAAAACAATGGTGGAATTCAAACATGCATGGGACAGTCATAAGGCCATTCTAGGGGGTGGGGGTAGGAACAAGTAGGCAGCTGGTTAACTAGGATCTGCAGCTTATCCAGTAGGTAGGGAAATGGGCAGACTGGGTGGGCCAAGCGGTCCTTATCTGCCGTCAAATTCTATGTTTCTGTGTTTCCATATATCTGTATTCATACAATTGTATTTAAATGGCACTGCCTCCTGTTGAACCTATTGCTATGTTCTGGTGCAAGTATCTTGTCACATGTGATGGTTGTATGTTATTATGTTGTTATGTTGTTATTACTATATAGCGTATGGTAGAACGCAGTTACTAGTCAAATTCCATCTTTTACCAGCGTTGTTGTACTATTGATTTGTCGTCATGCTGTTGTTATACAATTTATGGTACGTCATATCGAGGGTACAACAACATTGAATCAACTCACGTGGCCATCTACTAGGCAGTACGACCGCTCATACATCAAATTTCGCTTGAAGTCTTTTTTTTTTATAAATCTGCGCCTACTTCCTAACCTCATCTGTGCTGAAAACCCTTCAAACCCGCTCTCACCCACTTAGTCACAGGTTGCTCTTTTTACAGCCTCATCCCTACCCCATCCTGTTTATGGCAATCACCATGAGTCACATGATTTGCTTCCGTGCTAAGTTCCATTATTGGTAGCCCTTAAATGTTGTTTACCTGTTTTCATTAAACAGTTCGTTCTGTGTTTCGTTAGCTGTATTTTTTTTGTTTATTGTTGGCAACATGAGCGACTGACTGTGAACTGCAGAATAAGGTAAGGCAAGGCCAGTTATTGGGTTGTTGGGGGGGGGGGGTGTCATGCAAAGATGGGAAAACAACATATAGGATAGTGCATGGGGAGCGATTGCGACAACAGGGCTATTCTTTCTAAGTTGGCACTATGAGGGCCGGATTACCTCGAGGCACAGCTCAAGGGGTAATCGTCGTCTATAGCAGTGGTGCCTCTGTCAACTGTTCCCCATGCTTTCACTATAGTGTATGGTGGAATGTCGTTTTTTGGGGAAAAAAAATCACTACAGCATGTTTCTGCTTCAATACATTTTTACTGGGTTACTAGAAGGAAAAAAGAACTTTACATTTTGAACGTTTTCATACTTGACATTTTAACTGCTTAAGAACTTTACATTGTGAACGTTTTAATGCTAAACATTAGTGCTGCCACCGACATTGCTGCTTTCGCTATGTGTCCGGTCTATGGAGTGAGCCCTGTCAAATGCTGCTCGAGGACACAGTGTGACGTTAAGCAGTACAGTAGAAACCATCATTCTGCTGCACTCTGACGTCACTAATGTGTGACTACAAGGTTTCGAAAACAATGGATTTCGGTGGAGAACGACGTCCCACCATACACTATATTGTTGTTCATTGTTGCTCATCCATTCTCCTCTATGTAATTGTTGTGTACGTTCACTTAACCTGTGATGTCTTAACCCTGTTGGCAATTGTTTTGCCCTAGGTCCATCTTGTAAATGAGCTTGTCACCTGGTTTTGAATTCCCAAAAAACCAAAGTAATGGTGTTTTCTAAGAAGAAAAATGTACTAATTGATTTGCTTCCAATTTCTGATAGGACAGGAAACATAATTGAAAATGTATCTGTTTTTAAATACTTGGGTACTACATTGGACACACATTTTTCTTTTGAACCTCACATTCAGAATCTTAGAAAAATCCTTCATCAGAGGTTGGGTATGCTTTATCGAGTTAAATCTTTTTTGAGTTTAGAATCCGGAAAGCTCTTAGTTCATAGCTTTCTGTTCTCCGTACTTGATTATGGCATACTGATTTATACATCCTCATTTACTAATTTTTTGAGTCCTCTTAAAGTAATTTACCATTCAGCTCTGAGGTTTTGGCTAAATTTACCCTTTCGAACCCATTGCTCTGATCTGTACAATCAGTCCTCTTCCTTATCTTTTGAAAATCGAGTACTTTATAAGATGGGCATTTTTTTATTTAAAGTTAAATGTAATTTTTTTCCTTATTCTATTTCTTTAATGATTCCTAGATTAGTTAATGCGTTTTTTACTAGGTCCCAGCACAATTATAAATTTAAAATACAATTTTTTAAGACTACTTTTGGGCAAAGATCCTTATTATTTAGAACACCTAGTTTTTTTTAATAGAATTCCGTTAGAAATTGTTCAGAATAGTTCTTTTCAGGTTCACATGAAATCTTCAGAAGTTGTTAATAATAACTCCTGTCAGGGTTTTAAGACACAGTTAAAACAGTGTCTATCTTTGGAAACATGACGTATTTTTATGTATTGTATTTTATTGATTGAATGTTTTGTTTGTATTATGTTTGCTTGTAAATTTTTTGTTTGTTTTTTAGTTTTAAATTTGTCTCTAATGAAAACGGGCAGTTTGCTCATTTGGATTTACAAGTATAAAAAATAAAAATGAAATGAAATGCCTAAATGATGTTCCATCTGGCAAAATAAAGATTTTGATTGATTGATTGATACAGCCACTGCATATGCAGATGACCTGTGTTATGGGCTCTGATATAGCTTCTGTTGAGCAAGAATTACAAATAAGTGCAGAATATGGTCAATTTCCAGGAACGTCTCTAAATTTGGAGAAATGTGTGGGCAAAACAAATTGGTAAACCAGATAGGACTGACTCAGTGATAACAGAAATAAACATGGTGGAGCGACCCATTAAAATGTTGGGAGTACTCTTTAAAGGAGATCAAATGGAACCCTGAACTGGGCACCAAAACATGATCAAGGAAAAGCCCTGGTGGCAAAATGGAACCATAGGAGAATGAGTAAAAAGAAAATTGTTTTGTAAAGACATACCTTAGACCTGTATTTCGACAGATTAGCCACCTCCACAAAGCAGATGGAAACAACCCTGTACAGTAGGGTGGGACAAATCAGTTTGTGAGGTGGTGGTCAGTTGGCCACTAGATTTCAAAATGTTATTATTTATTTATTTATTTATTTATTTATCAAGTCTAGGATTACAAATACCTTTGAGCTAAGGCTCTTTTACAAAGGTTCCACGTCAGAGAAATACAAATTATGGAGAACATCAAGACAGACATTCCAACAATGTGGACATTGCAAACAGAGTACAGAGTAATACATTTCAAGGGTAGCATTGTAAGCAGGGCAGCTAGCAGCATTTGTCAGAGAAAATAGACCACAGATAAGAAGTGCCAGAGTCATGGGGGAGAAGGAATGTAGGTCGGGTGGGGAGAGGGTGAAATCTGGTAGCCAAACCAATATTTGTAGTGGCTGTCCCTTTTAAACACTCAACAGTCACTTTGTAGGCAGGTAGTCAAGTTGGCCAATAACTTTCAAAATCTGGTATCCAAACCAATTTTTAAATCCCAATAAAAAGAAATACCCTTTACCTCCCCAGGTTAAAAGGTGGACTAAACATGGGGAATCCCTTAGTTTTTTCTATTCAATTTTTTTATCACAAATTTAAAACCCCTGCTCTTTAACACAGGAAAATGATGGAGTCCCTTATTCTTTTTTTCTTGCCAGCGCTGGTGCGAAAGGTGAGATGCTGGCATTTTAGGAGGTTTAGGAGCAGCCAGGCAAACACCTATGTATGTAAGGAGTCTCTCTTTGAAACTGAAAACTTGGAAAATAACCAGTTTAATTATTTTAAATGGGCATAGGAAAATGTTATCTGAGCACATAATAACTTTGCATTTTGCAGACCCCCTTCCCTTTCCAGCCTGCTCCCCAACCCTTGTACCCTCCTTAAAAGCTAATTTAAAGGATACTCGTATCCAACCTCATGTATGGGATGTTCATTGGATGTGAAATATGCTAGAAGGGGTAGGGACAAGCCTCATTTAATTATACATCTTGGAACGAACGACCTGGCTGACAAGACAGTAGATATAGTGTAAATCTCAGGTGATTGAAAGGACTTGATAGCTGTGAGGTTTAAATTACTTGTAGAAAGATCTAGTAAGTAGGGGGAGTGGCTTAGCTAGAAGGAAGCTACATTTAAAGACTGCCTTAGAAAGATTCTGCTAATAGCTTGGCAGAAGACACCAGGAGAAAAGACTGCTGTGTGACTGGACTTCTCTACTGGGACTATTGTTCTCCTTCCCTCCCTTCTCCCCAAAGCTAGTTCTATTTTTATAGGCACAGGATTTGACCGACAACAGGAACTTCCTGTTTGGGAGCAGGAAGTGAGTGATCACAGAGCCACCAAAGACCCACCATTCTAGAAGCTCTCCAGCCCTCTAGCTGCTGGAGGTCTGCTTCTGAGCAAGTGGGTCTCATGAGAAATATAGGATATTCTTGTCTCAGAACAGGACAATCAGGAGCTTAAAGGGCACACAGGCAGAAAGTAAGGAGAGAGAAAAAACAGAGGAGAGAGTAAGGATTGCAAACAGTTAAGGGGCCAGAAATAAGACATGATTGGGTGGTGGCAGTGCAGTGGCTGTGGAGCAGCAGTCTTCCGGAGCGTTCTGGAGGATGCGGTGTTGTCCCATCTGCAGCCACCTCTCTGGGCTGAGGGAGGAGGTTGCTCATCTCCAGGCTGAGTTGGCCAGGATTTGTGGGACCTCTTCTTCCATCCAGGGACCACCAGTGCCACTGCCGTTGCCTCAGAGGTTGCCAAGAAAGAGGAGCGGTTGGACCACAGTGGGCTCAGGGAGGGTGAGGGTGGTGGAACAGAGGCGCATTCCTCCAGTTGTACCTCCACATCCCATGCCATTCTGGCAAAGTGTGGTTCCTCTATGGAGGCACCTGCAGTGGAGACCAAGGAGGATGCTGGGAACCTCCACAAGGAGAACCACAGGAGGGGTGGCAGGGGACCCCGGGGAAGAAACAACTCCTGGTGGGGAACTCCATTGTTAGGAAGGTAGAACTGGGGAGGAAGGGAGGGAGGTAAGGTGCCTGCCTGGCGCCATGGCTTGGAGGGACAGGAGCAAATCCTCAGGATTGCTGAGCAGCTGCACGGGAGGGGAGCTGGATGTCATTGTCCACCCTAGGGACAAATGACCTGGCTAGAAAGGGATTAAAGAAGTGCAGGAAGAGTTTGTGGAATTGGGAGGGGCCTTGGTCAAGTAGCCTGCCGCGTAACCTTCTCGGAGGTGCTGCCCATCTATGGCATAGGAGAACTAGGGGTGTTCCGCACCATGGGATTCAATCAGTGGTTGAAAAACTGGCATGGAGCTCAGGGATTTGGCTTCACTGGGGACTGGCGGTCCACCTGGAGTGATGCAAGCCTATACTGGCATGATGGGCTGCATCTGTCCGGGAGGGGAACCGGGATCCTAGGTGATAGGTTTAAATGCTTCATTGGCAAGCATTTAAACTAGCCAAGGGGGGAGGCACTGGAAAGGAGCAGGGAAATTCTAGCCCCTCCCAAAAAAATCACGGTAGTAAGTGCAGCATACACCAACATAGAGGTGTTGTTGATAGGGAGAAGGGCAGGGGTAAATGGAGAAAGTGACAAAGGCAAGAAGGACAGGGATGGGGCAAAAGGGAGTAAGGCCATCAGGAAATGGAGGGTAATGAGTACCAATGCCCGTAGTCTGGGCAACAAGCTCCCTGAGCTGGTGGCCTTGGTGGAAGAGGGATGCCTGGATAACATAGCAGTCACAGAAACATGATACACGGAGAACCATGACTGGGATGTTAACATACCAGAGTACATAACCTGCAGAAGAGACAGGCAGGGGAGAAGAGGGGGAGGAGTAGCTCTCTATGTAAAGGAAGGGATAAAAGCAACTGAACAAAAGAGTAAACAGGGAGGAGAGGAGGCACTGTGGGTCACCTTGGAGACTAGAAAGGGCACCACAATCCGCACAGGGGTTGTGTACAGACCCCCATGTCAGGGGGAGGGAATGGACAAGGTTATGATAGAAGGCATTCTTAGAATGGCAGAGAAAGGGGAGATACTGCTGATGGGAGACCTGAATATGCCAGATGTTAACTGGAGCACATTTGCTGCAGCCACATCCAAGAGCAGGGCCATTCTTGGTGCCCTACAGGTGGCAGGCCTCAGACAGCTGGTTTGGAACCCACTGGGAGGGAGCAATCTTAGACCTCATACTCTGAAATGGGGGCAGTGAGAGGATCTCAGATCTAGAAGTGGGTTGCCATCTGGGGACAAGTGACCATCAAACAGTGTGGTTCACGTTAAACTCGGCTACAGAGTCAAGCCATACAAAAGTGAGGGTACTGGACTTTAGGAGGGCTGACTTTGGCAAGATGGGAGAGTGCCTCAGAAAAGCACTAGCAAACAGGCTAGAAGGAGGTGTGGAGCAACAATGGGGAATCATCAAAACTGGCATCACAGAGGCAGCAAGCCTTTGTGTGAAGCAAATAAATCAAAATGAAAGAAAAAGCCACTATGGTTCTCAAAGAGGTGGCTGTGAAAGTCAGGAAGAAAAGATAGCATTCCAGAAGTATAAGGAAGCATAGAAGGAGCAGGACAGAGGCTGTACCAGTTAAGGCAGAAGGAAGCAGGGAGGGAAGTCAGAATAGCAAAGGCCCAAACTGAGGAAAAGATAGCCAACTCAGTTAAGAAGGGGGATAAAACCTTTTATAGGTACATCAGCGAGCTGAGAAGACAAAAGGGAGGGATAGTGAGGCTGAATAGAATGAGCGGTGGGTGGGCAGAGGGGACAGTGAAAAGCAGGGATACTGAATGAATATTTCTGCTCAGTATTCACTAAAGAGGAGGGGAAGTGCCTAATCCAATTAACAGAAGCACTCTTGATAGGGGTCGATCCCAGTTCTTTCACAGAAGAAAGGGTTCTGCAAGAACTCCTAAAACTGAAGTTGGACAAAGCAATGGGTCCTGATGGAATTCACCCCAGAATTCTAAAAGAATTAAGGGAGGAACTAGTGAAACCACTGGCTACTCTTTTTAATAAATCATGGGAGGATGGTGTGGTACCAGAGGACTGGAGGAAGGCGGATGTGATTCCCTTCAAAAGAGTGGGACCAAAACAGAGGCAGGAAACTACAGACCTGTCAGTCTGACCTCTGTGGTAGGGAAAGTGATGGAGTCACTTGAAGGAAAGAATAGCTGAGTACCTAGAGGCCAGTGGGGCACAGGACCCAAGGCAGCATGGGTTCACAGCGGGAAGGTCCTGTCAGACGAATCTAATAGATTTCTTTGACTGGGTGACCAAAGTAGTAGACCAGGGAGGGGCTGTGGACATGGCCTACCTAGACGTTGGCAAGGCATTTGATACAGTCCCACACAAAAGATTAATAGTCAAATTAACCTTTTGATTGTAAGGATAAAGAGCTTAGATAGAAGTGTATGTATTTTCAAATATTATAGGGGAACAGTGGCAGGATTTTTAGGACAGTAAATTAATAAAAACGGAACTAGGAGAGCCTCAGTAGCAGACAAGTAGTGGAACTGCAGTATAATGTGGGGAGTGGTGCAATGCAGTGGCTGTGGGGCAGCCATATTCAGGCAGACCTTCTGGACACTGAGGTGCTGCCCTATCTGCCTGCATCTATCTGGACTGCGGGATGAGGTAGCCAGACTCAGAGCAGAAGTAAACTGGGTCAGGAGTACCATCACCCCTATCCAGGGACCACCCAGTCTAATGCAACTGTCTCAAAGGATGCCAAGAACGAGGAGCACTTGGATGACAGTGGGCTCAGGGAGGGTTAGAGCAGTCAGGCAGAGGCACATCCCAGATCCTATTCCACTCAAGAACTCATATGCCACACTGGCAAACGATGACAACCAAATACAGGCACCCAGAGAAGTGGAAGGAAAGGATGTGGAGGTTAGCCAAGGAGGTGACCTCAGCGGGGAAAGCAGTGGACCCCAGAGGAGGAGGAAGCGAATCCTGGTGGGGGACTCCATCATAAGAGGGATCCAGCTAGGAACACAGGAGGGGGAGGACAGGAAGGTGAGGTGCCTACCAGGTGCCACGGCATGGAGGGATGGAAGGAAGATCCTGGGGATCACTGGGAAGGCAAGACGGGAGGGTGAGCTGGATGTCATTATCCACCTAGGTACTAATGACCTGGCAAATGGGGAGCCAAAGGAAGTGCGGGAAGAGTTTAGGAAACTGGGGAGGAGTCTCAAGCAAGTAGCTACTTCTGTCACTTTCTCAGAAGTACTACCTGTGAGAGGCAAGGGAGAGCATGAGTGCATGCACCGGGGACTTTAACTCATGGTTGAAGAACTGGTGCTGTGAGGGATTGGATTCATTGGTGACTGGGGACCCACCTGGAGGATGGAGGTTTGTTCAAGCCTGACGGCCTGCATCCATCCTGGAGGAAATCAAGCACTCAATGATAAGTTTAAATGCTACATTGACAAGCATTTAAATTAGCAAAGGTGGGTAGGCCCAGCAAGGAGGGTACCTACTTGCTCACCCCACAGCTAGCAATGGAACCAGTGAACCAGAGGAGTGGCTATCTCTGCAAAGCAGTGTGCAAAAGATGGAGATTAGTGCCCAAAGGTGGATACAGCAGAAAGGGCAAAATTAGCAGAGGAGCAGACAGCAAGGAGAACCAGGGATAAATGACAACCAAGGAAGGGGCTGGAGTAGAACAGTGAGACAGTCTAGGGAGGTCAAATCATGGAAAGCCATGTGCAAATGCCAGGAGCCTTAGCAACAAGATGGAAGATCTGGAGGCTGTCATGGTGCAGTCAGACCTGGACATTGTGGCCATCACTGAAACCTGGTGTAATGATAACCACGACTGGGAGGTGGCCATACCTGGCTACAACATATTCAGAAGAGACAGAGCAGGCAGGAAGGGAGGAGGAGTGGCACTCTATGTGAAAAATGACATAAGGGCCACAGAGATCCAGGAGGTACAAAATGGGGGAGAGATACTGTGGGTTAAGCTGGAAAGGAAAATGGGGACAGCCATCCGCACAGGTATGATCTATAGACCACCAGCCCAGGAGGAAGAAACAGATAGGGAGCTGATGCTAGCCATCCAAGGATGGCAGACAAGTAGGTGTACTGGTTGGAGACTTTAGTATTCCAGGCGTGGACTGGAGCATCCCAGCAGCAGAATCAACTAGAGCAGATTTATCCTGGACTCCTTCAGGGTGCCTTCCTCAAGCAACTGGTCATGGAACCAACTTCGGCAGAAGGCAATACTGGACCTTGTGCTCACAAACAGGGACAGTGTGATGGGGGGTAACAGTGGGGAGCACCTGGGAAACAGTGACCACCAGTCATTGTGGTTTGAAATCACAGAAAGAGCAGAACCAAACCACACAAAAACACGTATCCTGGATTTTAGGGGGGCAGACTTTGGGGAAAATGGGGAGATACTTGAAAGAGGCATTAAGGGGAATGGGACAGGAATCAGGGGTTGAGGAACAGTGGTCAGTATTTAAAATGGGGATTACAAGAATAACAGAATTGTGTATTAAGCAGGTTAGCAAGAGGAAAAGAAAGAGGAGACCATTATGGTTTTCCAAAGAGGTAGCAAAGAAAGTGAAAGCCAAAAAGATTGCATTCAGGCAATACAAAAGACACAGGCAGAAGGGGATAGGGAGAAGTACCAGGAGAAGCAAAGGGAGGCAGGGAGGTCAGTAAGGAAGCCAAAGCTCAGACAGAAGAACACATTGCAAAATCAGTGGGTAGAGGGACAAACCTTTACAGGTAGATAAGGAAAAAAGAAAGACAAAGGGAGGATAGTGAGACTGAAGGGGAGGATGGGGGCTGCGTGGAGGATGACAACAGTAAAGCTGACATACTGAACAGGTATTTCTGCTCAGTCTTTACTGAGGAAGAGGATGGTAATGGGTCTGAAGGGAGTACAAGGAGTGAGAATGGTGCAGAAATGGACACAAGTCCCTTTACACGAGAAAGGGTCCTGAAGGAACTGGAAGTAATAAGAGTTGATAAAGCAATTGGGCCAGATGGGGTGCACCCCAGGGTCCTTAAAGAACTAAGAGAGGTGGTGGGGAACCTCTGGCTATCCTGTTTAGCCGATCACTGGAAACAGGGAGGTACCCAAAGACTGAGGACAGCAGATGTAGTCCCCTTATACAAAAGTGGGAACAAAGAGGAAGCAGGGAACTACAGAGACCAGTCAGCCCTCACCGGTAGTGGGGAAGACATGGAAGCACTACTGAAGAGAGAGAGATTGGTGGAACATCTGGTTGTCAGTGGACTACAGGACCCAAGGCAGCATGGTTTCACCAGGGGAGGTCATGTCAGACCAAACTCATTGAATTTTTTGACTGGGTGACTAGGGAGGTGGATCAGGGGAGGGCAGTGGACATGGCCTATCTGGACTTCAGCAAGGCCTTTGACACTGTGCCACATAGAAGACTATTACACAAACTGGGGAATATGGGTGTGGGCAGGACAGTAGTGTGGTGGGTAGGTAACTGGCTGGGTGGCAGGACACAGAGGGTGGTGGTAAATGGCTGTCACTCCACAGAGGGAAGAGCGACCAGTGGGGTACCACAGGGATCAGTGCTGGGACCGGTCTTATTCTACATCTTCATCAGTGACATGGCACAGGATCTAGAAGGCAGAATTTCACTGTTCGCTGATGACACAAAGCTCTGTAACAGAGTAGACACACCATTGGGTGTAGACAGAATGAGAAGCGACCTGCAGAAACTTGAAGAATGGTCAGTGGTTTGGCAGTTGAAATTCAATGCAAAGAAGTGCAAGATAATGCATATGGGGCACAAAAACCCTGGCACAATATATCAGTTGGGGGTTAAGGATATAGCATGCACCAAGCAGGAAAGAGATCTTGGGGTTATCCTCTCTGATGACCTCAAGGTAGGGAAACAGTGTGACAGGGCAGCAGGTAAAGCAAATAGGATGCTGGGATGTATAGGCAGGGCATCACCAGAAGGAAAGGGAGGTCATAATTCCGCTATACAAGACACTCATGAGGCCCCACCTGAGTACAGTGTACAGTTCTGGAGACCATACCTACATAAGGACATAGACAGGGTAGAGAAGGTTCAGGGAGGGCAACAAAGATGGTGCATGGATTGCATCACAAGTCCTATGAAGACAGGTTGAAGGAACTGAACATGTACTCCCTGGATGAGAGGAGGGAGAGAGGGGATATGATAGAGACATACAAGTATCTTACAGGGAGGAACAGGGTGCAGGAAAACACTATTTTAAGCGAAAAAGATGTTTCAGGACTAGAGGGCATGGGATGAAGTTGGAGGGAGGACGATTCAGAGGAAACATGAGAAAGAATTTCTTCACAGAACGGGTGGTGGACAAGTGGAACACCCTGCCAGAGGAAGTGGTGGGGGCTGAAACAATCACGAGTTAAGAATGCATGGGATAGACATAAAGGAATTCTGGAGGTCAGGGTAGGTGCAACAGACTTCTAGGAAAACAAACTGAACTTACAAGCTCAAATGGGCAGACTGGGTGGGCCATAGGCCCTTATCTGCCGACACTGTCTATGTATCTATATCTATGTAACCAGCCTGAAGTGGGTCCCAGGGTGGTAGCCTGGAGTAAAACATTGGCTGCACAACAGGACACAGAAGGTAATTGTAAATGGAGTCCACTCTGAAGAAAGAGGGGTTACTAGTGGGGTACCAGAGGGTTCAGTATTGGGTCCAGTCCTTTTAATGTCTTCATCAGTGACATTGCAGAGGACTGGAAGGAAAAGAGTCTTTTGCAGATGACACAAAGATCTGCAACAGGGTTGATACACAAGAAGGAGTGGAAAGGATGAAAAGGGACTTGGCAAGGTTGGAGGAATGGTAGAAGTATGGCAGCTAGATTCAGTGCAAAGAAGTGCAAAATTATGCACCCGGGAAACAAGAACCCAGGGGTAGAATACACAATGGGTGGGGAGGTAGTAACAAAAACAAAAAAGGAAAGGGACCTGGGGGTAATCATATCAGATGACTTTAAGGTTAGCAAGCAATGTGAGAAGGCGGTAGGGAGGTCTGGGGATATACTGGGATGTATAGGGAGAGGCATCAGCAGCAGAAAACAGGAAGTTGTTATCCTCTGTACAGACAGTTGTGAGACCCCATCTGAGTACTAGGTCCAGTTCTGGAGACCCCACTCCGCAAGGACATAGACAGGATAGAGGCAGTCTGAGGAGGGCACCTAAAATGGTGCAGGGTCTGCAAGAGAAGCCGTATGAGGAGAGACTAAAGGAGCTTAATATGTATACCCTTGAGGAAAGAAGGGAGAGGGGGGACATGATAGAAACTTTTAAGTACCTCAATGGAATCAACAAAGTCCAAGAGGGTAGCATCTTTCAGAAAAAGACGTGCAAGAACAAGGGGACACAATTTAAAGATAGAAGGGGGGCAGTTCAGGGGCAATGTGAGGAAGTATTATTTCACAGAGAGGGTAGTGGATGCATGGAACAGCCTTCCTGAGGAGGTTGTGGGGTCTAAAACTGTGGGAGAATTCAAGAATGCATGGGACAGACATAAGGCAATTCTTGTTGGGGGTAGGAAGAAATAGGCTGTTGGTTAACTAGGATCTGCGGCCTATCCTGTAGGTAGGGAAATGGGCAGACTAGATGGGCCAAGCTGTCCTTATCTGCCGTCAAATTCTATGTTTCTATAGTCCAGAGGAGGTTTGAGGAACTAGGACAATTATGTGAGGGGGCAGGAAGATCAGTAACTTTTACGGAGATGCTTCCAGTACCCAAGGCAAGCACAACAAGAAAGCTGAGAATAGAGGAATTTAACGGATGGCTAAGAACCTGGTGTTGTGCTAAAGGGTATGGCTGTTGGGGGTGGAGGGTGGGGAGGGGAGGAACCTGGGAGGACAGTAGTCTCTATGCCAAGGACAGACTACACTTGAATGAGGAGGGAAAGAAAGTGTTGAAACAGAGGATGGAGGAGTACATAGAGGAAGTAGGGAATTTAAACTAGGAGCAGGGGGTGACAATTGGGCAAGAGACATGCAGAGACCACAGGTTGGGAAATCATATGAGCTTACCCCCCATAACAGTGACAAAGGACAAATGGCAAGTACTGTTGGTGATGCTAGTAAAGGAGGGCAGGATGGGAGGGGGAGAAAAAGGTGGAAGGTGGTTACCCTTAATGCTAGTAGCCTTGGAAGGAAAACTGCAGAGTTACAGGTGCTCATGGCAGAGGGAGAGGTGGACATTGCCACCATCACAGAAACATGGGCCATCCAATACAATGACTGGGACCTGTCTGTACCAGGGTACAGGTTATTTCGTAGGGACAGGGTGATTGGGAAAGGAGGAGGTGTGGCACTATATGTGAAGGAAGGACTGAAGTGTGTAAGGGAGGAAGGGGAAGGGGGTAGCACGGAGTCACTTTGGATGCAAATCCAGGATTCCAAGAATAAGATTCTTAGAATGGGAATGGTGTACAGGCCACCATCTCAGACGGAGGAGTTAGACAGGGACTAGCGGGACAGATCAGGAGGACCTGCGAGAAGGGTAGTGTGGTGATTGTGGGGGACTTCAACATGCCAGGAGTGGACTGTAGTACCCCAACAACCAGGAACAGAAGGGAGCAGGTACTGCTGGATGCCTTCCAGGACAGCTTCCTGCTGCAAATGGTCAGTGAACCAACCAGGTTAGGGAATACCCTGACCTTGTGCTGGCAAATGGGGACTTTGTGAGAGAACTTACAGTGGAGGAACCACTGTCAGGGAGTGACCACCACCCAGTGTGGCTCACATTGATATGGGCAAGGAAGGAGTGGAATCTGGCACAAGAGTGCTGGACTTCAGGAGGGCTGACTTTGGGAGGATGGGAAGTGGTAAAGGGTACCTGGCCAGAATTCAGTCTAGTATGGACCCTAACCAGAGGTGGGAGCTCATAAAGCTGGGGATAGTGGAGGCAACCAAAACCTGCTGCAAGGCCCAGAGCAAGAAGGCTAGGGCTAAGAAACTGAGCTGGTTGAGCAAGGAGATCATGGAAAAGGTAAGGAGGAAAAGAGCTGTCTTTAGGAAGTACAAGAAAACAGAGAGAGGGGAGGATAGGGAGGAGTACTTGACAGAATCAAAGGAGGTGACAAGGGCAGTGAGGAGAGCCAAGGCATCTACGAACTCAGGCTGGCACAAGGAATTAAGAAGGGGAGAAGGACTCTTTAGGTACATCAGGAGAAAAGGAGCTGTAAGGACCACATAGTAAGGGATTAGGAAGGAGGGGGTTGGGTGGAAGAAGGTGCGATAGGCAGAAGCACTGAATGAGTACTTCTGTTCAGTATTTACTAAAGAGAAGGGGGCTGACACCCAGGGGAGAAATGGCAGAATCTGGGGTGAGGGGGGTGACAGATGGGGAAATCATGGAGGGCAGAGTTCGGGAGTGTTTGAAGGCACTGAGGGTGGATGAGGCGCCAGTCCCAGATGGCATCCACCCCAGGGTACTGAAGGAGCTGGCAGAGGTCCTTGCAGGACCTTTGGCCGACATATTTAATGCCTCACTACATTCGGGGTGTGTACCTTAGGACTGGAGGATGGCTCATGTGGTGCCCCTCCACAAGAGTGGCCCCAAGGATGAACCGGGAAACTACAGACCAGTGAGCCTCACATCCATTGTGGGTAAGCTAGTGGAGACTATCCTGAAGGAGAGTCTGGTGGCCCTCCTAGAGGCCAAAGGACTACAGGACAGCAGACAGCATGGCTTCATATGGGGCAGATCCTGCCAAACCAACCTGGTGGAGTTCTGTGACCGCGTAACTAGGCAACTGGACAGGAGCCATGCAGTGAATGTCCTGTATCTGGACTTCAGTAAGACATTCGACTCGGTGCCGCATGGAAGGCTGGGAAGTAAGTTAGTAGGCACAGGGGCAGGTGCAAAGCTGGTGAGATGGGTAGGGAACTGGCTCCAGGGAAGGCAACAGAGGGTGGTGGTGGGTGGGAGCTCTCACACCCAAGGGTAGTGACTGTGTGTTCACAGGGCTCAGTGTTGGGACCAGTGTTGTTTGGGATATTCATTGCAGACATATCACTGGACATCAAGAGCAAGATCAGTCTGTTTGCTGATGATACCAAGATAGGAGCAGTGGTGGATGACCTAGGGGGATGGCATGGGTTGCAGGATGATCTGGCAAAGCTTGAAACCTGGTCAGACACCTGGCAACTGGGGTTTAATGCCAAAAAGTGCAAGGTGCTGCATTTTGGGATGAAGAACCCAAGGAGGAGTTACCAGCTGGGGGGAGTGCAGCTAGCCCAGACAGAGGAGAAGGATCTGGGGGTGCTCATTACAGGGCCAATGAACAACTCGGCACAGTGTAGAAAGGCAGCTGCAAAGGCCAACAAAATGCTGTGTTGTACTGCAAGGGGTATATCCTCGAGGAGTGAGGAGGTGATTCTGCCACTGTATAGGTCATTAGTTAGACCGCACCTGGAGTACTGCATGCAGTACTGGCGCCCGTATCTGAAGAGGGACATTAAGTTACTGGAGGGGGTGCAGCGCATGGCGACAAAGATGATCAAGGGGCTGGGAGACTTATCATATGAGCGGAGGCTGAGGGAGTTGAACATGTACTCACTGGAGGAGAGGAGGGACGGGGGGACATGATTGAAACCTTTAAGTACATGAAAGGAATAAACAAGATGGGTACAGAGGGGCTGTTCAAAGTAAGGGAGGGGAGGGACACCAGGGGCCATGATATGAGACTGGAGGGAGGAATGTTCAGGAGGGAGATGAGGAGACACTTTTTTACAAAGAGGGTGGTGGCTGGGTGGAATGCGTTACCTGCAGAAGTGGTATCCAGTAGAACAGTGGACTGCTTCAAAAGGGGATGGGACAGCACAAGGGGGGGAGTCAATGAAGGGGAAGGGTGGAAGGGAGGGGCAGCTGCAGAATAAGGGGTGCTAGCTGCACATTCAAGCAGACTTGATAGACTTCTAGGCTTTTATCTGCTGGCAAATTTCGTATGTTCGTGTTGCCATGAAAAACTGAATACCAAAGCTAATCAAGAACATGGACAACAGTCGGAAAGAATGTGCAGTAGAACGACATGTGTCCAAATATTAGAGACCATTGACCATCTCTTTTTCACCCACACATATATAAACCAGTTCTGGCAATATTTGGCAAAACAATGGAAGGAACCATGTTTAGCTTTAGTGACTTGTGATGTGCTCAGATATGAGTCTTACACAGGGATCTGGAAAAAAACTGTATGCAAGTACACTACATGTGGTTTTTGCAGTTATGAAATGGTATACCTTGCTGGGCTGCTGTCTGCCTGTGCTCCGCATGTGAAGCGCCTTGCTCTGCTCTGCGCAGGTTTTCTTTCATTTATTCTCCACTGTGAGAAACTTTTAGGACAGTGGAGCGGTGTTATTGTGGAGAGTCTTTTGTCGAGAAGTCCAAACTTCGACGAGTTAGCGTGCTGTTAAATGTTAAACAAAGCATTTTAATTTTTAAATGGCTAGCGAATAGGGTCTAGGGGTAGTTGTTAGGGCGTTTTATATAGGTAGGGGTGCTCAGTGAGTTAGTGCAGGAAACTAGTTTTTATTTTCTTAAGAGTACTTACTGGCTTGAAATCCTGAGAACCGGGGAATTTCAGGAGCGGAGATTTTGGCTGTTGGAGCTGCCCCAGAAGTGTGAATCCATCTGTTAATGGAGAAAATCTACTGGGAGTGAAGTGACTAGCATGTCTTACGAAGTGCTGTGGGGTAAGCTGGCAAAACTTGTTATCTTGATGACTGGTGGACCTCTCTGAGGGAGTTGCGTGGAGTAGGGGAATAACATTGGGCTGGACCATGAATTGTAGGAAGGAACTGTGGCTCTCGGTTTGGAGCCTGGGAGACCAAGTTGTTTCATCTGCTGTGTGGTCGTTCATGCAGTTTTGGAATTCTAGTGCCATTTGTCAGTCTGTGGCGCTAGGACCCGATTTGGATTTGTTCTTTTGCGGTGGCTTGTTGTGGTAGAAACTACTAGAGGCCTTGAGATCCTTGGGTAGGGCCCAAGAAATGACTATCGACCTGTTGATGGGGACAGCTGGACGAACTCTTAGAAGTACAAGCAGGGGATGATCAGTGACTGTTCTAGTGCCAGGAATAGCTCTCTGTGGTCTGTTGTGGACCGTTGCCCTCCCCTGTGATGACTTTCGATTGTTGGAACTAGCAGAATTGGTGAGCGCTGTGTCCCCCTCTCCACCTGCGGCATATCTGTAAGTACTGCTACTAGTTGAGTGCTGGTGAGAGCTCCACTCGCTCAATTGTCATTTTACTTGGCGAAAGAGCAGGTGATGGTGTGTGAACCATCCAAAAGACAAAACTGATAATTTGCGCTTCCTTCGATCAGTGGTGAGAGCACTGTCTACTGCTACTACTTGGTAGCTCCCTACTGGAGCTTTTTCTTAGAATTTTCCCTGGTTGATATCTCAGGACTCGAGCCACTATAAGACTCTCCTTTCTTTCTGTTGTTTATTAATTATTTTTTTTTTAAACTATATGTTTTTTATTTTGTTCAAAGCAAGCATACAGTGTAATACAAGTAACGATACGGTACTCTATAAACATTTATATTTCCCTAGAGGGTGCCACCCCTCTTTAATACAAGCACTATAATCTATCTGGTGCTTTACAGATACTACATATGGAGGGAATACCAAAGGAGGGATAGAGATATGCTATTCCTCAAAAAAATTATAAATATTAACAATGCTGTGTAGGAGCCCATGAGCAGCCTGGATATATCTGGAATAAAGTAAATACGAGTCCCAAAGTCCTTCACCACACCAGGTGGTACTGGTAGCCAGGCATTAGCATAGTAAAGCACAACTTTTGTGCAACCCTATAATTTGATTAACCACAGGGATAATTCCCAGAGCTAATTAGGAAACTTTAGACCATTACTAGTCATTTAAACTATATTTTTAGTTTTAAATTTTAAAATTTAAGAGGAACTGTTGAAAGTCCAGATATAACATGGAGTTCTGACACAGTCCATTATTCCAAAATAACAGAAATCTGTTTTATAGTGTTCTTAACAACAACAAAATAGTGATTTTAGTCCAGTGATTTCTGAAGACGGTCACTCGAATACCTGAGGAGAGTCCAATCAAGCCATCGCCAGACCAACACTACAAAATCAAGTCTCCTCATCCTCAGAGGATTGCTGATCTGATTCGTTCTGCTTTCGTAGCAGAAGAGCATGTCTACGACCCCATTTTAGGGCTTCAGCTGGCTCAGAAAAGAGAGATACCTTCCTGCAATGGGCAATCCTCAATCGGGCAGGAAATATCATGCCATGTACAATAAAAGCTTCATGGAGCATTGCCCTTATACCATCAAATCGCTTACGTTTCTGGTGGGTGGCGTAGCTGATATCTGGGTACAGATTTATCTGAAGTCCATTGAAAAGTGCCCCCTTTTTTCTGGCCAAATTCAGAATAGAGTCCCTTGTAGCTGCTGCATGAGTCACCAATATGATGGCACGGGTACATTTTGATCTTCCACTTTTACTACTAGGTGTAACTCTGTAAGCGCGCTGAAACTGTTGAGCTTTAAGAGGAGCTTCTAACCCAAGTTGCTGGCTTAACCATTCTTGTATAAAGAGCAGTAGGCAATCCTCCTCCGCTTCCTCTGGAATCCCCAAAATTCTCATATTGGGAGCTCTAATCTGGTTCTCAAGAGTTTCTGTTCGGGCCTTCCAGTGACTATTCTCTTTCTCCATAGTGGACACAGCACCCATAGCTGTGGCAGCTCTCTTAGAAGCATCAGGAGCAGTTGTTTGTGTCCCTTCTATGGTCGTTTCGAGTGTTACGACCCTATTGTTAAGCCAGTCAAACTTGTTGGAGAGTACCGTCACCAGTTTAATAAGTTTTAACTTTGCCCCAGTAGTTTGCAAGGTCTCTTCTTCTGTATCTCTGGGATTTTCTTCTGGCCTGTTCAATGCAGAGCACGTGGCAGAGGTTGACAGACCATTTTTAGACTTAGCTCTGGTACCATGCTGTTGATCTTTATGTGCATTTCCTATTGCCTCCACGAATAAACCTTGTATTCATTCCTCTTACCTTAGAGATTGGCAGTAAGTTGTTAAGTTTGTTTTTATACAAGTTTGCTAAAGCGAGCTGGTGAGAGCAATCAAGTAGCGGCCATATTGCTCGGGCTCCACAGCACCCCCCCCCCCCGCAATTTACTTATTTCATTTGGGGTTGGTTGTAGTTTAGGTAGTGAATACTTGGTTTAGTGTGAATGTGTAGTTGAGTTATTTTGTACTAAACTGTTTGGATGGTGACTATATGCTTAGTTTTAAATTATTGTTTGGTTGTTGATCTAGCCGCCTAGTGATGTGTAGGAGTCTTGGGTCCCTCAGGATTAGCTACCCGGCAGCCCTGCTGCGTAACCTCCACCCCTTTCATGATCTCTTCCTTCCTGCTGTCTCTGTTAGGCATTGCAGGGAGGTGGGTATCTGTAGGGGGAGGAGGGGTCTGTGGTGGGGTGCTGAGAGCTTTGCAGAGGAGAGGGGGATTGGGGTAGTTAGGGGCAGGAGGTGCCCTGGGATTAAACAGAGCCTTGAGAGAAGCCCAACATGTTTGGTCTCTGTTCCCAGGGTTCCCACCAGACTGTGTAGGCAGGCAGCTAGAGGGCCTACAGCCTCCACTGATTCCATCTGGGCAGTGTTGTGCAACGCCAGGTCAATGAGGAACAAGACTGCAATTATGTCAGACTTTGTTTCTTCAGTTGATCTGGCGTGCATCACGGAGACATGGCTGGTCCAGTTTTGGAGGCATCTGTCCTGGCCAGGCATTCCGTGGCTCACTGCCCGAGGAGGGATCGCAGGGATGGGAGAGTGGCCATCTGTTTTAGATCCAGCCTGAATTTCTCTGTATGTCCGGTGTGTTCTGTCTTGCTGTGTGAATGTGTGGCAGTGCGTGGGTGTCCAGATGTGGGTTGCAGAATTCTCTTGGTTTACTGCCCTCCGGGGTCGAGTGGAGAATATCTACAGGAGCTTGCGGACTTCATTGCCAACGAGGTGTTGAAGTCACCCAGGTGGTTGATTCTGGGGAACTTCAATGCCTGGATCGATGATGAATCTTTGCAATTTGCTTGTAACCTCCTCCAGCTGATGTAATCACTGGGCCTTGCACAGGCAGTTGCTTCTGCGACCCATCGTCACAGCCACACACTGGACTTGGTATTCTCACTGGGTCTTGGGGTCACTGACCTCGAGATTGACCAGGTCACTTGGTCCAATCACTATACGGTGAAATTCTCGTTTGGGGCCAACCCTCGATAGTCCCTCCCCTGTTGAGATGATCAACTATTGTCCTTTAAGAGGACTGTCCCCAGAGGGACTTATGGTGGTAGTTGATTTTTCCGGTATGAGTGTTGCTTGTGTAGTTGGCTTGGGAGAGGTGGTGGCAGCCTATAATGGGACTGTCTCTGGGGCACTCTATGCCATCGTACTGGTCTGTATACCACCCAGGTCCTCTCACCTGAGACCCCTGTTGTTTGACAGGACTCTCAAGGTGATGAAGATCATGGGTCAGAGATTGGAGCGTTGCTGACGGAGGACTCTGTCAGAGGAGGCTAGACTGGTTTTGAAAAATCACTATGCTGATTACCAAAGGGCAATTGACCGTAAGAAGGTAGAGTTTCTGTCCAGGGAGATTGCCGGAGGGAGGAACAGACCAGCTCAGCACTTTCGGACTGTGTATAGATTGCTTCATCCAGTTTGCCTACAGCCAAAAAGAACTTTTTCAGTAGCACTTTGCGAAGAGTTTGCTCTGTTGTTCTCTGACAGGGTATCCTCTCTGTGGGCCAGAATCTTGCCAGTGGGTCTAGTTCAGTCCCACAGAGTGGGGCATGAGTGGAGCAGAGACACTTCTATTGCCTGGGCAGAGTTTCGACTGGTGGAGGTGGCCGAAGTCTCCAGGATAATTTTGAATATGCGGCCCACTTGATGTGAGCTGGAACCTGGCCCGACATGCCTCCTAGTGGGCTGCGTCAAGGCCATTGGCCCAGTGTTTGCCAGGATAATCGGGTGTTTGCTTTTGGAGGGGGTGTTTCCTGATGCCTTGAAGGAGGCAGTGGTGAGGCCTCTTCTGAAAAAAACATCTCTTGACCCTGATGTCCTGGTGAATTATAGATCCATCTCCAACCTTCCATTTGTAGGGAAGGTTGTTGAGAACATAATGGCTCTACAGCTAAGGGGGTGTGTTCAGGGGGCATAGCCCCCTATTGTGACAGCCAACATCCCGTAGCTACAATGCTGACAGTCGGCATTGTACATGTTGTGGTAGGGGATGTTGGCGCTAGCGCTGTCAAAGCACTATAGGTAAACCCTGCTGTATACAGCATGTCTTTTGCACCAGGGACAATTGGTGCCATCGTTGTGTTGAATAAATGCCTTGCTGAGATCCAGGATCGGATAAAATCTAACTGGCTGAGACTTAACCCAGACAAGACAGAGGTATTGGTAATAGAGCTGGGTCACAGGCGTGATGGGGTTGCCTCTGGGGTGACAACAGGCTTGGTCCAGGGGTCAGTTCCATTGATGGCGTCCTCTAGGGTGAGAAATCTGGGCATTGTCCTTGATGACAAGCTGACATTTGAAGCTCAGGTGTTGGCTGTCGTCAGAAGTGTTTTTTACCACTTAATGAACATCGTCCTTATTAAACCCCTAATTCCGCCCAAAGACCCGCTGTCACTGGTACACACCTTTGTAACATCCAGGCTCGACTACTGTAATGCTCTTTATCTCTGGGTCAGTGGAGGGAGCCTCTGTTGGCTGCAGCTGGTGCAGAATGCAGCAGCTAGGCTGCTGTGATGGGACTATCCTGGTTCTGTCATACGACCTCGGTCCTGCGGGGTCTGCACTGGCTGCCAGTCAGGTGGAGAGTTCTCTTCAAGGTGGGCTTTCTCACCTGTAAGGTCCTATATGGATCAGGCCCTGGCTACCTGTCAGACCTTCTTACCCCTGCCATTCTGACCCGCTCCCTTTGTTCCTTTACCGAGGGCCTCCTGGCGGTTTCGCGGACCAGGCTGAAAACCTCGGGTGACCATTCATTCAGGGTGGCTGGCCCGGTCCTTTGGAACTTGCTGCCAAGATCTTTGAGGGAGGTCCCTATGGTGGAGGCATTCAGGATGGGCCTAAAGACTCACCTTTTTAATTTAGCTTTCCCTACTGATGCCTTTTAACCTTGACTGCTGACATTTATTTGAGCTGTGGTTTTACATATGTAATTTTACTGTGTTATTTTTTTTGTTGTATGGCGCCCAGAGCCTCCGGGATTGGGTGCCTAACAAATAATAAATCGATGTATCTGGAATTCCAGGTGTATGTTCACACTACAACAAAAACACATCACTCATTTAGAATTGGAAGCCAAGATTACATCAGATTTACAGAAAATTTATTTTTCAGAAGCTAAAATGGTGCAGGTAACCTCTCTTAATTCTACATGGAGGAATCTCCCATGGATTACAAATGCAGATGTTCCCATTACATGAGAGAAGGAATAGTGGTGTTTTATGACCCCCCCACCCCGGTTTTTAACTCTTTATTTACCAGGATATAGAAAAACGATAGCCAGTGTCTAATTGTTTTACTATGTCAAGTTAAGAAAGTGCCTTGTTTTCTTTCTTTTTTTCTTAGTTTAATTTACTAATTTTTTTATTCCCTTTTCCTCACTTAGATAAATTGTTATGCCCACTGTTATATTTCCAAGAATGTGTTGGATTTTCTCTCTTTTGTTATTGTATCATGTATTACCTGGTGAAGTATTGCATGATTTTTCTTTTCTCTAATAAACACCCCTACTCTTTTCGAGAAGTGCCATGGGATCTTTAACGTCCATCTGAACTACCACCACTACAGACATTCGGGACCTCGGTTTAACATCTCATCCAAAAGACTGCACCTCAGGAGTGCAGCATCCCCCTCATGATGCCCTACAGTGTCACTATTGGAATTTTACCCCAGGTGTCTGGTGTGGTGCCTGAATCTTGCCTGGATTCCTTTTCCCACGTCGCTAATGAACATATTGATATATAGGGCTATGCCTCCTTCTTTACCTTTTCCTCTGTCCCATCTAAACATGGTTTAGCCTGAGACTGTCAAGTCCTGATCGTTATTCTCTGTGGCCCAGGTTTTTGTGAGGGCTACAAGATCTATCTCGGTGTATGCCACCATTGCCTGGAGCCCACTAATTTTATTTCCCAGACTCCAGGCATTAAGACAGACCACTTTCCATCTTTCTCCTGATCTTCTCTTGCTTCTTCCTGTTCCTTCTCCCATATTTATTTATTCCACATAAAACCCTTTAGGCAAGGCTTATTTACAAGGGTTTAGAGTCAGCATCAGCAGGAAAAATAACAGATGAATACAGTACAATTCAGTGCAACACTGAGGCAGGGCAATACTTACAGCAGTTAAGACAAAAACATGCTCTGCATTATGATTCACAAACTTGTTACCTTCTACATTTCAGTGCTGCCACGTTCAAGCTGTGAGTGTCATTAAAAACAATTCATAGTAATAGTTCACAGGAGCTCATTTAGCTTCAGCACATATTCTTCCATGGTCTCCTTAATTTTTGATTTTTCATGCTGAATGTAGGTTTTGTCAGCCTTCCCTCTTTGGCCTCTTCCCCTAACCTAATTTGAATTTCAACCTTGCTGTTACCCACCTTGCTGCTACTAGTCCCCTGTTCGGGGGAGCCCTAGCTAGGTTCCCCATCTGCTGTCCCTACTTATTGGTTCCGCTAGTCTCAGTCTCCCCACAGTCAGATTAACTGTCCAATGTAAATGTTAAACGTCTGCCCCAGAGCACTGGCCCTCTTTCATCTGGTGAAGGCCATCACCCGTGAAGTGCCCCCCCAAGTCCTCCCTCCTCCTGGCACCATCCCTTCAACCACCCATTAAACTGCTCAGTCTCTTCCTTCCTTATGCTGTCATACCCATTCCCCTTATTCCACACAGGGAGGCCCTTGGAAAAGGCCAGGGAAGCGGAGTGTGGCTTCAGTCTATCCTCCAGCCTCTTAAAGTTCCGCTTCACCACTTCCACAGGCTGGTTTGCCAGATCATTGGTAGCCAAGTGTACTAGCACCCCCATATTCAAGTTCCCCTTCACCATCCTCCCTATCTATATTCCTGATAACTGATGCACCAGGAAGGCATCTGACCATTACACTCCCCTTCCTTCCCCACCCACCACTCTCTCTATTCCCCTAATCACTGAGTCCCAATTCACTAAGACTCTCCTTGCTGACTTCCTCCTGCTCACCCCCTTGGGTTCCACCAAGTCATCTTGCCCATTTCCCCCAATAGCCTTAGAGTCCTCCCCCACCAACGGAATCAGGTACCTGAGCCTCCTCCAGGGGTGCAAAGTGATATGCTGTCTGAATGGTGTGAGACTGGTCGAACCCCTGGTAGCTGCCTCTGCCACCCTTTCTTCTGCCCCCTCCAGCCCCCTGGGCCAGTGGTGATCTGGGGCAGATGTTGTACAACTGTGCACAAGAAAAAGCCCTTGATTATTTTCTAGCCCACCTAGCACAGTCAAGCAGTGCCTACTCACTAAGTTCAACAGCAGCACTTACCTTCTCAATTACCAGAATAAAGTGTAAACTTAATAGAAAGGCCTTTGCATTTTCAGCAACAGACACCTGGAGCAAACTCCTTTTATAGCTGGGGAATGCGTCTAGCTTGCCATGTCTAGTCTTTCCAGCCACCTTAGAACCCCCTGTATATGTTTTGGTCCAGTAGCCTCTTCTCCTGATCACTGTTGCATAACAGTGCTCATGCTCTTTATTTGCTATGCTCCATCTTTGTTGGCTTATGTTTATTACTGTTTGGCTCTACTTACCTTTTATTTTAGCCTGTATATAACTATTCCTGCTGGACTGTGTTAACATGTTGACTGCTGCTGTCTTTACTGGGACCCCCATAAAAATGAAATGCTGTATCTTATTGGGTAACTTATCCCAGTTGTAGTAATTTCAAATAAATTACAAAAAGATGTGGCCACTGACACTAGTGGGACACTTCTGCCAATGGGGACATCCACCAAAGAGGGGAGAAGTGACTGCTGCCTCTCGAGCACACAGCCACCAGAATAACCGTTACGCTACATAAGAGTTGAGGCATAATTGGGATGAATAGGTTATCATCAAGTAATCTCACATCCCACGCACAAAGCAGTAAGAGTAAAAGACAAGTGCTGTTGCCAGTGGGTCGGATTGCGGATTGATAACCCACCCCATGGAGTTGCCTTACTGTTATAATAAAACCAGGTAAGGCATTTTTATTTGTTCCCTATTTAAAAAAAGAGAAAATATTAAAAAAAAAAAAAAAAAAAATCACTACAGCCTGCGTTACACACTATACTTCACAAAATAGCATGGTATATATGTGACCCATGTAAATACCATGTGGTAATCACAGGGGTAATCACACAGGTTCCAGCCATTCAGGAGGCAAGATTTCCTGGATGGACAGTAGGTACGGGGTTAGATAGGGTACCATGAGCAAACTGGATGGATCACTGGTCTTTTCTGCCATCATTGTTTCTGTTTCTATGTTCCTGTTCCAGTTTAAAAACAAAAATGGCATTTTAAACAGAAATAAAAATTAAAATAAATATTTAGAGATGTTAAAACGATTTTCCTACAGTTGTTTTTACTGTACAGGTTGGTGACAGAATGTTGACAGTAAAGAGCAGTTTGTGGATGTTAGTCCGTTGGAATACAGGTATTCGTGTAATATGCCATTATCTACAGTAGTCTACTATATGTTTGTAGCAGAATAATGGGACAGTAGCTCTGTGTTCTGATTATCCAGAAAAAATCCTTTTCAGTATAATATGCAGTAAGTATAAACTCTGAAGTCATTTGCGGTTTCTAAACATTCTAAGGGGTTATTACCTAGCTTTCCTTGGTTATTAAATTGCTAAGAGGTGTCACTGGATGGTAACTTGGCTCAAATTATACTAACTCAGTTTCTGCACTACTTACAATTTTATGGCCTAGATGGTGTGTATCATTAAACATGTGGGTGAAAGTGATCATGCATATAGGGGCACAAATTGTGGAATGGTAGTTAAAGAGAAAGTAGCTACTAAAATGAAAGGGTGAAAACGTTGATGCTTGCAGCAATTATGTTCAACTTTAGTGTTTCCTAGTTTATTTCTCCTGTTATTAATCTACTAAATATTTAAGATAAGGTAGTAGTTATTTCACTGTGTCTTTCAAAAAACTATGGTGGCCAACAGTTAACCTCACAGTTTGCTGTTTGTGACGTCACAGTCTGTTGTTGTAATTGTTATGATGGCATAAGCAAATACACTATGATGTCAGTTTGTTGGGGATAGTCACGTTTTATACACACTTCTTAGGCAGGCTACCAAGATGTGTTCTAAACCGTGAAGGTTGTGAGGAGTTGCACCTGGGAACGCAGTGCATGCTGAAGGGTGGAGCAATTACAATATTTAGGTAGCCGGCATCTGCTTACAGTAGCAACCTTTTGAAACACTCAGTTCTTTCTCACACAGTAAGAAAAGGAGAACATACCTCGGTAATGTCCAAACAGTACTTCACTTTATTGAAGTGCTTGAGGTGTTGAACACTTGCATTAAAAAAACAAACCTGTATTACATATATAAATAACATACAAGGAGCTCCATTTCAGAGATGTTCCACTTCCTGTCACCTGATGCATTTCATGCTATCGACGCTTTTTCAGGTGACCCTGGCCTTGACCATAGCAACGCTGAAATTGCGGGAGACCTCTGAAAACCTGTCTGGGGGGGGGGGTTCCCTTTGGAAGCCCACTAAGTTAATTCTGATGAATGATGCCAGCCTGTTGGGCTGGGGTACAATCCTGGGCCCAGTACCGGTCCTAGGCATTTGGACTGTGCAGAAACAACAGCTATAGGTAAATGTGTTGGAGATGAGGGCGGTACAACTTACTCTTCTCCATTTTCTCTATTAGGTTTTGGACGGAGGTAGTAAACATAAAGTCAGTCAGTGCCACCACAGTGGTATACAAAAACAATCAAAGAGGCACAAAAAGCAAGGAGATGCTAGCAGAAGCAACAGAAGTGCTGCTGCGGGCTGAGAAGAACCTGCTGTCCAGGCCAACTGGCTGAGTAAGGAGACTGTCCATCCAAGGGAATGGATGTTGAATCTGGAAGTATTCAACCTTCTGAGCAGCAGATTCGGTCAGTCTCGGATCAGCCTATTTGCCTCAAGTCACAGTGCTTGGGTACCGAGGCTCTTCACTTGGTACCAGTGCCCGCAGGTGGAGGAGGTGAATGCCTTGTCCCAGATGTGGGATTTCGAAAGAGCATATGCGTTTCCTCCCCTGCCTCCACTTCCCAAGGTTATTCACAAAATAAGACACTCAGTGGAGGTTTTCTTCTGGTAACACCCGAGTGGCCAAGAAGGCAGTGGTTCTCAGTCCTAGTGAATCCAGTCCGGCTCATGCCATTCCAGCTTCCTCTCCAGGAGGATCTTCTCCTTGGTAGAAACATAGAATTTGATGGCAGATGAAGACCACTTGGCCCACCTAGTATACCCATGTTGTCTTACCCACTGCACCACCACAGACCCTACTTGATATCTAGCTCTGCCCCCCCCATGCCTTATCACTAAGGTTCCCTTATGCCTATCCTATGCATTCTTGAATCCCGCTACATTTTTTCCCCCACCACCTCCACTGGGAGGCTGTTCCAGGCATCCACCACTCTTTCTGTGAAGAAGTATTTCCTCACAACCTCCTCCGGGTCTACCCCCCTCCAGCTTCATAGCATGACCCCTTGTCCTGGTGCATCTTTTTTTCTGAAAACTGCTTCTCTCTTGCAACTTATTTATACCTGTAAGATACTTGAAAGTTTCTATCCTATCCCCCTCCCTCCTTTCCTCCAGGGTGTACATATTGAGGTCCTTCAGTCTCTCCTCGTAGGGCTTTTTATGCAGACCCTGCACCATTTTGGTTACCCTCCTCTAGACTGCCTCCAATGTGTCTGTGTCCTTCCAGTGATGAGGTCTCTCAGAACTGAACACAGTACTCTAGGTGAGGTCTCACCAGTGATCTATACAGAGGTAACATCACCTCCCTCTTTCTGCTGGTGATACCTCTTCCTGTGCACTCCAGCGTCCCACTAGCTCTCCCAACTGCCTTGTCATACTGCCTGGCCACCTTTAGGTCATCAGATATGAGTACCTGTAGGTCTCTTTCCTGTTTGGTGGTCATTAATACCACTCCCCCCATTTTGTACTTAGCCCTTGGGTTTCTGTGCCCTAAGTGCATGATTTTGCACTTTTTCGCATTGAAACATAGCTGCCATACCCTTGACCACTCCTCTAACTTTCTCAGATTACTGCTCATTGTTTCTACCCCTCCTGGAGTGTCAACACTATTGCAGATTTTAGTGTCATCCACAAAAGAGGCAGCCCTTCTGCAATGTCATTAAAGACATTAAAGAGGACTGGTCCCAGTACTGATCCCTGTGGCACCCCGCTGGTCACCCTCCTTCTTCGTAGTGCACTGCCTTTACCACTACCCTCTGTCTCCTATCCCCTAACCAATTTCCTACCCAGTTTACCACCTTTGGACCCACCCTTAGGCTGCCCAGCTTGCTTACAAGTCTCCTGTGCGGAATGGTGTTGAAGGCCTTACAGAAATCTAAATAGGCCACATCAACTGCTCCACCCTGATCCAGTTCCCTGGTCACCCAGTCAAAGAAATCTATCAGATTCATTTGACTTGACCTTCACCTTGTGAATCCATGCTGCCTCAGATCTTGTAGGCCACTAGATTCAAGATATTCCACAATCCTTTCTTTCAGTAGTGGTTCCATTACTTTCCCCATCTCCAAAGTCAGGCTGGCTGGCCTGTAATTGCTAGCCTCTTCCCTGCTACCACTTTTGTGAAGTGAGACTACATCTGCCCTCCTCCAGTCCTCCGGAACCACTCCTGTCTCCAGTGAGTGGTTGAACAGGACTGTCAGAAGTATAGCCAGTACCTCCATAAGCTCCTTTAATATTCTTGGATGCACCCCGTCTGGCCCCATAGCCTTGCCCACTTTCAGCTTTGTGAGTTTCTTCAGGACTTTCTCCTCCAAAAATGGACTAGTGTCCACCTCCCTTCCTTTGATGCTGCTGTTAATTTCCTGTGGCCCCTTGCCTTCCCCTTCCTCTTCCTCTCTGAACACTGAGCAAAAGTATTTGTTCAGGGTGTTAGCCTTTTCCTGGTCCCCCTCCACCCAGTTCCCTTCGTCCCTTTTTAGTCTGATGACCCCCCCCCCCAGTCTATCTTTTTTCACTTATATACCTGAAAAAAGTATTGTTCCCATTTGTTACTGCCTAGGCTGTTCTCTCCTCTATTTGTGCCTTTGCACTCCTTTCTGCTTTCCCAGCCTCCCTCTGTTTCTCCCGATACACCTCCCTATCTTCCTCCCTCCAGGGACTCACTGACACCCAGATTCGTAGGCGAGGCAGCTGACAGCCTGACTCCTGATAGGAGGAGACTGCTTAAACAAGGTTTTTCAAAGAAAGCAGTGGCTATCCTGATGGCCACCAGGAACATTTCTATGTCTGCAGCTTATGATCGAGTGTGGAGGTGTGGAGCACCTCCTCAGCTTGGGCCACAGGAGGAAGAGGAAGAAGAAGAAAAAGGGAAAAAAAGTATCGGGGCCCTCAAAGCCACGGTTCTGCAGATCTTGGAGTTTTTGCAGATGGGAATAGACAAAAGAATTATGCCGAGAACCCTGAGAGGTTAGGTGTCAGCAATAGGAGGAGCACTGGGAACCTCCAGAGGATCATACCGGGAACAAACTGGGAGGTCATCTGATTTTCTAAGAACAGTTAGCAGAAGCAGACCACTGTTTCGATCCCCAGTACCTCCATGGGATCTGAATCTGGTTTTGAATGTTCATTGCAAAAAACCATTCAAGCCTCTCTCGTCCATCCTGCTGGACTTTGTCGTACAAGATGTGTTTTTTAATTGTATTGTGGTCAGCCAGAAGAATTCACAAGCTTCAGGCCTTGGCACACAAAGAGCCTCTCCTTATCAGTCACAAGGAAAAAGTGGTCCTGATGACTGTTCAGTTTTTTATTCCGAACGTGCCTATGGTTTTCACGTAGATAAGGAAATCTGTCTACCGTCTTTTTGCCTGAAGCCGACTCATGCAAAAGAATGTGAGCTGCACAAGTTAAGTTTGCACGGGGCAGTTAGAACATACCTCTAACAATCTGCAGAGTTCAGCAAATCTGAAAGTCTGTTAGTTCTCTTTGGTGCAGCCAAAAGCAGAAAGAAAAAAAGGTCAAAAAGCCTCTAAGACCACACTAGCAAGATGGATGAGGGCTGGCATCACCAAGGCCTGTGTGGCTGAAAAGAAAAATGCTCTGACTCTTCATCAAGGATAACTCTGTCAGGGCTCTGTAGGTAGGTAGGTAAAATTTTTATTTATACAGTGATACAAGCCAGCCCGGTGGCGCTGAGGGTTGAGGTGCTGGACGCCACACTTCACACCATGCTGGCGACCTGAGTTCAGGAGCGAGCTCTGGTGCCAGGGGTTGGCAGGAGAGGGTGAGGATCAAGCGCCCGCTGGGCTGCTCTCCTCTCCCTGGAGGGGAGGGCCGGGGTTTGTCCGGCATTCCAGTGGCCCCCAGTGGAGATAGGGGGCGCTGCAGAATGCGGACAGCACATATCGCAGCGTTGCTGACGTTGGCAGGGTTGCCGTGCGCCATGATGTCAGGGAGTGCTCCATGCAAGCGGGAGGGAGGAGGGGAGCTCACCAAAATAAGGAAAAACCCAGCTCTGCGTGGGTAGGCGATGGCACCTGACCCCCATGCCCACTGCTGGATCCATCTCTCCCGGGCTTCCAGTTCCTCCACCCGGGCCCTCACCTGCAGCCAGGGTCTGTCTCTAAGAGCACCCAACCAGGAGGGGTGGCCCCACTCTCGGAGGGGTTAAGCCGGGGGTACTGGCTTCAGGAGGAGGGAGGGAGAGAGGAGGCTTAGGGTTGAGAGGACCTCAGGTGGACAGGAATAGGCAGGATGCCTGAGAGAGGCTCCGGAGGGAAAAAGAAATGTAAAAAAAAAAAAAATACAGTGATACAGCCATTAGGGTTCCAAGAATCCCTGTTTAAAAGGCATACCTGTTTGTATAAAATATGAATTGTTACTATGATGACAAATATATATATTCTATGCAAAAAACTTCATTAATGCATTAGTTAGGGTTCTTCTACAGCAAAAAAAGTGAGGAAATTAAATTTTAGGGTTCCCACCCTTTCACCCCACCCCACCTGCCCCACCAACAGGCATCTGGGTGTGCGTTGGGTCATCACCTAACTCTCACCCCATCCCATGTGTAAACAAGCTGAGGTGGTGCAGTGTAGGAGAATGGGGTGAGAGCTAGGGACCGATGACCCCAACGCACCCCTGATGCCTGTTGGTGGGGTGGGGTGCAAGGGTGGGAACCCTAAAATCAAATTTCCTCGCTTTTCACTGTAGAAGAACCCTAACTGATGCATTAACGAAGTTTTTTGCATAGAATTTTCTCACTTTTTAAGAAAGAATAGAAAAGTAAAAAGTTGCGCAAGTTGGTGGCAGCGCGGGGCCCCACAAACTTGTAAGTGCCAAGCCACATTACACACCCAATGACTAAAAAGTACATTCACAACAGCAAGGCCAGACACCAAACAAATGTTAATCTAGTAGAACAATAGAAAACACTGTCCACAAAATGTAAACTGCGCCACACAATATCTCCGCAAAAAATATATTTTCTGACACGTAAACACCTCTGTTAACATCTACAGGACATGCCGTCAACACCCTCCAAATTGCAAGTAAAAAGACCAAACCGTGTCCAAGATATAACATGTCACAATTTGAAATTTTCATTCGTCAGAGTGGCACAGTTCCACACCTGTTGACATTTAACACACACAACAACTGAAAACTACATACATGACACTAGGGCTAGGTATCCTATCAATTTCAAGCCACCACCACAAGCAAAACACTGTCCGCAACACATAAAGTGCGCCATGCCATATCTCCAGCAAAAAAAATTTTCTGACATGTAAATACTGTCATTTACATCCACAGGACATGCCGTAAACACCCTCCAAATTTCAAGTAGAAATACCAAACCGTTTCTGAGATATTCAGTGTTAAAGATTGGTAAAATTTCTCTATCTATTCCATTATAAAAAATCTTGCTATCTTGTCCTGCCCTCATGATCAAAGATGGCGATCAGAGAATATCACGATCAAAGAATTTGCAGGCTCGCGATCAAAGAATTTGCAAGCTCATGAACAAAGAATAAAAGAGGCTATAAATCAGAAAATTAAGGGAATTGCGACAAACCACCACCATGGTTCCACAGAGCCAAGCCCCCTGAGCAAAACCCACCCTCACTTGACTTCCTGGGGCACCCCTGGGCTGAGAAAATAGATTTTTTCATCCGGCCATCTCGTCCTTCCCTCACGATGCACGATCGCGATCAAAGAATCTCACGATCAAATAATTTGCAGGGCCACGATCAAAGAATTTGCTCGCTCGGGAACAAAGAGCGAGGGACGAGATGGCCAGATTTGAAATCACTTTTCACAGCCCAGGGGTGCCCTACAAACACAAATGAGGCCGGATTTTGCTCAGAGGGCTTCGTTCTGCCCCATCTGAATAATTATAATAGTCAATGACATATCCCTGGTAGTCTAGTGGCCCCCCCCCATCATAGTAAATAATGTCTAATGTCCTTGCACTCTAGTGGCCCCCATGTTTCTTTTTTTAAATCCCTGGTAGTCTAGTGGCCCCCATCTGTGTGAAATAATATGCACTGTGAGTGTAGATATCCGTGATAGTCTAGCGGCCCCCATCTGTATAAATAAATCTCTGTGCCTGTAGATATCAGTGGTAGTCTAGTGGCCCCCATTATAATAAAATTAAGAATAATTTCACATTCCTGGTAGTCTAGTGGCCCCCCACCCAGCCGTGCCAGCCCACCCAGCACCCCACCCGGCAACTGCTTTACCACCTCTCACCTCTCACCGATAGCCTTGCGACTGTATGCATTACAAGCGGTAATGCAAGAGCGCTCTGAAAATATTTCTGAGCACCTCTTTACATTAGCGCTTGTAATCCAGACAGTCGGTGGCTCATGAAATAGTGCTAGCCAGTCGCTGTGAAAGTAGCTGGTAACTACACAGCTAATGAGGGTGCTGAGTGAGGGCAACTAGACTACCAGGAATGTGAAGTATTCTTAATTTTATTATAATGGAGGGGCGCTAGTCTACGCACGATATCTACAGGACCAGTGATATAATTTCATACAGATGGGGGGCCACTAGACTACCAGGAATATCAACAATTTTTTTTTTTTATACAACTCGGGGGCCTAGAAATAATGGAGGAGCTGCTAGACTACCACGGAAATCTACACTCACACTGCGTATTATTTCATACAGATGGGGGACTAGACTACCAGGGATATTAACACTTATTTTTTATACAACTCGGGGGCACTAGACTGCCAGGATTAAAAAAAAAAAAAAAACATTGGGGCCACATAGTACCAGTACATTAGACATCATTATATTATTTTACTATGATGGGGGGCACTAGACTACCAGGGATATGTCATACACTATTATAATTATTCAGATGGGCAGAACGAAGCCCTCTGAGCAAAACCCAGCCTCGTATATGTTTCTTGGGCACCCCTGGGCTCAGAAAACTAACTTTTAAATCTGGCCATCTCGTCGTCCTCTCGCGATGCACGATCGTGATCAAAGAATCTCGCAATCAAAGAATTTGCAGGCTCGCGATCAAAGATCGTTAGTGAGCCACGAACAAAGATTTAAACCTAATAACTCTATTTTTTGACCGATTTGGATGCAACCAAAGGCATGGCTTGATAGATCGGGACCCCCTGAGTAAAACCCATCCAAGTTTTACTTCAGGAGTGACCCCTGAGTCGAGATATTTGTGTTTTTACGATCGGAAATCTAGAAACAAGATGGTGGACCTCGCGATCAAAGAATTTTGAAAATCCTCGGGGACAAAGATTCTTGAACTGCGAGGCTGCAAATTCTTTGATCGCCAGGTGGGACTAGATGGCCAGAACCCCATTCTTTGTTCGCAAAACATACATATAAATTTTCCCATTGACTTATTAATGGAACTTAAAAGTGACACAACTTTTGAATGCCTTAATATTTTTTCACCAAATGAAAAGCGGCATGTTTGGCCACCAAAGCTCTTTCAAATGAGCCATCTCGCAGAGTGGCACACCACACAACGGCCGTGCAGGACCACATCCAGAATCCCAAAAGGTGCCTCCGAAATGGATAATTTTGCATTTTTCAGCGCTTTCGTACGCAAAGACCGTTAAGTCCGACCGAATCGCAATTTGCAAATCAAGAGATCTACCATGCCCCACCACGTGTACCAAATTTCAGGCAAATCCGTTGAACGGGTCCAAAGTTATTAACGTCCAAACCTTTGACTTTAGTATGTCAGTGACCACTGAACCCTAACTATAGTGGCACGACAGAACACTTATTTAAGAAGATCACAGGCAGTTAGTTATTACATTCTTGTTATTCACATATTACATTGACAACAAAAACCCAGTTTTTGTTTTGCTGCTGTCTACTTGCAGGTCGGAGAGAGGGAGGCATCTGTGTTAGAAGTGTGCAAGGCAGCAACGTGGTCCTCTGTCTACACATTTACTAAACACTGCTGATTAATGGAAAGTTCCACTGATCCAACCTTTGGTTGCAGAGTTTCGTAGGTGTTGGCTTAGCAGATATTGAAATTTCTCACCTATGGTTTATATGGGACAATATTCTTCCCACCCAGTGAAAACATGGGTACTGCTTCTTAGAACCTATATGTATTGAATAACCACTGACTATGTGGAGTGCTACAGAAAGAAGAAATTTCTTCATATTTACTGTAATTTCCTTTTTTGTTTGCTCTAACATTGTCAGTGGAGCTTCTCCTGGGAGCCTTGGCTTCTACTGGAGAATATTGTCAGATATGAGTATGGGATGTCTGTTTTTCCCCCAGAAATTATACTTTGCAAATATTGTTGACATCCTCTTCCACTTAATCTGCTAACGTGAAAACAAGATGCAGTCTTTTGAATTGCAGGCACACAGATTAACAGGTTTATGTGTCTGAACATGAGGATGTGGGCTGGCCCGGTGACGCTGAGGGTTGAGGCACTGGACACCACACCTTGTGCCACGCGGGCGACCTGGGTTCGGGAATGAGCCTGGCTCGTTGGAGGTTGGCAAGGGAAGGAGAAGATCGAGCATCCAGAGAATTGCTCTCTTCTCCTTGGGTGCTCTGGAGATTTCCCGCGGTGGCGGCTCCTGGCAGAGGCTGGGGGGCAAAACACTTGGGGTGGGGACAGCAATGGTGTCTGGTGCTCTGCAGGTGTCTGTGGGACTGTGGCAGACGCCATTGCATGGCCGCACCAGGGGGTGGAACAAGAAAAATGGCCCTGCCTCCTGGTAGGCGAAGGGGGGGAGATACAGGGGCCGGCCAACCACGCCCAGCATCAGGTCTCTCTGTTCACCCCTCCAGCTCTCTTCCCTGCCTGGTCGCTCTGCTAGATTGTAGATAGAGTGCCAGGAGGAGTAGGCAGTCCCACCTTGGGGGACTCAAGGTTGGGTGGTCAGGTAGCAGGTGGAGAGGCGGCCGATGGAGGAGGAACGGAGGACCTCATGGCCATGGATCATGGCTGGAGCAGAGTGCCCCCACGAGGAGAGAGTCCAGTGTAAAGCAGTGAAAGGAGCATAAATAGAATTGAAAAAACAAAAACGAGGAGGTACCTCAATGTTACAGGTTAGTGTTTACTCTGTTTTTGCAGTTAACTGAATATTATTGCCTTTATTCCTGTTATACAATTTTATGTTGACAGCCGTTGCTGATTTATCTGCTACATCTGCCAAGATGCAATTTTAAGGAAGACTGGTTCTAAACAAGACACAAAAAAATGCAGAACAGAAGCCTTACGTTTCAACAGCAAGGTAAGACATCGATCATTGCTTTTTCTTCTAAACAATGGAATGAAAAGTAAAAATCTGTGGAATGCTTAAAGAATTAAATCCCCTCCTTTTATTAGTACAACACATACCACATGTGCAGATAAAAGTTTTTTTTCTGCACATGTGGTATGTGTTATACTAATAAAAGGAGGGGATTGTATACTTAAAGCATTTCATAGATATTTACTTTTCATTCCACTGTTTAGGCATTGTGAGGCCAGTAGTGGACGGGAAAGCTGTTGCTATTTGGAATCTTCATGTGCTCAGGGTTCTATACTGGTACTACAGCTATGAGCTGTACCATTACCCCTAGTAGGGGTATACATTACGCATATGTATTTAATACCCATTGACAATGTTCGAGCTAGAAGAAAAGGAAATTACGGTAAGTATGAAGAAATTTCTTCTTTGGGGATGAGCTGGAAGTCTAGGCTTCTTGCACTGTCCAAGTTGTCTGAGACTGATGTGGGAGTTTAAGCTGTTGATTAGATGCCAGGTGCTCTATAAGCTATAACCCGCAAGAGGGCATGGGTATACTGGGCATTAATGCACGCCCCAGGTGCGTTGTGAGGTACGAGGGCAAAGCCTGAGTAACCTCCAACCAACTGGGAAGTGCATTAATGCCCAGTATACCCATGGCCCTCGAGTGGGTTATTGCACTTACAAAACGACACCTTTTGAGAGTGTAAAAAATAATAAAAACACTTCTTAATCGATTATTATTGTCTTTGTTTTGACTGTGCACATACGCCAAATAAAGTACAGTAGTTCATTTAAAAGAAAGTTTTTTTGCATTTTTTACTTACTGTAATAAAATTTAATTTTTTTCTAAGTTTAATTCAGTATTTAGTTTTTTTAATTCAACCTCCATTTCATTGAAAAAAATCATCTTTTTAATGTGTGACGCGTACTGACGTCTCACGTCACTCTGGATGTAAATGGGTATTTTTTTTAACTAATACAGAAGCTGCAGTTGCAAACAAGCAGCATCAAACACAACATGCATAAAGACTTCATACAGTTGTCGTACACAACATCAATTTAATGTCCATTTACTGGATTTACTGGATAAAATTAGGACAAAAGAAGGCACAAGGCCCATCTGGATTGTCCTCCCACAACAGTGGGATATTAAACAGATTATTGAACGAGTAACCATGAATCAAGCCTAGTTTTAAAGGAATCAAAATTATCTGCCTCTACAATAGTAGGAGGCAAGGAGTTCCAGGATTTTGCTGCCCTTATATCGAAAAAAATTGTCATATTTTTTGTTGTTAGCCCACTCAATTTTTAATTGCTTAGTGTGTAATCTTCCCACAATTCTCTTGTTTGCAAATGATAGTCCACATATGTTAAACAGCATAGGATTATGGACTAGTTTATACATAAGAAGCAAATCTCCCCTTTGCCTTCTCAGTGTCAGTGGATAAAGATTTGTCTCCCGTAGCCTAGTCTCATAGCATTTATTTCTTAATCTGGGGATAGATTTAGTTAATCTCCTTTGTACTCGTTCAAGACGGTTTATATCTTTTTTAAGATAAGGGCTCCAAAAAGGAGAACCGTAATCCAAGTGTGGTCTAATATAAACTCTATACAAGGGTACTAAATTATGTTCAGATTTGCTAATAAAAGTTTTTTTGATTTGTCTCTTAATTATGTTAGCTGTTCGGATGACTTTACTACAGTGATCACCAGATGACAATTTGTTTTTGTTTTGATTTTGTTAAATCATCTTTTGAAAGTGTGACATGTGAATGACCTGTCACGCCACTCTGCACGGAAATGGGAATTTTTTCTTGATATTGAAGCTGCAGTTGCAAACAGCATCAAAGACAAAATGCATACCGATTTTCATTCTTTTAAATAAGATTCTCGCTTTTGTGGGTTATAGCTTACACATTCGATTTCAATGACTGCTCTCGTGGCCCTTATTTCATATTCTTCATACATCTGCTCCGTTACATCTTATTTTTTTTTTTGCTGAATGATCACTCGTGAATTGTGTGCCTATCCATATTTCCGGAGTGAGACCATGAAACATAAGAATTGTAATAGTTTTTTTTCATTCTTTTGTCAATTTCACTCGCTTAGCCCCATTTTTAAATGGATGCTGTCAGTACGAAAATGTAAACACATGAATTTGTGTTTCAAATACATTCGGCTGTGCGTAGCATGAGATCTAGATCAGTGTGGTAAGAGGTGGTATGCCAGGCATTAATCAATGGTCAGGTGTTGCGTCTAAGCCAGTTATGTTGCTCTGTTTAAGCCTTCCTTGTAAGCCTGTTTTATAATGCCCAAATGCATGGCAGTGCACTTGGTCTTAAGGTGTAAGCACAGAGTTTGAGACTTGCCGTGTGGTTGCTGCTACATTCCAGATAGGAAAGTGGATATTTTACTAGATTTTAGAGCAGTGTTTGTTGAAGTTTTGCTGATGGTTTAGTGCTGTGTGTACATGTGTTTCTGCTGTTGTGTAGAATCATAGTTTTGGAATATATTTTGTATTTTCCTTAGTTGTTTAAGATTTTTTTCATTTGTGAGCAGCACTGAAGCTTTCTTAGTTTGGATTTTTGAGAGTGCATTTTTCAGAGTTGTTGGATGGATTTACTTTGCAGTTTATGATTTTTGAGCAGTGTTGCAGGAAGCAGGGGATACATGGTAATTTTTGTAATTTTGTAAATGTTCTATTTGTGTGATTTTTTTTTTAAGTGTTGCTGGGTTATTTGATTTGCAGTGTAACTTTTTGACCCTGAGGTTATGTAATTAACATATTTACCTTTTTGACTCCTGACAGGATGTATTCTCGAGTAATGCACCGCTATCATGTCACGGGAGCAGGACTATGAGTTAGTTTAATTTAATACCATGTGATGGGGTCCTGACCAATGAGGAGCCACAATTAACCAGACAACATTTGATAAATTAAAGTAATTGTACATTTTAACAACATTAGCATTTTCAGCTGTTTCCCTCTTTAAGCAGCTAGCCTGCATGTGCTCTCTGCTCGGGATCATTCAAGTAGTTTTGAACCAGTTCAAACAGCGATCATGCGACCCCTGAGTTTCCACTGCCTCATCATTTTCGGCTGCAGTAAAGACTTTGTGGCCTAGACTTTGCTCTATATAATCCTTTGCTATTCTGAGTAAACACTAAAAAAAAAAAAAAAAAAGTCCTTGTAGACTAATTTTTGTTTTTCTGATTCAGGCACTGATCCTTTTGGGGGATGTTTTGTGAGCTTTTTGATTCTGGGAATCATTTGTAATGTTGGTTCTGTTTTTTTTTTTTTTTTCCTCTATTCTTGTTTGAACAAGAACTGAGATATTTTGCTTTGGTGTTTGGATTTTTGGTTCCAACCTGCCAATGTAACCTGCTGCTACCTTTTTCCATTTGTGGTATTTTATGTCGCAGAAGTTTAAAAAGTGATTTGTCCCACCAGGTTTTGCAAAGTTTGTAGGCTGTGGTGAGAAAGTCCTGCGTGTTTAGGACCTGAACATTATTTACAGACTTTGATTCGTGTCATAAATTTTGTCCTAAAACTAGCCAGCCCGCCGGCGAAGTGGTAGCGCTACTACTCGTGACGCCGATGACTCGGGTTCGGGAATGAGCCTGGGAAGTCTGAGGGCCAGCCGGGGGAGGAGGCATGAGCATTTGTAGCATGAGGATTTGTTTTGAACATAGAAAAGTCTGTTCTGGAACCATCCCGGCTTCTCACATTTATAGGGGGGGAACTGGACACTGTCCAGGCAAGGGCATTTCTTCCTCTGTCAAAGGTACAGTCCCTCATCACTCTGGCTTCCTCCTTTCATCCACTAGTGTCTCGACCAGACAGACACTTCCTTCAGTTGCTAGGCCACATGGCAGCTTCCACTGCAGTGATGCAAGGGGCAAGATTTCAAATGAGAGATATTCAGTTTCATCTGAGATATTACTGGTCTCTGAGAATAGACCCTCTCTCCAAATTAGTTCCAGTGTCTCAGTCTCTGGTTCAGGCTCTCCAGTGGTGTCTGGAGGAGGACAATCTTAGACAAGGTATCCCCTTCCTCAGTCAGGCTCCTACAGTGATTCTTACCACAGATGCCTCTCTACTGGGATGGGAAGCTCATATAGACCAGCTCACTGCTCAGGGAACATGGTCTCATTAAGAGTCTCTCCTGCACATAAATCTTCTCAAACTCAGGGCTGTCTTTCTAGCACTTAAGACATTCTCAAACACAATTCGAGGAAAAGTGGTGCAGATCAGGACAGACAACACCACAACCATGTGGTACATCAACAAGCAGGGGTGCACTTGATCCTCGGCCTTGTGCACCGAAGCCATGAAAATATGGTCACTAGCTTATTCCCTTCAGGTTTCCCTGATAGCTGTGCATCTCCCAGGAAAGGACAATGTACTGGCAGATGCTCTCAGCAGGATTTCTTAAGGTCACCATGAATGGGCCCTGAATCCTCTAATTCTTCAAGTCATTTTCAAGAGGTGGGGCACTCCAGAGATAGACCTCTTTACAGCCCCGGACAATCACCAGCTTCCTCTAGTCTGCTGCAGACCCCCTCTTTTGGGGTCTGTTCCCCAAGATGCTCTCCTATTGGATTGAACAAGCAGGTTTCTGTATGCTTTTCCTCTGATATTAAGAATTATGGTCAAGATAAGATCTCAGCCTTGCACAGTGATCGTAGTGGCTCTAGACTGGGCCAGACAGCCATGGTACCCCTTACTATTGTCAATGCCAGTATCAATTCCGCTATGTCTTCCCAGACAGTATAATCTCCTCACATCCTTGCAGGGGAGGATACTGTATCCCAACCTTCAGACTCTCAGACTCAAAACTTAGCTCTTGAGGTGCTAGAATATGCCAGCCTGCATCATTCCCAATCGGTCTTGGACATTCTTAAGGTTAGTAGAAAACCTTACACTAGAAAAGCTTACAATTCCAAATGGAAGATATTTGGTTTCTGGTATTATCAGAGGCATATACAACCAGATGCAACTGACACTGCCACTGCTTTGGACTGTTTGGTGCATCTTAACAGTTTAGGCCTCAGGCCTATCACTCTCAAAGTGCATTTGGCAGCCATCTCTGCCTTCCTTTCAGCTGGGAAGGGCTCTTCCTTAGCCTCCCATCCAGTTTTCAAGAAATTTTTCAAAGGTTTGGTTCATATCAATCCTCCCTTTAGGGACCCAACTTCTGTTTGGGATCTGAATATCTGTATTGCACAACTTATGCAGCCCCTCCTTTGAACCATTATCTTCAGTTGAACTAAAATTCTTGACTTGGAAAACTGTGTTCCTGGTAGCCATTACCTCTGCCAGAAGAATCAGTGAATTACAGGCTTTATCACTGGAACTTGATTAAATTTCATTTCATTTCATTTCATTTCACAAGAATAAGGTGGTCCTTCGAATGAACAGAAAGATCCTCCCTAAGGTGGTATCAGACTTTCGTTTGAACCAGTCTGTGTCATTGCCTGTATTTTTCACTGACCATTCTTCCTCTGGGGACAGGAGACTACACAGTCTTGATGTAAAGAGGGCCCTTAGTTATTATACAGAACACACTAAGGCCCATAGAAATGACTGTTCACAGCTGTTTCTCACTTATGGAGAAGTGGGAAAAGGTAAACCTGCCACTAAAAGAACTATTGCCAGGTGGATTGTCTCTTGTATCCAGTTCTGCTATTCAAAGCTGGGGAAAGAGCCACCCTCAGGCCTGAGGGCTCACTCCACCAGAGGTACAACTGCTTCAGTTGCAGCAGCTAGAGACATACCCCTAGTGGAAATCTGTAAAGCAGCCACCTGGAAAACTGTTCACACATTTACCAAGCATTGTTCTCTTGACATCCAGTCAAGAAGTAATGCAAGGTTTGGCACAGCAGTGCTGCAGATATTGTTCCCAAAATACATAGATACATAGACAGTGTCGGCAGATAAGGGTCTATGGCCCACCCAGTCTGCCCATTTGAGCTTGTAAGTTCAGTTTGTTTTCCTAGAAGTCTGTTGCACCTTACCCCTGACCTCCAGAATTCCTTTATGTCTATCCCATGCATTCTTAAATCCCGTGATTGTTTCAGCCCCCACCACTTCCTCTGGCAGGGTGTTCCACTTGTCCTCCACCCGTTCTGTGAAGAAATTCTTTCTCATGTTTCCTCTGAATCGTCCTCCTCCAACTTCATCCCATGCCTCTAGTCCTGGAACATCTTTTCACTTAAAAATAGTGTTTTCCTGCACCCTGTTCCTCCCTGTAAGATACTTGTATGTCTCTATCATATCCCTCTCTCCCTCCTCCTCCAGGGAGTACATGTTCAGTTCCTTCAACCTGTCTTCATAGGACTTGTGATGCAATCCATGCACCATCTTTGTTGCCCTCCTCTGAACCTTCTCTACCCTGTCTATGTCCTTATGTAGGTATGGTCTCCAGAACTGTACACTGTACTCCAGGTGGGGCCTCACTAGTGTCTTGTATAGCGGAATTATGACCTCCTTTTCCTGCTGGTAATGCCCCTGCCTATACATCCCAGCATCCTATTTGCTTTACCTGCTGCCTTGTCACACTGTTTCTACCTTGAGGTCATCAGAGATGATAACCCCAAGATCCCTTTCCTGCTTGGTGCATGCTATATCCTCACCCCCCAACTGATATATTGTGCCAGGGTTTTTGTGCCCCATATGCATTATCTTGCACTTCTTTGCATTGAATTTCAACTGCCAAACCCCTGACCACTCTTCAAGTTTCTGCAGGTCGCCTCTCATTCTGTCTACACCCTCTGGTGTGTCTACTCTGTTACAGAGCTTTGTGTCATCAGCGAACAGTGAAATTCTGCCTTCTAGGTCCTGCGCAATGTCACTGATGAAGATGTTGAATAGGACCAGTCCCAGCACTGATCCCTGTGGTACCCCACTGGTCACTCTTCCCTCTGTGGAGTGGCCATTTACCACCACCCTCTGTGTCCTGCCACCCAGCCAGTTACCTACCCACCACACTACTGTCCTGCCCACACCCATATTCCCCAGTTTGTGTAATAGTCTTCTATGTGGCACAGTGTCAAAGGCCTTGCTGAAGTCCAGATAGGCCATGTCCACTGCCCTCCCGATCCACCTCCCTAGTCACCCAGTCAAAAAAATTCAATGAGGTTGGTCTGACATGACCTGCCCCTGGTGAAACCATGCTGCCTTGGGTCCTGTAGTCCATTGACAACCAGATGTTCCACCAATCTCTCCTTCAGTAGTGCTTCCATGATCTTCCCCACTACCGAGGTGAGGCTGACTGGTCTGTAGTTCCCTGCTTCCTCTTTGTTCCCACTTTTGTATAAGGGGACTACATCTGCTGTCCTCCAGTCTTTGGGTACCTCCCCTGTTTCCAGTGATCGGCTCAACAGGATAGCCAGAGGTTCAGCCACCACCTCTCTTAGTTCTTTAAGGACCCTGGGGCGCACCCCATCTGGCCCCATTGCTTTATCAACTCTTATTACTTCCAGTTCCTTCCTTCTCGTGTATAGGTTCTGTAACTCCCTCCTCCAAGGGGGTACTGCTTGGTAGTCTGCATATAGGGGGAATACAGCAAGACTTCATGTTGTTTTGAAGAAAAAAATTACTCACTATAGTAATTTTGTTTCTTCTAATGGAGTCTTGCTGCATTCCGACCTCCCTCCCTGCCTCCCCTCCTGGAACCTAGTTGTTTTTGGGATGTGGGTTGGCAGGCGCAGTTCTGCACCCCAGAGGTGTGCCTGGGTTACCTCTTCTTAGGATGAGGTTTTTGTTGTTATTACTTTAAATGTATATTATTAAGTTTTACTATCTACTTGGATTCCATATGGGGTTCTCGACTTGAGTCTTTTGGACCCTAAAAATCTGTTTATTGCCTTTTGGCGCAAAATTTTAAAAACAATTTCTGTTTAGTAGTTAGTTAGCATAGTGCTCGTAAGAATCTGATGGTTACACTGAGGAGTACCAGGGACAGAGGTTTGAAAACCGAGCTCGAGCTCAACGTTCTATGCCTTGTCATAGAGTTGACCCTTTCCTGTCCAGAGCAGTTCAAGTGCTGGGGCTAACTGCATATAGTCAGAATACAGCAAGACTCCATTAGAGGAAACAACATTGCTGTGGAGAGTAATTTTTTCTTCTCACAGTCTGGGCTTCTTAAAACAGGGGCTGAACATAATGCTGCCTTAATGGCTTGAAAAGCTTCATCACACTCTGGGGTCCATTTCATATTATTTGGTTACCGTTTTTTCGTGAGTTCAGTGAAGGGAGTAGCTAACTCAGCAAAGCTGGGAACAAATGTCCGATAATAACCAGCCAGCCCTAAAAATGACCCGACCCGTTTCTTTTTTTTAGGAACAGGGCTGTTAGCTACAGCTTCTATTTTAGAAATTTCTGGCTTAACTTCTCTGTTTCCCAACACAAAGCCCAAATATATGGTTTCCTGCATGCCCAGTGCACGTTTGGTAGGATTAATAGTCAGACCTGCATTTTTGATGGTTTGGATAACTGTTCGCAGGTGTTCCAGGTGGCTTTTCCAGTCTGGACTGTACACCACGACATCATCTAGGTATGCAGCATAATAACCAGTGTGAGGTGATAAAATTACATCCATGTACCACTGGAATGTAGCTGGCGCACCATGTAAACCAAATGGCATGGTGGTGAACTGATAGAATACAACAGGAGGGGCAAATGCAGTTTTGTCTCTGGATTCTTTAGCTAAAGGGATTTGCCAGTAATCCTTGGTGAGATCGAGGGTACTGATATACTTTGCACTCCCCAGTCTGTCCACCAAATCATCTATTCTGGGCATAGGATAACTGTCAAAATCTGACACTTGATTAAGTTTCCTAAAATCAAGGCAGATTCTAACACTCCCTTCTTTTTTATTTACAATTACCATTGGAGATGACCAAGCACTCCTCGACTCTTCTATGATACCTAATTCTTTCATTTTTTCTATTTCCTTAACCACGTCAGCTTTGGCACTATTACGTGCTCGACCTCTTCTGCTCGGCCTGGTACTGTGGTAAAAGTACTGTTAAATGTCTTTAGCACATTGCAAATGTCTGCAGTTTGTTCTGAGGTTAAGGAAACCTTCTCCTTTACAGCATCAGCCTTTACAATTTGTTCCAGTCTATCATAAGCTACATCAGTATCTTCTTTATCAGTTTCTGGTATAACTAACAAAGCAGCTTTTGGCATTTTTTCACCCCGGTTTTTAAAGAGGTTAGCATGGTATATCTTAGTAGGATTTTTCCTATCAGGGGTCTCAATCTTGTAGTTAATGGTACCAGTATGTCTAAGAACCTTTTAAGGCTCTTGCCACTTCATTAATAGTTTATTTTCTGTTGTGGGTAACAGTAGCAAAACCTTTTCACCTGGCTCGAAAACTTTCTTCAAACAACATGAAGTCTTGCTATATTATGACATATGCAGTATAACCCCAGGTTAGAACTGCTCCGGAGGTGAAAGAGTTAACTTTCCATGCAGGGCATGGAATCTTGAGCGCGAGCTCGGTTGAACACTCTGTCTGTTGTAGCTCAAACTTAAACTGTCAGATTCTTTACTCCGCCTCACTGAACAGTCGCTCCGGAGATTCCTCCTGCTGCTCGGTTCGTTTGTCAGTTTAAAAGTGTAATTCTCGGTTTATTTTACCGAAATTTAACCGCAATCATTGGTTCAAGCTCTGTCTGTGGTATTGTAAGTAATAGATGGCTTTTGTGCATTTTCTTCTGTGTGGAACTTGTAAACGTCTTTTCGGTTCAGTTTGAACCGATCAGATTGGGTTTAAAATCACTTTCTAGTCCTTTAGAGTGCGGTTCCCGGTTCTTATCGGTTCTAAAAAAACCGGATTTTATTACGTTTTTTTCCACGACCCGTGACACGGTTGGGAAGCGATAAGAGAGTCTTGCTTAACGGGCAAGTTTTGGTTAGGCTGGCACTATGTCTGAGAAACCCAAAAGAAAAACCGGACCCACTGGGTTTCAGCACTGTGGCCTCTGTGGGGAAGCCTTTGCTAAGGCTGACCCACACACCACTTGTGTATATTGTCTGGGGTTTGACCACCTCAATGCAGACTGCCAGATTTGTAAGAATTTTCCTGCTGCCACCGTGGAAAAGAGAGTTGGTAGGCTCAGGGAAAGGGAGGCCAAAAAGTCCGCTGACCCGGATGGCCAGCCCGGTTCGGTTCCAACCGAACCTGAGGGAGTGCCCTCTGACCAGGGCGATACTTCCTCGGGCAAACGAAGAGCCAGCTCTGAGGAGCCGGTTCCAACTAAAAGGACTAGAAAGTCAGCTAGTTTGGGGCCAAAAGTTCTTTCTCCAACCGATGAGGAAATAGCCAAAGCTATTCAAATTGTCCAGTCTCTTTCCCCAGTTCCGTCCGAACCGACACCATTAGGGAAGCGCTCGGTTCGGACGGTTCCCCCGGTTCAAGATTTTGATTTTGAGGATTTTTATGAACCGGAGGAAGAGTATGAGGAGAGTGAGTGTGATTTTGAAAGTCTTTATGTGCCCATTGAACCGGACATCTCTCCAGACAGACCCTCAGGGGTGTCCCCTCCCAGGCTATCTGAGTCCCCTTCTCATTTTTTGTTTTACAAGAAAGTTGCTGAGTCTCTGCAACTCCCTGTTGAGGAAGCTATTGATGATCAGGAAGAGCCTGATTTTGTGGAAATGATGGATATTCCAGAGTCTAGGAGACTGTTTATTCCCTTGCACAAATCTTTTAGGAAACAGACAGTAAAACTTCTGAAAACTCCTCATTCTATCCTCCCTGTGGATAAAAGGATGGACAAGAGGTATGCTTTATCAGGCTCTGATACGGAGTTCCTCTCTCAGCAGTGCAGCCATGTGGGGGTAGTGCAGGCTGCAGCCTGTGACAAGGCTAATATTCCTCTAACTTCTCACCCTCCTGAAAAGGATTCCAGGAGGATGGATGCCATGGCAAAGAAACAGTACATGGCAGCATCTTTAGGACTCAGACAGGCAAATTATATGGCTTATGCAGCTAGGTATCAGAAATCCAGATGGGATACTGTCCTGGCCCTAGCAAAACAGGCCCCTGACCAACTTGCCAGGGAGCTGGAGCAGGTGGCTGCGGATGGTATTGAGGCATCCAAGGTGTAACGGTGGGTATAAAAATTCCCATTTGTAAATTATCCATTACAAATACTTAGAAAGGAGACGAACGGAGACGATGCTGATGGCGGAAGAATTTAATGATTATAATAATAATCATAGCAAGAGATTACAAGTGGTAAATCCTTCATTCTTAATTCTTAATTCTTAATTCTTAATGCTTCATTCTTAATTCTTCAAACTAACAGTGTATAGTGGCTTGCTTATATAGTGGAAGACAGTACTATGGTTGTCTATGATTGGTACAAGACAAATACAAACTTCAACTTAAAAGGCAGTTCTCTTTTTAGTACATGTATGGGTCAACACAAATGTATTGATAGTGTAAATTATATTACTATATATGGCTAGTAATAATTGTCATTACCAGTTACTCAGGTCTTAGGGGGAAGAAATAGGTTTGCACTTAGGAATGTGCATACAAGCTTTTTAGCCTGTAGTCAGAAGGGTAACTTGAACTCTATCCCTGTATTTCTGTTTTTGCAGACACTTAAAACACCTGTTTTCTATTACTCACATGATCAGTACAAATATCAAAAGACACTTTAATATTACAAGTTGTGGCTCAGTTAAACTTGTAGCTTTACAAGTTTTAATATAATTTAGCTCCATAGATCAATATTAGTTACACAAATACTTTATGTTTTAGACCAAAATGAGGTTTGCCTGAAATATTGGGACACATTTCTTTATCCCCTGTTACACAAGGTGCGATTTCATGCTGCAGTAGACTCTAATGATGTTTCATCAAGAGTCATGGCTACATCTGTGTCTCTTCGCAGAATGGCCTGGCTCAGATGTACTGCCCTGTCACAGGATACTCAGTCTAAGGCTATGGATTTTCCTGTTGTGGGCAATTCTCTGTTTGGGGAGCAGACAGAGAATTATATGATGAAAATGGATGAGTATAGGACCACCTATAGGAGTGCACAGGCCAAAGAAAGGCAAGCCACTCCTCAAAGGCAGCATGTCAGGGGCAGGGGCAGGCCTTTTTACCAAGCCTAGGCCTCCTCTTCTGCTTATGCCCAGAGGGGGTTCTTTAGAGGAAGGGGCAGAAGGGGTTCTAGTAAGCCTGCTTCTACCCCTCAACCCAAAGCCCCTGCAAAACAGGCTCCCTGATGGGGTGGCCAGGGCCGATTCTCCACTACCGGTGAGGCAGGCTGGCTTACTTTGTCCAGGACTGGAAGTCTTTAACATCAGACAAGTGGGTCCTGGAAGTAGTAAGCCAGGAACTGGTTCTCAGCTTCAAAAAATTTCCGAAGATGAGAGCCAGGTCTTTTTCACCTGCAAACCCATCAGAGGCACTTGCCCTGGAGGCAGAATTTTCTTCCCTCCTGGCTCTCAGAGCTGTGGAAAGGGTTCCATCCATACACCAGGGCAAAGGGTTGTACTCCAGGTACTTCCTTACCCCAAAAAAGACAGGAGAATGGCGGCCCATCCTGGATCTCAGGTATCTAAACAAGCACCTTTTAAAACCAAAGTTCAAAATGGTGACTCTGGGAATTATTTTACCCTCTCTAAGGCCAGGGGACTGGCTAGCCTCCCTGGACCTCAAGGATGCCTACTTCCATGTTCCCATCAGAAGCTCCCATCGAAAGTACCTCAGATTCGAACTGCCTTCAGGCCATTACCAGTTCAGAGCAATGCCCTTCGGCCTCACCTCGGCCCCGAGGGTGTTCACAAAATGCCTGGCAGTAGCAGTTGCTCATTTAAGAAGGCAAAAGATTGCCATTTTTCCTTATCTGGATGACTGGCTCATTGTAGGCCAGTCTCCAGAACAGGTCAAACTACACTTACAAGTAACCCAGCAACTGCTGACATCTCTAGGTTTCCTTCTCAGTCTTCCAAAGTCAGTTCTGGAGCCTGTCCAGCTTCTCACCTTCATAGGCGCAGAACTGAACACAAAGAAGCCAGAGCCTTCCTCCCTCTGGAAAGAGCAAGGACCTTGGTCTCTCTGGCCTCTTCTTTCACCCTGCAGGTCTCTCGACCAGCAAGGCATTTTCTACAGCTCCTGGGGCACATGGCTGCTTCTACAGCAGTAGTGCAGGGAGCAAGATTTCAGATGAGGGACATCCAGTTCCATTTGAGAGCCTTTTGGTCTCAAAGGACAGATCCTCTAACCAAATTGATCCCAGTGACTCGAACCCTAATCCAGACCCTTCAGTGGTGGCAGGATCAGAGCAATCTGAGACAGGGGTTTCCCTTCACTCCCCAGTCTCACTCCTTGACCCTTACTACAGATGCATCCCTCTTGGGGTGGGGAGCTCACATGGGAGACCTTTCCACCCAAGGGCTGTGGTCCCCTCAGGAATCTCTGCTCCACATCAATTTGTTGGAACTCAGAGCAGTTTCTCTAGCACTCCAGGTTTTTTCCACATCTGTTCAGAACAAGGTTGTTCAGATCAGAACAGACAATACCACTACAATGTGGTACATCAAGAAGCAAGGGGGCACTCGGTCTACGGCCTTGTGCACCGAAGCAGTGAAGTTGTGGTCTCTGGCTTATTCTCTGAACACCTCCCTTATGGCAGTTCACCTCCCAGGCAAGGATAATGTCCTAGCGGATGCTCTCAGCAGGATTTCCCAGGGTCATCACGAATGGGCACTGGATCCCCTAGTACTGGAGGTAGTATTTGCCAGATGGGGCACTCCGCAGATAGATCTCTTTGCAGCGCCAGACAATCACCAACTTCCCCTTTTTTGCTGCAGGCCCCCAGTGTTGGGCTCAGTCCCTCTGGATGCCTTCCTACTCAGTTGGGAAGGGAAGTTTCTCTGTGCTTTTCCACCCTTCCCTCTCCTTTTCAAGGTGCTAGTCAGAATCAGATCTCAACCCTGCAAGATGATCCTGATTGCTCCAGATTGGGCCAGGCAGCCCTGGTACCCACTCCTCATGTCCTTAGCAGTCCACCTTCCCCTGTGTCTTCCCAGGAATCACAACCTGTTAACCTGTGCCCAGGGGAGAGTTTGGTATCCGAACCTCAAATCTCTCAATCTCAAGGCATGGCTCCTGAAGAGTTAGAGTTTGCTGACCTACACCTTTCCCAAGGTGTATTGGATATATTGAAGGCCTCTAGGAAGCCTTCCACCAGGGCTACTTATAATTCACATTTGAAAAGATTTTCCATGTGGTGTGCTGGTAAGCATATTTCCCCAGAATCTGCTGGCGTGCTCACGATCCTGGATTATTTGGTGCATTTGAATTCCTTGGGCCTGAGACCAGCTACTCTAAAAGTGCACTTGGCAGCTGTGTCTGTCTTCTTATCAGCAGGTAAGCCCTCTTCTTTTTCAGCTCACCCTGTGTTCTCCAAGTTTTTTAAAGGGCTGCTTCACACCAACCCTCCGTTCAGAGCCCCTGCCCCTGCTTGGGATCTTAATATTTGCATTGCTCAGCTTATGCAACCCCCTTTTGAGCCATTGTCTTCAGCAGAGCTTAAGTACTTGACTTGGAAAACTGTGTTTCTGGTAGCCATCACCTCTGCCAGGCGCATAAGTGAGCTACAAGCATTGTCAGTGGAGCCTGATTTTATCTCCTTTCATAGAGATAAGGTGGTCCTCAGGACTAACAGGAAGTTTTTGCCTGAGGTGGTTTCAGACTTCCATCTTAATCAATCCATGTCTCTTCCTGTGTACTTAACTGACCATTCCTCCTCTGGTGAGAGGAGATTGCACAGTTTAGATGTCAAAAGAGCCCTTAGTTACTATATATAGAACGTACCAAGGGTCACAGGTTCGAATCCCTCCAATTGTTCCTCACTTATGGTGAGGTTGGTAAAGGGAAACCTACCACTAAAAGATCCATTGCCAGGTGGATTGTCTCTTGTATCCAATTCTGCTGTGAAAAACTGGGTAAGGTTCCTCCCTCAGGCCTGAGGGCTCACTCTACCAGAGGTACAGCTGCGTCTCTGTCTGCTGCCAGGGACATCCCTATCCTAGAGATATGTCAAGCAGCTACCTGGAAAACAGTTCACACTTTTACTAAGCATTACTCCCTGGATATCCAGGCTAGGAGTGATGCTCGATTCTTTACAGCTGTGCTTCAGAGCCCTATTCCCAAGTAGGTTCTGTCCTCCTCCTCCATGGAGAGTACTGCTGTGTAGTCTGCATATGTCATAATATAGCAAGACTTCATGTTGTTTGAAGAAAAAATTACTCACCAGAGTAATGTTGTTTCTTCTAATGGAGTCTTGCTATATTATGACCTCCCAACCTGCCCTCTCAGGACCTCTATTTTTTTGGGATATGGGTGGGCAGTGCAATGTTAGCACTTCATAGATGCCCACTTTATTTTCACCCTTTCTTAGGGTGCTTAGGTGTTATACTTATTTTTCTTTCTTGAATCCCTGACTTGAGTCTTTGTTTTGGGATCAAGAACAAAATGTGTTTTTGTAGTTAGTAGCCAGTGGCTAGTGTAGGTTTAGCTTCCACACAGAACCTTAGTGAGTTTTGCTCGTAAAGATCTGACAGTTTAAGTTTGAGCTACAACAGACAGAGTGTTCAACCGAGCTCGCTCTCAAGATTCCATGCCCTGCATGGAAAGTTAACTCTTTCACCTCCGGAGCAGTTCTAACCTGGGGTTATACTGCATATGTCATAATATAGCAAGACTCCATTAGAAGAAACAACATTACTAAGGTGAGTAATTTTTTTCTTTTACCCCATGGTCATAATATACCTTCTGCTGGTTTGGGGCCTTTTCTTGGTTACTATGGGCAATTTCAACATAATTTGCCAGCTTCTTTCTTAGGGCACACATATAAGATGTTATAGATTGTTTCTGAGTGGGGTTATCGTCCCACGTTTCTTTTATTACATCCAGTGGTCCTCTTGGCTGCCTACCATACAGCATTTCAAGTGGTGAAAACCCTGTTGATGTCTGTGGCATCTCTCTGTAAGCAAAAAGTAGGTAAAGCAAGTATTGGTCCCAATATTTCCCTTCCCTTTTACAAACCTTTTTAACATGCATTTTAGGGTTGGGTTAAAATGCTCAACAAGACCGTCTGTCTGAGGGTGATGGGGGGAGGTTCTTATGGCAGTCATACCTAGTAGTCTGTATAGCTCCTTAAGTAATGTAGCACCAAAATTACTGTCCTGATCAGTAATAATTTCTTTAGGTATGCCCACTGTGCTGAAAATTTTTGCAAACTTTGTTGCCACTTTTGAAGCTGTGACAGTACACATTGGAACTGCTTCTGGGTATCGAGTAGCATAGTCGCATACTACCAGGATAACTCTATTACCCTTTTTACATTTGTTTAAAGGACCAACCACATCCATTGCAATTCTCTCAAAAGGCACATCTATCAAGGGTAGGGGCACCTTGTCTTTTCTAGTGACTGGGGCTACTTTCTGAGACTCAGCACAGGAATTACAATAGGTAGCAACATCTTAATGAATTCCAGGCCAGTAAAATCTATTCAGCAATCTGGCAAGGGTGCAATCCCTCCCTGAGTGACCAGCCATAAGAACTATCATGTGCTATCTGTAACAACTCTGTTCTATACTTCTGTGGTATAACCATTTGTTCTGTCTATTCCTGTGTCTGAGGTTTAACCTAAACTCTGTACAGTAACCCATTACATTTTTTAAACATTGGTCCACCCTGTTCTGGTTTCACCCCCAGCTGCTTCAAATAACCCTGGAGAGAAACATTGTTAGCTTGTTCTGAACGAAAATCACAATCAGTTAGCTTAGTTTCAACATTTTCATATTTTAACCCTTCATGTCCATCAGTCATTTGTTACCACAGTTTCTTCAGGCATTGTCTTTCTTTCCTGGATTTCCAGATCTTGGAGCTGTGCTCAAACAAGTCTGAATCAAAATCACTGAAAGGAAAAGTGTCCCCACAGTCTGAAATTTGCTTTGCCTGAGCTCGTCACTGCAGCTGCTGAAACATCAGGATTTACTCCTTCTTTGATTAACTCAGAAAATCCTGGAAAGTCATTTCCAATAATCACAGGTATAGGTAACTTAGGTACCACCCCCACTTTCATTTATTGCGACACACCCTTAATGGTCATAGTCACTTGGGTGGTGGGATAGTATCAAGTGTCCCCATGGATGCAGATGACACCAGTACCTGGTCCTTTTTCACAGTGTTTTCCCAGCACTTCAGCATAGACTAGGGTCTGTCTACTTCCCAAATCAATGAGTCCCTTTACAGTCTTATCCCCCACCTTCACATCTGTTAAGTACTTGCCCCAGTTTGCCAAGGACAAATCTGCCCCAGTGCCACTCTCCTTGCTATGGCAGTTTCTTGCCATATTGCCTGACTTATTACAGTTATAGCAAATAACGTATTTGGGCACAGATTTGTTACTCCACCATAGTTTTTATATTCTCTGTTTATGCCCCCTTACCCACCACTCAGGACCCTATCCTTGGGATCCCTAGGCTGTGCGTGCTCCCGTAGGTCCTCCCCAGGTAACGCCTTCTCGAGTCCTGGCAGCACTGCCCCCATCCGGCTTAGGTTTGCCCCCTGGGCGGGGAGGAGAGGGACCTCCCCATAGTCCCTTCCAGTCCATGAGTCTGCGTCGGGCATGCTGCACAGGCCCCATCTGGAGCCTGGTTATGGATTTTTTTTCAAGCAGCCGGGTCCCCTCTCCAGGTGTCCGTTGCAGGGCTTTTCTCGTTTTCTGGTCCCATCCCTCAGGATGTTGGCAGAATAGGGAAGCCAAGGGACTGAGCACGTTGCGACGTGCAGGTGCTTCAGCTTCTGGCCGATGTTCTTCCACCCTGCTGCATGCTGTCTGTATGCACCTCCACCTGTGGTTGCCCAGGTGGCGGTAAAGCAGCGGGACATGCATCCTTTCCCACCCCCAAGGAGGAGAACAGCCTCTGGGTGCTCAATCCTCCTCCCCCAGCCAGCTCTCCAGCCGCCGCAGTCCGTTCCCGAACCCGGGTTGCTGGCGCCACGAGCAGTAGCCCTACTGCTGTGCCAGTGGGCCAGCTCCCACCAGAGTTCTTTTTAGGCTTAGAGTTTAAATGGGGGAAAAAAGTGTCTTACTGGTGCTTGGACAGAGTTTAAATGGGGGAAAAAAGTGTCTTACTGGTGCTTGGACAGAGTTTAAATGGGGGAAAAAAAGTGTCTTACTGGTGCTTGGCTGTTACCTCACTGCTGTGGCATCTGTCTGGCCATTTGGTAGTCCTTGGCCAAAGAAACAACCTTTTCCCCACTTTCTGGTCGGTGTTCCTTTACCCAAAGTTGCACATCTGTAGGCAGGATGTTGATGAATTTCTCCATTGCAAATGTGTCTGTGATCTGTGGGACTGTTTTGCCTTCTGGTTGGAGCCATTTTATCAGGAGTTCTCCGAGTCGAGTGAAGGCTTCTCAAAGATTGTCGACTGAGTTGTACTTCAGAGATTGAAATCTCTGCCTGTCGGTCTGTCTTGAGCTATCATACCATTTCAGGATTTCGCTTTTCACCAGGTCATAGCTTTCTGACTTCAGTGTCCATATTGCTTTAGGCAAGTTGGGCTTTCCCTGTCTGGTGGGGTACCAGTCTGATTGTCCATTGCTGCTTTGGCCATTGGCAGGCTGTGGCAACTCTTTCAAAAGTTGTCATTGTCAGGTATGCCTCAATAGCATCTGAGGGACACAACGTTGTATGTTTAATGGCTTTTAAGTTGCTTGTGTTTTGTTGCTCGTCTGCATCTGTGCCAGATCCTCTGCCTTTGATAGTTTGCAAGGCATCCAGCCATTGCTACTCCTGTCGCTGCATCTCTGCTCTCATTTGCTGCTTCTCTTCTCTGTTTCTCCGTCTTTTTGTTGTATAGCCCACCATTTGAAAAAGTCCATCAGGCTTTCACTGCCTGTTCCTTTTTCATAACTTGTGCTGGCTGTACAATCTCAGCTTGGACTTCTGTCTCTGCTAGTTTGGCTGCCATTCTCCTGGTAACCACTCCTGGACTTGCTGCTGCAGAATCCATACCTTTCTCTATGCCTCCTTGGTACTAGGTCCAGTACCTTGCACAAAACTCCTGGCTTAGAGTATGCACGGCGTAAATCCCACAGCTAACAGCATCTGTCGTTGAGGCACAGGTCAGGAAGCATAGGAAAACCAGGTGCCGTTGCAGAATTCACCAAAAATATTTATTTGTACTAGCGGTAACATAAAAAATAAAATTGTTCAGTATAACTATTTACAAAGGCAAAATAGGAGAGAGGAGATCCATCAGAGTTTTCCCTTCAGTCTCTGTGTCCAATTTGCAAGCAGCTGCAGCTTTGTCTTATAAGTCCTTCCAACCCCCCCATTCTTAACAAGCATCCTGTTCTTGTATCAGGTATGTGCAGCTAGAACACAATGTCATTGAACTGAGGCCCCTTTTCCACAGCTGTTCTGTAAAAGGCTTGAAAATTTGCACTCAGGTAACCTCTTGAGTTCCCAATAGCTTTTTGCAATCATCTCAAAATATAATTATATACATTTCAACAGTAACACTATATATTTTCTAAACAAAAGGGATCCCAATATCAGTTACATTTCCATACGATGATTTACATATATTTTTATATCAGCAGATATGTAAGGGAGAAAAAGACAAAAACAGCAAGGGAAAGTTGAGAGACAGTGAGAGGCAGAGAACTGTGAGACTGTCGGGGTGATCAAATCCTAGGTATCGCAGAAAATTTGGTTGCACAACCAGATAGACAAGAGACAGGAAAGGAAAGAACAGAACAGATCCTGAATTCACACTCTCCATAACAACTGAGACAGGGTCCTGTTCTACCCTGTCACACAACTGACTTTCTTAGTGTTAATCCCAGCTTTTTACTACCTGTTTTACTGAGGTGGAGACCATCCTTACAGAAACAAAATGGATCATTCACAAATTCCTCCCAATGAGTTATACACTCCAGACCTTCCTTAAGTGTCCAGAGCCTTAATCATTTGTTAATTTCCTTCAGTTTATTTAAATTAGAAATATGCTTTCTGGGGACTGGTAATATTTCTGAGAACAACACCTTGCAGTTCAGGTTTTTTTTAGCTTCTTCCCACGTTTTTCTGTAATCATCCTTTATTTCTTCCGTACCCTGGCTCCTAATAGTGTTCACACTTACATATAGGATAATCGTAGCATTGATGCCTCTCCTTAATAATGTTCTTTAGCATATCTATAATGACCCCTATTTTGGCCCTGAAAAATAACTAGTGGTTACGTCCTCTTTGCTCCCGCTTGATGTGTATCTATCCATGTATTTTACTATGGAATCCCCTAACACATATGCTGGTTTTTGCATGTTGTTAGTGCTGTGTTGCATAGGTTGGTCATCCGGAGAAGAGGATGTGGTATCCATGCTAATTTCCCCAGAGTTTGTAATCGGGTATTCCTTGCCACCAATTACTTTTGAGGCTATGGTATCTTTATTGTTCGTACATCCTCCCCCACCATAGGAAGCTGAGGTTGATACATAACTTGCACTTGGGCCTTCATTCCCTTGCAAATCAGTTTCTTGTGCATTGTCATTACATGCTTCTATAACTGTCTCAAGTTGTTGATCACAGGTTAAAATGTTATTTACTTTCCCAGATTTATCATTCACCTTGTCCTTGCTGTTATCTTCATTGTCTGCATCTAGTATTATTAGTGGTTCAAAGCTGTTATATGTTTCTAGGCTAAACCCCATAGCTCTCCTTCTCCCCTTTTTGTTTGTTCTCTGCTCTGTGTTCCATGATTCATCATTGGTCCGCTCTCTGGGCCGCTTTTTGGTTTCCCTACTATAGTTTCCTATATGATTTTTTTTTTTTTTTTTTTTGCTTTCTGGCTTCCTGTTTAACATGCTTGTAACAGTAAATTCTGCCTAGGAGTAATAAGCTGCATTTTACCTCCATTATTCTACTTTTTAGGTCTTTAATCAAGTTACATTCCTCACAGGTGTGTGTGTGTATACAAGTACTTCATTAGCGATATCAGTGCTGAATTTCCTACATTGAATGCCTCTTAAGCCAAGCAGACCCCGTTCCAGCTTCACTGTGTTGTTGTCCATCATGGAAACTATCGACACCAGAGTGGGCCAATAATATTTAATTAGAGTACAAAACTCAAATGCTCCATTTGTTTATGGAAGGCAAAGTTACTTGTCTCCTTCCTCTCTTCCTCTGCTGACACTGCTGACACACACTGACATGCTGCGCGTATCTTGGCGCACGTCTTCACATGCAACGAATGCACGTGCCCCACCTGCACTCACCCCGCTTGCTTGGGGCTCACTTTTTATCCCACCTGAGATACGGAAGTGTAGCGCAGGTCATGTGACCACTCAGAACAGCGCTTGGTCCCAGCGGGTCAATTCTACCCTTTAAAACACTAAAAAATGCTCAGCACTTTGTGGAGAGAGTGTTACTGCAGGCTACCAGTTTTAGCCACTGTTTAGGGGTATAAACTCCCTGAAAATGTCCTCTTGAACCAGGAAGTACTGTAGTTCTGTTCTCAATGAGAACTGCAATTCTGAGCAGCCTCTACAGCCTTTCCCCACAAACATAAATGCCTAAGTAGCACACAGTTATTTAAAAACACAAGCAGGCAAAGAGCTATGCGTCAGCCAGATCTGCTTCACCACCTACAACAAGGGCAGTCTTGCAGCGTGTGGACCAACATAGCTGTTTCTTGTAATGATAAATGAATTAAAGAGCTACTGACACCTCAAAGAAAACTTGAAAAAAATCATTATTTATTTGTTTGTTTGTTTAAAATTTATTTTTATACAGGTTTTTCTGTTGGGAAATTAATCCCCATTTTCAACAAATACCTGTGTTGTCATACAAAAACATCAAACATAACAAAAACACACAATACAATAACAAAAATTAATAACAATTACAACTAACATTTAAATAATTAAACAATTCATGCTTAAAAGTATACAAGTCAGAAATTTCAATAATTTCACAAGACAAACCATTCCATGACCTAGCTACACTATTCTGTAAAACCATATCCCCATGCGATTTAAATTTTGAATTGTAGGCAATTTTCTTGTTGATCTCCTAAACATATCTAAGTATTTAGTGTCTGAATTCAAACAAATCAAATACCTTAAAGAATGCATACTTGAATGTATCAAACCATGACATATCATGAGCCACACAAATTCTCTTCGAGCTGATGGATATAACCATCCAAGTTCTTGAAAGACTATACAATGATGAACTCGAGATTTGTTATTCAGTATATAATTCCCCAATCTATAGTAGATCTGATCCAACTTTAATAAAGATTTTTTATAAGAATGTTTATATAATGGAAGACCATATTCTAATACAGGTAACAACAGTTGTTTTATCAATTTAGACTTTATAGCCTTATTCAGACATCCTGATACCCTTCTTAATACTCCCAATCTTTGATTTACTTTTTAATTTGTGATGTTATGTGGTCAGAAAAAGAAAACGATAATCCACCATAACTCCTAAATATTTATAGGTATTAACCTCTTGAACACATGTACCATCCAAAAAACTAATCTTTAAATCAGTAGAATTCTTAGTTCTAGATCCCACAGAAAAAGTCATACTCTGAGTTTTTCCAGAGCTTATTAAAAGTCCAGAATCTCTAATCCAAGACTCAACATTAGTAAAGTCTGTCTGAAGTTGCTGTCTCAGATCTCCCGGATCAGTAGCAGATGCTTTTGTTAATCGGGTAAGTACACTAGACATTTGCCTATTTTCAGGAATGAGCCGGGAGAGTACAGGAAAGTACGATTCAGATACATAGGACAACATAGTACAGATACAATCAGATTTGACAGAGTCAGGGAAAACATTGCATGCCCAGATAGGGTATGTGCAGTGGTAGAAAATGCATAGAGATACGAGCAGTACAATATATACAGTTTGAAGTGCAAATAAAAAACAGTTACGCACATTACAGGACCCCATAGAGGTGGAGCCACAGTCAAGAGCATACCAGAACATATGGCAGAGGTAATTACAAACTGAGCCAAACCCCAGGTGGTCTGACAAGTCTAGAAGAGAGGAGGGAAAATGGTGCCAGGGGGCAGGTGAGTATTATGGAGGCTTGGTACATCCACACGCTGAGGCAAGCTTAAGGTGATTCCAAAGGGAGGATCTAAGGCAGGCCTGTGAGAGGGAGGAGAAAACCTGGAAGGAAAGGAGTTCCACAACCTGGGCGCACACGAGGCAAAATCTGTCACCCATCTGGGTGCGAGTGGCAGGTATCTTGAGGACAGTAGGACCCAGGGACCTAAGGGAATAGTCTGGGGAGGCAGCTGGTACGAGTAGTTCTGCCAGCCTGGGGGGGGGCGCCAGTGCGAAGAACCTTGCCTGTGAAGCACCCCAGGTCAAAGTCTAAGTAATTAGATGGGGAAAGCCAGTTCAGCTTGCTGTACAGGTCACAGTGATGGGTGAGTCGAGGGGCTGCAAGTGCAAAACTGCAAATATTATTGTAGGAAATGGTCCGCCTTGAGAGGAGAGCTTTGGAGGTGCGGGCAAACAGAAGAAGCCCATAGCAGAGGGAGGGGAGAAATGCACCTCGAGCCAGCGCCAGTCGTGCAACGGGGGTAAGGTTGCTCTTAGGCCTATAAGCCATACCCAGTTTGCAGTTTACAGCTTTACAGACATTCTGGATGTGATACCCAAGGTCAAGCTGAGGGTCAAGTGACACTCCAAGGTATTTGAAGGTACCAGTGACAAGGACCGGAGCACCATCGATTCCAGTGATGTGCGGAGGAGCAGGGGAGGCCTTGATCTTGGCCAGGGACCCAAAAAGCATGGCCTGAGTTTTTTTAAGGTTGAGAACCAGCTTGTGGGACGACACCCAGGATTGGATGTTCCTGAAATCCTCTCTCAATTGGCGGTTAATGACCCCAATGTCCCGGGAGTGAGTAAGGATGACCAGATCATCTGCATACAGGGTGATGCTGCAGCGGACAGTGGAAGAGGGAAGGGCATTGACAAAAATGGAGAAGAGCAGGGGCCCCAGTACTGAGCCCTGGGGAACTCCTGTGGACACAGTAGTGGTGCCCGAGAACACCTTGCTGTATTTGACCAGCTGCTGTCTACCATATAGGTAATTGGAGAACCAGAGAAGGACCGGGGGGGGGGGCATGTCAAAGGACCCAAGCTGAGAACAAAGCAGGGTGCGGTCCACAAGGGTCAAAGGCCTTGGATAGGTCTATGAAGACGGCACCAGAGAATTTACCCTGGTCCATAGCTGTTCTGATACCGGTGGAGACAGAGACTAGGGCAGAGGATGTGCTGTGCCCTTTCTGAAATCCATGCTGCGCAGGAGACAGCAGCTGATGGTGCTGAATATACTCCGAGAGTTGCCCAGCCACCACTTTCTCCAGTAGTTTACTGACCGCAGACGATATGGCTATTGAACGGTAGTTGTCCAGAATTTTAGGGTTGCCCTGCTTTAGTACAGGGACCACCCTGGATACCTTCCATATGTCTGGGATAATCCCAGTTGTTAGGGACAGGTTAAATATATGAGCTAACAGGGAGGCAATGTAAGAGGCACCAAGACTGAGGAGCTTAGGTTCCATACCATCATGGCCAGCACTGGAAAATGGAGAGAGACCGGAGAACAATCTCTGCATCTCTTGGGCTGTCACAGCCCTGAAGTGGAGGAGCGGGTGAGAGATAGGAGCCAGTGAATAGGCAGTAACCGGGTTGCAGCTATCCCGACCAGTCAAGGAGGATGGAGAGGTAAATGCAGACAAGTCAGAGAAATGCAAGTTAAATGCATTTGCGATGGTAAGGGGATTGTTGCAGCTAGCTCCATCGATGAGTATGTTGGTAGCCTCTGAAGAGGAGGAGCCACTGACAATGTTTTTAATGTTCCTCCAGAAACTCCTGGGGTCTTTAGCTGAATTCAGCAGAGCAGCTTTGCAGAATTTGCTTTTGGTAGTACGTATCGCTTTTTTACACTCATTACTGAGCCTCCTGTACTGCTGGAATATGGCCTGGTCCATCGTGACCTTAAAATTGGCCCAGCACTTGTCTCTGGTCCTCATGAGGGCAAGAAGGCTCCCATGCAATCACTTGGTAGCAGACCCGGTAACCCTCCTCCTGATGAGAGGGGCATGTTTATTCTGCAGGGCCCCAAAGGCACTGAGAAAGTGACCCACTGCTGTGGAGGAGTCCTAGGCATTCCACACCTTGGCCCAGTCAGTATGCAGAAGACCATCATGAAATGAGCCGAGGTCGAACTTGGAGAAATCCCTAACCTGAATGATTGATTTTATGAGGAACTTTCAGGGAGGGGATCTTCCACACACAGTACACTGGGGAGTGGTCAGAGATGGAGTCAGGAAGGATACCCAACGAGCTAATCCTCTCGGGCCTGTTTGAGAAGACCCAATCTAGGAGGGAGCCCAAACCTCTGTTGGTGGACAACCTAGTTGGTTCCTTGACGAGCTGAGACAGTGAGAGACCCGCAAGCAAGGGCTCATACGACTTCGTATTCCCACCAAGCCAGTTTAGGTTGAGATCACCCAGGATCAATAACTCATTATCCCCAGCCATTGATCCAACGGAATCAAGGAGGAAGGACAATCCCGATGTACCCCCCATTAGGGGATTATACGTACATATAATATGTAGCCTCTTTGTATTCCCAAGTAACAGTACTGTGTGTAATAGTTCACAGGGAGACTGCAGTAGCTGTTGGCTGGACAGAACTGACAGGTTGAGGTGACTCCTGTAGTAGACCAGAATGCCGCGCCCTCTTTTTTGCCTGCTGGTCCAGCCTGACAAGGTCATAGCCAGGAAGCACAAATGCCGAGTCCGGGATTGATGGTTTCAGCCAGGTTTCAGTAACTCCAAGGATGTCAGGCCTATGGTGAGTTACCCAAGCAAGGAGTTCAGCCTGGTTTGGCAGGAGACTACGGATATTTAGGTGGGCAATTTTCAGCACTTTGCCAGACATCCAGCCCCCTGGAGAGGGTGAGGCTTGATAGGGAGGGCTAGGGTTTGGCTCAATGTCTCCCGCCAGGGCAAGGGTCACCAGTAAGAGCCAAAGGAGGTGTCTGAGAGGTAGAATTTTGCTTCATTCCATTTATATTTTATATATTTCTCCTTCCCATAATTTATTACTAAAGAAATGTGTACGAATATATGATTGTTGTCCTTTACAGTTCATTTTGAGTTCTTCTGCCTCTATAGCATACTCCATTCTTCCCCGTTGAGACATCACAATCTGTTGCCATGGGAGTAACTGTAATGTCACAAGCAGTGCTTTTTGACTTCAGGTAGGGAGAAAGCAGCAGGAATGATGAACTCTTTAGGAACAAAGATCCTGTTTTCATGCAGATCACATCACTACTAAATAATAGGAAGGAGGAATACGGAACTAATGGGAAATACAAGCTGGACAATGCCTACATATTATGTTTTGTTAAAGTTCTCCTGATCTAGTCACCAGCTCTTTAAAAACTGACAGGCTGTGTATCAAGTATGTGGACGATACCACAGTAATTGATAGGTTTAGTGAAATTAGTCAAAGTGCTATACAGGATGACTTGGATGAAATTGAAGCTTGGGCACAACTAAACAAGATGCAGATTAATCCAGAGAAGACACAAGAAATTAGATTTGGGAAAACAAACAAAGTGTCACTGTCTCCCCTTGTATTTCGAGGAGCTGCAGTTAAGATTGTTGAAAGTGTCAAACTATTAGGAATCATAATACAACATCATTTTGGATGGAAAGAACAAGTGGAAGGGTTGTTAAAAAGAGGAAGCTCAAGAGTATATTTTTTTGACAACGTTGAAAAGGGCTGGTGTGAGTCAGGAAGACTTAGTATATTTTTACTGCACAGTGGTCAGACCATTTTGCGTATGGTTCGTCGGTGTGGGATGCAGGACTTACAAAGACAGAAAGTAAAGAGCTAGAAAGGATACAAAAGAGAGCTTTACAAATAATTTTGGGGATTGAAATTGCATATGAAGAAGCTTTTAAAAAGTGTAATTTGATGAGGTTAGATGAAAGGAGAAAAGAAATGTCAGGGAAATTGTTTAAGGAGATATATAATCGTCAACACAAGTTGCATTCATAGTTATCACCCGGAGATGTGGCCCTATATGGGTTAAGTAAACAGGTTAGATGGCAAAAACCAGTTTTCAGAACAATGAAGTATAAATCATCTTTTTTTTATGCGCTGTTTTAGATGAATGAGTGAGCTCAATTGTGAGCTATTGGCATATAATAAAAAATCAGAGATTTGTAGTAAGGAAAACAGAATATTTTTATACTAAATATTTATAAATTCTAGTATGTAATTAGTGAAATGCTGTTTATTCAGTATCTGTTGTATGTAAGTGAATTTTATTGTTTTTTTTCTGTTTCTTTGGTTAAATTGTATGCAACTGCTGGCCCAGTGGCGCTGAGGGTTGAGGCATTGGATGCCACACCTCATGCTATGCTGGAACCCAGGTTCGGAATGACTTAGGGTCGCCGGGTGCCGGCATGGGGGAGGGTGGGAGCAGGATCGAGCGCTGACTCTCCTGTCCCAGAAGGGGGGGTGCGCCTGTCCATAGTCCTGCTTCCACTGGATGGAGGTCTGGTGGCTAGCGCAGACAGTAATTGAGTGACTGGTAGGGTGGGGCGTCACGCAAGGTGCGATGTGTGCGTGCCTCCACATGTGTGTGTCATGTCGGGAACGCAACAAAAAAAAAACAACTGAATAAAGTACCTTAGGGAAAAAAAATTGTACGCAACTTCAGCCACTCCTTTGTGGGTATTTGGCTCCGATGTGTTTAAATTAAACTAAACTCAAAACTTCAGCCTGGTGGACTTTCAAGAAGGAAAATGAGACCCCTAGGAGGCCACCCACTCTGCCTCCTCAGGATCCTCCTCCATGGGACTCGGGCTGGATGGGGCCCTAGCTTACCTCGGTCTCCAGGACCCTCTCCAGCTCGAATGGACCGACACCGGTCCCTTACCAGTCCCTGAAAGCGAGCTGTCCAGCAGGAATTCCTCCTCTTCCACTGTAGAGGACTCTGATGATTCCAGGGGGCCTTCGGATGATCCTGAAACTGACAAAGAAACCCCTAAGTCCCCCCCCCCCGATGATCCTATATTTATGGATGTCATGAGGCGTATTCAGTCCTAGATGAGCTGGGAGATGGAAGAACTAAACCCCAAACATAACTTGCCTAGTGGTCTATCTCCACAGAAAGGAGACTTCGCTTAGTGGTGCCACCCCTCATGTAGTCGTATGAGGATGCCACCAAGGTCACCTGGAACTGACCCTCCTCCACTCCGGCCTTGTCTAAAAAGGCTGACCATCTTTATCATGCCCCCATTGGCAAATCCTATTTGGCTGAGCAGCCGGAGGCAGACTCGGTTGTCATAAATGCGGCTCGTGACCGCACCAAGAATCCCAGGCACCTCAGCACCCATCCCCCAGACAAGGACTCTCGCCAGGCTGACCAGTTCGGCAAGCGGGTCTATGCTTCGACCACATTTGCCATTCGGACTCAGAACTACTTGGCCCATATGGTGCAGTATCAAAATGCCTTGTGGGACAAGGCCTTGGATCTTGTGCAGGCCTTTCCCGCAGATCCCACCAAAACCCAGCTGGTCCAACTTCTTACGTCGGGCTCGGACGTGGGCAACCATGTCCTCCGTGCAGCTTACGACATGGTGGGGTGGCTGGTCGAGTGGCATCTACTGGTGTCTGGTGTCTGCATCTGCTGCCACTCCTGGCTCCAGTTTTGCATCAGATGTGCAGGCAAAAATTCTGGATGCCCCTTTCCGGGGCTCTGTCCTTTTTGGCGGGGATGCCCAGGACATTAGTTCTCATCTACAAGAACCAGGTAAAGCCTTAAGATCAGTGCAATCTATGTACCATTCTCAGCCCAAGCCCAACCAATGTCAGTCCTGTCGTCCGACTCCTAGACAGCAGCCCAAGGGCCTTCAGCCCAGAGGCGCCTTCAAGCGCAAGGATTCCACCCAACCGACTGGAGCGTCTGTCCCTAGAGGCCCCCAGAGCATCCCGGCCACTCTACCCACCCCTGGTACTACTGCCTGACTCCCCCCCCCCCGGAAGAGGCCTTGGGGGAGGTGGTGGGGGGTTGCTTTTCCCTATATCTTGACGGGTGGCACACCGTCACTTCAGACCAATGGGTCCTTCAGATGGTGGAAAGGGGGCACACTTTGGAATGTATGGAAATCCCTCCAGACAGCCCTCCCTTGTAGTCTCATTACTCTCAGGTTCATATCCACCTCATTCAGGAGGAAATTCAGACCCTTCTGCACAAAACATCCATAGAGCCCATCCCCCCAGCTCAGAAAGGGAAGGGATTCTACTTCCACTTCTTTCTTGTCCCCAAAAAGACAGGGGACCCGAGACCAATTCTGTATTCCAGCCGCTTGAATCTGTACATAGAATACAAGTGTTTCAGGATGGTCACCCTCTATGGGTTGTTGCCTCTTCTGCTCCAGGGGGACTGGCTTTGTTCGCTGGATATACAGGTTGCCTACCTCCATATCTTGATTTTCTCACCCCACCGTCAGTTCCTCTATTTCTGTTTTCAGGGGAATCATTTTCAGTTTCAGGCCTTCCAATTTGGCCTCTCTTCAGCCCCCCAGATCTTTACCAAGTGCCTGGTAGTGGTGGCTACGTCCCTACAGAGACAAAGGCATTATGTCTTCCATTACCTGGATGACTGACTGTTGACAGCCCCTTCCAAAGCTTAGTTGATCTGGACCCTGGACGTTACTTTTCAGTTGTTCCAGATTTTGGGGATTACTCTGAACCTCCCCAGGTCTTGCCTCCTGCCAAGCCAGCACCTACAATATGTAGGAGCTGTCCTAGACTCATCACTGGGCAAAGCCTTCCTGCCTAAGGACAAGAGCGGAACGTTTGGTAGCGCAGGCCCAGCTGATTTCCTCCTTTCAGCACGTAGCAACCAGGTTCTTCCTGCGCCTCCTCGGACACATGGTGACTATAACTCCAGTTCTCCTAGCCCGCCTGCACATGAGGGTACCTAAGTGGACTCTTCGATCCCAGTGGGACCAGTGCACCGACAACCTAGATGAAAAGGTTCTGGTCTCCAGTCCAGTGGGGCAGACCCTGGAGTGATGGCAAAACCCCTCCAATCATCTCCTTTTTTTTTCAGATCAGTATCCCACAACAGATTCTGACTACATATGCCTTGGGCCTGGGCTGGGGTGCCCAACTGGCCCATTGTCAAACTTGGGGGCTCTTGTCAGAGGGCAAGCAACATCTCCACATCAATGTCCTGGAGATGAGGGCTGTCCTTTATGCGATGCAGGCCTTCCACACTCGCCTTGTTCCAAGCCCTCTCTTGTTCCAGACAGACATGTCGGTAGTCTACGACATCAACAAGCAAGGGGGAGGGACTCATTCATACCCCCTTTGCAGGGAGGCCATGAGAGTCTGGTACTAGGCCATTCAGCACAACCTGGAGCTAGCTGTCGTACATGTTCCAGGTGTCCAGAGCTTCCTGGCTATCAGTCTAAGCAGGTCCAGGACAATGGCTCATGAATGGGAGCTTCTACCCTCTGTGGTCGAGGAGCTTTTCAACAGGTGGGGCAGTCCTGAGCTGGACCTTTTTGCATTTCCACTGAACGCAAAACTGCCCAATTTCTACTCGCTCACTTCAGGGCATGGTGTTTTCTGGCACAATGTGTTGTCCCTCTCTTGGACAGGGAGGTTCCTGTATGCTTTCCCTCCCTTTCCACTTCTGCAGAGGGTACCTCTCAAGCTTTAGTCAGAGGGAGTGGAGATGATTCTCATAGTGCCCTACTGGCCACGTCAGATATGGTTTCCCCTGTTAAAACAATTGGCAGTGGAGCCTCCAGTCCCCCTGCCCCTGTGCTCCGACTTGCTCTTCCGGGAACAGGGCACTCTGGTCCATCCAGACCGCAAGTCACTGAACCTTCATGTGTGGCTCCTGCAAACTTAGCTGTTGCCCACTTTGGGGTCTCATCCTGGGTGGCAGATGTCTTGGTGGCCTCTAGAAAACCTTCCACCAAGGCCACCTATGACATGAAATGGAAATGCTTCTCCATTTGGGCCACCACTCGACACTTGGATCTCTTCACCTGTCCAGTGACTCTTATCCTGGAGTATCTCCTATCCCATTTAGACTCGGGTTTGGGTTATTCCTCACTTAAGGTGCACCTTTCTGCCATCTCTGCGTATCATGCACCTGTTGACTGCAAAACCATTGCCCAGTTGGATCATTCACCCACCTTCTTGTGGGGTATGTTACATTTGAAACCTCCCATTAAGAACCCTGTCCTGCTATGGGACCTTTTGTTCATTTTGGAAAAGCTTACATTGCCTCCTTTTGAACCTGTCACAAGTTGCGAGCAATGCTTCCTTTCCTGGAAAGAGTTATTTTTAGTTGCCATTACTTCCACTCGGAGGATGTCCAAGCTGCAGGATCTGATGTGTAAAGAGCCTTATTTGGTTTTTCACAAAGACATAGTGTCTTTGTGAACTAATCCTAAGTTTCTTCTCAAGGTAGTGTCTAAGTTCACACTAAATCAATCCATCCACCTGCCTGTGTATTTTCCTGAGTATTCGAATCAGGGGGAGGCCTAATTCATACTCTAGATGTATACCTGCTGCTCCGGTATTATCTGGATCACACCTGTGCTGTCAAAGTCTGAGCAGTTTGTTTCGTTTCCTCACAGGAGATGAGGAGCCCCTGTTTCCAAATAGTGTTTGTCTAAATGGTTAGCGAATTGTATTGCTTACTTCTGCCGCAGGTACAACAAGCCTTTACCGGGATTTGATAAAGGCCATTCCACCAGAGGCATGGCCGCCTCAGTTGCTTCCTTCAAGAATGTGTCCGCTGCAGACATCTTTGCAGCTGCCACTTGGAGTGCTGTCCATACCTTCATTGGGCATTACAGTTTGAACATTGTCTCTAGGTGTAGGTCCGGCTTTGGTGTTGCCTGCTGCAAGAGCCCCCTCGAAGTAAGATAGTACAGTTATGTAAGAACTTAACGTAAAAGTGGATTTTCGAGAGGGGCTCATGCAGCCGGTGCTGCTTCCCTCCCTCCAACCCCCTGGTTGCTGCTGTTGCCTAAAATACAGTTACACACCTGTAACTTATTTCTGCTAATGGTATACAGTTCACATCCACACACCCCACCCGACCTCCTCTGGCAAATGGCATCTAGATCCCTGATTCTAGCCTGTAAATATCCGAGGTCACTGACCAGAGCCAGGGGATATAACCGCCCCCCCCCAGGAGGTGAGAGGAGCTCAGCTTGAAGACTTCTGATGACTCGACTGTCTCCAGGAGAACTGCCAGTGTGTAGATGTGAACTGTGTACCACTAGTAGAACTACAGTTACAGGTAAGTAACCTATATTTCTTACTTCGAGAATGAGCTCTTGCAGCAGGCAACACTTTAAGGACTATGCCATCAGGCATTAGGACTCCACGGCAAACGTCTAGCCAGCAGTACCCAGCTGGGGTCCTCCCCTTACGTCGGTTCGCCCACCGACGTCATCCTCTGTATAAAGGAGGCAGTCCCCAGCCCCACCTCACTTCACCCACTGGAGACCTGGATGTCAATCAGCAGGAAGGAAGCTGAGGCAGGTGCCAAAAGTTCCCAACAGGAGAAACTCAATAGGGGAATGGAGGGAGGGGGAAAATAGCTTCTGCTGCAGAAGCTCTTCTTGAAGATCTACTGTTATGGTAAGTTCTTTTTTTTTTTTTTATCCACCTCCTTCTTGCTTCAGGGCGGCCACTCCTTCAGGTCTGCCAAGGTCCCCGCTGGCGCCCCTGCCTTGATGCCAGCCCCCTCACCCCATATCTGCAGCCCCCTGGGTAACCTGGACGTAACCCATTGCGGGATGGGTCCCCCTCCTCTGAGGGAGATAGGCACCGGCCGGCACACTATACTTGGCCCGGGTGCTGCTAGGGTGAATGTAGGCTGTAACGGGGGCTCGGCGACAATGGGAGCCAGCAACCATCATCTGGTCATCCCTGGATTTTTTTTCCGCTTTGCTCCCCTTGGGGCATGGTTGCCACAACATCAAGGCATAAGCCGGCATTCCCCACGCCCCCCCTTGGTATGTAGGGCCCCAGCATGTTGCCATACCCCCAGCCTCCGCCAGGGGTCGGCAAACGCCGGGTCCTGAAACCACCCTCCCCCCGAGAGAGGCGAGCAGTCTCCGGATGCTCCCAGCCATCTCTCCCCGGCTGGCCCTATGGTAAGTTCTTATGTCACTGTACTATCTTACTTCGAGAGTGAGCTCCTGCAGCAGGCTACACCTTAAGGACGGAGGACGGAGTCCCAAGCAGTGTCCCAGAAAAGGGAAAAAAAAAAAGAAGGAAAATTCTTATTAAGGCCTTGGAGCGCAGCTAAGCCGAACCCTGCTCTTTTTCCGGAAGCAATGTCCAGAGTGTAGTGCTTAACAAAGATGTGCACAGAGTTCCATGTTGCAGCTGCGCAGATGTCTGCTGTCGACACGTTTTTTGTGACTGCGAATGATGCGGCCATCCCCCTTGTGGAATGCCCCTTGACTGTTCCCGGCAAGGATTTTTCATACTTGTCATAAATGAAAACAATGCAATTTTCAACTATTTCGACATGGTTTGTTTTGCCACAGGTTTTCCCAGAGTCCTGTGAGCAAAGGAGACGAACAGCTGATCCGATTTTTGGATCGATTTAGTATGGCTCAGGTAGTAACGAAGGATCCTATGAATGCCTAGAGTGTGAAGAAGGGCCTCCCCCTGATTCGAATACTGAGGATAGTAGACCGGAAGGCAGATGTCTTGATTTAGTGTCAGCTCAGACACTACCTTTGGAAGAAATTTAGGATTAGTTCGAAGAGATACCCGGTCTCTATGAAAAATGTAATTCCCATTTCCTTTCATCACTCTCCTTCCTCCTCCCCCTCGCTCTCTCACTTCTAACACTGCTCACAGACCCCCTGCCAGCCCCTTTCTCCCAATCTCCCACTGTTGTCCCTCTCAACCGCCAGTCTCCCCTCTCATTTCTCACTACACTCCCTCTCACCCCTCAGTTTTCCCTCTCATCTCCCACTACACTCCCCGACAATGTCAGATTTCTTGCTGGCATCATTCCCTGTTCTTTCCCCCTAGTGCACCTCCTTAATCCCTGAAACCTACTGCACCTCTTACTGTAATCTAAATGTAAAATTTAATCTAATTGAACATTTTTGCTGTAACCTGAATGTTAACACTTTTCACTAGATTGTAACTTTTATTTCAGATTGTAACCCAAACTCCATATATCATGTGAAAGGCTCCTATCCGAGCTGGCCCTGGGCTCCACTAAGAAGCTCTTCATTGACTGCTGCTACAACTCTCCCACAGCTGGGTCCGAGGGACTAAACAACTTTTTATCTGGCGTCGGCACACTTTCCCCCACCAGAGACACCATCCTCCTTGATGATTACAACCTAAACTGGTTGAGTGCCAACCAATTGAACTACACCTGCCTGCTAAAGCAACACAACCTCGTCCAGTCTATCACACTACCCACTAGGCAAAGCCCTCCTACTGCCACCCAAACCCTCCTGGACTGGATCATCACCAGTAGGGATGACCATGTACTTCAAGCAAGGATATTGGCTGACTCCATCAGGGACCACTCACCCACATTTATCGTCTGGTCCACCAAGACCCAGCACCCTCCCCCCAAATACCTCTAGTATATCCTTTTGCTACTTTTGCCACCCTGACACCTCCCTCCTCCTTGGAAAAGCGCGGTCGCTGGATTGGTTCCCACTCTACTCCCTCACTGATGTGACCGAAGCAGTGACATCTTTCACCCAGACCCTGATGGCACTTCAAGATAAACATTTCTCCATCACGACAGGACGGGTGCGAGGCGGCTGCTCTCACTGGATCACAAAAGATCTTCTCTCCCACTCGAAGGACAGGGATCAAGCCTGGTCTGCCTACAAAGCATCCCCTTCCCGGTCCTCTGGGAGGCCTACAGATGCCTGAGAAACCAGTGTAAACACCTGGCTAAATCCCTGAAACGGAACTACTTCCGAAATCTTCAGGTGAATAGTCTCGGCAACCCGGAGAAATTCTGGGAGTCTATAGGATCTCTCCTAAACCCCCAAACCAGCAAGTCTGCCCCCATCTCAATTCCCGTGCAGGCCTGGTAACCAACCCCCTAGAAGTGGCCAAGGCTTTTAATGATAAATTTACTGACCTTTCTGCGCTCCCACCCTCCCGGCGGATCAGCCCACCAACCCAAACTACCTCCCACCCTCCTTGCCTCCTTTTCACTTCAAGGCAGTATCCCGTGCTGACACCTCTAAGCTTCTCAAAAGCCTCCCAAACCATGGTTCCCTTGGGTCTGACGGCCTCTACCCCATCTTCCTCAGACTCCTCATCCCTGCCATTGTAAGGCAACTTACATTTATTTTCAACCTTGCCTTTTCCACCTCTACCAGGTCTGACCCTTGGAAAATGGCCAAAGTGATACCTATTTTCAGAACTGGTGACCCCCACGTCTCTGACAACTATCGACCAATCTCCATCCTCCCCAACCTAAGTAAGCTCCTCAAGAAAGCAATCCACCTCCAGCTCACCGAACATGTTGCAAAATACAACCTCCTGTGTAGTCAGCAGCATGACTTTCACAAGCCACAGTACCACCACTGCTCTCGCACTGCTGACTGACCACATCCTCAGAAACATGGACAATGGTCTAGCCACTGGCGCAGTTTTCATCGATCTCTCTAAGGCTTTTGACTTGGTAAATCATGCCCTCCTCGTCTTGAAACTATGGCTCATTGGCTGCTCCAATGAGGTATCAAACTGGTTCCACAGCTACCTCTCTAATCGCTCCCAATTTGTCTGTGTGGGCAATGCTTGCTCCCCCACCCTGCCTGTCACAACCGGGTCCCCCAGGGCTCCATTCTGGGCCCCCTGCTTTTCTCCTTATTTATAAATGTCCTTCCCTCCGACAGTCTTACCTGTCATTCCCTCCTCTATGCAGATGACCTTGTCCTGTTTACTAGTGACAAATCTCCCACATCTCTTCTGTCTTCACCCATAACTATGGAGCAGCCCACAAATGGTTTGCTACCATTCTCCTCTTGGTAAACACTAAAAAAAACAGTCGATGCTGTTCAGGTCCAAGCCATTTCTAGCTAAACTCAAATCTCCCTCCTCTCCCCACATTGTCACCCCCTGATGACCAGGTGCTCGAAAATGTTGAAACTTTCAAGTACCTTGGTATCATTAATTCTGTTACATCACTCGAGGCCATACCTGGCCTTTGACAGTGTCTCGATCGAAGCAGCTTGCATTCCGCTGCCTGTAAGGCCCATGTGCCCTAGGCCTAACTTAGCTAACTCTTAGTTCATTCCTATGTTAGGAAATTGACAGTGCCTCCCTGGAAGCAGCACCCTGTAGTGTTACTGTAACCTGTAAAGCTGCGTTCTGTTAGCTACCTCCTGTATAGGCAATTACTGTATGTATGTATGTATGTATGTATGTATGTTGCACATTTTGTATTATCTGTATGCATGCTATGCAGCCTCTGTTTAGCTACCACCTGTGTAGGCAATTATCCTATGTTTAGCAACCACTTGTACAGGCAATTACCCTATGTATGATTAATTCACTTTCTTATCCTACCTGCACACTTGTATGACTCTTCACCATTGCTAAACTGGATTGCTGTTTTCTGTATCACCGTGTATTTGACATGAAGCCTTTGGAAACGAGTCTGACTCAAAGGGTTGTAATTCCGATGTTATAAAATAAATAAATACTTGACCCCTCCCTCTCCTTCTCTGAGCACATCAACTCAGTAGTTCGCAGGATTCACTAGAAGCTGGGGCATAGCCTACAGATTCAGACAGTACCTCACCTTAGAGGCCCAACTAGCTATTGTCCAGGGCAACCTACTCCTCATAATCGACTACTGTTCGTCCATCTACACTAGGGCTTCCTCTTCTCTCACTGCCAAACTCTCCACCACCTACAACAGTGCCTATCACTTTGCCCTCCTAGCCCCTTCCTCCACCCACCACTGTGTCCTTTATCAGTCACTGGGTTGGCTCCCCACTCCAAGGCCACTTCAACCTCACCCTTTGCTGTTTGGTCAAAAATGCTGTCCGCACCGGCCAAGAGTCCCCTCTTTTTTCCATATTCCAAGCCAGTACCTCGAGTCGCAGCCTGCACTCAAACTCTACAGCCCCCCCCCCCAACGTTCCCAGGGTAGCTACCGATATGGATGGGAGAGCCCTATCTTGATCTGCCCCCTCACAGTGGAACAAACTGCCAGCTGGGCTCCGCTCCCTGGCTACCAACCGTCTGTCCAAATCCCACCTCAAAGACTGGCTCCTAGCTGAGTCTCACTGTCAGTGTTTCTCTGGCTAGCTTCACACTCCCATCTTCTTCCCCCTAACTGCTCGATGAGTACCTGACACCGTTAGTCCTTAACTTTCCTCACAGTTACCTGAAATTTGCATCTGTACTAACTAATCTTACCAAATGCTGGCATGGTACGGTGTTTGCACTGGCTCCACTGCAGTTGCATTTGCCATTTTTGCTCTATTGTATTTTAAATTGCTTCTTGTGTCTTGTATCATGTCTGTCTTGTATTAACTAGTATTTGCTCTGGAAACATTATGCTGGAACTGTCACACATGCCCTATATATCTTGAATTTTCTTGTGTTTTGTATTTTGCTTATGTATTGCTTCCTGTACCATTGTCATGGTCTGGGTTGTGCCAGAAAACAGTCCCTGGGATCAATGTACTTAATCGGTTATCAAGGTCATAAATAAAAAAAAATAAATCATGCATTCCACTTGCTATATATTTAGTTCTCTGTTGTGTTTGTCTTCATTCTGATGAGAAACCGCTGTAAAAGAGTCATTGACTCAAAGGTATTGTAATCCGAGATAGGAATACATTAAAAAAAAAAAAATAATAATAATGCCCAGACTCTCAACTGTAGTTCGCTTTTCCAGACTAAAAAATGAGGGTCATGCAGTGGTGCCTGAAAGAATTCTGGTGTCCAAGGTATGCACTTTTGACACAAATGATCCTAATGTAGCAGAAACTGGTGATGGCTTTTGGAGTGGTAACAGAATTTTTTAGTACTAACAGAGGGGGTCCTCTTTTTCACGGTGAGAAATCAGTATGGTATTGCATCTTATGCCTCACAACTAGGTTGAGTAGACCAGCAAGATGAAAGCTCAGTGAATGTGGTATGGTCCTCACAAGAAAGGCTAGAACACATCAGCCTGTTGAAACTGAGGGCTGTTTTTCTATCCATCCCAGCATTTGTGAGTTAGACTCAGATCGAGGTGGTGCAAGTTACAAACACCACCGCATTTTCTACAGAAACAGGGGGGTTCTGGATCATTGAAATTAAGAGTTTGAAGATCTGAAACCTGGCATTCAATATCAGAGTTGGATTTCTGTAGTACACCTTGCAGGAGAATTGAATGTGTTGTCAGATTTATTGAGCAGAATGGGTCACACTACATATCAGTGGTCTCTAGCCCAGGAGGTGGTGGACTACATGTTTCTAAAATGCAGCACACCAGATGTAGATCTGTTTGCATCCTGGGAGAACAAGAAACTGAATCTATTCTGTTGCAGACCTCTAGTGACAGGCACTGTGCCATGGGAGGCTATGACATTGTGCTGAGAGGGATATTTATGTATGTGTTCTCCTTATTCCCACTACTTCTGTGAGTACTGCTCAAACTTCGGAATCATTCTCAGAGCTCCAGATTGTGCTAGACTACCTTGGTGCCATCTGTTTCTCAGAGGGTCACAAAGTGGCCTCTGTTTCTATTTCTGAGGCAGGACTTTGTGTCACTTTCTCAAGGAAAGTTTTATTTTTGTCCTGACCTCGGATTGCTTCATCTGTAGGTTTGTTTCCTGATTAGTTAACATTTGATGAGTTAAACCACTCCACGTTGGTGTTAGAAGTTTCAAAAGTGTTCTGAAAACCAGCAACTAGAAAAAATGTATTCCTCTAAATTTAAATGTTTTTCTGTTTGGTGAGATTCTGAGCATATGTCTAAAGGCAGCTCAGCTATTTCTGACATCTTACATTACCAATTGCATCTTAAACATGAGGGCCATTGCCTTTCGCCTCTTAAACAGCACTAATTGTGCTCACATGAACAGATTCCCTAATGTCCTCACTGCTACTGTAGCTTACCTTTAAAGGATTTAAACAGTCCTGTTTACAGTTTATTTTATTTTCCACTTTTAGCAGGGGAAGGGATCATAAATTCTTGCTGTGAGGTGCTGGCTGCTCGATCCCTTCCCCTTCCTGGTGCTGGCTCTGCAAAGAAAAGTATATATACAATAGGGGTGAGTGGTAAATGAGTGAGATAAAACAGCGTATCATCCACTGCAGTGTGATATTTTTACCCCTCTGCTCTACTGTGATGATATCAGACATTTACACACACAGGTCACAAAAGATCACTGATATCATCACCCTAGGCAGCTTTCCCCTCAGCATGCAAGAAGCACCTGTGCTGTTACCATAGATACAAATGCAGAACTACCTGAGAGGTCTCACTGCTGCCTACAGCTAACTCAGTGAGCATTACAAAACACACCTATTCCACCTCCCCCCCCCCCAACTTCCAGCTCATTACTGTGATGCTCTCAACTTGATGCAGCCAGAATTCCAAACAGCACAGCTTCACAGAACAGTCTAAACTACTGCCTGCAGCTAACTCAACTACCACTGAAACACACTCTCACTTGTTCCTCAAACTCTGATTCTCACCCATTACAATTACTGTGTCAATCTCAACTTCACTGCAGCCAGAATCCTAAAGAGCACAATTTCACAGAACACTCTGCCTGCAGCTAACTTAATTACCACTGAAAACAGTATCAGCTGTTCTGACACTCCGCCTCTCAGCCCAATACAATTACTGTGATGCTCTTAGCTTCACTGCAGCCAGACTGCTAAACAATACAGCCTCACAAAAGTGTGTTTCTCACTCCTACCTAAAACTAACTCATTTAGCATTACAAAACACACTCGTGTGTCTCTCAGAGTTTATAACACTGCCATCCCATTCAGAAAAGCTCACACATAGAATGAGCAAACACATAAACAAGAACAGAACACAAGACAGCATAACAAAACTTATGAAACTCTTGGCCGTGTTGCATATATCGAATACATGATGGGCAGATCATGTGCTATGGCAAATATTGTCACTCCTGCATCATGAGCTTGGATATCTCACTCTGCAGGAGTGACAATATTTGACATATCACACTAATGCCCATCATGTATCCCCTATTTCTCACATGCTGATATCTTGTATTTCACACTGTTAGAGATGGGCTGGTAAAGATCCCCTGTCAGGACATAAAGGGCACTTGTCAACTCTCCTTTTGGCCTCAAGTGGTCACTAGCTTAAAAATAAAACTCTTTTTATGATTACTCACCTTCTGTTGAATGTGTTGCTGTATCAAGTCAATTTACTTCTGCGTCCTTTTTCTTAATAAAAATGGAAACCTGTCTACCACATTTGTGTTACCACAAAAAAAGTGTTTGTTTACAGCTCTCTGTACTACCATAGCAGGCTTCCTGAAACTGAAAAAAAACAAAACACAACACATTCTAGCCACTCCTGCTACCATGGTAGGAGATCATTGTATCATGAAGAGCTGGATTGTGTGTGGGTAGTTTCTAAAGCTCGGGAAGAACACAGTAAGAGGAGTTAAAGGATTTGAAACAAAACATGTTTTGGTATGAATAAACCATAGCATATATTTCATTTTTTTTTTGTTTAAATTTTGTATTGAATTTCCTTAAGAGACATACATAATACCAGATAACATTGGGTGGTACAACTTTGTTAAAACAAATTGTATAAAGATACATATACAACATAAGTCACAGGACATACTATACCAGCCTTTGTTGACAAGGTCAGCTACATCAGCCCTTAGCCAGAAGGTAAAAATTATAATGAAAAGAAAGTTATCTGGATTGCTATGAGGCTGACAGTTTACATTACATATAGGAAACAAAGTTAATTCCTTTTCCGCATTTATCATGTTTTACAGTCCCTTACAATAATTTAGGTAAGGCATTCCTCTCTTGGCATACCTCTTTCCCTGTGTAGTATGTACCTTGCTCAAAATTATATCACTCCCTGCTGGAGTAGCACTGCTTTTGCTGCTGGTAACGGTTCCAGAAACTTGCCCCAGCTGCAGAGGAACAGTTCCTGTCTATCTCTCAACACATAAGTCAGGCATCCAAGGCCAGTTTTTTCAAGGCGAGGGACCTTCTGTTGGGTCACCCTTGGGGTGACATGGGAAACCCAGATATTCTGGGTACACTGGCGTGTCAGTGTTGGAGCACCCTCATCCCCCTTGAACATGGCTCCCATCCCTCCTCCACCATGTCTTCCATACCCAAGAGAAGTGATACTGGGGTAAATGCCATTTCCTTGCAGAAAATCCTGGCAGTCTCTTGTGCTTCCCCCTCCAAAATCCCTGTAGTTCCAGGCACTGCCAGAAATAGTGTAGTTAAGTTCCCCTAGCCACATTACATCTCCCACACATAGGGGATATCGTGGGATTAAATTTATGTACTGTCTCTGGTGAGCAGAATAACCTGTGGATAAACTTAAACTGGGAATCTTTATTTCATATGAGTAGTTGGTGCATTTTCAGTATCATTTTAAAGTTCTCTTTTGGGAGGTCACAGTCCAGTTCTCTTGCCCACTGGTTCCTCACCTGTTTTGTGAGATCTGGAAAACGAGCCCTATCTGGCCTAGCCACCCATGCTATGAGACCCTTCAGAGAGTTTCTTGCCCCAAGGGCTACTTGTTCCAGTAGGTATAACGGTGAGTCCTTTACTGGTTCTCTCCCTAGGCTGCAGATGTATGCTGGGATCTGCATGTGTCAATGCAACTGTCCTGGTGCCACTTGGTACTGTTCTTGTATTTCTGCCATAGTCTTGATTTTGTCATTCATGTACAGATCTCCCACTCTTTAAAGCCAGCATCCTCCAAGCCTGGAAGAAATGCTGTGTTTCCAGCTACTGACCCCAGCATGGCCTGGTCCCCTCCCACTCTTTTCTTATTCTTTACTTCTTCCCATGTCTCCACTGTATACCTCAGTAAGGGGTTGCTACCTCTAGCCGCTCCATATGCCCTCTTACCTCCTTGGTCCTAGGTACGCTGCCAGCCAGCTTGCAGCTTCTCCCTTATTCACCCAGTCTTGAATATGTTTGTGTCACATTGAGAGGTAGTATCCCCATGAATCTGGGAAGCTAAGGCTGCCCTGCTCTTTGCCTCCTTTCAACCTTTGTAGGCTCATATGTGGCCTCCTGTTCTGCCTGATAAACTGGGTAAACCCCCTCTCTACCTTCTTGATGTCTTCCCTGGTAGGCCCCATAGGCAACATTTGTATACTACATAGCAGCCTGGGTAACACATTCATCTTTAAGAGATTAATTCTCCCCAACCAGGATATGGGCAGTGTTCTCCACCTCTCTAATTCTGCTACAATCCCTTGGAATGTCGGTTTGTAATTTATAGTGTATAGCCCACCCAGATGCTGTGCCACCTTTATGCTTAAGTATCTAAAAGCTGTGTCTACCCTTTTAAAGCCCCAGGTGGGTCCTTGCCCACCCTTCTGGCTCATTCCCAGCAACAGCAGCTCCGACCTCGGGTTTAGCCTGTTTCCCATAAAGCCAGCAAACTTCTCTGTTACCTTTAATAAAGCAGGCACCGTGTTCCATGGCTCTGTTACATACAAACAGCAGCAGGTCATCTGCATACAATGTGAGCTTGTGCTGCTTTCCTGTCTTAGATGGCACCCCCATGATCACCTCCTCCCCCCAGATTCTTCTTGCTAGTGACTCTATGGCTAGAGTAAACAGTGGCAACAAGGGGAAACCCCTGCCTCGTGCTACATCCCAGGGATATGTCCTCCAGCAGTTCCCCTTCCTGAATATCTGTGCTTTTGGAGTCACGTACAGCAGTCTTACCAATTGTGTATGCATCCTCCAGCCCAAATCTCTTCATCATCTCAAACAAGTAATCCTGTTCTATGTGGTCAAAGGCCTTCTTGGTGTCCATGGACAGCACCAAAGCCCGCCCTGGATGCTGAGCCCTCAGTGACCCACATTCAGTAGTCTCTGCATATTGTGCTAAGGCGACCTATCCCTCACAAAACTGGTTTATTCCGCATGTAATATCCCTGGCAGTAGCCCTTCCAAGCGGTACACCAAAACCTTGGCCGTGATCTTGAACTCGCAGTTGAGGAGAGAGAGATGGGCTGGTAAAACTCACAATCAGTCAGATTGTTCCCTGGTTTCTTAAGTACACAGATAGTTGCACTATATGTTTTAGTAATAATAACAAGCAAAAAATAAGTGGGTAAAACCAACCAGCAACAACAACCAATTCTACTGAAGGTAAGCAATCATAAAATGATTTCTTTCAGTGAGAAAAAATATGATGCCAAATGGGTTCACAGAGTTGCTTTGAAGCCCGTTCTACCAGGAGTACAGCACCTCACTATTAGAATCTAGGGCTAGAACTGCAGTGTGGTCCTCAACCCACACCTTCACATCTCCCTACTGTATTGATATACACTCCGGAAGGGGTGCCAACCCGGGATGCTAGGTTTGGGGCTTCTGTCCTCTGATACCTGTTACCTGTATGCTATAACCCACAACAGACCATGGATGTATCGGGGCATTAATGTACACCCCGGGTGCATTGTGAGGCATGAGGGCTTGCCTGAGTGACTTCAACCAGCCGGGAAGTGCATTAACACCCCGATACACCTATGGGGCTGGAGTGGGCTATTGTACTTATAAAATGTTATGTTTTGCAAGTGTGTAAACAACTCAGAACATTTTACAATCGTTCAGAATTGTATTTCTTTTTTGCACTTTGTCCATCTTCCTTAAAAAGTAGGTCTCTTTTAAAAAAAAAAAAAAAAATATATATGTTTTCTCATCTAGCACTGGCTCTCATTGGTTGCCAGTCGTGTGTGGGTGGGGTTTTGAAAACAAAAACAACATGGTGGTCGTATTTCTCTTTAAGCAAGAGCGTTTACACAGGAACTCGGTTGTAAGTATTTTAAATATCTGGCATCAGACCCTCGAAAATGTCACATTCTGTGCATATTTCTTGTGCTTGCTCCATCTTTTCGCGTTCTCTCACTTCACCTGCTATTGCCAATTGCGGTGGTTAAAGCGGGAGAATGTGAGGGCACTGATTTTTATATTTTGACATTTGGCTTTATGTGCCAGCCGGAAAAGATCCTTATGCCAGCTGTTCGACTACCAGGGCATTAATGAATGGTCAGCTGACATGTTCTGACCAATGGCATACCAGTATTTGACCTTTCATTAATGCTCATTTTATAAATGTAATCATAGTATTTACCTCTTAAGAGTTTGCTTAAAGTGGTGAGGAGATGAAAACATTGATGATGTGGGAAGAAAAAGTTACCTACCTTTAAGCTATAGTTCTTCTAATCAGTGTTTTCATCTGATTACTACTACTACCTACCCTACTTTTCCTCATAGGTTAGGCACAGTATTGTTTTCAGAATTAATTTCATTATTGTACAGCTAAGCAAATAACATTTTATGTACTTTTTTTTTCTCTGTCCTTATGTTGTGTATTAAAAACAATTGCTGAAATTTTTAAGAATCATCTTAAAAACACTATTTAAATTAAATGATATTGGTAAATTTAATTTGTTAATTGGGCCTTCTGGGCTTGCACTACTTAATGGCTGTTGAGGCTCAATGGTCATGTCATCTGTGCTTGGATTGGTTCCGTACTACTTGAGTGCTTGGGGGCAGAGATCACATGCTGGCTGTATGTTTTAAAGTGATAAGTGGATAACAACATTGATTAGAAGAATGATAATTGCAAGGAAGGTAACTTTTTTGTATGTCCCATAGGGGAACATATGAGTCCCAGGCCTTTCCCAGGCTAGAAGATGGTCAAATTTACTTTGCCATTAGGATTGGACATAGAGATTGTTAATGAAGCATACTGTGCACATTCTGTTAATTTGTAAATTATTTCCTGTGAAACATATTTAGCACTGTCTGCTAACTTCTGGGTTTGATCTAGAGTTTCAAGATTTTAGCTGCAGTTCTAGAGCACTAGAGCCAAGTTTCTCTGACCAAGCAGCTGCATCTTTAGGACTTAAAACTGATTTATCCTTTAGTCTTTTGGATAACATAGAGGTCCATCCTGTGCATCTCTAGAAGTTGTCCAAGGTGAAGTAAAAGACATAGCAGCGCTTTCCACAAGTGTAGGGGATAACCTTGTTGTCCTGGCTAGAAACAGTCTCCTCATCCATACAACAGGTTGTAATGCGATTGCCTGTGTCTGTGATGAATGTCAAGCACTTAAACTAAACAAAATCTGGTCAGAGCCAACACGCTGCTATACTGCTTTAAGAGTGCTCATGGGAAAAAAAAAAAAAAAAAAGAGCCTGCTATGCCCAAGGTGGCCACCTGGACTTCAGTGCATATGTGTGGCTTCACTGCAACTGTGGACGTGAACTCTTGCATGCACACTGAGCTCAAGGCGGCTATCTTGGGAACGGTTGGCTCTTCCTTTTTGACTGCAGCTGCGGAACTGAAATGGAAGTGATGGGCAGCAATAAAATAGTGTGCCTGCAGATGGCGGGGCTGGTGTGGCCACGGAGGGGAGGAATAGTAGAAAAACAGAAAAAACACTGACAGCAGCACTGTGGAAGAACAGAGGGAAGGTATCTGTTCACGCACTTCCACCGTCCCTTCTTTCTTCTACATGATAGCAATACGTCAGCAATGCTTCCCCCATGCAGCCATAAAAATGAAACCATTCATTCATTCATTCATTCTCATTCATAACTCAAGATGGTGGCCACACTGGGCCAGCCATTGGTGGCAGCCTAGAATAAGTTATTTTTAACTCATTTTTATTTTGTTAAGTGTAATTTTATTTGCCCCTTTTGTCAGCCACTGCTTCAGCAATAGCTTTAGGAATTCTGAGTTGCAACTGTTCTACTCCTTGGATGCCAAATGCTTATATTTTTTTATGCTAGATGTCATTTCTGCATTTGGTGCTACATGTGGCACTCTCAAGATTTTTACCAGCCTGCTTGGATATCCTGTGGGGGAGATTGTGTTTTTTTCTCTGCGGTCATGTTGCTGCGGGGATTACAGAAGCTGTAGAAGTCTCCAGGAGGGGTTCCTTGGCTGGCGGATGTGGACTTGTGTGGGACCGGCTGCTGATGCAGCTTTGAACTTGGGTTCTGCGGACGTGACCTGCAGTGGGGCTTGACGCTGTTGAGTCTGAAGGTCTGCCGAGCTGTCTTGTGTATCAGACTGGTGACTGTCTCCCCAAGAAGGATTTGCTCCGCTCCTGTAGTGGACTAGGTGAGCCTGGCTGGCTTGCCTTGAGGTGGGTGCCTGGTTGAATTATTTCCCCCTGGGAGGATTGGATGATGCCGGCTGGAGGGTGGGCTGATTTTTCTGATTGCCCCGGGATCACTGAGGACCATCTGATTTAAGATCAGATGTGCATTGGCTGCTCAAATTTGGGGGGCACTTGGGCCAGGTGTCCACTTTGGGGTTAGGCTGACCGACTCGGCAGATTTTACTATCGCTGCCCTGGATCCTATTTTCTCGGGATTACACTACTATTCAGTTTATGGTGAAAGACCTGCTGAGATTTACTTTCTGGAGAGCTAGATTTCTGTATGTTGGACTTCTCTCCCTGGATATACTGATCATAATATCAATTGAGGCTGATACTGGTACTGCACAAGTTCATGTTTGATTTGGGAGGCAGTGAGAGGGCCTCTTTATGTTTAAACTTTATCTCACATTTTAAATTAGCAAAATTGTGGCAGTGAGTGCTGCAGTAAATGGACAAATTTTGCTAGCGAGGGTGGTGGTGAGAGCTCCCTCCTTTTATCACTTGAACATATTGTGGAGTTCTGGGGTGCTTCTTTGGACGGATGATAAATGACTTAATACATTATTCACTGTGGTTACATCTGGACAGTGAATTGTGGTCAGATAGTGACCTATATGATTTAACTTCAGACTGCTATTGTTTTGTTTTTCCGTTTTATCAGTTGGGTTTATTTAGGTAGTATTTTGTGTGGTTGGGTTACTTTGTGGGGTATTTAAAGTAGTGTGAAAGGGCGTGCATGTGTGAGCGAGTGTGTGTGGAATTTTTAAAATTTGTGGCTACTGGTTTAAGGGCAGCAGTAGGTATTGGCAGGGAGCTTTGGTGGTCAGGTACTACTCTTTCTCCGGGCTTAGGGCCCCCCATCCTTTCGATTTCCTCCCCTCATTACCTATGGAGATATACAGGCATTGTCATGCCTTGGGAATAGCTAGGGGGCGCCGGAGGGGTGGGAGGTCTGGGCCTGGCGTGGGGTGGGAATGGAGTGGATGGATTGGGGTTGTGGGGTCAAGGAGACGCCATGGGGTGAAATGGGCCCAGAAGAGGGGTCCATCCTGCCTGGTTCCCATACCCAAGGGCTCCACTCTTTGTGGGCAAATAGCGCGGTCAACCTCTACTGCCCATCCTACTTGGGTGGTGTTATGTAATGCCAGGTCGATTTAAACACAAGACAGCAGTAATTGCTGATCTTGTTTGAGCATCGCACCTGGTGTGTATCACTGAAATTTGGCTGAAGGAGAATGCTGGCCCCATTCTGGAGTCAGTGGTTCCGGACGGTACTCTGTGATACACCACATGAGGTTGGATCGTAGGGGCGAAGGTGTAGCCATTTCTTTTAAGACACAACTAGGCCTTGTAGATGTGCCAGTTGGGGCCACTAGATCCTTTGAGTGTATCGTGGGTGCAAGTGTGGATTGCAGGATACTTCTCGTCTACCATCCACCTGGGGTTGAGAAGAATTTCCTGCAGGAAGTCACAGACTTCATTGTTGATAATGGTGTTTGCAGTCCCCCAGATGGTTGGTTACGGGGGACTTCAGTGCCTGGGTCGACAACGAACTCACGCATTTTGGTCAAGGCGTCCTCCAGCTGATGATCTCGTTGGGCTTTACACAGGTGATTATCTTTGCAACCCGCAGACAAGGTCACTCGTTGGACCTAGCGTTCCTACTGGGGATGGAGATATCCGATGTTGTGGTGGAACCCGTCAGGTGATATGATCACCACACTTTAGGGGTCAGTTTCGAGACTCCCCCCAATAGACCTGCCTCTACGAAGATGGTCCAGTACTGCCTTTTATGGGGTTTGACCCCTGATGGTCTTATGGCGGTGCTGGACCTACCGAGTAGATCGAGTGTAAGCTCGGACCCAGAGTACCTGCTACTAGCCTATAATAAGGTGGCGGCGGCTGCCCTGGATTCCATAACTCCTGTCCGGGTTCGCCTCTTCACCTTTCACCTTCAGTCCCCTTGGTTTGATGGGACATTGAGGGAGATGAGGCGAGTGGGGTGAAGGTTGGAGCGATGCTGGAGGAAGACCGGCCTGGCTAATGACAGGATTAGATTGATTTCCCATTATAAGGATTGTCAATCTGCTCTCTCCCGTAAGAACGCAGAGTTTCTGTCAAGGGAGATTGCCACGGCGTGACGTCAACTGACTCAGCTTTTCCATACTGTGGACAAGCTGTGCAGTTCAGCCTGTCTCCAGAATTGGAGAGCTTTTTCGCAGAATAAGTGTGATGAGTTTGCTCAGTTTTTCGCAGATAAGGTTGGCACCATCAGGAAGAAGCCAGAACCCAGAAGGGGGAGGGAACAGATTAATTTCAGTGCTTTACAGTAACTGTTCTTTGCTATTTTTGCTTTAAACTTAGATTGTGGGCTTTTAGTGACACTGTAATTTCTTTGCTGTCTTTACTTAGAATTGTTTGTGGGCTGTTGAAAATTTAAAGCCTAGTTTGGTGTGCTTGTAGTGGTGGTGTATTCCTTTGCTGTCTTTAATTGCTGCAAATTTTCGCCACCCCCTCCCCTGTCCCCCACTCTTAATTATATGCCCTGTTAAATTTGGTTGACTGGAGTTAAGCACAGGGAATAGTAGGGGTTGTGGAGTAGGAGGGGCATAAGGAGAAGAAGCCCGCCCTCGGCACAACAAATGTTTTGACTCCTTTTTTATTTATTTTTTCCTTGTTTAAAGAAAAGTATCTGAGGATCAGTGGCAGGATTTTTAGGACAGTAAATTAATAAAAAAGGGAACTAGGAGAGCTTCAGTAACAGACAAGTACTGGAATAGCTGTATAAGTGTAGTATAATGTGGGGAGTGGTGCAATGCAGTGGCTGCAGGGCAGCCATATTCGGGCAGACCTTCTGGACACTGAGGTGCTGCCCTATCTGCATGCATTCCTTCTGACCGCGGGATGAGGTAGCCTGACTCAGAGCAGAAGTAAACTGGGTCAGGAGTACCATCACCCCTATCCAGAGACCACCCAGTTCAATGCCGCTGCCTCAAAGGATGCCGAGAACGAGGAGCACTTGGATGACAGTGGGCTCGGGGAAGGTTAGGGCGGTCAGGCAGAGGCACATCCCAGTTCCTATTCCACTCAAGAACTCGTATGCCACACTGGCAAACAGGGACAACCAAGTAGAGGTACCCAGAGAAGTGGAAGGAAAGGATGTGGAGGTTAGCCAAGTAGGTGACCTCAGTGGGGAGAGCAGTGGACCCCAGAGGAGGAGGAAGCGAATCCTGGTGGGGAATTCCATCATAAGAGGGATCCAGCTAGGAACACAGGAGGGGAGTACAGGGAGGTTAGGTGCCTACCAGGTGCTACGGCATGGAGGGATGGGAGGAAGATCCTGGGGATCGCTGGGAAGGCAAGACAGAAGGGTGAACTGGATGTCATTATCCACCTAGGTACTAATGACCTGGCGGATGGGGAGCCAAAGGAAGTTCAGGAAGAGTTTAGGAAATTGGGGAGGGGTCTCAAGCAAGTAGCTACTTCTATCACCTTCTCGGAAGTACTGCCTGCGAGAGGCATGGGAGAGCATGGGGTGCATGCACCAGGAACTTTAACTCATGGTTGAAGAACTGATGCTGTGAGGAAGGGTTTGGATTCATTGGTGACTGGGGACCCACCTGGAGGGATGGAGGCTTGTTCAAGCCTGACGGCCTGCATCCATCCTGGAGGGGAATCCAAGCACTCAATGATAAGTTTAAATGCTACATGGACAAGCATTTAAACTAGTCATGGAGGTGGTAGGCCAGCAAGGAGGGTACCTAATTGCCCACCCACCACAGCTAGCAGTTGAACCAATGAACCGGAGGAGTGTCTCTCTCTACAAAGCAGTGTGCAAAAGATGGAGATAAGCACCCAAGAGGTGGATAGGTAGAAAAGGGGCAAAATTCAACAGAAGGGCAGACAGCAGGGAGAACCAGGGATAAAGGACAACCAGGGAAGGGGCAGGAATAGAATAGCTAAACAGTCTAGGGAGGTCAAATCATGGAAAATCATGTGTGTCAATGCCAGGAGCCTTAGCAACAAGATGGAGGATCTGGAGGCTGTCATGGTGCAGTCAGATCTGGACATTGTGGCCATCACAGAAACCTGGTACAATGATAACCATGACTGGGAGATGGCCATACCTGGCCACAACATATTCAGAAGAGACAGGGCAGGTAGGAAGGGAGGAGGAGTGGCACTTTATGTGAAAGATGACATAAGGGCCAGAGAGATACAGGAGGAACAACATGGGAGAGAGATACTGTGGGTTAAGCTGAAAAGGAAAATGGGGCCAGCCATCCGCACAGGTGTGGTCTATAGACCACAAGCCCAGGAGGAAGAAACAGATAGGGAGCTGATGCTAGCCATCCAAAGGATGGCAGCCAAGGGTGAGGTAGTGCTGGTTGGAGACCTCAATATTCCAGACATGGACTGGAGCATCCAGCAGCAGCATCAACTAGAAGCAGATTTATTCTGGACTTCCTTCAAGGTGCCTTCCTCAAGCAACTGGTCATGGAACCAGCTCGGCAGAAGGCAATATTGGACCTTGTGCTCATAAACGGGGACAGTGTGATGGGGGTAACAGTGGGGGGGGGGGGCACCTGGGGAACAGTGACCACCAATCATTGTGGTTTGAAATCACAGAAGGAGCAGAACCAAATCACACAAAAACACGTATCCCGGATTTTAAGGGGGCAGACTTTGGGGAAAATGGGGAGATGCTTGAAAGAGGCATTAAGGGGAATTGGGCAGGAATTGGGGTTTGAGGAACAGTGGGCAGTATTTAAAACGGGGATTACAAGGGCAACAGAATTATGCATTAAGCAGGTTAGCAAGAGGAAAAGGAAGAGGCCATTATGGTTTTCCAAGGAGGATGCGGAGAAAGTGAAAGCCAAAAAGATTGTATTCAGGCAATACAAAAAGACACAGGCAGAAGGACTGAGAGAGAACTACCAGGAGAAGCAAAGGGAGGCAGGGAAGTCAGTAAGGGAAGCCAACGCTCAGACAGAAGAGCACATTGCAAAATCAGTGGGTAGAGGGGACAAAACCTTTTACAGATACATAATTGAAAAACGAAAGGCAAAGGGAGGGATAGCGAGACTGAAGGGGGAGGATTGGGGGGCCGCGTGGAGGATGACAACAGTAAAGCTGACATATTGAACAGGTACTTTTGCTCAGTGTTTACTGAGGAAGAAGAGGGTAATGGGTCTGAAGGGAGTACAAGGGGTGGGAATGGTGCAGAAATGGACACAAGTCCCTTTACACGAGAAAGGGTCCTGAAGGGACTGGAAGTAATAAGAGTTGATAAAGCAATGGGGCCAGATGGGATGCACCCCAGGGTCCTTAAAGAACTAAGAGAGGTGGTGGCTGAACCTCTGGCAATCTTGTTTAGCGGATCACTGGAAACAGGGGAGGTACTCAAAGACTGGAGGACAGCAGATGTAGTCCCCTTATACAAAAGTGGGAACAAAGAGGAAGCGGGGAACTACAGACCAGTCAGCCTCACCTCGGTAGTGGGGAATATCATGAAAGTACTACTGAAGGAGAGATTGGTGGAACATCTGGTTGTCAATGGACTTCAGGACCCAAGGCAGCATGGTTTCACCAGAGGGAGGTCATGTCAGACCAACCTCATTGAATTTTTCGACTGGGTGACTAGGGAGGTGGATCAGGGGAGGGCAGTGGACATGGCCTATCTGGACTTCAGCAAGGCCTTTGACACTGTGCCACATAGAAGACTATTACACAAACTGGGGAATATGGGTGTGGGTAGGACAGTAGTGTGGTGGGTAGGTAACTGGCTGGGCGGCAGGACACAGAGGGTGGTGGTAAATGACATTGCACAGGACCTAGAAGGCAGAATTTCCCTGTTTGCTGATGACACAAAGCTCTGTAACAGAGTAGACACACCAGAGGGTGTAGACAGAATGAGAAGGGACCTGCAGAAACCTGAAGAATGGTCAGGGGTTTGACAGCTGAAATTCAATGCAAAGAAGTGCAAGATAATGCATATACGGCACAACAACCCTAGCACAATATATCAGTTGGGGGGTGAGGATGTAGCATGCACCAAGCAGGAAAGAGATCTTGGAGTTATCATCTCTGATGACCTCAAGGTAGGGAAACAGTGCGACAAGGCAGCAGGTAAAGCAAATAGGTTGCTGGGATGCATAGGCAGGGGCATCACCAGCAGGAAAAGGGAGGTCATAATTCCATTATACAAGACACTAGTGAGGCCCCACCTGGAGTACAGTGTACAGTTCTGGAGAGTTTCCCTGCATAAGGACATAGACATGGTAGAGAAGGATCAGAGGAGGGCAACAAAGATGGTACATGGATTGCATCACAAGTCCTATGAGGCCAGGGTGAAGGACTTGAATATGTACTCCCTGGAGGAGAGGAGGGAGAAGGGATATGATAGGGACATACAAGTACCTTACAGGGAGGAACAGGGTGCAGGAATACACTATTTTTAAGCGAAAAAGATGTTCCAGGACTAGAGGGCATGGGATGAAGTTGGAGGAGGATGATTCAGAGGAAACATGAGGAAGAATTTCTTCACAGAACGGGTGGTGGACAAGTGGAACACCTTCCAGAGGAAGTGGTGGGGGCTGAAACAATCACAGGATTTAAGAATGCATGGGATAGACATAAAGAAATTCTGGAAGTTAGGGGTAAGGGGCAACAGACTTCTAGGAAAACGTAAAGTGAACTTACAAGCTCAAATGGGCAGACTGGGTGGGCCGTAGGCCCTTATCTGCCGACACTGTCTATGTATCTATGTAGGTTGGAGATCTGTGCAGTTCGCTCAAATGTGCGCCGCGGTGATCGGTGGGAGATTACAGGCGTCCAGTTTGTCTGGTCCGACCTTGACGACATTGGCAATCACGGATGTCATAAAGATTATCCAAGGTTTGCAGCCGACTTACTGTAGTTTGGACCCGGGTCCAACGCACCAGTCCAGTCTTGGATCTCAGTAAAGTAGGTGTTCAGTACCGAGACCATCTCTTAATGCTTGGGCGCAAAAGACATGTATAGCCGAGTATCATCTGTGTAGCAGTGAAATGTCAGCCCATACTGTCTTATAATGTCCCCTAGCGGTAGCATATACACCACGAACAACATGGGGGATAAAACAGAGCCCTGTGGGACTCCTCATGGCAGGGGCATGGGTGCTGAAGAAAAAAACCCAGACACCACACGCTGCGACCTACCAGTGAGGAAAGATTTAAACCAGTTGAGGACAGTACCAGCCAGTCCACAACAGACCTGCAGGCATTCCATCAGCCTCCCTCGGTCCACGGTGTTGTATGCTGCTGAAAGATCAAGGAGAATAAAGATGGAACGTCTAGCGTGATCATTCGCCACCAGGAGATCATTTAGCACCTGAACCAGGGCAGTCTTGGTACCATGCCTTTTTTCTGAAACCTGACTATAGAGGCTTGTAGATAGGTCTCCAGTTGAATGGCCACCACCTTCTCAGTAACCTTATGCACAAAGCTTCGGACAGGTTTGTAGTTTGCCAGGCAGTCCGAGTCCAGTGAAGGTTTTTGCAGGAATGGCATTACAACCGCCTCCTTCAGGGGCTGAGAAAAGACCCCTGTCACTAGAGAGCATCGGACTATCCTGGCTAGGACTGGATCGATGACATCAACACACCCCACAAGGAGGCGTTGGTCCCAGATCCACACTACAGTAGGTTGGCCTTAACTCCTGAATGACCTTCACCACATCTGCGATAGCCAGCTGGTCAAAGTCTGACCAGACAGACTGAATGCCTGCGACCTCTGGTCCATCACTGCAAGGCCTATTAGAGGACGCTGACTGGATTTCCGATCAGATGGAGGCAATCTTATCAGCAAAGAACAGAGCAAGCTCATCGCATCTCGATTATGAAAAAGCTCCCCAGACTGAAGACTGGCTTGATTACACAACCTATCAACAGTGCGGAAGAGCTGAGCTGGTCTGTTATTTGCTGCAGCAATCTGTTTGAACAGGAACTTTGCGTCCTTACAGGATATTGCTGATTGATAGTCTCTATAATGAACCATCAATATAAGTTTGACCTCCTCCAAACCAGTCCTCCGTCAGCACTGCTTCAACCTTCAACCCCTCATCCTCATCTCTCTGAGAGTCCCATTAAACCAGGGGGGACCTCTAGTGTGAGGTTAGGGGTCAAACGCAGACAGGTGCGATAGAGTCGGGCCCTGATAATAACCCTATTATAGATCAGAATTATTTCCCCCGGCTCCTCACATGTACTCATCAGACCTGATCAATCCAGCACTGCCGTTGGACCCTGTGAGGTCAAACCCCTTAAACGGCGGTACTGGACCATCTCCATAGGGGAAGGTCTATTTGGGGGGAGCCTCGAATGAGAACATCACAGTATGGTGGTCCGACCAAATGACTGTCTCCGCCATAAGGTCAAAGACCTCCATTCCCAGCATGAAGATGAGGTCCAATGAGTGGCCATGTATATGGGTTGCAGAGGTAACAAGCTGTGTCAGGCCCAACAAACACATTAGTTGGAGGAAGTCGTGACCAAACAGCAAGAGTTCGTCATTGACCCAGGCATTGAAGTCTCCCAGAATAATCCATCTGGGCAACTTCCACATCAGTTCGATGACAAAGTCCGTGACTTCCTGCAGAAATTTCTTCCCATCCCCTGGAGGATGGTAGATGAGAAGGATCCTGCAACCAACACCTGCACACCCTTGAATGGCCACACATTCGAAGGACCTTGTTATTCCCACCAAGAAGGCTGCGAGGTTCAGGTCCAACTTAAAACAAATTGCCACACCCCTGCCCCTACTATCCTTTCTCGGGCAGTGTACCCCCAAGTACCCGACTGGAACTACAGATTCCAATACTGGACTGGCATTTTCATCCAGCCAGGTCTTGGTGATGCAAGCCAGATCAGATGTAGCAACAAGATTGACAGTAATTGCTGTCTTGATCTTAATAGATCTGGCATTGCACAACACTGTCCGAGGAAGGATAGGTAGATAAGGCTGGTCCGGCAGCCTACCAACTAACTGTGGAACCCTTGGATATGGGCACCAGGCAGGGAGGACCCCTATCATGGGCCCATTTCGCCCCAGGGCACCTCCTGGTTCCCACCACCCCAGTTCATCCCCCTCTGCTATAATCCTCCCATCTGACTCTGCAAATCTCCATTTCCTTCCCCTATGCACTATCCCCGGCACTCTACGATGCCTATGCATCTCCACTGACAATGGGGGAGACACTCAAAGGGTCGGAGATCGTGGAGCCTGGAAGGAGAATAATACCTTCCCTTGGGAGCTATTGACCAACACATCTTAGCACCTTATCAACTTACTATCAGAACTATAAATCAAATCAATATATAACCATTAACCAACATTTAGATAATAATTAACCTTAATTAGCATTCACTCCCACACATGTATCACTCTTACTCACTCACTCACTCCACCACCCCAGAAACCTCCCCAACCCTCCCAAAAATAATTACTAATAAAACTGTTTTATTAAGGAGTCCATGAATCTGTGAAATAGTTCTTAATATTAGTTCTTAGCCTAAATATCAGGAGGCATACTCCTCTCTCACAGGACTACCTCTCAGTAAAACATTCTCTTTCCAAGAAACCAGATTTCCAGAAAAGGGGTTCATAGAAAAAGGGCCCAAGAATCTTGCACAGTTCAAGCACCAGCCACCTTAGGTCTCTCACCCCAAAGGCTAAACTCTTCAGCTTGGTCCAGAAATATGTGGTACCTCAAACCCTCTCACGAATTAAGGTTCCCGTTTTGGCCCTTCCTCCAAGTCCTAAGTTGCCTGGATTCAAGCTTTCAATGATATTCCGGGCAGAAAAAGTCCAGATCAGTTCTGGTCCCAGGCACTGGTATAGGCCCTCCCACAGCCTACTACCCGCCCGTTTCAGCTCACAAGTCTCATTCCAGCCTACAAACTTTGAACCCTTTCCAACAAAAAACTCTCTCTGTGCAGGTCAGTACCACAATTTTAGTGGATAAGCTTCCCCTTACCTCCAGTAGTCTGGGGAGAAAATACACAGTGCGGCCCACAGTTGCAGTCTGTCCGGTCAAAAGAATCCAGCGCTCTCATGTCTTCATGGCATCCACGGCAGTCCGGATAGTACACCGCTGTACAGAAGTCTGAAGAAACCTCCAAGGGTTCGGTAGTTCCGAGTCTCCCTCCGTAACAAATTCAGGGAAACACAGTTAAAATAATGAACTTGGGAAGGCTTCACACCATCCCCAAACCATCTTTCGGCAACATCCGATACACCGCAATTTAGAAGACCGGTCAGATTCTCGCAACTCCAGCATCTGATCCTCCAAGTTGCAGACACACAGCATGCCGCCAACTGCTGGTTTCTTCCTGTGGGGTCTTCACTGGCCACACAACAAAACCACATACAGGGTTCTGCTACTGCTGCTCTCCTGGGTACGACCAACAATGCTATTCGGAAACTGCTTCACACAGAGACGGACCTTACTAAAAAATAAAAAAAAATCTACCTCCTAACTTTTCTTCACTCATAGCCCTCTCTAACACTCCCATCCCTACACCTAACCGCTAACTAAAATAAACAAATAACTTAAAATGACTTTAAAATAGCTGTTTAAGTAATTAAAGGACTCCCTTTCACAGATCTTGTCTCCACATCACACTCCTCAGAGGAAGTTCAGTTGCTCTTTATCTGCTGTAATCTAATTAAGCAGAAGACAAAGTATATGTGTTGTGTCATTTTTTAAATCAAGTTTTTATTACCTTTTTAAGAATTTATTCTGTCAACATTTTGATTAATTTCACCTCTCAGTCTGCAGCTTTTGTTGTTGGGTTACATTATTCTTGTCTGTGATTATAGCCTGTATGCAAAACTACTGTTCAGTGGATTGTAGTTTTGACAGTACAGTGTACTCCTGTGTAATAAAAAAAACTTCATGTGCAGTGACATTCTGTGGGCAACATTGTAGGTAATAAAAAAAACGTTGTGCAGTGGCATTCTGTGGGCAGTATTGTAGGTAATAAAAAACTTCATGTGCAGTGACATTCTGTGGGCAGCGTTGTAGTTTTATATTTATCCCCTGCAAGCAGAAATAATAGACATAGAATAAGAGATTCACTTAGTTTTGTGACCCAATTTGGCTAGTGGTTCTTTTAGCTGGTTTTATGTACATCTAGAAACATACACAGTGGCAGCAGACCAAGACCACAGGTCCAGCTAGTCTGCCCAGAATTCCCTACCTGCCCTGGAAGCTATTGTCCTTGCAGGTTTTTATCCCTCCTGGTCCACACTCCCTGCTCTCCTCCCTACTGCTACCAACCTGAGCAACCACCAGACCTTTCAGTCTGTCCAAGCCATGCTTAAATCCATTTATGGTCTTGGTGCCTACCACCTCTTCTGGCAGCCTGGTCCATGGCTCTGCCACCCTTTCCTTCACCCCTTCAGTTTCTACTTGTGACCTCAAGTTTATGACTCTCTACTCCTACTAAATAGTTTCCAGCTGTTCACCTTGTTTATTCCCCTCTGGAATTTGAAGGTCTGTGTCTTATTTATTTATTTATTTAAGTCTCAGATTTACAACACCTTTGAGCCAGAGGCTCTTTTGAAAAGGCATCACGTCAATAGGGAAGAAACAAGGGTATAATTTACAAGGAACATGGGTAGTTACAGAACACAAATTTACATAAAGTACAATTATACATAAAATACAGAGTAAATACTGTAATGGTTACACGAGTTATGAATTTACAGGTAAGTAAAACAGTAAGTGACAGCGGTCAGTGGGTGTGACCTTGTCAAGAGTCTCAGCGGTAGGGGATATAGAAGGTAGGAAGAGAGGAGCAGAGAGAGAGGACATGGCTAGAGTAAAGATAGAAATTTAAATACAGTAACCCCTTGCTATATCAAACCTCGTTATATCGAATTTCGGCTATAACAAATGTTCGTTGTGGCGCCCGCACTCAAAGGTCCATTTTTAAAATAAGGTCTTGTTACGTCGCAGTCTAAACACCGTAACCAATTAAATGAACTGACACATCGAGCAGTGTCACTGAATTCCTAAAGAAGTTTACGCTTCGTGATGTCATTCATCTGTGTAGAGAAACTTGGGATGGTGTGTCTCAAAGCACCATCGCACACTGCTGGATGGCAACTCTCGGTCCGGCATTCACCGAGTAACTGAATGTCCCAGAGGATGAAAATAGGGATGACACACTTGAGATTCTATCCCTAGCAGCCACCCTGAATTTGCCTGTGGCACAGGATGAGAAAGCAGAGGAGCTAATGGAGGAATGGCTTACACACGACGACTGTATCCAGACGAGTGAGCACCTAGCAGACAGTCAAATAGTAGGTGCTGTCACAATGCACGGAGGATGCCTCTGATTCAGATGTTGAGGAGGCACAAGAAGACATAGAGGAGCTGCCAGAAACTAAGAAAGCAATACGTGTGTTGGAGGTTGGATTGCCGTGGCTTGAAGCACAGGAGGTTGAGCCGATTAAAGTTTTACAGCTTCGGCAGTTGCTGTCATTCGCAAGAGATGTTGCTACAAAAGCCGACGGGAAATGACAAACAAAAGTTACCGACTTCTTCAAAAAGAAAAGTCTGTAGTCTGTAGTGTAGTGTTACAGTTAAGCACAAAACACATTGTTTTGAAGATGCACATTTTAATACATGTAATTTGAATAAAGATTAACCCTTTTAATAGTCACAAGCACAAGCACAATATCCACTTATCAGAAACTCAGGATGTTATACAGATCTCTGTCTGTGAAGAATACCCCATGCGACCAGACACTAGCGGAGCGTGCAATAAAGTTTATCAGTGACTGCACTTGATGCAGGAGACAGCGTCCCTCAATGTAACTAATGGCTTGCTATATCGAACTTTCGTCATGGACCACAAGGCATTCGTTATAGTGAGGGGTTACTGTACCTGTAAATTTTCTTTCTCTGACTGCTGTTCTCCGGGCTCATCACTTCTGGGAGGTCCTTCCTTGAACCACGTGACAGGCAGGAAGCATACAGACTTCTGCAGGATGGCTATGCCCTCCTGCTTGTTTCCTCCAGACGTCAGTACTTCTATAGCATTTGTCCTCTGAGGAAACACATAACTTGGAAAGAAACAAAAGAAAGGTTAGTGTAACTTGTGGCCAGAGGCCGTCTTTCAGCATTCTGGGAGGAATGGAGCACGGAGACCAGCAGTCGGAGAAAGAAAATGTACAGGTATTTAAATTTCTGTTTCTCTCACCTAAAGCTGGTCTCTGGACTCATCACTTCTGGGATATACTAAAGCAGTACATCCCTCCACTTCCTGGGTGGAAAGAATGTTCATAGTCCCTTATTGGTCCACCAGTGCCTGGAGGACCCTGCGGCAAAACGATGCCTCAGCCGAGGTGGAGACATCCAACTTGTAGAACTTTGTGAAGGTATGAATGGATGACCATGTGTCCACTCTTCATAGGTCTGCCAGAGAAGCCTCTCTGAAGTCCGCCCAGGACGTAACCATTGCTCGGGTTGAGTGCGCCCGCACTGGTCCCAGCAGGTCGATCCTGGCCTTCTAGTAAACCATGACGATGGTGGAACGAATCCACTTAGCAATAGAATCCTTTGATGCTTTCTTACGCATATTCGGGCCTGATGTAAGGATGAATAGACTTGAAGTCTTATGGACTGAGTCAGATCTCTTGATGTAAATCTTGAGAGCTCTCCTTGGATCAAGTGCGTGAAATTCTCTCTCCTTCTTGTTCTTCGGGTGAGGACAGAATGAGGGAATGTTCAAGACTTGGTTGCGGTGAAAAGGAGACATCATCTTTGGTAAAAAGGTGGGATCTGTCCGCATAACTACTGAGTCTTGATAAAAAATAGTGTAAGGTTCTTTGGATGACAGGGCTCCTATCTCTCTGATGCGGCGGGCTGAGGTGATTGCAGTAAGAAAGATGGCCTTCATAGTGAGATGAAGCAAGGATGCCTCCTTTAAGGGTTCAAAAGGGGGCTTGGTGAGTGCTTTGAGTACTAGGTTGAGCCTCCAAGGTGGTACTGCTGGTTTTATTGGAGGACGCTTCAACGTTGCTGCTCTTGGAAATCGTCGAACATGAGGAAGAGCTCCTAAAGGTTCGCCTGAGTCTGCCAACAGGAGTGCCTCTAAAGCAGACACCTGGACTCTTAGGGTAGCCGGTTGGAGGCCCTTGTCGAAACCCTCCTGAAGGAATTAAAGGATGGTAGGCAGAGACACATGGTCATCTGGTAGAGCGGTGTCTTGTAACTAGAACAGGAATTTTCTCCAGCTCCTATAATAAACCGTGGAGGATGAGGCCTTTCTGGATAGAATCATCATTTCTATGACAGGTGCAGAGAAACCTAACTCCTTGAGAGTTTCCCGCTCAATCTCCATGCTGAGAGGGACAGATTGCGAGCACTGGGGTGCAGCACCGGTCCCTGATGTAGTAGATCGGGGCTTGCTTGCAACACCAGAGGAGAATGAAGAGACATTTGGACTAATCGCTGAAACCATGGCCTGCGAGGCCAGCGTGGGCAAACCAGAATCATCTCTGCTTAATCTTGGGCAATCTTGTGCAGTACCCTTGATAAGATCGGAATTGGAGGAAAGGCATACAGAAGATCGAACTGACCCCAGTTGATGGAGAAGCGTCCTGTGCAATGGCCTTCTTGTCCTTGATGAGAGAGCAGAACCACAGAGCTTTGCTATTTTTTTCGGCAAGCGAAAAGATCTGCCTGCAGGTGGCCCCACCATGCCGTGATGAGTTGGAAGGCACTGTCCTTGAGCTCCCACCCTCCTGGCAGGATGTCCTTTTGACTTAGCCAGTCTGCTGTGACATTTTCCTGGCCTGGGATGTATGTGGCCCTTAGACTCCCCAGGTTGTCTTCTGCCCACTGAAGGAGAAGAAGGGACTCCTGCAGCATCCGAGAGCTCTTTGTTCCTCCTTGGCGGTTGATGTTGGCCATTGTTGTCTGATCATTCATGAGGATGAGGACGTCCTGGTGGGAAAGCTGTGTCTTGAACTGCTGCAGTGCCAGGCGGACTGCCCGCATCTCCAGCACATTGATGCTGTAGCGAGACTCCACCAGAGACCACTTGCCCTGTGCCGAGAGCTGTTCCGAATGCACCCCCCAGCCCTGGAGACTGGCATCAGTGGAGACTCTCATCTGGTAAGGGTGTCCCAGATTGAGACCCCTCATGATGTTGTTCTGCTGAGTCCACCATAACAGGGAGTCTTTCACCTGGCGAGATACCTGAATCCTCGGGTCCATTGTGCCCCTTGATTGGTACCATTGCTGGAGGAGGCCTGACTGGAGAGGTCGCATGTGGACTAGCACCCAGGGGACTGAGTCTGCTAGGGAGACCATCATCCCTATGAGTTGCATGAAGGTGTGGGCTGGCAGTGATTGAGCTGCTTGGAATTTGTAGACGAGTGCCCTCAGTTCCTTGAATTTTGACTCTATGGGAAAAACTTTGTTCTGGATCGTGTTGATATTCACCCCCAGATGATTCAGAGACTGTGACAGTCGAAGGGAGCTCTTCTTCTGGGTGATTATGAACCCCAGAGAGGAGAGGAGAGGAGAGGCACTGAGTGACCCCTGTCACTGCCTGGACTGCTTGATTGTACTCTGGGGCTTTGATGAGAATGCCATCCAGGTATGGGAAGAGCTGGATCCCTTGCATTCGGAAATGAGCGACCACTGTCACCAGGACTTTGGAGAAGACTCTGGGGCTGTGGACAGGCCGAAGGGCAGTGTCGAAAATTGAAAATGGTGACCTTTCACTTTGAACCTGAGGAATTGCTGATGTGTTTTCCGGATGGGAATATGTAGATAAGCATCTTGTAAATCTACTGAGGCCCAAAAATCCTCCTGATGGATTTCTCAGATGATGGAGGACAGGGTCTTCATCTTGAATGTTCTGTGACGAACAAAGCCATTTAGAAACTTGAGATCTAACACTGGCTGGAAACTTCCTGAGCTCTTTGGCACTATGAAGAATAGGGAGTACACGCCTCTGTTCCTTTCTGGAATGGGGATTTGTTCGATCGCTGCTGCCTGTATGAGATCTGTAATCGCTTGCAGGGTTGCCGCTCTTTTTACTGGGTTGCTTGATACTGGTGAGGGCACTATGTGGGGTAGAGGGGGCCAGGAGTCAAACTCGATGAAGTAACCCTCGGAAATTATGTCTAACACCCACTTGTCTATGGTGGTGTGGATCCATTCCTTGACAAGCTGGAAAGCCTGCCCCTGACATGAGGATGGGTCCGTGAGTCCTCATTGTGACTTTTTGGAGTCGCCCTCAGCATCTTGGGTGCCTCCCCTGCCACCCCGGAAGCTACGTTGGTTGCGCAGGGTGAACCAGGATCATCTGCCTGGAGTTGACTTGTTCTAACCCCTGGAATAATTTTGGGCACGAAAATTCTGTCTGGATCACAAAGCCCAGGGCTTGCTCCTTCCCCAGGATTGTGGCATTCGCACTGGCTGTTTCTCCAGATTCCTTAACCGCCTCCTTTTAGAGCTGATCTGAAAAGAAGGCCTTTTTCATAAGGGGCATTTACCAAATGCAGCTTCGAGGAGGCATCCACCTGCCAAGCCCATAGCCATAAGTTGCGTTGAGCTGAGGTCTGGTAAAACATAGCTCTTGCTGCACACCTGACTGCCTCCTCCAATACGTCAGCCGAATAGGCCGAAGCTAGCCCCATTAGCTGTAGTTGCTGTAGAATGGATTGATTCTTCTCTGGCTCATCAGCGAGCTGCAATGCCAGATCAGTGGCCCAGGAGAGAGTGGCCCTAGCTGAGTAAAGGTTAGCCGTGGCTGCCTTGAGGGTTGGATGTGGTGGACTGAAAAGCTTTCTTTAGAGAAGTGCCCACTTTCCGGTCCACTGGGTCCTGCAGGGAGGCTTCACCCTCTGCTGGGATAACCGTCTTTTTCATGAGGTTTGAGATAAGAGGGTCTATCCTGGGACAGTCGAGCCATTTCTCCAAAGGTTTCTTGTCGAATTTCAGTAGTTTGGTTAGGCGGCGAGGGACGGGGAAAGAACGCACTGGTCCCTGCCATTCTTCCTTTAAGAGGTCCTCTATGGCTGGAGGGATGGCAAAAGCAGTCGTTGGCTTTGAGGCTGACACCAGCCGGAATGCTGGCTTCATTCACTTGGGTTCTGGAGAAGATGAGCTCAGGTGGATCTCATCTGACACCATTTTAATTCAAAAAATCAAAGTTTCTGGCTGGCGAGGAGTTCGAGTCAGAATCTGAGTTTGGGAGTTCCCCCTCTTCTAGGGATGAACAGCCGGACCTCGAGGGCGACCTGTCCCATCTGTGCTTCCCATGGGACTGGTCCCTGGCTCTGGATCTACTCCTTGATCTGGGCCTCTTCCTTCTCCTGTCGTGTCTTGAGGAGTGGGGGTGTCCTCATCCGAGGATGGGGGGTGCGGCTGGGGGCTTTCCATGGGTCCTGGGCTCCGGAGACTGCTGAAGTACGTTGAAATATGAGGGGTTGAGTGCGAGGGCCCTATTAAGCTTCTCTATTAGATCCGGGGCCAGAGCCCCAGCCGAGTGGCGATGCCCCTCTAAGGTGGGAGACTGCCCCTGACCCCTGAGCTGGTCTCATAGATCCTGAGATGCGGAGGTAGACACCTCGTCTGCCTCGTCCTGGGCTGGTGATGTTGCACTGTCGCATTTGACACACACAGACCCTGCAAATGTAGCCAGCATGGGTGTTCTGCACTTGTGGCACTTTCTGCCTCTGGGGGATCTGCCATTTGTTGAGGCCATGATACTATTTTTTAAAATATTTTTACTGTCTTGAAACCTTAGCTTGGTGTATTCCAGTCCCTTCAAGGCTTTGGTGCCCCCCAACAAGATCCTTCGACGAGCTGATCAGGTGGTGCTAATCGACGAGTAGAGTAATGATCTGCCCCCTTTTTACCCTGCTAATTGTCTGCCTCTCCGCCTGCCTGAAGGTGTGGTAATGGATTCTGCCCTGGAGGTTCAACCAGCTCGCTGAGGTGTAGAGGTCTCGGGTGTGGGGTGTATAGTTGGGCTCCTGTGACTAGGCGGCATGCCTTGTTTAGGGCAACAGTTGGTCTTTTGAGTGTAGTGGTGGTGGCAGCCCCATAGATTATGAGCCCTAAATCAATAATTGTGAGGATGGAACTAGTAATAGCTAGGTGGAGTGCTTCCTGGGACATACTGTGCCTGTGTCTATACGGGAGACCTAGTCTGATGCTGGCAGCTCTAGAGATAATGTTTACATGCTCATTAAAGGATAGGTTACAGTTGAGCGTTATTACCTAGATATTTGAAATTTTGGACTTGTTCTAGGGGAATGTTAAGGTTGTTGGTAATGTGTAGCTGGGCATTTTTATGTTTGTTGTGATTCCCTGGCAAAGAGCATCACCTTGGTTTTTATGTAATTCAAAATAAGTTTATGTTCGGAAAACCTGTCCTCGACCGCAGCAAAGCTTTCTTGCAAACAGCTGGTGAGGGGTAGGGGATCAAGTTGGCTGGTAAAAAGCATTGTGTCATCCGCATATAGAAGCAGATTTGTAGGGCAGGCTTTGGGAAGGGCATTTAGAAAAAGGCTGAATAATAGAGGACCCAAGGTTAAGCCTCGGGGGACTCCAGAGCGTACCGGGTGGCTAGCTGAGAGTGTATCATGTATTCTTACTCTTTGAGTTCTGTTTGCTAAATATCTTTACCAAAAGGTGACATCATGAGAGAGTCCAAGCCAGGGTAGAGACCTGAGTAGTAGAGTGTGACTAACATTATCAAAAGTCTTTGTGAGGTCAAAATAGATTGACCCCACAAGGTGACCCCGGTCAAGTAGCTTATGAATGTAGTTTGTATAGTCAAGAAGGGCAGTGGTGGTACTGTGCCCCTTTCTGAAACCGTGCTGTTGGGCACATTTTTTTTATTTTTTTATTTTATTGAAGTCTTGGAATTACAACCCTTCAAGTCAAAACTCTTTTGCAAAGGCTTCACGTCAGATTTACAAACAGATCACAAAAACAAATTACGGGAGATTAATATAGTACTTTATACATAGGATACGATTATACTAGTAATACAGCACATTATATGTAAGTGCATCATAAATGAGGACGGAGTGCATGGCAAAGAAACACCGCGAGTAGATTTAAAATGGGATACGAAACATTACAGGAAATTAATAAAGTACATAATACATAGGATAAGACTATACAAGTAATGCAGTGCATTATACATAAGTGCATCATAACTGAGGGCGGAGTACATGATAATGAAACAAACATGGTGCAGGCAGTGCTAGCTAACTGTGTAAACAGACAGGAAATTAAAGAAAACAAAGGGAGACCAGAAGGATGTCAGTTAAGGAGAGTTGTGAGACAGCTGGGGGGTGGAGGTAGGGAGTAAAGTTGAGGGGTGTACGGTGTAGAGAAGGAGGAATAGGAAAGAGTGCAGGTAAAGGATGAATTGTATATTATAGGAGGATAGGTAGTCAGTCAGCTGGTTGGCTACTATTCACTCTAGGGGCTTTGGAAATGGGTGGCAGAATCGAAATAGGGCGGTAGTTAGAGTGGGAGGCCCTATCACTGCTCTTGTGTATAGGCGTCACTAGAGCCGCTTTCCAGACCAGGGGGAATTGGATATGACAGAGGGATAAATTGAGAATCTTGGTGAGTGGTGTTAGAACGGAGTCAAGGGTAAGGCGTAGCAGTTTAAGATCGAGTGTATCGCTGCTAAATCTGGTGTTGTTGAGGACCCTCAGTAGATATTTTCTAGCTGCCTTGGTGGTTATTGCTTTGGAGTAAAAAGGGTGAGAGTTAAGGGTGGAACTCATGTTGCTTTCAGTACTCTCACAGGAAGGATCAATGAAGAAATTCAGAGAGACACCACTTAGATCAGTGAAGGCATTATTGAACATTTTCGCTATCTCTTTAGAATCCTGAGTGGTAACACCATTTACATTGAGAACTGAAAGGGGGGGGGACTTATTGGGCTTGCTGCTAAGGTTTTTTTATATTCTCCCAAACTGTTTTGCTATTACCCCAGGAGCTAGCAAACTGGCCTTGGAAGTAAGTAATTTTGGCTTGATGTATAGCACAGGTGCAGGCATTTCTGGCTTCCTTATAGCATTGCCAGTCACTTGATTTGTTAGTGGCCTTTGCAACATGCCAGAGATGATCCCAGGAGGACATGAGGTCTAGTAGTGATGTGCTGATCCAGGGATTGCTGCATGATTTGCATTTCTGTTTCTTGATGGGGGGCAAAGATTTCACATGCTTTATTGAACAGTGAGATAAAATACTCTAATGCAAGGTCCACATTTGTTGCTGTGTCAATTGGTGACCAGTTACAAAAGTGGAGGTAAGCTTGAAATTGCCCGAGCTGTCCATGCTTGAGAGCATGACGGTAGGATGACTTGTTAGGGTGTTTGGGATGCTGACCTGACCAGTGACAAATGACAAGGGAATAGTCACTAAGGGAATCAGGAAGTACTGTAGTGTCCTTAATTCTGTCAGATCGGTTGGTGAAAATGAGGTCAATTATGGTGTGGGTCCTGGTTCTATAATTAACCCTAGTAGGAGATTGAACCAGCTGAGTGAGGTCAATGGCAACAGCTGCATCTTTAAAAGGGCCAGCCTCATGTGCAAGCCAATTGATGTTGAAGTCGCCTAGCGCAATAATCTCAGAGTGATTGGGAAGTTTGGTGATAGTTAAGGACTGAGTTGAATCCAATGGCTGTGCACCTGGGTGGAATATAGAGTGATAGGACAGTGAGTGACTTCCCATTAGTTCCTAGGGTTATTTTGACAGTGGTTGCCTGGGCAGTAGTCCCATTTGACAGGGTTGGGAGGGCATGGCCTTGCAGTGTTTTGGAGAGATAGATAGCACACCCGCCTCCTTTTTTTTTTACAAGCCGGTCAGCTCTGAAAAGAGTATAGCCAGTTAGTGTGGCAGCAGAGTCAGGAGTTTGGGACGAGAGCCAGGTTTCTGCAATGGCTAGTAAATCTGGCTTGTGCTGTTGTACCCAGGCGTGAAGCTGGTCAAGCTTTGGTAATAGGCTCCGGATGTTAAGGAAGGCAATCTTTAGTCCATGAGGGTTAGTAGTGTTTATTTGAGGTTGCTGCAGAGAGCCAGGGTTGGGGTGTACATTACTTGAGAGTAGCAGGAGTAGTAGGGCATGACACACTAGCATGAGCTTAATTAGTTTGGGTTTTAGAGTAACTGGGTGTTTGAGGGCATGTTTAGGTGACGGGGGCAATGGGAGTGAAGCAAGGTGTGACATCAGAAAGAGAGTATGGGTGGTCCCCACGCACATAATGGCCCAGCCTGGTAGGGTGGGCGCTGAGTAGTGATCTGTATGGACATCTAGGGTGCCAGAGGTTGGTGCTGTGGTCTCAAGGATTGGTGAGTGGGGGATAGTTTCAGCACCAGGACAATTTGGGATACATGGGTTCAAGAGTAGCAGGAGGATAATAAGTTGGAGCGGTAACTCAGGGGCCCCATAGTTTGGCCAGGAGATTGACCAGGAAAAGTGTGGATTACAGTATGTTCAAAAAAGACTTGAGGGTGGCAGGAGGGGGAGGTGAGACAAACTAGCAGAGGAGAAGGACAGGCTGAGATGGGAGTTGGAATGGTGGTGGGGGATGGGCTGGGGAAAGAGAACCTAGGAAGCAGGTGAGCGGGGGAGTAAGACAGATGAATACTCCTTCAGCTTTGGACCCTGCAAGTGGCGCAGTGGTAGTGTACTTGCGTTGGGTAGCAAGGGTTGAGGGTGTGAATCCAGGGGAGGTGGGTTAGATGAATGGAGGGGGTGTAGGGAAAACTGGAGTGCAAGGTCAATGAAATTGCTGGTAGAAGTGAAAAAACAGGGAGCGTAGAGAAGGGGAAGTAGGTAACTTGGAAAAGGCACACTAGTGACTCCTAGTGGTCACAAATTATAAAGGTCAAGTGGCGAAGTGGGGACTTACAAAACAGACTATCAGGAGTCACATGACTAGTTAAGTGACATTTGGAACCAATAAGTGTAGAGTCGAGCCAGGGTGGGAGGGGCAGTCGAGGCGTAGGTGTCGACTGTCTGCACTAGTTTAGTACTGCAGTAGCTACTGTAGTACTGTAGTAACTGTAGCTGTTCTGTAGGATTCCACCGTACCTGTTGTTTCGTCGGCTACAGGCTCCTGCTGTGTGAGGGAGCACTCCGTTGGGGAGCATGTGGCAGGAGAGCCTGAAAACAGAGGGAGAAGATAAATGTTACAAAATGGGGATGCATACAGGGCTAAACAAAGAGACAGACACGGGAAACTCAGAGAGGAGCAGAAATGGTGGGGGAAGGGGGGCTATAGGAACTGTGCAAGTGCAGCAGCGGAACCAGTGGAGACAGACTGTAGCCAGAGGGAAAGCAACAAATTCGAATTAAGGTACAAGTTTAACATATTTCCCATCTGTCACCTGATCTCCAATCAGTACATGTTCAGTGCCTTGAGACAATCTTCATAAGATCTGCCATACTGCCCCTAAATTATGGCTGTGTGGACTGCTGGTTCAGCGTTGGTGCTGGAAAAACCTATTGCAAGTACTGCAGGAAAGGTGGGATCAGCACTTGGTCTGGGATCAAAAGAAGACTCAAGAAGCTGTGTCTTTCAAAGTGCAGATTGCTCTTTTATTGCAAATCACAAACATGTGCAAAAGAAGCAAAATAATGCCCAGTCCAAAAGTATGAGAGGACTCACTGGAGCTCCATAGATGCAACTTCTTGAGCCTTCTTTTGATCTCTGACTGAGTACTGAACTCACCTTTTCTGTAGTGGCCCTGAATCATCTTGGTCACCTTGTATTGCACTGTCTGCAGTCTGTTCCTTCCCTGTCCCTCCTTAAGTGAGGACTCTAGAACTGAGCACAGTATTCCAGGTATGGCCTTGCTGGTGACCTGTATAGAGGTAGTAGTACCTAATTTTTCCTGCTGTCATTACCCCTTCTGATATACCCCAGCGTCCTTGTTACACTGGCTTGATTGTTTGAGGGAGTCAATAATGATGACTTCTAGATCCCATTCCTTTGTTGTAGTGCTCAGTTTGACCCCTCCCATCCAGTACTCTGTCCTGAATTCTTTTCCCTAGGTGCATAACCTTGCATTTTTTTGGCACTGAATTTCAGCTGCCAAACCTTAGACCACCTCTCTAGCCTTTACAGATTCCTCTGCATCTTCCTGATCCCTTTGTCACTACGTTCCATAGTACAGAGCTTTGTGTCTTCTGCAAAGGGACACAACTTGCCCTGGATGTCCTCTCCAGTGTCACTGATGAATATATTGAAGAGGTTGGGACCCAGGACAGATCCCTGTGTCACCCCGCTCATCTCCTCCATCTCTTCCGATTATACCCTGTTTACCACCACCCTCTTCTGTCTCTCCTACATCCAGTTTCCTGTCCGTCTAACTATGTCGCTTGACACATCCAGGTCCTCAGTGGCATCTTTTCAGCAGACTCGTAAGGGTTGCAAACTCCTCCACCCACCACATTTTATATAAACAAATGATACAGAAACCTTGTTTTAGGGGTTCCTAGGGGTTGCAGGGGACATCATGGGGGTCTCGACTGCAACTCCATACCACCCCAAATGGTACCCCTGCAGATTCTCTAACTTCTTCAGCAGTCTTCTATGTGGCACTAAGTTGAAACCCTTGCTGAAACTGAAGTAGGGTAAATCCACAGCATGGCCCTTCTCTACAACCTTTGTTACTCAGTCAAAGAAAGCTGTCAGGTTTGTCTGAGACTGCCCTGCTCCAAACCTATGCTGTTTACTACTCTGTAGACAGTTTATCTCCAGGTGGTCCACAAGGTCCTCTTTTATCAGTGATGCCATCAGTTTACCCACTGCAAGGTAAGGCTGTGACATGTCTATAATTCCCTGGTTGCTTCTTGTCTTCTCCCCTCCAGCCTTGTATAGTGGGACTATTTCTGCGACCCTGCAGTCTTTTGGAGCTACCCTTGTCTGAACTGAGCTATTGAACAGCACTAGTAGAAGTCCACCAGTTCTGCAGCCAATTCCTTGAGCATCCTTGGGTACATCCCATCTGGCCCTGAGACTTTATCCACCTTTAAGGCTTCAAGCCCCTTCTGGACCCTTTCTCCGATAAACATTGGCAGCCTCATTTCAGGAATGCCTCTGACAGCCGCCCTGATGCCACTTTCAGGCAGGGGCCTGCTGTCTTCCCTTGTGAAGACAGACCAGGAATAATCATTAGGGATAGATCAGTAACCTTATTTAAAAAAATGTGAAGTAAATATTTTTTAACGTTGTTTGCAAAGAGTAATAAACACAGAAACATAGATAGTTATAGCAGAAAAAGACCAATGTGTGACAGGGTTGAATAAGGCCCTGTCCCATTTGTTATGCAGAAAGTGTTTAAACAAAAGGGTCTGTTCTATCCTCTCCTTTTCTGTCTCTTCTCTGTCTGATTACACAACCAGATTTACTGGTGAGACCTAGGAACTGATCACTCCGACAGTTTTGCAATTTTCCGCCCCTCACTATCTCTCTGCCTTCCCTTGCTGTTTCTGTCTTTTCTTCCCTCTTGCATATCTGCGGGTATAAAAATATATGTGACTCTTTATGTGGAACTTTCAATGATACGGGGATCCCTTTGTTAAAAATTGTATATAGTTTTACTGTTGAAATGATTGTAAAAAGCTATTTGGAACTCAATGGGGTTAACCTGAAATGCATTTTTAAGCCTTCTGCAGAGATGTAAACAAGAGGTCAGTTCTGGGTCATTATGTTCTTTTTGCTACACCTGCAAGAACATTGGAAACTTACAAGAACATTGTGTGAGAGGCATGCTGTACAGCAGCAATGCTTGTGCAAGAGACAGACAGAGACTGAGATTTGAAATTGAGAAGAAAAAACTCAGAATAAGGACTCTGTTTTCTATGTTTGCACTGCCATTGCAAATAGTTATACTGAACAATTTTTAATTTTTATTTTGCTGTTATTAATAACAAAAACACTATTTGCGAATTTTACAACTGCTCCTGGTTTTCCTATGCTTCCTAACCTGTGCCTCGACAACATATGGTGTCAGCTTAAGTGGGATTTACTCTGTGCATACTCTAAGCCAGGAGTTTTGTGCATGGGTACTAGACCTAGAACCAGGGAAGCATAGAAAGGTATGAGTTCTGCATCAGCAAGTCCAGGAGTGATTACCAGAAGAATGGCAGCCAAACTAGCAGGGACAGAAGTCTAAGCTGAGACTGTACAGCCAACACCAGCGATGGAAAAAAAAAAAAAAGAACAGGCTTTGATGGAACCTGAAAGCCTGACTGCCTTTTTCAAATGGTGAGCTATATAACAAAGATGGAAAAACAGAGAAGATAGGAGATGCAGCAGAGAGAAAAAAAGATTCAACGTTTAGAGACACTGAAAAGAAGAAATGCAACAACTCAAGAAGCAGAGAAGAGATGCAGCGATAGGAACAGCGAAGAGAAGAGAAGAGATGCAGTGCTGGATGGATGCCTTGCAAGCTATCAAAGCTGGAGGTTCTGGCACAGGTCCAGCAGAGCAACAAAATGCTAACAACTTAAAAGACCTTAAAGTTACAAAGTTGTTTTTGAAAGGGTTGCTATAGCTTGCCAGGGCCAAAGCAACAATGGGTAATCGGACTGGTACCTTACCTGACAGGTAAAGCCCAACCTGCTTATAGCAGTATGGACACTGCACAGTCAGAAAACTACGACCTGGTGAAAAGTGAAATCCTGAAAAGGTATGACATCTCAGGAGAGACATACAGGCAAATATTCTGGTCCCTGAAGTATGACTTGGTTGACAATCCTCAAGAAGCCTTCGCCCATCTAAGAGAACTCCTTATTAAATGGCTCCAACCAGAGGGCAAAAACATTCCCACAGATCATCGAAACATTTGTAATGGAGCAGTTCATCAACATCCTACCCACAGATGTACAGCTTTGGGTAAAAGAACACCAACCAGAAAGTGGGGGAAAAGGCTGTTTTTTTTGGCTGAAGACTACCAAGTGGCCAGACAGATGCCACATCAGCGAGGTAACAGCCAAGCACCGGTAAGACACTCTTTTTCCCATTTAAATTCCAAGTCTGATAAGAATTCTGGTGGTGGTAACAAATCTGCACCCAAAGAAATTGCCAGAGTGAGAAGAGTGACACTGGAGCAGATTTGTCCTTAGCAAATTGGGGCAGGTATTTAACAGATGTGAAGGTGGGAGATAAAACTGTGAAGGGACTTATAGATTCGGGAAGCAGACAGACCCTAGTGCGTATTGAATTGCTGGGAAAACAATGTCCAGAAGGATCAGGTACTGGTGTTAACTGCATCCATTGGGACACTCGATACTATCTCACCAGCCAGGTGACTCTTGACTATTAATGGGGTATAATTACTGGTGACCCCCTTTATCAACCTGTTTACATAGCTCTCTAAAACGCCGTAATAACCTGAAAACGAGTTATTACGGCGTTCTGAAAAAATGTCTTTCATGAGTGCGGTCCTTGGCTGTCATTCACTTGCTTCCTGCCACTTCATTGGCTTGAATTCTTTGTGTGGGCGGGGTGAACAGAATATTTAAACATGACAACTCCGCATACCAATAAGCTGCTATTTCTCACCCCCTCACAATCATTATTAATTACTTTTTTGTTCTTCAGCTAGCATTTTAAATATCAGATATTTGGTTGATCCTGCCGCTTGTCCGGATTGGAAGATGCCAAGTACGATCCAGGACGTGTCTCACCTGACTGTAAGAAAAACAAAAACAGTTGGTTTCAGAGAGAGAGCGCGAGCGCAAGTGAATGAGAGACACCGTGTGTGTGTGTGTGTGTGTGTGTGTGCGCGCGCGTGTGTGTGTGTCAGCAGAATAGAGAATGAGCGTGTGTGTGTGTGTGTGTGGTGGGTCGGGTGCAGCAGGACTCACTGGCAGTCTATGGAAACTGAGGGGGAAACTGTCTTCAGCATTGAACTGCTAGCACCAGTAATTTACCGAAATGAACACTGCTCATCCATGCTCGCTCACTCTCTCTCTCTCTCTCGCCAAGAGCGTCTACACACAAAGTTCATGCACCAGTAATTATATAAAATAAAAGAAAGGCAAGTGTGTGTCTATGAATATTTTTTTCACCTACGGTTGTGTAATGACTATAAACCTCTGAGCTTGCGCTCTCGAGGTTTATGGGTCATCACACACCTCTGGTGTGAAAAAAATATTCATAACACACACTTCCATATCCATTATTCTCTATATCACACCACATGAAACTGGGGGTAGCACCTAAGTTACCTATACCTGTGATTATTGGAAATTACTTTCCAGGAATTACTGAGTTAATCAAAGAGGGAGTAAATCCTGATATTTCAGCAGCTGTGGTGACGAGCTCAGGCAAAGAAAATCTCAGATGGTAGGAACTCTTTTCCTTTCACTGATTTTGATTCAGGTTTGTTTGCGCACAGCTCCAAGATCCAGAAGTCCAGGAAAGAAAGACGACGCCTGAAGAAATGGCAACAAAAGACTGATGGACATAAGGGGTTAACATATGAAAATGCTGAAACTCAACTGATCACTGATTGTGATTTTCTTTCAGAACAAGCTAACAATGTTTCTCTCCAGGGTTATTTAAAGCAGCTGCGGGTGAAACCAAAACAGGGTGAACCTATGTTTAAAAAAAATATAATGGGCTACTGTACAGGGTTTCGGTTAAACCTCAGACACAGGACCAGATAGAACAATCGATTATACCACAGATGTATAGATCTGAGTTGCTACAGATAGTACATGATAGTCCTATGGCTGGTCACTCGGAGAGGGATCACACCCTTGCCAGATTGCTGTACAGATTTTACTGGCCTGGAATTCATGAAGATGTTGCTACGTATTGCAGTTCTTGTGCTGAGTGTCAGAATGTAGCCCCAGTGACTAAAAAAGACAAGGTGCCACTGGTGCAGCTACCCTTGATAAATGTGCCTTTTGGGAGAATTGCAATGGATGTGGTTGGCCCCTTAGACAAAAGTAAAAAGGGTAATCTATTCATTTTGGTAGTATGTGACTATGCTGCTTGATATCCAGAAGTAGTTCCAGTGCATACTGTCACAGCTCCAAAAGTGGCAGCAGAGCTTGCCAAACTTTTCAGCAGGGTGGGCATACCAAAAGAGATTATTACTGATCAGGGCAGTAATTTTGGTGCTGCACTACTCAAGGATCTGTATTGACTACTAGACATCACTGCCATAAGAGCCTCCCCTTATCACTCTGACAGCCGGTCTTGTTGAGCATTTTAATCAAACCCTAAAACGCATGTTAAAAAGGTTTGTTAAAGGGGAAGTGAAAGACTAGGACCAATACTTACCTTACTTGTTTTTTGCTTACAGAGAAGTGCCCCAGGCATCAACAGGTTTTTCACCATTTGAAATGTTGTATGGTAGACAACCTACAGGGCCACTAGATGTAATAAAAGAAACATGGGAAGATAACCCCCATCAGAAACAATCTATTACATCTTAAATATGTGCCCTGAGAAAGAAGCTGGCAAAATATGTTGAAATCGCCCATAGTAATCAGGAAGAGGCCCAAAACTGGAAGAAGGTGTATTAAGACCATGGGGTAAAAGAAAATGTTTTGAGCCAGGTTAAAAGGTCTTGCTACTGTTACCCACTACAGAAAATAAACTGTTAATGAAGTGGCAAGGGCCTTATAAAGTTCTTAGATGTACTGGCACAGTTAACTATGAGACTGAGACCCCTGATAGGAAAAATCCTTCTAAGATATACCATGCTAACCTCCTTAAGAAATGGGAGCCCCAGTGACTCCCATTTCCTCTACCCAAGAGCGCGATTTGGGAATCATTATCTCAGACAACTTGAAGGTAGGTAAACAGTGCGAGAAGGCAGCATTAAAGGTCAGCGGTATGCTGGGATGCATTGGGAGGGGAATCACAAGCAGGAAGCAGGAAGTAGGAAGTGATCCTGCCTCTGAACAGATCAATGGTTAGGCCTCACCTGGAGTACAACGTCCAGTTCTGGAGGCCCCACCTCAAAAAGGGCAATGACCGAGTGGAGTCAGTGCAGAGAAGGGCAACAAAAATGATTTGGGAACTGCATGAGATGTCCTATGGGGATAGACTGAAAGAACTGAACATGTATTCCCTGGAACAGAGAAGAGAGAGGGGTGACATGATCGAAACATTCAAGTACATAAAAGGTATAAACCAGGTGCAGATAGACGATCTCTTCCAATTTAAGAAGGGCAGCAGAACCAGGGGACATGCTCTAAGACTGCAAGGGGGGCAGTTCTCCGCCAACACCAGGAAGTTTTTCTTCACAGGAAGAGTGGTGGATGTCTGGAGCAGCCTGCCAGTAGAGGTGGGGGGAGGGCAAGCATAGTGGTAGGTTTCAAGAATGCTTGGGACAGATACAAGGGAGCCCTCAAACCCAAGGGCAGTTAGAAGGCTAGGCTAAAAGACAATGGGCAGACTAGATGGACCTGGTTGTCTCCTTCTGCCGTCAACTTCTATATTTCTATGTTGAAAAAACACTAAAAACTGTTTTGCTGGTTTTACCAGAAACTGATAAACAAGACATTGATATAGCTTGTGACAGACTGGAACAAACTATAACTGCTGATGCTATAAAGGTGAATGTTTCTTTAACCTCCGAACAAACTGCAGAAATTTGTAACTTGCTAAAGATATGTAACAGTACTTTTACCACAGTACCAAGCCTAGCAAAAGTGATCGAGCATGTAATAGTGACAAGGAGTGCTCATCCTGTTAGACAAAAGACATACAGACTACCAGAGTGATTAAGAGCTGACATGGTTAAGGAAATACAAAAAATGGAAGAATTGGATATCATAGAAGAGCTGAGAAGTGCTTGGTCATCACCAATGGTGACTGTAAACAAAAAAGAAGGGGATGTAAGAATCTGCCTTAATATTAGGAAACTTAATCAAGTGTCAGAATTTGACAGTTATCCTATGCCCAGAATAGATGATTTGGTGGACAGATCGAGGAGTGCCAAGTACATCAGTACCCTCAATCTCATTAAGGGTTACTGGCAAATTCCTCTAGCTAAAAAATCCAGAGACAAAACTGCATTTGCCACTCCTATGGGATTCTATCAGTTCACCACCATGCCGTTTGGTTTACATGGTGCACCCGCTACATTCTGACGGTACAGGTATGTAATTTTATCCCCTCACACTGGTTATTGTGCTGTGTACCTGGATGATGTCGAGGTGTACAGTCCAGACTGGAAAAGCCACCTGGAACACTTACAAGCAGTTACCCAGTCAATCAAAAAGACTGGTCTGACAATGAATCATATCAAGTGTGCATTGGACATGCAGAAAACTAGATATTTGGGCTGTGTTTTGGGAAATGGAGAAGTCAAGTCAGAGGTTTCCAAGATAGAAGCTGTAGCTAACAGTCCTGTCCCCAAAACCAAGAAACATGTCGGGTCATTTTTAGGGCTGGCTGGTTATTATCAGAGATTTGTTCCCAGTTTTGCTGAGTTAACTACTCCCCTCACTGAACTCACAAAGAAACGGTTCTCGAATAATGTGAAATGGACCCCAGAGTGTGGTGAAACTTTTCGAGCCATTGAGGCTGCATTATGTTCAGCCCCTGTTTTAAGAAGCCCAGACTCTGAGAGACAGTTTCTGTTGCAGACAAATGCATCGGAGGTAGGCCTAGGTGCAGTCCTGAATCAAAATATAGATGGGACAGAACATCCTGCTTCTCTCTCTCTCTCTCTATATATATATATATATATATATATATAGTGTGTGTGTGTGTGTGTGTGTGTGTGTGTGTGTGTGTGTATATATATATATATATATATATATATATTTAATATATGTGTGTGTGTGTGTAGGAAACTGCATGACAGAAAGAGAAAAAGGTACCCCAATGTTGAAAAGGAATGCCTTACAGCAAAGTGAGCCGTGGAGTCACTTAAGTTTTACTTTCTAGGAGCTGACATTGTATTTGTAACAGATCATAATCCTCTCTGTTCGCTTAATCAAATGAAGGATAAAAATTCCAGAATCACACATTGGTACCTGGCACTGCAGCCAATTTAAAGTGATGCACAAATCTGGGAAAGAGAATGTCAGTGCTGACTTTCCATCAAGATATGGATTAGGAATTGAGAACTCTGAAGGTTGAAAAAATGTGGGTTAAAACTTCTCTGTTTGCAATGCTGCATATGCACTGAACAGTAAAGCTAATGTTAGATGGGAATTTAATAGAACGTTTTGGAAACCTGTTTTTGTAAAACAGGTTCCCTCTTGGGGGGGTATGTGACAGGGTTGAATAAGGCCCTGTCCCATTTGTTATGCAGAAAGTGTTTAAACGAAAGGGTCTGTTCTATCCTCTCCTTTTCTGTCTCTTCTCTGTCTGTTTGTGCAACCAGATTTTCTGGTGAGACCTAGGCAGGGGTGTAGCCAGGGATTTCAGATCTGCACACCAAGTGGACTCACTGCTACCCCCCCCCGGGGGGGAGCCAGACAATATACAAATGTACACTTGGACTGTGTTTGTTGCCTCATTTGGCACAATAAATACAACTTTTGTATCTCATGACAATGGTTGTTGCCATGCATGTTCCCTAAGACACCCACATACCAGCCCAGAGCCTATAAAGTTGTATTGTCCTTGGGATGCAAAGAGTATTAGTGACCAGTCCTTCTAGTTTTGAGTCCTATGAATAAAATTACAGAAAGGTTCAGTATTTTCTTTGTTAGTTTTCATGGCAAAAGGAAGCAGTTCAGAGCCGATTTGCTAACCCCCTTAAATAAAATTGCACACCATGGAGTGCTTGGAGTATGCCTGCCTACACCCATGGACCTAGGAACTGATCACTTTGACGTTTTCTCTCCTAAGCTGATCTCTGGGCTCATAACTAGTGGGAGGTCCTTCCTGGTACCACATGACAGGCAGGCAAAAGATCTCTGCAGGGGGACCAGATCCTCCCCTCTGTGTCCTGTAGCTCTCAGTTTACTTCCTGCCTGTCAAGAGGCAGGTTCTCTGCAGGGGCTCTGTCACTGTTGTGGCACAGGTGAAGACATCAAACTGTAAGTGCAGTTTACTTTTCTACTCCGAAGAGGATTTTCAAGAGGGAAGCTTATCCAGCCTTGCCTTGCAGATTCTGTAGAGTCCCAAGTCTCAGCCATGCATGCTGAACAGACTGGCCCCTTCTCCCCTACTTCTTCTTCCCACGCTTTGAGGCACACATCTCCCCCACTTACCAACAGTCACCTTATTTGGAGGGAGGCACAGGATCGCTTGACAGAATTCCTCTTTTTCCAAAAATCACACAGGAATCCCAGCCTCAGCCCTACATGCTGTACAGTCTGGCTCCTCATCTCTGCTCGCACATGTTTGCTGTCCCCCCTCCCCTCCCGCCGCCAGCACCCCTAGTCTGGCAGGAATCGGGGCCCCTTGTGCTGCAAATTTATTTTCGGTTGTGGAGAGCCACTCTATTCTTCTCGTCGATAGCCACTGCTGCTCAGGCCATCGACACTGCGCACCATCAACGAGCCCCCTGGTCCTCAGGCTCATCGACGAACATGGGTGAAGCCTCCAGGAACGATCATGCCCCACAGCAGCAGGAGTCTTGGGGGACGCCTCTAGGAGCGATCACGCCCCGCAACACCAGGAGTTTTCACCAGCTCAGGCAGAGCCAAGCTTTTCCTCCTTGCCGACGCCACCGAAGCTGCCTTCTGTCGATGAGCCCCCGGTCCTCAGGCTCGCCAATGATTGATGAAGGCATACTCTTGGAGCGGTAGCACTCCTCAGCAGCAGGAGCTTCATTTCAGCTCAGGATGAGCCATGCTACAGCTCCTCATCAACGGCCAGGAGGGCACAGGCAGAAGCGGCTTTCCGTCAACAAGCCCCCGGTCTTTTGGCTCGCCGATGATCGGCGGAGGAATAGTCGTGGAGCAGTAGTGCTTCACAGCAGCAGGGGCTTCATCTTGGCTCAGGAAGAGCCATGCTACAGTCCCTTATCGATGGCCAGGAGGGCTCAGGCAGTCGACTATGGGGCCTATTACTGAGTCTCCTACCCATCAGGCTCTTTGATGCACAATGGGGGAAGCAAGTCAGAGTGATAGTGCTCCCCTTACAATCCAGCTTGCTGTTGTCTGCTGCCCTCAACAAGTCCTGCCAAGGGTGATTGAACAGTAGGAAGGGCGCAGCTCATAACGTGTTGATGAGCCTGTGCTCCTTTGGCTCGTCAACATCTTTAAATCCCCATTTGGACACATAGGCCCTGGCTCTAGGTGGCAGTGCTAATAGGACTCAAAATAGGGACTCGGGCCACCCTCCAGTACAAAAGGTTTGCAAGGGCTGTCGGAAGCATAGCACAAATTCTCATGGGGTAGGAAGTGCCACAGACGTAGATTCTCCCTCCCCCTTAGGTCACCTTCTGTGGCTTGCTATGCCTAAGTGATACAGTTACAAGGTCAGAGGAGGTCCAGAGACATCCACCCTGCTCTCACAGGAGCACCAACCCTGGGCAGCGCAGATCCATCAGCCCTTCTCCTTCTCCAAGGGGCAGCGTTGTTTGCCATTGGACTTAGCCCTTGCCTTAATAGGCAAGCCTAACAGGGCCTTCGCCCTCAACCCATCATGCCTTGATCTTCTACACAGATCGTAGGGTCCACAGGGAGCCTACCCCAATGCCTCCTCCCCATCTTCGGACTGGAGGGACATCCCTCCTCTCGGCACCATAGGAGAGGAAGAGGTCACAAACTAGGGCAGATTCAAGGATCTCCAAAGTGGAAAACGTCCAACGGGACAGACCCCCAAGTCCGTCAGAGGTCAGTTAGTCCCCCCCAGAGGAAGGGGTGCTACCAGGTAACATTTCTGTCTTAGACAGCTCTCCATCCAGAAACTTAGTCTTGGATGACCTAGGAGTTTCACTTGAGGTCTCCCTTGTCAGTTCCTAAACCCCCAACCAGCGCTCAGACTTGCATCGGCTGCAGAGCAGAAGAGAGAATATATATATCCTGTCGGGGGTGGGGCTTCTCTGTGGGACCCAGGGGATATGAAGGTGGATGCATCCCTCAAAAAAGGTGCTTTAGTCCTCCGCAACCTCCCTTAAAGCAGCTGCAGCCAACCTGTTCTCGGCATGAGCCGCACTACCATGGGCCATTGACCTCGCATTCCAGCAAGCTGACGAGTCAGATATAAACAAGCCCAACCTGCAGCAACTACAGCTCGGGATTATTCTCTGCATTCTCAGCTGATGTCTTGAAGGAGGCTGCCAAATGCGCAGCAAGCGCCGTGCTTTAACTCACCTCGCCTCAACATACCTAAGGCTGCAGGCATGGCAGGCGGACAGGTCGTCAAGGCACATTTGGTGAGTGCCCCTTACGAGGGAGATCTCCCATTTGGATCGGCTCCAAAGGGGGCAGTAAAAGAATCCAGGGAAACAATGAAAAGTTAAGTACCACAATCCAGGAGCAGGTACAGACCCTGGTCCTTGGGATCCAGTCAGAATGTTCAAGCCCACAAATACTCAGAGGACAAATTAAATGCTCAGAGGACAAATTAAATCTGCCTTCTGCAGACGATCCTGGGTCATTGCGTGCATCCAGCAGAGGAAGTAGCATCTGAGATGCCAGAAAGGTCACAGTAAAGGCCCTGGACCCATCCTCAAGTAGGGGGCAAGCTTTCCAGTTTTCTTGAGGAAAGGGTCTGCACCTCCGCAATCAAGGGGGTGCCAGACATAGTACGCAGGGGTTACCCTCCTAGAGTTCTAAGCAGGGTCCCCCCACTTCATGTGGTATCCTCACCCTTATCTGCGCAGAATATGTTGACTCTCCAAACACTCACAGACCACTTACAGGCTGGAGCAAGCAGTGAGTGCCCAGCGCAGATAGGTACTCGGACATTTACTGTCTTTTCCTCATAGTCCCAAATCATTTTGGAGTTTTCTGGCCCGTATGGGTCCTAAAATATCTGATTGAATTTGTCCACCACAGGACATTCTAGATGAGAACCCTTGCATCCATCTTCAGGGGAATTCCATCGGGGAGATTAGTTGGTCTCGGCAGATTTGCAGGTGCATCTTTGCATAGCCTATCTGGGCGTCACTCTGGTCAATGCCCCACAGTACGAGCAAACAACTCTGGCAATGACGGAGGTCACCCAATGCCTGTCCCCCATAGGATTCCTGATCACCAAAACAGCTCTCTTCAGCCATCCAAGCATCTGAATCATTGAGGAGTAACCTTCTGAACATCCACACTTAAAGACTTTCCCTATGGATGCTAAGTTCAGGGACCTCAGGGTCCTTTTCAGCAAAGACCAAGTGGCCTAATGCCTTTTCAGACCACACCATCAAGCAGCTTGCAGGGACGATGGTCTCCCTTGCAGTCTCCATTCCATGGGCTCTGGTTCTCATGTGTCCCCAGCAGTAGAACCTACTACATCAAGGGTTTCAGTCAAAGGTCACTCTGGGCCAGCAGATTCGAGCATATGGCCAGTCAAACCTGTGCCATCAGGACCAGCCAAGGGTCAGTGTGAGCCAACGGATTCAAGGTTATTGCCAGGTGGAATTATCCCTGCAAGTTGCTCCAACTTCATGAAGGGTCTCAAGCGGGGGCATCCTCACCAGGGGAGAATTACTACCGATAACAGCCTTCGGGGCTGGCAAGTAGTCGAGGGTAGAGACCCACTACAACATCAGCATACTGGAGATACCTCCTGGCATTTCAAAGATTCGAAGCACAGATCTCCAACCAGGATGCTCTCAGCCTCAGTCGATCGAACCACAGTGGCCTGCACCTATTACCAGGGAGGTACATGAACTCTCAGATAGTACAAGAAAACCCTATTGCTCTTCCACTGGGCAGAGCATCATCTGGTGAACTTGGTGGCCATACACATACCAGGTCAGGTGAACATCGTGGAGGATTGGCTAAGTTAGGATGTTCTCCCAGGAAAATGGGATCTAAAGGTCGGTGCCTTCCTCCTTCCTGCGGCATGGTGGGGCATTCTGCAGGTAGTTCTTCACTGGCTGGTGAAGCCGCAAAGTTCTCCAGTCCTGCTTTCTAATTAGGGTTGTGCTGACCATAGCATAAGATGCCTTCTCCCTAGACTGGGGACCCTGAAATTTCTTGGACGACTTTCCTCCAATTCTGCTAATCTCAAGAATCCAATTCTACTAAACCCAAGGCTCCTGCACAAGATCACCGTGGATTGGGTGGAGCCATCCTTAGATATTGGAAAATCAACCTGGTCCTCAGAACCCTCACCAAGACCCCATCAGAGCTCATTAAGGAAATGTCCATCATCTTCCTCAGAATGAAGGTCATCTTCTTACAGCACTCACTTCAGCCTGCTGTATTAACAGATAGGAGCTCTGTTTTCCAAGGAACCATACACCGTGTTCCCCCAGAACTCAGTGATTCTCTGAACTTATCCATCTTTGCTACTGAAGGCGTTATCTCCCTTCCTCGGCTACCAGGAATTGAATCTCCATGCCCTATGCCCTAGCTGTGAGAGTGAGGAGGAGAGAGAAATTCTCCTTCTGGGCTAGAGGAGAGCACTTGAGCTTTACATCAGGAGAGTGGAAGTCCTTATATGACTCTTCAGTCTATTCACCCTCACCTTCAGGGCCGAATTTGGGCAAAAAAACCTTAAGTCTCTTGGACCAAATGAATTTGTTCTCTTCTCCATCACCTTCCAAAAGGTTGAGGCTTTCTATGCTGGGTCCAGGGAGGGTACCTTCAGCTCAAGCAGTGGCAACCTTCTGGGCAGAATTCAGAGAAGTCTTTCCAGCAGTCTTTCACAGAGTGGCCACTTGGGCATCCATTCATTCCTTGGCAAAGTTCTACAGATTGGATGTGTCTACCTCCACTGAGGCATCCTTTAGTTAACTGGTCCCTCCATAGGTGGGGGATTCATCAAGGTCTGCTAACATTCTTCCCACCCAGGAAGCAAAGGGATGTACTGCTTTAGTATAACCCACTAGTTATGAGCCCGGAGACCAGCTTAGGAGAGAAAAATTGAAATTTAAAATACCTGTAAATTTTCTTTCTCTGACTGCTGGTCTCCGGGCTCCTTCCCTCCCAGAATGTTGGATGTTGGTCATCTGGCCTGAGGGTTTAAAATCAGTTCTTCCAGGCCGTAAGTGCATATTAACATTTCTTCTTTTTGTTTCTCAGTGATGTATTACTTCAGGGGACACATGCTTTAGAACGAACTGAGAGCTACATGATACAGAGGGAAGGATCTAGTCCCCCTGCAAAGATCTTTTTCCTGCCTGTCACATGGTACCAGGAAGGACCTCCCACTAGTTATGAGCCCGGACACCAGCAGTCAGAGAAAGAAAATTTACAGGTATTTAAATTTCAATATTTCGCAATTCTCTGCCTCTCGCTATCTCTCTGCCTTTCCTTGCTATTTCTGTCTTTTCTTCTCCCTTGCATATCTGTGGATAAAAAACTATATGCGACTCTTTATGTGGAAATGTCACTGATACTGGGATATCTTTGTTTAAAATTGTATATAGTTATACTGTTGAAACGATTGCAAAAAGCTATTTGGAACTCAAGGAGTTAACCTGAAATGCAGTTTTTAAGCCTCTTGCAGAGATGTAAACAAGAGGTCAGTTCTGGTCATTATGTTCCTTTTGCTGCACCTGCAAGAACATTGTGTGAGAATCATGCTGTTTTCTTAACGAGTTTCCCATGCACAGACTTATAAAAAGAGCAGCAATGCTTGTGCAAGAGAGAAACAGAGACTGAGATTTGAATTTGAGAAGAAAAAACTCAAAAGGAGGACTCCATTTTCTCTGTTTGTACTGCCATTGTAGGTAGTTATACTGAACAATTTTTATTTATTTTGTTAATAATAAAATGCTATTTGCAAATTTTACAACTGCTCATGGTTTTCCTATGCTTCCTGCCCTGTGCCTCAATGACACAATGGTCCATCGAGTCTGCCCATGGTATCCTGTCTAGCCCTGAGATCTATTATCCATCCAGGATCCTAGCCCTCCCCATCCATTCCCCTCCCTGTTTCTGTCATACCGAGACACCTCTATACCTTTAACTCTTTCGCAGCCATGCTTGAAACTACTAACGGTTTCAGCACCCAGCACCTCTGCTTGTAAACTTTTCCATGGTTCCACCACCCTTTCTGTATAATACTTCCTCATGTCCCTCTTGAACCTGCCTCCTGTCAGTTTACACTTGTGACCTCGAAGTGTTATTCATGCTAAATAATTCCCCACAGTCCACCTTGTTTATTCCTTTCTGGAACTTGAAGGTCTATCATAATCCCCCTGTCTCATCTGGTCTCCAGTGAGTATGTGATCAGTGCCTTGAGGCACTCCCTGTTGGTCCTGAATCATCTTAGTCACCCTTTGCTGCACCGTCTCCAGCCTGTCTTTATCTTTCCTGAGGTGAAGACTCCAGAACTGGGCACAGTATTCCAGGTGAGGCCTCACCAAAGATCTAGAAAGGGGTAGAATTACCTCCTTCCTTTTGCTGTCAGTACCCCTCCCAATACACCCCAACATCCTGTTTGCCTTACTGAAGGCCTTGTTGCCCTGGCTTAATTGTTTGTGTGTGTCACCAGTGATAACTCCTAGGTCCCATTCTCCAGCTGTAGTGCTGAGTCTTACCCCACCCATGCAGTACCCATTTGTGGGGTTCTTGTTCCCTAGGTGCATCACCTTGTACTCTTTGGCATTAAATTTCCACTGCCAAATCTTAGATCACACCTCCAGACTTTGCAAGTCACTCTGTAAATCCCTGATTCCCTCGTCACTATTCACCTTTCTACTGAGCTTCATGTAATTTGTGAAGAGACACAGCCTACCCCAGATTCAGTCTCCAGTGTTGCTGATGAACATATTGAAGGGGACCAGGCCCAGGACAGATCCCTGTCTTACCCCACTTCTGACCTCCCTCTCTACTGACCTGACCCCACTGGCATAACCTTGGCTGCCTCCTCTTCAGCCAGTTACCTACCCATCATACAATGTCCTTAACTATGCCCAGGGCCTCCATCGTCCGCAGCAGTCAACTGTGAGGCACCACGTCGAAAGCCCTGCTGAAGTCAAAGTAAAGTAAATCCATGGCATCGCTCCTATCCAGTGCCCTCAGCACCCAGTCAAAGAAAACTATCCAGTTACTTTGACAAGACCTTCCTGCCACAAACCTGTGCTGTTTACTATCCTGGAGACCACTGTTCTACAGGGAGTCGGCGGATGCTCTGGTCATCTGGGATGAATTTTGCCCTACTTATTTGATGGAGATATGTTGAGTACTGTCACAGCTGTGCCCTAGCCACTGTGTGCTGGATTCTGTTCCCATCTCTCTAATGAAGACTGGAGAGGAGGTGATTGACCAGCCCTCATTAATGTTGTCAATGCCTCTCTGAGTGAGGGTGTGTTTCCTACTGTCTTGAAAGAGGTGGGGGTTCAACCACTCCTAAAGAAGGCTACTTTAAATCCTGATGACTTCCTGAGTTTTAGACCCATCTCTAGCTTCATTTTTGGGTAAAGTTGTTGAGAACGTGGTGGTGGCACAGATTAGAGAGCATCTGGAGGAATTCCCTACATTAAAAATCAGGAAATAGGATGGGGATTTGTAGTTTTGGAGGTGATACTCAAACTACAGAATTATAAAGCCGATGTAGTTATTGCTTGGGGGCACATATCACTTATCTCCTGCCAGACTTACGCATGAGTGGGTCTCGCAGGCAGTTTGGCAGCTGACTTTTTAAGTTTAATTTTAACCACGTGGGTGACCCTGCTCTCGTACTCCAACACCACTTCAGGCTGCTGGAGTTAAACTAGCCCTCAGTAGCAGGGCGAAAAGTGTACAAGTGCTTTTAGCGTGTTGAGTGTGGAGGTAGATAAGAAATTAAACCAGAAAACTTATAAACAAGATGGTACCTTTGCATAAAAGTGAGACAGAGTAAGCAGGCCACCATGGATAGCAACATTATGAAGCTAGAAGGGTGACAGTTGGGTATTAGGTGTATTTTATGCAAAAAGTTTAGTACAGCGGTAGCAAATAAACTGTTTATTTGTAATGAATGTGAAAAGATTAAAGAATTTAAATGGCAATTGCTTGAAGCAGAAATTACCATAGTCTCGTTGAAACATGACAAAATGTTGAATGCTGCAGAAGCTTCAAAATGTGCTGATACAATAACAACCGAGTTGGTACCATCAGAAGATGGAAAATGTAGTAGAGACCAAATTGATGGGGAAAATAAGCAAAGGAAATCTAAAAAGGTTAGAAGTAGAGCTTTGGTCTCTGTCACCAAATTACAAAATAACATCGAGCCTCTTTTTCTATTGGATGAGGATGGGGAAATGAGAAGTTATATAACTAATAATGTATCACAGAACATAAATGAGGAAAATACTTAAATATTAGACAAAGATGTTACAAACAATTGAGAATGCTAGTGACACAAGTATATTTATTTATTTATTTATTAGAACATCAGTTTGACAACCTTTGAGCCAGAGGCTCATTTACAAAGGTACCTTGTCACAGTGAGGACAAAACAGTGCAGAGACAAACATCAAGGCAGACAAAAAATCAGAGTACATTTAGGAATCAGCCAAAAATACAGGCATATGTCAAACACAGTATACAACAGGCTTACATGTGCGCTTTACAGAGTAGACAATATACAGTAGTTACATGGAGATTGATTCAGTGGGCAGAATAAAGGTAAGGCTGGGTGGAAGACATCAGAAGAGGAGTGTGGGGAAGATAGTAGCAAGTAAAGGTAGAGCTGGACAGCAGGTCAGAGAGCGGCTCAGTGAGCTTTGTCTGGAAGGATAGGAGGAGGCTTAGAGGCAGGTACAGCTGCGTGTTGAGAGCAGGTGATTTCTAAGACTAGTTTTAAAATAAGATAACGAGGCGGCATCAGTGACTTCGGAGGGGAGGGCGTTATACCAACAGGGGGCTCTGTAGGGGTAAGCCCTTTGATCTTGCAAGGTTCTCGCCCTCGGTATAACCAGTGCAGTTTTGCGGGATATACGGGTATGCACTGTAGGGTTTGCACGGCGGATAGTGGTTGACAGACCTGGTGGGGATAGCCCAAGGAGTGATTTTTTTGTTAGGAGGCAGGTTTGGTATTTCAGGCGCTCATCTAGGTTGAGTAGATTAGCCATGGTGTAAAGAAGGCAAGTGTGGGTTAGACTAGGAGCCCCAGTTATGAGCCTGCAGGCCTTGTTTAAGGTGAGGCAGATCTTGTGCAGGGCAGTCTGGTCTGCTGCACCATACACAGGTAGGCCATAGTCTACCAGAGATAGGACAGAGGATGTGACTGCAAGTCAGAGGGCATCCGTGGGGAGGCAGTTTTTATGATGATAGAGGATACCCAGCCGAGTGTTAGAGGCTGAGGTAAGGGCAGAGATGTGGGCATGGAAAGAGAGGGCAGGGTCAAAGGTTATACCTAGGTATTTATAAGAGTGAACTAGCTCAATAGGGAGTTTAGAGGTGGAGTGGACTGCGAGAGGATAGTTACTGGATTTATTTTGGGGTGGGCAAAGAGCATGGTTTTGGTTTTCTTTAGATTAATTACAGTCTGTGCTCAGTAAACCAGGCTTCAGCATCATTGTAGGATTCCTGCAGAGAATCCTGAAGTGAGATGGGATTACGGTGGAGGCAAAGAGTACAGCATCATCTGCGTGAAGGAAGGATTTTACCAGTACATACACTGGGCAGGGAGTTGAAAAAGGGAAAGAGCAGGGCCAAGAATGGAACCCTGAGGGACTCCAGCAGATAGGGCAGGTGCTGGAAAGTTTTCGTTTATTTTCATGTTGTGACCGGGCGACAAGTAGCTGGAGCACCAGGAAACAGGCCCAGTGGCAAAAACCTAAGTGACTAAGGGTAGCTAGCAGGAGGGGTGGGAGACAGTATCAAAGGCTTTTGATAAGTCAGTGAACACTGCACCTGCTGAGGAGCCAGAGTCCAGTGAGGTGTGAAAGTTAGAGAACTCCAGGAGGGCAGTATTGGTGCTGTGGCCTGCTCTGAAACCATGTTGTTCTGGGCAGAGGATGCTATATTTATCAAGGTATTCAGAGATTTGGGTGGCCTACAATTTTCTCTAAGGCCTTAGAGGAGAGAGGATTGAGATAGGGTTGATAATTGCTAGGGGGGTCCTATCACTACCCTAGTGTATTGGGGTGACAGTAGCCATCTTCCAGGCAGAGGGAATTGCCCTAGGCAGAGGGATTTGTTAAAGAGGCTGGTGATTGGTGAGATAACCAGATCCAGAACCTGATGGAAGAACTGGGATCAAGGGAGTCATTACCCATTGTGTTACTCTTTATGGCCTTGAGTAGGTAAGGTCTGACTTCCTGAGCAGTGACTCGGGCGCAGGTAGAGCAAGGCGTGGGAGAATAGGGACAGACCTGGAGGAGGAGGGCGGAGAAATTATCCCGAGATCACCCGGGCTAAGGTCTGTGAAAGATTTGTTGAGGTGGTTGGCAATAAGGACGGTCTGAGGAGACCGAACCATTAATGTTGATAAGCGAAGGTGGAGGAACATGTGCCACCATTCAGCTGCTTGATGTTGTCCCAGAAGGTCCTAGCATTCCCCCATGAGGAAGTGAGGGAGGCTTGTGGTGCTCAGCCTTGGCTGCGGATGGCCCATGTACATTGTTCGGGCAGCATAGGCCAGCCTGTCAGCAGCTGGGCGGCCTGTTCCCGTCGGCAGATGTGCCATAGATTGTCCCTGTGATTAAGAAGTGGCACAGGTGGGGGTAACCTCAGGGCATGCCTTACTTTGGACCGGCGTACAGTTATGGGTGCAAAAATGTCGCAAGCAGAGTTGAAGGTGTGGATAAAGAAGGTAAGGGCTATGTCAATATCCAGGGCGTTTAGTATAGGGGACCAGTCTATGAGGGCTAGGAGTTGCTTAAGGTCTTTCAGCTCACCAGGTCTAAGACATCACTGAAGGGTAGTTTGTGCTGTGGGTTTGGGCAAGGAGGTTGACCAACAGAAGAGAACCGGGGAGTGGTCGCTAAGGCAGTCTGGGAGGATTTGGATATTGCGGATGTGGTTAGGGCGGTTTGTCAGGACCACAACCAGGAGTGTGCTAGAGCCCATTCTAGGATTCACTCTAGTCGGTTGGGAGACTAGTTGGGTTAGGTCGATGGCTGCAAAGGCGTCATGGGAGGAAATGGATGAAGAGATAAGCCAATTGATGTTCAAGTCCCCACAAGGATTTGGTTGGAGGAGTTGGGTAGGAGGTAAGATAATCGATTAGTCAAGCTAGTGCTTGTGCTTGATTGTTTGGAGAATGACGCCAGCTGTCAGGGTAGATGGGACCCCTAGAGACTGTGGAGATGTTTTAGGGTAAGGGCCTGAGCCCTGAAGTCAAGGACTGGGCTGGGAGGGCTAGTCCAACAAGAGGGTCTTGACATAAATGGCACAGCCCCCACGCCGCTTACCAACACGGGTCCCTCCAGAGAGGGAGTAGCCAGGAGTGAGACCAGGGAGTCAGGGTAGAGTCTGACAGCCAAGTTTCAACTATTGAGATAACATCAGGTTTATGAACCGCAACCCAGCAATTGAGAGAGTGAATTTTTAAGGAGGCTACATATGTTCATGGAAGCAATATGAAGTCGGTGGATTCCTTTGAGGAGCCTTTGCAAGCTGGACCGGGATTGGGATGTATGTTACCAGTCAGGAGCAGAAGGAGGAGAGCCGCTCTGGACAGAGGGTGGCAGAAGGAGAGTTTACACCGTAGCAACAGAATTGGTGACTAAAAAAAGAGAAAACGAAGTATGCATCAAATTAATGAAGAAACTAAGCAAAAAAATTCAAAAAAAGCCAGAAGAAGAGCTCTGGGGTCTGCTACTGAATTACAAAATAGATTTGAGCCACTTTTGCTATTAAATGATGACAAGGAAATGGGGAAACTGCAGTACTGACAATGTATCACTAAACACAAATGAGGTAAATAACCAAACAAAAAATAAAGATACGTTAAAAATACTCGAGAATTCTAGTGACACAAACATAGCTGCTGAGCTGATAACTTTAAAAAAACAGTAAACAAAGCAGACCCACATCGAATGAGATAATTAAGCAAAACAAATTTAAAAAGGTCAGAAGAAGAGCTATGGGCTCTGCTAATGAAATACAGAATAAATTTGAGCTAGTTCTGCAATTGGATAAGGAAGGAGAAATGAGCAGTCACATAAATGAAAATGTGCAGCAGAATTTAAATGAGCGAAATTCCCAATCAATAAATAAAAATAAGTTACAAAGACTTGAGAAATCCAGTGATACAAGTATAGCTACCTTATTTGGTCAGGGGGGGAAATCAAGAGGTACATGGAAACATTCATCAAGCTGATATTTTGTGTTACTCTACATCCGAACCACAGCATGATCAGACAACTACAAATTCAGAACCCATTAACGAACAAGAAGATTGTGCAAGGATGGAGAAAAACAATTTAGAAAGCGAAAATTCTGTACACAAGATGGTTTATGTACTAGGGCACTCCATATTAAAATTTACAGATAGATATACACCGGCTGTAAATAAAGAGAATGTAACAATTAGCTATTTCTCGAGAGTCAGAATTTATGACATAAAAAATATGCTAAAGGACCTAGTGGGTGATACAAAAGGAAATGCTACAGTGACCTTCCATCTAGGGGTAAATAACATTAGACATCCGACCATAGAAGACTTTATACAGGAATTAAAGATTTATGGCAGGAAGCAAATAAACTGAAATGTGGGGTTTATTTCTCTGAAATGTTACCAGTGCCTCGTGAAAATGCATACAATGTGAGAAAAATCCAATATATAAATAATTGGTTACGAATGTGGACATTAAAAGAAGGGCTGGGATGCATCAGGCACTGGGAGGAGTATATTTGCAAACCAGCTTACTTCTGTAAAGATGGTCTGCACCTGAGCAGAAAAGATAGTAGAAATATTAGGACTAGATCTAAGAAAATATGTGCAAAAAGTTTTAAACTGATAAGTGTGGGGAGAGGGGCCACAAAACAAAAGGAATATAAACCAAAATTAGGAGAGAGTGTCCTTAAAGGCATAAATAAACAAAAACCAAAAAAAATAGGGGATTTAAAAATGTGGTCACTGAATGCAAGGAGCTTGAATTTAAGTAATAAATCAGAGTTAGAACTATAGTTAGTTGAAGAAAAAAATATTTGCATGATCACAGAAACCTGGTGGGAACCAGGCATAGTATAGAATAAAAACATAGAAGGTTACACACCACATTGTAAAGAAAGACATCAAAAGAAAGATGGTGGAGTGGCAACTTATTTAAAAGATTATTTAAAAGGCAGTATGGTCACGAGCTGAGAGGAATCTGATACCGAATCCATATGGTTGGTCTTGGAGGGAATAGGTAATACAAAACTGTACCTTGGACTCCATTATAGTGCCCCAAATACCAAAAACATTACAAATAAACATATTAGGAATTAAATTGAGTATATGTCACAGATAGGTGACATAGTTAGTGGGGATTTTAATTACCCAGAAGTGATCTGGGGAAATAACCCATGTGCAGAGATGCAGAGAAATCGCTTTACAGAAATGTTGCATACTACAGTTCTTTCCCAATTGGTGTATAAACCGACAAGGGGTAATAATGTGTTGGATCTAATCATAACAAATAGGGAAGCTATGATCTCTAGGATAAAGGTCAGGGAACATTTAGGAAATAGTGACCATAACATCATTCAATTTTGTATTAGGAAGCATATATCTACAAAAAATAGAGGGTCCACAATAGTCAGAAACTATAAGAAAGCAGACTATAATAAAATTAAACAGGAATGATCAAAATGACCATGAAACAGGAATTTGCAGGTGAACCCGTGAATGAAATGTGGTTACTTATAAAAAATAAATTATTGACACTAGAAGAAACCTTTATTCCCACAAAAAAAAGTACACAAAAAAAGGGGCAAAAGACCAGCCTGGTGTACAAATAAGGTTGTGAAACTAAGTAAACTAAAGAAAAGAGCATATGAGAAAATGAGATCTGGAGGTACAGCAGATAGAACAGTATAAAATTATATTAAAACAACTAAAAAAGACAATTAGGCAGGAAAAAACTAAAGTTAAATTAAATTAACGTATACAGAGGATAATGGGAAATTTTTTTATGCCTATATAAACAAACAAAATAGAGTGACTAATTTAATAGGACCATTGGTAACAGATGGAGAAGTGTTCAAAACAGCTAAAGATATGGCAATATTCTTTACTACTTATTTTAGGGCTGTTTATGAGAAGGGTATAACACATATTATAACATACCCCAAAATATTTGCCCCAGTTTAGATTTGACTTACAGTACAAATCAATTAAAATGGATTTAATAAATGAAAAGTTCACAAATCTGCTGGGCCTGATGGCCTGAGCCCAAGACTAATAAAAGAACTAGGGAAATATATAGTGCATCCCTTGTTCAGGGCTGGTACCTGATGATTGGAAATGTGCAATAGTTATTCCATTGTTCAAAAAGGGTGAGAAAGATGACACAGTACACTATAGACCGGTCAACCTGACTGCAGTTGTATGCAAAATAGCCGAGAGTTTCCTAAAACAAAAACTGGAAGAAAATATCAAAATCTTAGGTATAAATAACAGTTCACAACATGGTTTTAGGAAAGAAAGGGGATGCACAACTAACCACGTATGCTTTTATGAATTTATAAGTAAAACGCTCAAAACGAATGTACCTATGGATATTATTTTCTTGGACTACTGTAAAACATTTGATAACTTACCACACATAAGATTGATAAATAAAATATCATGGTTGGGAATAGATAGCAGGATAATTATGTAGATTAAAAGTTGGTTGGGAAATAGAAAACAGGTAGTGAGAGTGTTGGGAGAATGCAGAGACCCTGTGGGAGTCACTAGTGGGGTACCACAGGGGTCAGTATTGGGGCCTGTGCTATTCCAACTGTATAACTGACATAAACAAAGTTGTAAAATTTGCAGATGACATTAAACTGGGGGGACCTATAGGAACAGCTGTACAATATAATTCTATAGTACAGGATGTAAAGAAAATAGAGGACTGGTCCGTGCAAAATGGAATGCCGTTTAGTGTCAATAAATGCACAGTTATGCACTTAGGAAAATTTAATAAGCAGCAGACATATATTGTAATTGGAACTAATGTAAAGGCTAAATGCCAGGAGAGAGATTGTGGCATTATACAATAGACAACAAGTTAGAATTCAAAACCCATAGATCTCACATTATAAAAAGGGCCAGTTTTATGGTCAAGAACATCAGAAGACGTTTTATTAATAAATCAATGGCGTGTTTTCTGCCACTTTATAAAACATATGTAAGGCCGCATTTAGATTCTGGGTCCCAGTTGTGGTTTCCATATAAGAAAGGGGAGATAGCTAGAGTGGAAACAATTCAGAGAAGATTCACTAAACAAATCAGTTGTATGAGAAACGTAGATTACAAAACCAGACTTCAAAATACTGGACTATTTACTCTACAACAGAGAAGAGTAAGAGGTGACCTTATTCAGATGTTCAAGATCATATCAGATCAGGAATTAAGGCTTAGCATGACTATCCAACTGTAAATCAAACCTGAATATTTAAGGGGTCATAATCTACAAATAGAGCTGGATACAGAAAAAAAGAATATGGGTTACTTCTCTTTTATACATAGAACTGGTAGGCTATGGAATATGTTACCAGTGGATGTGATCAATTGTACGTCTATCAATTCCTTTAAAAAGAAAACAGATAATTGGTTAGCAAATAATGTATCAAGATGGTCCCACTAATGTGGGGAATGGTTATAATGAGCTGAACAGCCTTTTACCATTCTATTCCCATATACACCCAGTATAAACTTATAAATTGATTTCAAATATAGGCACACTGCAGCCTTATGTAGTTCAAATTTGTGTAGTTCCAGTTGTGTACTGAGAATGTTGAGTGTCTATGGGAACTTTAGGTAGTCAGTTGTCCTGGTAGCTCAGCTGGTTAGAGCAGTGGAAGCTGTAGAATGATGCATCCTCCTGTGCCAGCCTATGGTAACGTTCCACTTGTGGAATGCAAATTCATATTGCCAGCAACCAGTTACTCCTGAGAGGAGAAGGATTAATCTTTAATTTACTTATATTTCAGAATACAGAAAGTTGTATGTAGTAAGATGAGAAAAACTACCGTTATTCAGTTAAATGACGGTATCCCAAAGTACTTTACAATCCTGTAAAGAGGGTGTGTGTGAACACTTGTTGCAGTGTTCAGCACAAAGGTTTGTTAGCTCATTCTTCACAATGACCAATGAGCTACCGGTCTGTCAGGCACTCATAGCAGAGGCCAACCTAGATATAGTGTCCATTACTGAGTCATGGTGCAGTAAAAACTATGACTAGGACATTGCCATACCAGGCTATAATCTGTTAACAATGGACTAGGAGGAATAAAAAAGGAGGTGGCATGTTGCTTTATGTAAAGGAAAACATTAAAGTGACAGAGGTACAGGGAATACATAAGGGGGCAGAGATGTTGTGGGTCACCCTGGAGAAAGGAAATGGTGCCAACATTCACACTGAAATGATTTACAGACCTCCACCATAGGGGGAGGAGTTAGGTATCTGGTGGAAGCTATCGGCAAAATGGCAGAAAAGGGGGGAGAATACTGCTCATGGGGGACTTTAGTATGCCGGATGTGAATTGGAGTCTGTCAGCTGCAGCTGCAGCAAGAAGCAGGGATGTACTGGACTCCCAACTGGGGCATTCCTCAGACAACTAGTTAGTGAATCCACTTGTGATGGGGCTATACTGGATCTGATATTTACAAATGGAGACAGTGTGGCAGACATCAAATTGGGAAGCCACCTAGGTACCAGTAATCACCATACAGTGGGGTTTAATATAAAGGCAAAGGCAGATTCCAGCCACACTAGGGTGAGAATCCTGGACTTCTGGAGGGCAGATTTTGTTAAGATGGGTGAATGCTTAAAAGGTGAACTGACAGGGAGAGATGACCTAGGTGGAGTGGAAGAACAGTGGGCGAAGTTAGAGGGCAATTTTGAAGGCTACAAACGTTTGTGTCAGGCAGGTGAGTAAGAGGAAAAACAGACCACTGTGGTTCACGAGCGAGGTGGCAGAAAAGTTAAAGGCTAAAAGGGTAGCATTTCTGATGGCCCAGTGGCGCAGAGGGCTGAGGCGCTGGACGTCTCACCTTGCGGCACGCCAGTGACCCGGGTTTGGGAGCGAGGCTGGGTTGTCAGAGGTCAGCACGGGGGTGGGAAGGCAGAGCTAGATGGAGCTGCTGACAGGCAGCTCTCCTCTCCGGGGAGGTGGTATGGCATCCCTCGCTCACAGCTGCCCCCTGGTGGAGGCCGAGGAGCTGCACAAGCAGGGTGCCGGAGATAGGCCAATGGGGCTGGCGGACGAGGGTCGGTACCGGGGCTGTAAGATGCATGCGTACCTCCACATGCATGCGTCCTTCTCTTGGGGCCCTCAGGTAAAAAGCGGGAGAAAAATGGAGTAAAAACGCGCAGGATGGTGACTGACTCTCGTTATCACGCCTCGGACTGTTGTGGGTAAGCCCTGTAATTCCGGAGGACGGGGCTGGGGGAGCCGGTCAGATGGGGGCCGTATGGGGAGGAGCATAAAGCATTGTACAAACATAAAAAAGGGTAGCATTCAAGAGATATAAGGAGACACAGAGGGAGGAGGATAAGGAAATATATCAGCAAAAACAGAGAGAAGCAGGGAAAGCACTAAGAAGTGCAAAGGAAAAAACTGAAGTGAGGACAGCCAAAGAAGTAAAGAATGGGGACAAGACATTTTTTAGGTATATAAGTGAAAAGGGGAGGACCATAGGAGGAATTATAAGATTAAAAAGGGCTGGGGGGACTGCACAGAGGAGGACCAGGAAAAAGCAGATACACTAAACAAATACTTTTATTCAGTGTTCATGGTGGAGGAAGAAGAAGAGGGGCCACAAAAAAGCATTATGCCCTCTGTAAGGACGGAAATGTATACCAGTCCTTTTTCAGAGGATAGGGTACTAGAGGGGCTTGCTAGTCTGAAAGTAAACAAAGAAATGAGACCAGACTGGGTGCATCCTAGGGTAATGAAGGAACTCTGGGAGGTACTGGCTGCACCTCTTGACAGTCCTATTCAACAGGTCACTTGAAACAGATGTGGTTCCGGAGGACTGGAGGAGGACAGATATAGTCCCTCATCATAAAAGTGGTAGCAGGGAGGAGGCTGGAAATTACAGGCCAGTCATTCTGACCTCAGTGGGAAAGTTAATGGAACCATTGCTGAAGGAGAGGATAGTGGATTATCTTGAATCAAATAGGTTACAAGTCAAGATCAAAGATGGCATGGGTTCATAAGGAGGTGGTGATGTCAAACGAAAGACATTTTTTTATTGGGTGATGAAGTGGATCAGGGTGGTGGGGTGGATGTGGCATACCTAGATTTAAGTGAAGTGTTCGACACTGTTCAACATAGGAGACTATTAAACAAGTTGGGTAGCTTAGGAGTGGGTCTGAAGCTGTTAAATTGGGTAAAAAATTAGTTGGGGGATGGGAGACAGAGGGTGGTGGTAAATGGAGGAGGGGATGATGACCAGTGGGGTGCATCAGGGTTCAGTGTTGGATCCGGTCCTCTTTAATGTATTTGTAAGTGACATTGCAGAGGATCTGGAGGGCAAGTTATGCCTCTTCGCAGATGATGCCAAAGTCTGTAACAGGAGGAGTGGAAAGGATAAACAGAGACCTGAGAAAACTTGAGGAGTGGTTTAGGATATGGCAACTGGGATTCAATGCGATGAAGTGCAAAATAATGCAGCAGGGGTACAAAAACCCTGTGGCTAAATACAAAATGGGTGGAGTAATATTGAGAACAACCAAGCAGGGGAGAGATTGCGATGTAATTATCTCAAATGATCTAAAGGTAGCCAGACAGTGTGATAAGACAGTTGGGACAGCTAGTGGGATGCTGGGGTGCACAGGGAGAGGTATTACCAGCAGAAGTAGGGAGGTCGTATTACCTCTGTACAGGTCACTAATAAGACCTCATCTAGAATACTGTGTACAATTCTGGAGACCACATCTACGAAAGGACGTAGAGGGGAGGCGGTCCAGAGGAGAACAACTAAAATGGTGCAGGGTCTTCAGCAGAAGACTTATGAGGAGAGACTAATGGAACTCAATGTGTACACCCTGCAACAGAGGAGGGAGAGGGGGAATATGATAGAGACACGTAAAATACCTAAAGGGGGTAAATAAGGTACAGGATGGGAGTATATTTCAGAAGAAAATGTGCTCAAAAGCAAGGGGGCATGATATGAAGCTGGAGGGTGATAAATTCAGGAAAGATGCAAGAAAGTTCTTAACAGATTGAGTGGTAGATGCCTGGAACAGCTTACCATCTGAGATAATTGAGGAGGAAACATTGGAAGGGTTCAAGAAAGTTTGGGATAGACATAAGAGAATTATAAGGGAAAGGAATAAAGGGTGGGAGGAAAAACTGGAGATCATGTAGGGTCTGCGGGGTTACTGTAGGTAGGGTTAAATGGGCAGACTGGTTGGACCAAGCGTTACTTATCTGCCGACAAATTCTATGTTTCTAAACCATATTTCTTTTACCTTTTACACTAAAAATCCCTTGCTTTCCTTACAAAATGAATAACTGATATATAACTGGGTGCTGTTTTTTTTCCCATGGGGAAACTAGGTTATAATTTGCTGGTATAACCAACTGGTTGTAATGGTGAAGATGCACTGGGTTTCCCTGATTGTAGGCATGTGCACAATGCTTAATCTTCCTGGGCTAAAAGTCTCCACCACTCATTCACACTGATGGGACTATGCTGGAGGTGCTAGGACCCCACGGGAGCCAAAGATCTTCAGGAGGGCTGGTGCCGGGATAGGACCATGCATGTGTGGTACTGCAAGACTAGCTCACGCCATACAGGCTATCTTGGCTTCGACCCTCCAACCGCCTCCGTTCCTTTTCCCCGCCGTCGAGTGCGCTTCAATGACAACGTTGCATGCCTGCCAGGAGTCTAGTCTTCGTCTATATGACAGCAGCTATAGCTGTTCAATATTAGTTTAACTTACAATTTTTAGTGTTCTTTTCTTATTTACAAAAAAAAAAAAGAGAAGATAAAGAAGATGATGATGAAGAAGAAATTCTCAGCCTGCCATCAACGGAGTCGACCTTAGACAGTAGCGGTGATGGTAGGGAGACTTTGTTTGAAAGCTGTGATGGCACTAGGGCTGTGTCTGGTCCATTGCCCTTTGCTGAGGGGGGTTTCCGACCATGGGCAGTCTGGTGCTTGGGGGGGGGGAGAGAACAGTCCACCCAAAGCACAAAAGTAGCGGTTTCCGGGACCCGGCTCTGCTTGACTTCGAGCTCTTCTTACTCCTGTTTGTGGAAGAAGAATCGGTACCACTTGAGGTCACCCTCTGGTATGTCTGCGTAGGTATCGTCTGTGGTGGAGAGTGGTAGGCCTGAACCAACTCCAGTGGATTCCTCTGTGGCTCTGCTCTTAACGGCTGCGATCTTCGACACCGGATCCTGTCTCTGTCCTTCATGGGGTTCCGGTGAGCAGTTTCACCTCTGGGCCGATCTTTTAGAACAGGGGGTATGGTGTCTGCCCAGTTGTCCTGGCCAGTGGACCCGGTTCTGGGGCCTCTGGGCCTCGGAGCCACTGGGCCATGGCCGGGGCGGTTGGGCAAGGATTTGCGTGATGCACTCTCTGGTGCCAGTGCCATCGACTCCTCGTGCCAACCCCCCTCTCCTTTTTCCCTGCAGGGGCTGGCATAGGTACCGCTTTCCTTCTCCCCCTTTTCTTTAGGTCTAGCAGTAGTTCTGGCATTGTGTGTGGTGCCAGGTCTGGTGCCGCATCTGGTGCCGGGTCTGGCGCCGCATCTAGCGCTGGGTCTGATGCTGTATCTGGTGCCGAGTCTGGCGCTGGGTCTGGTGCCGGTGCTGTGAATGGCACTGAACTCTTCGCTGATCCAGATGCTGGTGTCTTCAGTGTTCCTGGTCTAGACCTACCTTTTGGAGGTTATTCTGGAGTAGAAGTGGATCTGGATGAGTCTCTCCCTAGTCTACTTTGTCGAAGACACAGCAGATGACTCATTTTATGGGCTGGAATGCAAGCCTTCTGAATCAGCGTGATGGAAGATCTTCTTTCCAGTTCTTTTTTCTCAGAGATATGGGGTCCACCATAACACTTCAGTCTTCACCTGTGGACCAAAGCAGACTTCTACGTCTTGAGTTCCTACATTCCTCATTACGGATACACCCTGTGGAACACACTCAATGCGATGGTTGGGAGCCTCCCGGAATCTAATGCTCCATTGCTAGGGGTTATACCCCAATAATCAGCTGAAAGCTTTTATGGACACCTATGACTCTGCCCCTAGGGCAGCTGCTGCTGGCAGCAGGTGGTTAACGTCTCCTTGACAGTGCTTATCTGTTCAGCCCTCAGGTTGAGTTTTGGGGACTACTCAGAACAATACAGCTACCATTTAAACAACAGGTGGCACCTGCTGCCTCTCAGAGGGACGGGACCTTTGACATTCTCGTACAGGCAGTCATTTCAAGGTAAAGGCTTAAGTGCCTTTATCAGGAACCAACCAAGTAGAGGACACAGGGCCCCAAAGGGCCCTGTACCGACCACTGTGGATCCAGCACAGGTCCCACCTCAGCTATCTGAGAGGGACGCCTCTTGGCTATAGGAAGGGTGTCTAATTCGGTTTTACAGCCAGTGAAAGTCCATTACAGCGGACATATGGGTCATCAGGATTGTCCGAGAGAGATACTCTCCCAGTTTCGCAGATTTCCCCAGATGGTGGCCCAGTCTGTCTGCCTTTCAGTCACACTCTCTTTCTTCTGAGATATGGGGCGTCTCCGGGAACTGGGCAGTAGAAGTTGTTCCACAGCGGAACGGAGCACACCTTCCCATTTCTATTGTTTTTGGTTCCAAGCTAACAGGTGGCATGCGCTATTTGTCGACCTTGGAAGGTTAAACAAGTACCTATTCAGGGAGGAGTTCACTAAAACCTCTGCGTTCAAGTAGTCACTCCCTGGACATTTGGCTCCTAGCTAGCCCATCCAAGCAAGAGACACAGGAGGCAGTTGCCACAGCTTCTCAGTTGTTCTCTTCAGGGGTTTTCCAATTCATGGAAGGTGCCAGTTTCATCTTTCCAGCAGCTCCTCTTCTTAGGAGCCCTCCTGGATACCTTTTGGGCATGCATTGTTTTTCATTCCAGAGGACAGGAGAAACGACATCTTCAGATGGCTCTTATATCACGGAAAATGACTCTTTCGAGCCCCTTTCGGTTGAGCAGATGCTGGGACTCTGGGCGTACCCCACAGCAAGTGGTAGTCTTTGACCATGCATCCGCAGTCCTCCGTTCAAAATGATGGAGCCTCGGACAAAATCTCTCGTGGGGAGCTCACTGTTCAGACCTGCACACTCTAGTGTAGAGCCAGGAGGAACCTTATTTTTTTATAAATTTCTTAGAGATGAGAGCTATCTTATAAACAAAGTCCTGAAGGATGCCCTCTGCCACGAAGTGATCCTGCTGCGGACAGACAACAGAGCTGTAATGTATTACATCAGCAAGCAGGGTGGGGTGCCCTCCCACCCTCTCTACACAGTTCAGATTTTGTGCAGTTGCTTTCAGCGAGTGGGGCAGTTCAGATCTGCTCCTTTTTGTGTCCCATTTCAATGCGAAACTGCCTCTATCCTGCTTCAGAAATCCAGACCCTAGTGTTTCCTGTCAGGATGTATTCACTGCAGTAGTCAAGATGCTCCCTGTACGTTTTCCTCCTCTTCCCTTAATTCAGAGGGTGCTGCACAAGTTGTAGGCACAGGGGGGCAGGATGATTCTCATCATCCTAGACTGGCTTCAGCAGATATGATTGCATTGATCAGCAATCTGTCAGAAGTTCCCTCGAGACGACTTCCTCTACGAGCAGACCTCTGACACAGGGACTTTAATCCATCCTAACCTCCATTCCCTTCATCTCCATGCCGCGCTCCTCTGGAAATGGAAATGAGCAAGTTTTAGGTTTCCCAAACCATCGCATACATCTTCTAAGCCATGCATAGGCCTTCCACTTGGAGGGCTTGCATGGCTAAGTGGAAACCCTTTTCCTTCTGGGGTGCAAGTCCCATCTGGACCCTCCGGTTGCCCACCAAGTAAGGTGTTAGGGTGCCTCTTGAACCTGTTGAATGCAGGTCTGCATTACTCAGCAGTGAAGGCACTCCTCTGCACATTTTTGGTCTATCTTGAGCCAGTAGACAGCATGTCACTGGCTCAGTTACCATTAGTCAAGTTTTACTTCTCCCGACTTACCTCGTTAGCTCCAGAATGAAGGAGAGCGCGTCCCTTCATTTCTTTGGAAGTTAAGGGGATTCTGCGATTCTACATTGACAGAATGAAGAGATATGCATCCGAGCAACTATTGTATCTTTCAGCATGCCTCGGCTGGGTCAGCCTGTTGCCACAAGATGTATTTCGGCTTGGTTAGTTGCATGTCTTTGACACTACTAATCCATGGCACAGGTCAAGTTGGAAGGCTGGGTTCACACCACTCTACTGGAGTGGTTGCAGCTTTACTAGCGGGGATTTGTAATGTACCTGTTGCAGACTTCTGCAAGGTGGCGAGTTGGAGCTCAGTGCATACCTTTGTAAAAGCACTATGTTCTGGATGTCCTTGCCAGACAGTTCACTTTCTTTGGCAGGACAGTCCTTATGGACTTCTGTCCTGAGTGAACTCTGTCTCCTACTGCCCTACTTGGGGGTTTGATTTTCAGCTCAGTACTCTCCCATTAGTGTGAATGTGTGGTGGAGACTTTTAGTCCAGGAAGATATGGAAATTGCGTACTTATCATAATTCTTGATCTTCTTGGACGAAGTCTCCACCACTCATTCACATACCCTGCCCACCCACTATCCCCCAAGCTCACTCATTCTGTTTTGATCTTCACTTGCTTGTTGTTTGGGCTGTGAAGACATTGTTGAATTGACCCTTCTTACATGGGTCATCTGGGCCTTCATATACCTGGAAGTTAGGGTTAGGTTTTCTGTCGTTGGTTTGTGCTGCACCTCCTCGGTCAAAAAGGTACTGAGGCGGTTGGAGGGTCGATGCCGAGATGGCCTATATGGTGTGAGTGGGGTTTCTGGCTATTTAAATCCTACCCCGCTCACTCTGCGATAGAACGCTGCACTTCAATCTGCCTGCTCCCTAGAGACACAGAACAGATCTTTGCCTGGCAGGTGTGTGAGGCTGTTGCTTATTTCCAGTTTACATCTAGGAGCTTCAGCTCCACGAACTGCCTTGGCTCAGTGTGTAGGGGGCTCGGGGGAGATGGCTGCTGAGCGTTATCAAGGAGCGGGGTTTCTAGCTATGTAAATTCCACGCCACTCGCTCTGCAATAGAACGCTCCACTTCAATCTACCTTCTCCTGAGAGACAGAACAGATCTTCGCCTGGCAAGTGTGTGGGGCTGTTGCTTATTTCCAGTTTACATCTAGGAGCTTCAACTCCACGGACTGCCTTAGCTCAGCGTGTAGGGGGCTCGGGGGAGCCAGCTGCTCAGTGTCATCAAGGGGCGGGGTTTCTGGCTATTTAAATCCTGCGCCGCTCGCTAGTGTGAGTGGCGCAAGCGCCACTCCTAGAAGAAATTTTGTTGTTTAAGAAGGAACTCTAATTTTATCTGGTCAGTTATCTTTTGTCTGAGTTTCAATAATTTGCTATCATGTTTGCACTAATCAAATGTTTCATTTTTCTTTGCTGTTTCAATATTCTTCAGAACCATTTGCTTGAGTTTGTGCATGAAAAAGAGGAAACTTTACCACAGTTGGACACTGATTTATTCAGCGTTTAATTTGGTAAGTATTTCTCGTGGGTTTTTTTAATTACTTTAGCCCTCATGAGTCTTTCTTTTCCATGCACAATAATACTTTGTGGTCCTTAGTTAATCATAACTGAGTCCAAATTAGTATGAAAAAAAAAAGGCTTTTAAAACAGCATATATCTTTTGTAAATGCAATTCGAGTCAGGAGATCATTAGTTTTATTACTACTAATGACCGTCTCAGTGCATCCACATCTAGGCCCAAACTGTTTCAATAATTTTGACTCTGTCTGCATTGTCTACAACTAACAGCTCTGGACATATTGATTCTACTCTTAGGATCGTTCATTTAAATATACAGAGTTTGTTGTCAAAATGGACACAGTTTGAAGCCTGAACTGAGTATTATAATTTTGATATTATTACTCTATCTGAAACCTGGTTAAATGATAGAATCTTAGATGCAGAAATTTCATTAGTGGGTTGCAAGCACCATCGAAATGATAGAGTTGGGAAACGAGGGGGTGAGACCATGATATATGTACACGATAGACTCCAATTTACTACCCTTGATTGTTTCATAGGTGGCTTGGGTTGTGAAGTGGCTTCTGTAAATTTGCTGTTTGGACAAGAAAAAAATCTCTCAGTCAGCTCTATTTATATCCCTCTGGGGAAAATTGGGTCTGGAATTGAGTTAATAACATCTGTTCGTAGCAGATTACCCCCAAATAGAGAATAGATCCTCTTAGGAGATTTTAATTGCAACTGGGCTTCTGATTTGAAAAATGGTATCTGTGAGTTATTATTAAACTTAGGTGTCCATCAAATTATTGAAAAGAAAACTAGACCTAATTACAGAACTGGTATTGGAACAATTCTTGACTGGATCGTGGTCACTCATCCTGACAGGGTTACCAATTCTGGGGTCCTGCCAGATGTATTGAGTGACCACTGCCCAGTCTTTTGTAGTTGGTCAGCTAGGGTTAGAAAGAGTCCCCCAAAATATATTGAAGCAAGAAATCTGTCACAACTAGCACCTGTATTTGTTGAGGCAGCATGCAATGAAACTGATTGGCCAATTTTTGATTCTCTTAATTATCTGGGTTTATTTTTGGAATAATTTTCTACAGTCTATATTGCAATTGCTAATAAGGTGGCACCATTAAGGAAGATGAGAATCAGAACAAATAAACAAAAATGATTATCACATGAGCCTTTTCTTCTTATGAAATCTAGAGATAAGAGTTGGAAGCAATATAAACAAAATAAAAACCCAGTTACGTTGCAGATGTATAAAACTTTAAGGAAAAAATGTAAGTCTGAAGTTAGGAGAGCAAAAATGCAGTACTGTTTTTCTGAACAGAAAAATTCCCATGGTAATTCCAAAATAACATGGCAAACTTTAAATAAACTGATTGGTAGAGGAAAAAAGATTGCTCCCATATTTGTTCAACATAATGGTAATTTTATTAGTGATTCTGAATCAGTTGCAGAATTGTTTAATCAGCATTTTGGTGATCTTAGTAGTTATAGAACTTCAGTTGATTGTTATAGTTATACAAAAACGGATCTAAATACTACTCATGCTAAGTTTAATTTTGGACTTGATACACCGGATTTAGTTAAGGACTATATACTCAAATATGATCCTCGGCAATCTGTAGGGTATGATGGAATCGATTATAGAATTGTTAGATTAGATAAAACTTTTTTTCTTATCCTTTGTCATTGATTTTTAACTTCTTCCTTCAAAATGGTGTTTTTCCCAGAAATTGGAAACCGTCCACTATTAAGCCAGTTTTCAAAAACAGTAACCCATTATTAGTCTTAAATTATTGACCCATTTTTCTGTTAACTACATTATCTAAGATATTAGAAAGAATTATTCTGGACCAAACATTAGAACATCTCACAAGATATCAATTATTAACAAATTGTCAGCATGGGTTTAAACCTAACCATAACACAGAGACGGCCTTGGTGGGGTTCACTAGCCACATTCAGGGCGCCCTTGATAAAGGGCGCTCAGTTGCAGCTTTATTTGTGGACCTCATCAAGGCCTTTGGCCTTGTTAACCATAGTTTATTGCAAAGGATTCTCAGTAATTTACACTTCTCAGATTAAGTAATTAAGTGGTATCTGGATTATCTCACAGTTAGGACTTTTAGGACACTTATATGTGATAGCTTCTCACAAACGAAATTAATGCAGAGTGGTGCACTCCAGGGTTCAATCCTGGGACCCCTTATTTTTTCACTTTATGTTAATTCAGCCCCTAGTATTTGTACAAAATCTTCAATGATTTTATATGCAGATGATGCAGTTATATATAGTGAGGGATCTAATCCTAGTGAAGTATTAAATGATGTACAAGTAGATTTTGACCATTTTCAAGATTGGTTAACACAGAATCATATGGTTCTGAATGCAAAGAAAACTACAGTTATGATTTTTTCGAATAGATCCTGTGAGGATGGAGAATTTGATCCTATTAAAGATAAAGAGAGGACTATTATTAAATTAGTGGATAATTTTAAATATTTAGGCTTGGTTCTCGATAATAAACTTTCATTTGAACTACACGTTGAACAATTAAGAAAAATAATACATCAAAGTTTGGGTCTTCTGTACCGTGCAAAATCATTTCTAACAATGGATTCTAGGAGACTACTTTCACATGGCTTTCTTTTAAACATTGTATACTATGGGCTCGTGCTTTATTCCTCAACAACCAGTACAGTATTGAATAGATAAAGGGTCACTTACAATTCAGTATTACGTTCTATGTTAAATGCACCTTATCGCACTCACCCCTGTCAGTTATACAAACTTTCAAATAGTTTATCTTTGACAAATAGAATTCTACAAAAAATGGGAGTTTTCCTGTTCAAAATTACAAATGGACTGTTTCCTCTTTTAATTGCTGAACTCTTTCCCAGATTTAATAACTCTTGTGGAACCAGGTCTCGGAGTAAATACCGTTTTTTAAAAAAGCATTTGGCCAAAGGTCATTTTTGTATCGAGCACCTCTGTTTTATAATAGCGTTCTAGTAGCTGTTATTAATTGTAAAACTCCCCATTGTTGTAAAATTCGTCGTAAGCAATGGTTATCCAGCAAAACAGAATGTACTTGCCGTTCATAATTATAACTGAAATCATACTAATTCGAAGTTATTTGTATTTTTGTAAAGTTTGTCTATTTTATGTTTTTTGTATACTTGTTTGTTATGTTATTGTCACTTGTCATCTGTGAAAATGGGCAGATATGCTCATCAGATTTACAAGTATAAAAAAACAAACAACAAAGCTAGTCTTGCGGCACTGCACATGTGCAGTCCTATCCCAGCGTCAGCCCTGCTGAAGATGTTTGACTCCCACAGGGTCCTAGCACCTCCAGTGTAGTCCCATTAGTGTGAATGAGTGGTGGAGACTTCGTCCAAGAAGATCAAGAATTACGGTAAGTAAGTAATTTCCATATCTTGTTGCACTGCTAACTCCACATTTGAAATTAGTACGGTTTCACCCTGTCATCGGATGAAGCACAACCCTACCGTAACATGAAGTGCACCTCCAATACAAACTGCCACAAAAAATGCTGCCTACATTTTTTTATCTCTCACATGAATCTGGATCGCATAAAAAACACAACAAAAACAGAAGGAGAATCAGTGAACACAAAAATTCCATTGTGGCTCTGTAAAGCCGCACTTCAGTTCTACCGCACTGCTCTATCCTCGGCTGCCCCAACCACTCCTACTGCTGGGACTCCATTGTATTAACTTAAAAAAAAAAGTAATAATAGCAAAATACACAGAAGAAAAAAACGTAGAGCAAACAAAAAAATGTTCTCTTTACAAATACTAACAGCATGCTGTGCTTAGCAGCACACCATACTGTTAGTACTGGTGGCCATAGATTTTCTGCACAAAAAATCAAATCCTCAGGGTGAAAAACCGCACACAGCAATTATATAAAACAAGACATGGGGTGGTGTGTAAAACTCAAATTTTATACACACCTTACTGCGGGATGCTTTCATAAACATAGAAACATAGAAATTGTCTGCAGAGAAGGACCGCTAGGCCCATCCAGTCTACCCATAGGCCCTATACATTGTATGTGGCCACTGACCCTATGTGATCAATGGCTTTTCATCACTCCCTCTCTCCCCTCTCAAGCTTCCCTTGTGCCTGTCCCAGGCATCCTTAAAGAGCTAGTGGAGTCAAAACAGGTAGACAGGAAAATAATACAAATTTTAGCATCAGTTGTAACTTTTTATTTCTGAAGTGTTTTTCTTTTTCCTTTTGCTCATCAGAAAGTCTTCTATGTGATAATATTGTTCTGGATGTGTGGAACAACTCTTAGCCTGGCAGTTGACATGTCTAACTCTACTGACCCACACTACATTATCAGCATTATGATCTCACTGACAGTGACATCACAGGTGAATGATCTGGTAGTCACTCACTTACTGTTCCTAAGTAGCAATGATGTCACAGTCAGTGAGGTCACAATCCTGACAGTGTACTCTGGGGCAGTACAGCAAGAAATGTCAGCTGCCAAGATAAGAGCTGTTCTACACATCACACTTAGTAACATCAGGTATACAATCTTCTAATTAAAAAAAGGGAAAATTAAAAAGTACCTCTGATATAAAAGGTAATGATTGGCTGCTTTTAAAATCTAATATTAGTTTTAGGCAGTACACTAACTCTTTAAACCCCTCCGCTGTGCTTGCCCCCACTATCTCCTGTGGCAGACTATTCCAAGCGTTGACTACCCTTTCTGTGTAGAAAAACTTCCTCTCATTACCTCTTAATCTACCCCCTTCCAATTTCGTATTGTGCCCCCTTGTTCTAGTACTTTTTATGTTTGCTTGCGCGTAAGAAACATTTTGAGGAGAGTAGAGTATTGCAGAGATGTGGCAGTGTTTGGCCAATCCAGCCAATGCTTTCAGGGGCTCGTTCCTTGGCCACGAATCAACAAGGAAGCTGCCAATGATGGCCGTTTCAGAGCGAGCATTGAACTTCGAAGAAATCTGCCTCTCTAGTTCGAACAGTTTCATCATTGCAGCAGCAGATCCCTCCCTCGAAAACCAGGCAAATTCCAGCCATGCGGATTACAGTGCACAATAATGCGCTGTTGGACTTCTACGAGCAACTTGTTTGCTCAGTGTGTCTTCATGGTGGAATAAATAAATGAGCCCCGCCGCGGCTTTGCATAATCAGTGGCTCCTGCTTTACCACACACTCCCCCAGCTGACATTAGGGTGCCAATTCCCCGTAATAGGCATGCCCCCAAGCCGAATACATATTTTGCCAACAACAGGGTGCCCAGTCCCGTGTTGGCATGCCCCACCTGCCACTATTGTGACACACTAGGAGCCAACCCCAGTGTGCCAAAGTAATTCTTGTGAAAACAGTCCCATGACATATTTATTTATTTTTTTAAACCTGAAAAAAAAGAAAATGATCCCTCATCATTCCTGCCAGCCCCCGTTCCCCAATCCACACCCTCTCTTTGCACACCCCACCTCCCCTCACCCATACTTACCTCTGGAGGTTGGGAGCAGCCATCTTCTGTGGACTGGGAACACGTCTGCACTCTTCAAAAGCTAACCGCAAACTGAAGAAAATCACAGCCCTATAATGGCAATCAATGGGGGGGGTTTCAGCTTAGGTTGATATCTCAGCCATTTTTTGGAGTTTTGGATCCAGATTTTCAACTAGGGGTTCTGGAGAGCTCACCTCGTGACCACTGACACTGTCATTTCGTTTCTCAGTCTTGAAAGGTGATTTCACGGACACTGTGCGGAATCACCTTTTGGGACTGATTAACAAAACGACAGTGCCACTGTTCATGAGGTGGGGTCCCAAAACCTATGCTGCAAGTTTTCCTGGTGGAAAACTCAAAAATGACTGTTACAAACGTGCATTACCACAGTTTGTACACACGCCTCTAACTAATTTTAATATTTTCACCCAAATTTCCAACATTGCCACTTTTCACACCTCCTTATGAACAGTACAGCTGCCATTTTTTGCATCCTACCTGAAGTGTGCTTTCGCACCTGTGGCGCAGAATGGTGCAGTCACTGTCTGAAATCAACTTTTGGGGCAGATTAATGAAACCACAGTGCCACTGTTCATGAGGGGAGGTCCCAAAGGGGCCATGTTGAAAATTTGGTGAACAAATTCCAAAAAATGACTGCATTACGAATGTGCATTATGCAATTTCTACGCATGCTCGTAACTTTGTCACTTTTTCATAGTTTCACTCCAGATTTTTAACATTGCCATTTTTTCACACCTCCTCATGAACAGTACAGATGTCATTTTTCACATTCTGCCCAAAATGCTTTTTCTCAGCTGTTGCGCCAAGTGATGCATTCACTGTGCAAAATCACCTTTCAGAATTGAGTAACGAAATGATAGTGCCACTGTTCATGAGGTGGGGTCCCAAAAAGCCCATTTTGAAAATTTGGAGTGAAAATACCAACAAATGCCCGGGGTGTTAGGGTTTCCAACTGTAATGCCCCACCCTGTACAGACTGACAGGCGTCGGTGGTGTGGCTTGGGGTCATCAGCCGTAATGTTCACACTATTTCACCCCTACCCTGCAGCCTCTGACAGGCATCGAGGTGTGCCTTGGGGTCTTCAGCGCTAACATTCACCCCATTTTCCTATACTGCCCCCATCTCTGCTTATTTCCTTATGGAATGGAGTGAGTGTAAGTCTGCAGGGTGGGGTGGGGTGAGGTGAGGTGGAATGGTGTGAGCGTTATAGCCGACGACCCAAAGGCACACCCCAATGCCTGTCAGTCTCTGCAGTGCAGGGGTTGGCGTTAGTTCAATACTTCACTGCCATTCCTATTATGTATCTCTCTAACTCGTGCAGTACCAATGCCAATACCAGCAAGCAGGCATTCGACATTGACAGATGCTTGTTCTACATTGGAAAGGTCCCCCACCTGCACCTTATTTATGCCCTTGAGGTACTTGAAAGTTTCAATCATGTCCCCCTGCTGTCTCCTCTCCTCCAGTGAGTACATATTGAGGTCCCTTAGTCTTTCCTTATATGTTTTGTGGTGCAAGTCCAGCACCATCTTTGTTGCCCTTCTCTGGATAGTCTCCACCTTATCTATGTCCTTGTACAGGTGTGGCCTTCAGAACTGCACGCAGTACTCCAGATGAGGCCTTACCATTGGTTTTATACAATGGCATCACCACCTCCTGTCTCCTGCTAGTGATACCCCTCCCTGTGCACCCCAGCATGCCACTGGCCCTCCCTGTTGCCTTTGTGCACTACTGTGATACCTTAAGGTCATCAGAGATGATAACCCCTAGGTCCCTTTCCTCTTTGGTGACAGTCAGCTCCTCCCCCTCAACCTATAGTGTTCCCCAGGGTTCCCTCTACCCAGGTGCATTATTTTGCACTTCTTTGCATTGAACCTCAGTTGCCACATCTCCGACCATTTTTCAAGCTTCTCCAGGTCCCTCTTCATTTTCTGCACCCCTTTTGGAATATCTACCCTGTTGCAGATCTTGGTGTCCTCTGCAAACAGGCAGACCTTTCCTTCTAGCCCCTCTGCAATGTCACTAATTTGAAGACATTAAACAGGACTGTTCCTAGTACTGATCCCTGTGGTACCCCACTGGTCACACTCCTCTCCCCAGATTGTACCCCATTTGCTACCACCCTCTGTTTCCTGTCTGTTAACCAGTTCCTAACCCAGTTCACCATTTTGTCTCCCATGCCCAGACTACCTATCTTGTTAATCAGCCTTCCATGTGGGATGGTGTCGAAGGCTTTGCTGAAATCCAGGTAGGCGATGTCTGCTGCCCCTTCCTGATTTATTTCCCTAGTCACCCAATCAAAAAAATCTATTACATTCGCTTGACATGAACTTCCTGCTGTGAATCTGTGTTGCCTCAGATCCTGAGCACCGCTGGAGTCTATATGTGCCACTGTCCTTTCTTTCAACAGTGTCTTCATGATCTTTCCCACCACTGAGATGAGGCTGACTGGCCTGTAGTTCTCCTCCTCCTCCTCCCTACTACCGCTTTTGTGCAGTGGGACTACATGTGCCCACCTCCAGTCCTCTGAAATGACACCCGTGTTGAGTGACTCTGTGAACAGTGTTGCCAGAGACGCTGTTAGTTCCCTTCGCATCTCCCTTAATATGCTCAGGTGGATGCCGTCTGGCCCCATGGCCTTATCCACCTTCAGCTTTGTGAGTTCTTCCAGAACTATTTCCACTGTGAATGAACTGTTGTCCACTTCTCTCCCCCCACTGCGTCTGCAACCCAACTGTGGTCCTTGACCTTCTCCCTCCTTAGTGAATACTGAGCAGAAGTATTTGTTCAGTATTTCTGCCTTGTCCAGATCCCCCTCCTTACACTCTCCCTTCTCCCCTTTGAGCTTCACAGTCTCCCCCCCCCCCCAACCGGTCTTTCTTCTTACACTGTTGTACCCAGGGCTGCAGATAAGGTGTGCACCAATCTATTTTACTCACCTCATTTTAGGAAATACTCTTCAGAAATTTTTTTTAATTAGTACCTGTACTCACCCAACATTTGTAAATACTCCACACGCCAAAGAATAGTGCTTTATAACATAACTGGTGATTCAAAAGTAACAGTTTTTTGCCAGATTTACATTTGTATGCATCCCACTTTTGTTTTACTCACTATGTTTTAAAACTGGTGAGTAAATTCCTACCTGCCAACATTATTTGGAGCATTGTTGGCACCTGAAATTCTTGTCTAGAAAAAAAACCCTACATTTTTTGAATAAATGTACTCCTCAGTCCTCTCTAGCAAGACATTTGTGCACATTTGAATTTCGTTTTACTCAGCTCATTTTCAAAATGAGGAGTACGAGTACTCATCCCAAAAAATCTTATCTAGAGCCCTGGTTGTACCTATAAAATGCCTTATCCTCTTTGTTTACAGACTGTGCTAAACCCTCTTCTGTCTGTGCCTTCACCCTCCTAACAGCCTTCTCTGCTTCTCTTAGACATTCATGGTACACCTCCCTGTCCTCCTCCCTTTGGCTCCCCTTATATTTCCGGAAACTCAGCCTTTTAGCCCTGACTTTGTCCCCCACCTCTTTAGAGAACCATAGTGGTTTCCTTTTTGTTTTCCATTTGGCCAATATCCTAATGCATTGGTTTGTTATCTCCACTATGGCACCTTTCAGTTTCTCCCATTGTTCTTCCACCCCCTCCGAGGAGGCAGTATAGTGCAGTGGGTTATGGCTCTGAGCTGCAGATCTGGAGACCTGGGTTTGAATCCCACAGCCGCCTAGGTGCATACTGCGTGATCCTGAGCAAGTCACTTAACTTCCTTGTGCTCCCAGGTCACATCTGGAAACAAGCTTCGGCTTAGCGTGCTACTCCTGGTTAAACAGTGTTCCCTTTCCCCTCCCTTCCCCAGGACTGCTTGTATACATCTACCCATTTCAGTGAAATCTGCTCTCCTGAAATCTAATACTCTTGCCCTTGTGTGGCTTAATTGAGTCCATGTCTCCATGCTGAACCACATCATGTGATGGTCACTGGACCCCAGCTGCCCTTCCACCTGTATTTCTTCGACTCTGTTCCCAAAGGTCCATACCAGGTCCAGAATTGGCTTGTCCCTGGTTGGCTCATACACCAGCTGCCCGAGTCCAACCCCCTGTAGGGATTTTAGGATGGTTGTGCTTCTGGCTGAAGCAGCCACCTGGCTGGCCCAATCCACATCTGGCATATTGAAATCCATCGTAGCAGGATTTTGCCTTTAGCTGCCATGTTGTGTATGGCCTCCACTAGTTCTCTGTCTGCTTCTTCCCTCTGTGCCAGAGGTCTGTAGATCACCCTTGTGCATATTGCTGTTCCATTCCCTGGCCCAAGGGTGATCCACAATACCTCTGCCTCCCCCGTGTTCCCTGAACATCTGTAGCCTTTATACCATCTCTGATATACAGGGCCACTCCCCCACCCTTTATACCCTCCCTGTCCCTCCTGGACAGTGTATAGCCTGGTACACTGACTTCCCAGCCATGATTAGCAGAGTACCACATCTCTGTTATTGCTGCTATGTCAAGGTCTGCATCTGCCAACAAGGTCTCCAGGTCTGAAACCTTATTTCCTAGGCTATGGGCATTCGTTATCATGACCTTCCATGTTTTACAGTCTGCCCTCCCTCTGCTCTTGTACTCCCTCTCCACCATCTTCCCCCTCACCCTGGTTTCCTTTCCTATGTGCTCTCGCCCCCCTCCCCCGTATCACTCATTATACATTCTTCGCCTGGCTGCTGCTCCCTGCCTGCTTTAGCTATTCCTGTAGTCAACTTATGTTCCTGCATGTTCCCATGGGGGGGTGTTAAAACTGCAGTAAAGATCTATTTATTTGATCTGGCATATCCAGATTTTTAGTTATTATTATAACTATAGCATATACCAGAGCAATCCGCTATGAGAAGGCTAACAATTACAGGAACGCCTTAGCCAGCACCTGGAATGACGGGAGTAAATTCTGGCATAACCTTGCTGAAGTGACTGGAAAGAATCCCAAAACAACACCCACAATGTTGAACATAGATGGTACCATCACTCTTGACCATGTAATCATTGCCAACGCATTTAACACCACTTTTGCTGGACCTTAGTCATTTGCTACCCCTTAACTTTTTTGATCCCACCACAGTCAACCCAGCTCCTATTAGTTCAGGTTTGACACCAGGGCACCCTCCTTTCCATTTCAAAGCAATCCCGGAAAGCCTAGCTGAAAAACAAATTCTTAAAGTGCTTGGAAAGTCTAGGGTCAGTGGCGATTCACTGGATATGAAACTTCTCACCCTCACCATTGACGAAGTCCTGCTCCCACTAACCAAAATCCTCAACCGTTCCCTCATGCTCTCTCAGTTCCCCCAAAAGTGGAAACTGGCAGTGGTGACTCCAGTCCATAAAAGTGGTGACAAGACTCTCATGAACAACTACAGGCCTATATCCATCCTCCCTTCTCTATCCAAAGCATTGGAACGGATAGTGGCTGATCAGCTCACGGAGTACCTTGTAAAGTACAACCTGCAATGTTCCCAGTAGCATGGCTTCCGCAAAGGGCACAGCACTACCACGGCACTCCTCGAATTCACAACACATATCCATCATGCACTTGATCAGGGCCAGTTGGTAGGCGCCTCTTTTATTGACCTGACTAAGGCATTTGACACTGTCAATCACTCCATTCTCCTCAAACAATTATCCCTCCTTGGTCTTTCAAGTGAAACTACCCTCTGATTTCAAAGCTACCTCAGTAACCGGACCCAAAAGGTCACGATTGGTGAATTCTCTTGTCATCCCTACCAATCCACTCTGGAGTACCCCAAGGTTCTATCCTGGGTCCCTTGTTATTAGCATATTCTGAACAATCTCCCTGCCTCCTGCCATGACAGAATGTTACGTATGCAGATGATGCAGTAATCTTCACTTGCTACACCGACCCCACCTCCCTTCATTCTCAACTACAGAAAAGTTTCACAGAAGTGGAAGACTGGTTTTGCTCACATAAACTCATCCTTAACCACAAAAAAACTAAAACAATGTTGTTCCATGGAACCCACAACAAGTACAAGGACCATGAGCTCATAATTAACAACCACGAAAGCATCGCTCTTGAGCAGGTGGATATGTTTAAATATCTGGACCTGACTCTTGACTGCTCCCTCTTGTATACCAAACACATTGACAATATCGCTAAAACTGTGAACTCTGGTATAGGCAAAGCCCCTGGAATTCTGCGGTTCTGCGGTTGCGGAATTTGCTGCAGAATTTGCATCATGCCGCAGAATATATATAGTGCCGCAGAATTCATTGTTTTTGGTGAGTTTTGATATAAATATACTGTTTTTTCATAGTGTCAGGTTTTCTTTCTCACCTCATTTATCCTGAAGCCCCTCCTCTATGCTCAGCATATGATGTCATCAATGACATCACATCATATTTGGCCAATGACAGGACTGCATTCTGCCAGAGAAATGAATAAATCATGCCACAGAAATCAGAAAATTCTGCCGAAGAAGTCAAGGAGCCGTGCCGCAGAAATCAGAAAATTCTGCCGCAGAACACCAGGGGCCCTGGGTATAGGGCTACTATACAAGCATAAACATTGCCTAACGGCTGAAGTCTTGAACCTCGCTATCCAGAGCTCTGTTATGTCAACTATTGACTATGGGCTTGTTATCTATGGATCCGCTACTGCACTCCAGCGCATAGCTGTAGCCCTTAATAAGGCATGTAGACTCCTTATTTCAGCTGCCCGTCTTTCTCACACGTGTGACATTTATGAGCAGGCTATCTGGCAGGCTAAAGTACCAGACCTGCATCCTAGCTAAGAAGACATCACTGGGCCTTATGCCCCCTGGAGTCCAATCAATATTGACCCCGCAGTGTGTCCGCCGCCTAACTAGAAGATCAGACAGTCTAACCTTTACAATACCTCGCTGTCGGACCTGTCAAGCTCAGCGTTCTTACCTTTTCAGAGCCTCCACCTGGTTCAACTTGCTACCTACAGAAATCTCAAACATTGCCACGATTGGTGCTTTTAAGTGTAAACTGCGTCAACACCTCATGGCTAGTGCCTTCTGTGATTGCTTCTTATAATCCCCTCCAGGCATACTACCCTCAAGCATCCCTCCTCACTGCCTCAGCTCCTCCTCTTCTCCTACCCCCCCCCATTACTGGGTATAGGATGAATCTGTCTCCTTTTCTTTTTCATCCCCCCTTTCCTCCTTCCGTGCTGTTTCCCATCTACCACATACCCAATGTAGTGCCCTCCCCATTTCTCCCCTCCCCTCCTCCTTCCCTCTCTCTCTCTCACCCATACCACCCCCTCACCACCACTCATCTTTCTCTTTTCCCACTAACCCACTCCTAACAAAGCTTCACTAAGCCGCCTATGACTTGTACTGTATAATTAACTCGCAACACAATTCCTTGACAATGCCTTTGGCTGCTATTATTGTAACCTTATTTGTCTTTTTTTTTGTAAGTTCCATTGTAATGATCATGTTATGTTTTGTACCTTATTGTCTTGAGATGGAACCTTTGTAAAAGAGCCCTCGGCTCAAAGGTGTCATCCGCGAAATACAAATAAATAAATAAACTGTTGGAGTTTTAACTGTAGGATTTTATTGATTTTTGTTTGTCGTGATTGTTTATTGCATTTATTTTGTTGTGTACAAGTGCCTTGGTTGTAAGAAAGGCGCTTTTTATAAATAAACTATGATTTGATTCTTAAGCTTCCTGACCCTCCTGGCTCTCCCTCCTTGGCCAGTTTAAATGCTCACAACTGAAGCATTTAAACTTCTCACGAAGGACCAAGGTCCCCTTCTCGTCAGATGCTGGCCGTCCTCCTTATATAAGCTCACATCTGCCCAGGTCAGGCCCTAGCTCCCTATGAAGCCAAAACCCTTCCTTCCATACCAGTCCTTCAACCAGGAGTTGAAGGTATGGATGTGGAGTGCCCTAGCTTCCCTTGTGCCCTGGACAGATAGTACCTCCGAGAATGAGATGGAGTGTGCTGTTTCAGGTTTCCCCCCAGCTTCCTGAAATCCTCCTGGACTCTGGCTAACTCCACCCTTTTCCTGGTCAGGTCATTGGTCCCCAGGTGGACAATGACATCCAGCTGCTCCCTCCTAGCTATTGCCATAGCGATCCTATGGATCCGCTTCTTATCCCTCCGTGCAGTGCTTCCTGGGAGGCACTTGATATCTCTCTCTCTCTCTCTCCCCTGCTAGGTGTCCCTAACTCCATTCACCGGACATTAGAGTCCCTCACTAAGAGAAGCTTCCCCCTCCTCCGGGGTCCGCTGCCTCCCTTCCCTGGGCTCCATCCTGGAGGACCCTCCCATCCTCCCTGGTCCCTGCCTCTGGTTCCTGAGTGGGGCTTTCTCATTCCTCCAGAACAGTGGGACTGGTTGGGGGATGTGCTTTTGACCTCCCCCCTCCCTTAGCCCACCGTAGTCCATTCACTCCTCTTCCTCAGCATCCTTTGAGGTGCAGGTTGTGGACCCGGTGGTCTCTGGGTAGGGGTGGATACCACCTTCAGCTTGGCCAACTCTGCTCGGAGACAGGCAACCTCCTCCAGGGTTCATGTCAGATATTTTTCTATGTGGGATACTGACCCACTGGGTATAAAAAGTAATGGTCAAATGAAAAAAAAATAACTGGTCATATTGTTCAACTGAAGCCAGATTCATAAAACAGCTGTTTAAAACCTCTATAAAAGTGAGAAGGTTATTCCCAAGGTAGAAGAAAAGGTGGGTCAGAATTAAAAAATGTGTGCCAATTGTCCCAATCCCCCACCCAGAAATGAACCCTGCTCCTCCCTCAGCCCAGAGAGGTGCCTGCAGATAGGGCAGCATCGCAGCCACCAGAACGTCTCCTTGAAGAGAGCTGCTCCACAGCCACTGCACTGCACCACACCACTCCCATCATGTCTGTTTCCCTCCTCAATCTACTGCCTGCTTAAGACAGCTATTTGTTATCTCCCAAATATTTTTCTTCTGTTTTTTTTTTGTTATGTTTCTCTGTCTTAGCTACTTCCTGTATGGATGCAGGATGTTGCAAGGCCCTATGGGACCCATCCTATAAATGTAGGGTGAGCCCTGGGGTGGGACTACACCACAGGTTGTGTCCAAAAGCAGTCAGCCAAGGAGTCCTCTGGCAGTGGCTCCTCACTCCACTCACCATGATCCAGACACAGCCAATTACAAACACATAGTCACAAACTTATCAGTTAGAATCCCTCAATCCTATCCAAACTAAATAGAAAAGCACACTGAAATGGCTGTGAAGAAAAGACATCAAATACAATTACAAACACACTGTTACAAACTCACCAGCTAGAATCCCTCAATCCTGCCCAAACTAAATGAAGAAGCACACTGAAATGGCAGTTAAGACCTCACATTCAAACTACACTAATCCCTGTAATATGATGCCTGCACTTAAAGTTCAGACACAGCCAGTTACAAACACACAGTCACATCAGCTAGAATCCTTCAGTCCTGCCAAAACTAAATGGCAAAGCACACTGAAATGGCAGTTAAGAAAAGACCTCAAATACAATAACAAGCACACAGTCACAAATTCACCAGCTAGAACCCCTCAATCCTGCCCTTGAGCTTTGCTCTTGGGGTTTATGTAACATCCACAGCTCGAGTGTGTATAAAATTCTCGGTATACACACCATGTTTATGATGTATTATTCTATATATGATGTAGAAGGTACCAGAATAAGCATGAGAATGCACCAGATAGCATCAAAATCCCTACAGATCAATCTCGACCTACTGGTTTTGGATTTGGGGGGCAAGCTCAAGTCCCTAATGTTTTTATATGTTAGAATTGCCCTGCTCAGTCATTGTGTGTTTAATAGGTCAAATGGCAAACTGGGTAGTTCAGTTGTTCTTGTTCTGTTGTAAATATTTCTTTGTTTTCTGTGTTTAAATTACCCTGAGTCTTTTTCCATGACCATACAGCTCATGTTTGCAGCTGTTTTTCTTTAAGGGACTCTGTCCTCCTTTCCTGCATCGTAATAGTTCTAATTAAAAACCTACATTGTATGATTGCATACTATCTCTAAAATTCATTAATGTTGCTGTTTTATTTATCTGCTTCCTTTCTTAGTGGAACTGAAATGCATGATAATGGTGTAATTATTTTTTTTTTTTTTTAATTCTTTAGTAACCTGGTAAGGCCAACTAGACACAATGCACTTATTTGGGGGCAACCCAAGAGCACCAAGGAGGTTAAGTGACTTCAGAACTTAACATGCCCTATACCAACAGGATCTTGGAATTAAAATGAGTGACATTAGAACAATGTAGGATCAGAGGTGACGTAGTAATGATATACGATACAATGACAGACCCCTAATTAATATGCAGCATGAATTTCAATTTCAAACAAGAATCAGAAAACACCAGAGGTCATTTCAAACAAGTGGTGGGGCAGAGATTTAATCCGATACTCTAAAGGGAAAATGTTTCTTTACCCAAAGAGTTGTAAAACCTTGGAATAGCTTTCTAGTTGAAATCATTACCAGTAAAACTAAAATAGAATTTAAGAAAAGAATTGACAGATACATCAGTCAAGGTAGATTGTCACAGTACTGTTTAGTAGAAGGGAGTGAAATGGGCTAACGCCTCCATGCTCCTACACATCCTAAGTATGATATACTGTATATTTCTTGTATTTATATACGATCCTGCTCTGCACCTGTATGGTAGCATGTTTATCCCATTGCTGTCATGTTTCTTTGCACTCACTTCATAGTACCCACTATTAAATTGATTGTATTGACTGATTTGTACCACTGCTGTTTTGTTACCGTTGTTACCCTGTTGCTAGTCTTATTGCCATGCACTGTTCCTCACGCTGGATCATAAGATGAGCTATGAGCTGTTCCCAGCACAGTATGCCTTTCCTGATAAATCACTTGAAGTAAATAAATTAAAATATTTAGGAAGATCCATAGCAAAAAAAAAAGGCACTATCAGTGCTTGGGATGAAGCACAATATGAAGCCCGCAAGAAGATAAATTCAATGTATTAATAAGTACACTTCACATTTCTTACTTGTAGGTAAATCCGGGTCTTCAGCTGGCTGTCCAGATGTCCCCTGTAATGGATAAGAATTCGAACAGACAGGTAAAGATTTGCTGTAAACAAGTATTCAATATATTCATGTTTAAATTCCAATGCCAGACAATCTGTTCCTATCTTCTTTCTTTCTTTCTTTCTGTTATTTTTTCTCTTTTTCTTCTTTACTCTGTTTTCTTCTTTCTGAACTTCCATTTGTGACAAAAGACTTACTGTCTACAAATGGAACATATGTTGGAGGTTTAGCTCCTAAATAAAAAGTTCTATGGACTTTGTAAATGTTATCTTACACATTTAATAAGTTCAATACTACTTTGCATAAGTTTTCTCAAGTGTCTTACTATGCTGAATTAGTTGTTATAAGTATTCCTGACTGATTCATTCTGTACTTACTGAATTTTTTTTTCTTATGTAGCCTAGATGGTAATATTTGAAATTGTTTGTTTAATATTCTTTAGTAAAGATGTATTCTCAAAAAGGGAAAAAAAAAGATTTGTTTACCTTATTAGTTCTGTTGCATATGAGACCATCAGTGATTTGCATGACTAGTAATGGAAGTGATACTGGTGTCGGAGAAACATAAAACTGCACAATATCATTAGAAACTGGGCACATTATGAGTAATTACTTTTGGTACAGTGGAACCCACTTATAACGGACACACTTGTAACAGACAGATCTGCCTTGTCAAAAGTCAAAAAATATACCAGTAATGTTAAAAATCCCATTTATACCATACTCTGCAACCCCTGTATAATGGACACTGTGAGTTCCTCTGTGCCCCTGTTACATGCTGCAAACTGCCTTCCGACTGTCACATGATTATTCCGCTAGTTTGTCTGGCACTATAAAAATATCACTTCTGATCTCCCTCATGATCCTGATCCCTCAATCAACACAGGTTCTGTACAGGAAAATCTTTCCAGTCGTGTTTACTGCTCAGCCCCTGATCCCAATGAATGCAGGCATTGTACAGCAAAATATTTCCAGTCTTGTTTCCTGCTCAGCCCCTGATCCCAATGAACGCAGGCATTGTACAGCAAAATATTTCCAGTCATGTTTACTGCTCAGCCCCTGATCCCAATGAACGCAGGCATTGTACAGCAAAATCTTTCCAGTCGTGTTTACTGCTCAGTTCCCAATCAACTGCAAATTGCAGTTTCCCCATACATTTGGTTGGCAGAGGAGGAGGCATGTTCTCATTTTAACTCCTGTGTGTCAGCTGTGGTGGAGGAGATTCACATTTTAAGACTTTAGGAGATAGTGGATGCCCCTTATAACAGCCAAAGCCATCTTGCACAAATATGTCCGTTGTAAGAGGATTCCACTGTATCATGAACTGTCGTTTCTCTGTATAGCTTTCTCACAGTACTTTTCCCTGAAGTACTGTGTGCAGTTCTAGACTCCCCCATACAAAAAGCACATCGGGGCAATATATGGGCTACAACACATGGCCACCAGAATGATCAGGGGTATGGTGGACAAAAGCTATGAGAGACTGGAAGCCCTTAATATGTTCTCCCTGGAAAAAAGCAGGGTTAGTGGGACATGGTTTTAATTTTCTGTATATTCAAAGGTATCAACAGTTGTAAAGGCACTGTAACAAGCAGTGCTCAAGCAAACTGAAAGATAACTGATTCTTGTCTGAACTTGTTTTCAGGTTCTAGAATGGGAGTCAGGGTAAGGGATTATAAATCTTACTGATGGATCCCTTAAGAAGAAACAACATTACTACGGTGAATAATTTTTTCTTCTAACCCCCAGAAATCCATCGGTATAGCTTTACAATAGCAGACTCCATGGCAGTACCTTGGGAGGCTGAGTCAAGAACCTATTTAGGGAAACAAGGTTCTGCAAGACAGCAGTGCCAAAACTGGCATCCCCTCTGGACTGTATATCCAGACAGTAGTGTTTTGTGAAGGTGTGTGCTGTCTTCCAGGTAGCCACGTTACAGATTTCCTGAAGGGAGATGCCTCTTGCTGCTGCCACAGAGCAGAGGTGTCCCTTGTGCCGTGTGCCTATAGACCTCTTGAGGGGGTCATCTTGCCAGTTTTTTCGTAACAAGATGAGATAGTTCTCTTAGTTGTTGGTTTACCGTTCCTCACTTCACTATTGGTGATGAAAAGAAGAGTGGTACTGGACCAGACATCCTTTGTGGGATCCAGGTAAGTAGCGTAGTGCCTTCTTTACATTTAGGCAGAGGAGTTTTTGTTCCCCTGTGCTGGAATTTTCAGTGAAAAGCACAGGGAGGGCAATTGACTGGTTGAGGTGGAATTTTGTCACCACCTTAAGGAGGAATTTCCTATTAGTCCTGAGGACTACCTTGTCCTTGCAGAAGATAATGTAGTTTTGATCTATGTAGTGGGTTTGCAGCTCGCTCATCCTCCTAGCAGATGTAACAGCAAATAGGAATATTGCTTTCCATTAACATACTGTAGGTCAGCAGTAGCTAGCCATAGGCTCAAAGGGAGCTTCCGTCAGCTGAGCAGTGTACACATTTAGGTCCCAGAGAAGGACAGGGTCCCTCACCGGAGGGTAAAAATGGTTAAGGCCTTTAAAAACCTTTAGAAAATAGGTTGTGAAGCCATAGACTTTATTCTTGCTAGCTGATTTGTAAGCTGAAACTACTGCCAAATGCAGCTTCATCGTGGAGAGCCTTGGGCTCAGGAATTGAAGGCGCACTAGGTAATCTAAAACTGTAGGCAGGCCTGCCTGCATAGGATGATCTTTCTGAGAGCACACCAGAATGAAAAGCTCTTCCATTTTGAGGCAGACATTTTCCTTGTTGCTGGTTTTCTAGAAACATTCAACACTCTTATCACCTCCTCTGATAAATTTAAGCTAGAAACTTGTAGCTCCTCAAGAACCATACCCTTAGGTGCAAGAATTATGAGGTCTGGAAATGTTATCCTGCTCTGATACAGGGTCAGCAAACTGCGCCTCAGTGGCAGGTTAATTGGACTCCTGCTGGACCGGCTCAAGAGCATGGAGTACAAAGCACGTCTGGCCTGATCTGCTGCTATCAAAAACATTGTTGCTGGCTCCCTCGAGTTTTATGAGTACCCTTTGCAAGAGTGGGAATGGAAAGAAGGCATACAGGAACTTCCCTGTCTAGCACAGAACCAGGCCATCCTCTGGGAGCGTTCCCTTTGCTGGGCACCTGTAACAGAACTGAGGGAGCTGATTGTTCTCCCAGGATGTAAACAAGTTTATTTCTGTTGCACCTCATCTTCTGAATAGTGACGCCAGCACCTAATGGTTCAAGATCCACTCATGTTCCCTGGCTGATTCTGCTTAGTGATTTTGCCAGGTCATTGTCACTTCCCGATTGATGTACTGCAGATAGCGCTACATCCGGTGAATAGGCTAGGTTCCAGATCTTCATGGCTTCTCTGCATAGCCTTGAGGAGCTGGGTTCTTCTGCTTTTGTCATGTAATGTGATGTTGTGGTTTTGTCTGTTCTGATTTGAACAGACTGACCCTGTTTCAGGGAGGAAAAAGCTTGCATTGTTAAGAGCGTAGTCCTGAGCTCCAGGAGGCTGATAGGTTCCAGGGTCTCCTGTGTGCTCCAAGTGCCACTCACAGTGAGATGCTCCAGGTGGGCACTCCACCCTTGGAGTGAGGCATCTGTTGTGATAATGTTTGTGGATGAATGTTGTAGGAAGGGAATGCCTTCGTTGAGGTTGCTCTCTTCTTTCCACCACCCTAGTGCCTTTATCCATGTGTTTGTGATGGGCACTAGCTTGGACAGAGGATCCCACCTTTGGGACCAGTGGTCCTTTAATTGGTACTTGATTTTTCTCCTTTTGAACCTGACCGCTGATACCACCACTGCAGTGGAAGATGCCATGTGTTCCAGGAGTTGCAGAAAATCCATTGCAGACCTTGGCTGGCCTAGTGTGAAGAATTTTGCAGTTGTAATCAGACCCTAGCCTGTGGAAGAAAAGCTTTTCCCTGCAGGGTATCCAGTTCTGCACCTATGAAGTTCAATATTTGATCTGGTTCTGTTTGTGACTTATGTAGGTTTATCAGAAGCCTAGACTTTCTAAGGTGCCTTTTGCCATCTGTATGGAGCACCTTGCCCCCGATTTGTTTTTCCTGAGACTGGCCAGTAGTCCAGGTAAGGTATTACCACCACACCTTGTTTTCTCAGATGTGCTGCCACCACAGCTAGGCACTCTGTGAAAACCTTTGGTACTGAGGTGAGGCTGAAGGGAAGGGATGTGAACTGGTATTGGCTGTTCCCTTACCTGAACCTGAGGTATTTTTTGTGCAACTGTCTGGTCGGGATATGGAATGTGGCGTCTTTCAGATCCAGAAACCCCACCCAGTCTCCTGATTGCAGGGATGGTATCATTGTGACTATCTTGAATCTTTCCTTTTTTATGTTTGTTCAAATATCTCGGGTCTAAAATGGGTCACCATTCTTGTGAGTTAGGAAGCATCTCGAAAAAAGACCCTTCCCCCTTTGTTAGGCAGGAACTTTCTCCACTGCTTTTACTAGCAGCAATTTCTTTAACTCTTGTTTTTTTCTGTTAAGAGTGTGTGGGATTCATACGAACATACATATGAACATACAAAGAAGCCAGAAGAAGAAGGCCATTTGGTCTATCAAGTCTGCTCGTAGTGCAGGGTCCACAGCTTGAGTTAATGTCCCTGCCCTCCTTCCCCACTGCTCCCATTCTCCCTACCCATGATTCTTACCTTCCCTCTATGTCTATCCCAGCCCCTCTTAAAGCTGCCCACTGTATTCAATGAGATGACCTCTTCCGGCAGCGCATTCCAAGTGTCCACTACCCTCTCTGTGAAGAAGTTCTTCCTGACCTCCCTCCTAAACATCCCACCCTCTAGCTTAAGACTGTGCCCCCTTGTGATCTGATTGCCACTCAGCTTAAAGAGACTCTCCTTATCAACCTTATTTATCCCTTTCAAGTACTTGAATGTCCCAATCATGTCTCCTCTCTCTCTCGCTGTCCTGTCTTCAGGGAGTACATGTTCAGTGCCCTCAACCTCTCCTCGTATGCCTTGCCTTGCTGACTGGCTATCATCTTTGTAGCCCTCCTCTGTACCTTCTCCAGCAGGTTAATGTCCTTTTTGAGGTGTGGGCTCCAGTATTGAACTCCGTACTGTAGATGCGGCCTTACCAGTGACCTGTACAAGGGCAGTATAACCTTCTCTCTCCTACTACTGATCCCCCTACCTATGTATCCCAGCATCTTGTTTGCCTTTGCTGCTGCTTTCTTGCACTGCGTGGAGTGCTTCAGGTCACTAGTGATCATCACTCCCAGGTCCTTCTCCTCCTCTGATGCAGATACTCGAACTCCACCCAGGTTATACTCTGTCCTGGGATTCTTGGCTCCAGTATGCATAACTTTGCATTTCTTGGCATTGAAGCCAAGCTGCCAGGTCTTGGACCGCCTCCCCAGCTTTTCCAGATCATCCTGAAGGTCCCGTATCCCTTCAGCTGTGTCCACTCTCCCACAGAGCTTGGTGTCATCTGTGAATAGGCACATTTTGCCTTTAATGCCATCCCCAGTGTCACTGATGAAGACACTGAACAACACTGGCCCAGCACAGAGCCCTGTGGGACCCCACTGGTTACCTCTCTGGTGCCAGATAACTCTCCCCCTACCTCCACTCTCTGGGTTCTCTCCCTCAGCCAATTTTCCACCCAACTGACCATCTTTTCCCCAACTCAAAGATCCACCAACTTCCTGATTAACCTTTTGTGGTGCACAGAGTCAAAGGCCTTGCTGAAATCAAGATAGAGGATGTCTACTGCCAGGCCCCTGTCTACTGTCTTATTGACACAGCCAAAGAAGTCAATCAGATTTGTTTGACATGATCTCCCCCTATGAACCCATGCTGCCTCTCATCCTTGAGACCATGTTCCTCTAGATATTCCACCAACCTTTCTTTTAGTATGGTCTCCATGAGCTTGCCCACAGTGGAGGTCAGACTGACTGGTCTGTAATTCCCTGGATCATCCTTGGGACTGCTTTTGTGAAGGGGCACTACATGTGCTGTTCTCCAGTCCTGTGGTACCATGCCTGATTCTAGTGAACTATTAAATAGGTCTGCTAGTGGCCCTGCCAGCTCCTCAGCCAGTTCTTTTAGTACCCTTGGATGTACTCTGTCCAGGCCTGGTGATTTGTCCGCTTTCAATGCCAGCAGACCCTTCCTCACGCTATCCTTCTCTATCACTATGTCTGAGTCTCCCCCCCCCCCCGCTCCTCTTTTCCCTCCTGAAGGCACTGGTCCATCCTTCTCCCTGGTGAAGACAGAACAGAAGTACTCATTTAGTATCTCTGCTTTTCCTCCATTATCCTCCACCCACACCACACCTTTCTAAAACCTAACAATCCCTTCCTTCTTGTTCCTTTTCTCACTTATGTAGTGAAAGAAAGCCTTCTCCCCCTTCTTAATTCCTTCAGCTATTTGAAGCTCGTTCTGTGCCTTTGCTCACTGGACTTCCTTACTTGCCTCACTAGCAAACCTTAGGTAATTTTCCCTATCCACCTCCCTCTTGGTCTTCCTGAATTTTCTGTAGGCCAACCTCTTTTCCCTTACTGCCTTGGCAACCCCGGAACTAAACCAGCTGGGCGCTTTGTCCCTTGTGTTCTTCCCCCTGAGCCAAACACACTCATCTGTGGCAACCAGTATTCCTTTCTTAATGATGGAACACTTTAGGTCCACCCCCATATCTGCTCTGATGCCCACCAGATGGCTCCTTAGAACCTCACCCATTTTCCTGAAGTCCGCCCTCCTGAAATCCAAGATTTTGGTCTTAGTTGGGATGATTTCCCTGCCCGTATCTAAATGGAACCACACTGTGCAATGGTCACTTCCCCCCAGTGGCTCCCTGACCATTATTTCCTGTACATGCTCCCCATTTGTGAGCACCAGATCAAGAATTGTGATTCATTTTGATTTATGCAGCTTTGGGAATTTGTTGAAGTGCAGGGCCAAACCTTGGTTCACTACTTCCAGGATGTGGTGATTTTTGACCGTTCCTGGAAGTACATTAGTGAGCCAGCCTTCCCCCCACTGGCAATGGTTAGGTAACCTGGTCAGAATTGTCAAGAGGGTTTTGTTTTTGCTGTGGCTTAGGGGGCTAGTGCCTCTCCTGTTCTGGCCCTATAATAACAACCTCTTTCTTACCCCAGGAGTCCTTTAGCATCAGTAACTTTTTTGCACTTAGCTGGCTAGGTGCAAGTGCCCCGGAGGTGTGCCTTTAAGAGATATTTAAATGAGTGTAGGGCTAAGCCAATCAAAAGACAGGAGGGGGTGTGAGCTGAGTGAGAGCTGTTGAAGTTTTCAGAATTTTTTCTCCACTGGACTTAGCAATATTGCCTCTGAGGTGTCTCCCAACTTTCCTTGTTGACAGCCTCTTAATGCTTATCTGGGTAAAGTTTCCTTAATAAATTACTTCCACTAGTGTGCTGAGTAAAAGTTTTACTTTTTCATTAGCGTTGCGCAAATTGTTTATTTTTAGCATAATGGCGCTATTTTGACTTTATTTTTACTGCGACTATTTAGTTTAAAGCCTAATTTTATCGAAGGTGCTTATTTTCAACAGTTTCCTTCGTTTTTGGACGGAATTCTTGTGGAACCGATCAGATTAGGAACAGTTGCCTTGTTTTACCTCAGACCCTGTAGGGTTTACTGCAAGGCACCTGCAGTGGATTTCAAATTTAAACAGTGCCTGGGGGTTTTCTCTCTAGATTGGCAATTATGAGGAAACCTTTTTTGTTATATTACTGGACCTTGATATCATCTGTTTCAGGACTGTCCATAAGGGTCCAGCAGCCACCTGTGCGCAGTTGAGTATTACTGGGTTTCTTTTAAGATTGGCACTGGTATAGATCCCAGTTCTACAACCAAAAAAAAAAAAGGCACTAGTAATTGACAGAATTTATTATCTGGGGCAGGACTGGCTGATGGCATTTTCACAGAAACCTGCACTCAGTTCGTAGGCCCAGGACAGGTTTGCTTTGCTTAAATTGGCAAACATAGCAGACAAAACTTTGATTATTATGGCTGAGGATAAATCAAAGCCTTCCAGAAAGGGGCCATTCAGAAGTACTAATACCAGAAGCAGAGGTGCGGAGGAACCCTCCAGATCCCAGCCAAAAATGAAAGCTTCCAAAGATGAAGTTCCTCACAAATTGAAAAATAATAAGAGTGACGAAAAAAGGAAGCTTGATCAAGCCTCTGAGGAACTGGCTAAAAAGAAACTCTGGCAAAACAGATATGCTCCCATTGCTGCTTGGAAAGCCAATAGCGAGACAACAGGCAGCATAAAGCATACAGAAAAAAAACCAAACACTTACAAACTGCGCAGGTTCTTCCATCAGTGCAAGATATGGAAAAAGCATAGCAACTGTTTCAGACCCTTCAAAAGATGGGTCCTCGATTTACTGGGGCTGGCAAGCATTCTTCCACAGTTCTGTCTTCTGTAGACTGTGAGGGTGATGCAGATGATGATCAATTTTATGATGCCCCTGACATGGATTTTGAGGGCCTTGAACCCCAGGAGTCCCCAGACCCTCACCTTGGGGATTCCTCGGGTGACCATGAGGATCCTTCCTCTTTGTTTACATTTATACAAAATATGCTGGACACCCTGGACCTCCCTATGCAGGAGCCCAACCAGGATGTCGATGAAAACGAAGATTATAGGGGGATGAAGGGTCTTTCATCCTCAAAGACCCTGGTCGTCCCTATCTATAATGCATTTAGAAAAAATACCATGAAGATGCTTCAACACCCCGCTTCAGTATCAGGGGTTGATAAGCGGCTTGAAAGAAAATATAAATTGTCTAAAAATGGTACAGAGTTCCTGTCTGCACACTCTAACCATGAGAGTATAGTGCAGCAGGCAGCTTGTGAGAAAGCTGGAGTCTCCTTGTCGCCCTCTCCCCCTGACAAGGATTCCAAGAAAATTAACTTTATAGCAAAGAGAATGTATGCCGCAGCTTCCCTGCTTCTCAGGCTTTCTTCTTACATAGCATTCACAGCCAAATATCAGAAAGCCCTTTGGAAATGTGTCCAGGCTGTCGGCCTCAACGGATCAGATTCTATGGTGCAGGAGCTGGTAGATACATCAAAAACTGCCCTGGAAGCTACTATTTACCATTTTCACATGCAAGACAACAACAGTGATGCAACCTCTAGGGCGATGGCCCATGCCATCTCTCTGAGATGCTTCACCTGGCTTAGAACAACCAGTCTGACCACGGACACTCAGAATAAGGCCATGGATTTTCCCTGTGATCAAAATAGGTTGTTTGATTACAGAACCACTGACTACATTAAAAAAGTTGATGAGTACAAGGCCTCCTGGCAGAGCCACTCATCCAAGCCTAAGCCCGCCACCCCACAGAGATCCCGTCCCAGGGACAGCAGAGGCCGAAGTTTTGTTCCCAGGCCTTACAATCCCTATCCCCAATCTGACTTCAGCCAGTACAGGGGTCTTTCAGAGGCAGGGGCAGAAGGGGCCAAAGAAGAGCCACCTCTACCCAGCCATCTGCCTCTCAGTCTAAGTCCTGATCTGTGTGTCCAGGTTGCCTCCCCGTTTCCGGTTGGAGGCAGACTCTCCCACTGTCTTCAGCACTGGTCCCTCATCACGTCGGACAGGTGGGTGCTGGAGATGGTGGAGAAGGGTCTATCATTACAGTTCAAGCAGCTGCCAGACCTCAAACATACACAGGTGTCAAGACCGCTGTTGGAAATCGAGGTACAAAATCTTCTGGCTTTACGAGCAGTGGAGAGGGTCCCTGCCCATGAGAAGGGCAAGAACCTGTACTCCAGGTATTTTCTGACACAGAAGAAAACTGGGTAGTGGCGACCTATCTTAAATCTCAGATATCTAAACAAACGTCTGAAAAAAAACAAATTCAAAATGGTCACTCTGTCACTGGTTATACAATCCTTACAGCAGGGAGACTGGCTAGCCTCCCTAGACTTAAAGGACGCCTACTTCCACGTACCCATAAAGAGATCTCACAGGAAGTTTCTCAGGTTCAAACTTCCTTTGGGTCACTATCAGTTAACCGCAATGCCCTTTGGTCTGTCCTCGGCCCCAAGAGTCTTTACCAAGTGTCTCGCAGTGTTAGAAGCACATCTCAGGAGTCTGGGTGTCACTCTCCACCCCTATCTGGACAAGTGGCTCATAGTAGCAAAGTCTCCTTGCCATGTCAAGGAATCTCTTTCCCTCACAGAATGCACTCTGGAATCTCTGGGTTTCCTGGTAAATCTAAAGAAATCTCACCTGGAACCCACCCAGCTGCTCACCTTCATAGGGGCCCAGCTGGACACTCAGAAAGGATATGCTTTCCTCCCACAGGAAAGAATTCAGAATTTCCTTTCAGTGGCAGATTCTTTCACCCAGGGAAAGCCAAGACCAGTCAGACATTTCCTCAAACTTCTGGGACATACGGCCTCTATGACTGCAGTAGACCCAGGGGTTAGCTACAGGATGAGATGCCTGCAAGCCTACCTCAGAGCTCACTGGTCTCAGAGAAGCAACACATTTTCAAAGTTGATACCTGTGTCTGAGCAGTTCCTCCAAAACTTGTTGTGGTGGAAGAACCCTACAAATTTGCAGGCAGGGGGATCCCTTTCAAGCTCCTCTTCCCACAAAGGTGATCGCCACAGATGCCTCCCTTTTGGGCTGGGGAGCTCATTTGGATAGTGCCTCAGTAAGCGGCAACTGGACTCCGAAAGAGTCACAGTTGCACATAAATCTTTTGGAACTCAGAGCAGTCTTACTATCTCTCAAAGCTTTCACTCCCAGCATAGAAGGGCAGGCAGTTCAAATTCGAATGGACAACACCACTGCAGTGTTCAACATAAACATACAGGGTGGTACCAGATCAGGATACTGTGTTTGGAAGCTCTGAAGCTCTGGTCTCTAGCATTCTCCCTGGGAGTCGGCCTCTCTGCTATTCACCTCCCAGGCAAATTCAATACTCTGGCAGATGCACTAAGCCGCATCAGTCAAGGTCAGAGTGAATGGACACTGAACAAGCAAGTACTAGCCACAGTGTTCAGGCGGTGGGGCACACCAGTCATGGGTCTGTTTGCCTCTCCTCTCAATTTTCAGCTTCCTCAGTACTGTTGCAGGCCCCCAGTTCCAGGAACACCTCCTCTGGGTGCTCTGATCCTGCACTGGTCAGGGAGGTTCCTACACATATTTCTTCCCTTTCCCCTGATATTCAGGGTTTTGTTGAAACTCAGACAGCAGCCTGCACCGATCGTCCTAGTGGCTCCGGACTGGCCCAGACAAGCCTGTTACCCTCTTCTTCTCTCAATGGCCTGCAACAGGCCCATTCGCCTGCCTTCAACTCACTCCCTACTGACCCTTCCTCAGGTGGAAGTACAGTACCAAGACATACACTCTCTTCACCTTAAGATTCTCGAGGAGTTAAGAGTTTCCATCCTCGCAGTACTCTGAACAGGTCCTTAAGATACTGAGGATGGCTTAAAAACCGAACATTAAGAAGACTTATGTAGCCAAATAGAAAAGGTTTTCCCTCTGGTGCAAGAGTGAAAAGGTTGAACCCCTATCAGCTTCAGACCATCAGCTGCTAGACTACCTGGTACATCTACAGGCGTCAGGCTTGAAACCATCTTCACTCAAGCTATACCTGGTAGCAGTGTCGGCCTACCTTTCGGTTGGAAAGAAAAAATATTTTTTTTCCCACAACATTTTTAAACAGTTTTTCAGAGGCCTCTTTCACTCCAGCCTCCAACCAGGGAGCCCGTTCCTCCTTGGAGCCTGAACCTTTGCATAGATGGGCTTATGAATCCACCCTTCGAGTCTATGTCCACAGCCCACATCAAGTTTGTAACTTGGAAGACCGTCTTCCTGGTAGCCATTTTGTCTGCCAGGAGGATTTTAGAGCTAAAGGCCCTGTGCACTGAGCCGAATTACATCATCCCATGCATCATCAACATGCCAGATACAGATTGGTCAATACCACCAGGAACATCTGCCTGAACCAGACACATGGTGGCTTCCCTGCAGGGGGAGGGCCTCAAACAACTGGTACAACAACCCACAAGAGACAGGGCTATCCTAGATCTCGTACTGACTAACAGGGAAAGGATCACTGATCTCCAGGTAGGTCACCTGGGGGCTAGTGACCATCACATGGTATGGTTCAATTTGGCCACTAGAACTAAATCATCCCATTCCAAGGCAAATAAAATGGGACTTCTAGGTGCTGACTTTGATAAGATGGCCAACAGAGTTCAGCTAGCCCTGGCAAAAAGAAATACAGGTGAGGGGGTATAGGCAAAGTGGGCAAGCTTTAAGGATGCAGTACTTGAAGCAACATCCCATTGTGTTAGAGAGAAAAGGAAATGCAAAAGAAGGAAACCACTTTGGTTCTCAAAAACAGTAGCAGAAAAGGTCAGAGCCAAAGGGCTGGCCTTCAGGAAATATAAGGGAACGCAGCAGGATGAAAATAGGGAGGCATACCAAACTTCCTTAAGGGAAGCAGGGGAGGCAGTAAGGCAGGCAAAGGCCCAAACTGAGGAAACACTAGCACAAACAGTAAAAGAAGGTGACAAGACTCTCTCTCTCTAGATACATTAGTGAAAGGAGAAAGTCCAGAGGGGGTGTTGCTAAGATCAAAGGGGATAAGGGGGCATGTGAGGAGGAGGACCATGTAAAAGCATCTATCCTAAATAGATACATCTGCTCAGTATTTACTGAAGAGAAGGTAGGGCAGGGCCCACAGCTCGGCACCGTGGACACGGGGGGAGGGAGGTGTGCACTAGTCCTTTCACAAAAAAAAGGGTCCTACAAGAGCTCAATAAGGTCAGGGTGGTCAAGGCAATGGGACATAGAAACATAGACTTTGACGGCAGATAAGGACCGCTAGGCCCATCTAGTCTGCCCATTTTCCTACCTACAGGATAGGCCGCAGATCCTAGTTAATCAACAGCCTATATCTTCTTGGCCCCCACAAGAATTGCCTTATGTCTGTCCCATGCATTCTTGAATTCTCCCACAGTTTTAGACCCCACAGCTTCCTCAGGAAGGCTGTTCCATGCATCCACTACCTCTCTGTGAATAATACTTCTCACATTGCCCTGAACCGCCTCCTTCTATCTTTAAATTGTGTCCCTTGTTCTTGTAAGTCTCTTTTCTGAAAGATGCTACCCTCTTGGACTTTGTTGATTCCCTTGAGGTACTTGAAAGTTTCTATCATGTCCCCTCTCCCTTCTTTCTCAAGGGTATACATATTAAGCTCCTTTAGTCTCTCCTCATACGGCTTCTCTTGCAGACCCTGCACCATTTTAGTTGCCCTCCTCTGGACTGCCTCTATCCTGTCTATGTCCTTGGGAGATGGGGTCTCCAGAACTGGACACAGTATTCCAGATGGGGTCTTACCAACTGTCTGTACAGAGGATAACAACTTCCTGTTTTCTGCTGCTGATGCCTCTCCTATACATCCCAGTATACCCCTGGCCCTCCCTACTGCCTTCTCACATTGCTTGCTAACCTTAAGGTCATCTGATATGATTACCCCAGGTCCCTTTCCTGTTTTGTTGTTGTTACTACCTCCCACCCATTGTGTATTCTTCCCTGGGTTCTTGTTTCAGGTGCATTATTTTGCACTTTTTTGCATTGAATCCTAGCTGCCATACGTCTGACCATTCCTCCAACCTTGCCAAGTCCCTTTTCATCCTTTCCACGCCTCCTTGTGTATCAACCCTGTTGCAGATCTTTGTGTCATCTGCAAAAGGCATACTTTTCCTTCCAGTCCCTCTGCAATGTCACTGATGAAGACATTAAAAAGGACTGGACCCAATATTGAACCCTGCGGTACCCCACTAGTAACCGCCCTTTCTTCAGAGTGGACTCCATTTACAATTACCTTCTGTGTCCTGTTGTCCAGCCAGTGTTTTACCCAGGCTACCAACCTGGGACCCACTCCCAGGCTGGTTAACTTGACTAATAATCTTTTGTGTGGGACTGTGTCAAATGCCTTGCTAAAGTCTAGGTAGGCCATGTCCACAGCCCCTCCCTGGTCTACTACTTTGGTCACCCAGTCAAAGAAATCTATTAGATTCTGCCTGACATGACCTTCCCGCTAGAACCCATGCTGCCTTGGATCCTGTGCTCCACTGACCTCTAGGTACTCAACTATTCTTTCCTTCAGAAGTGACCTTCACTTTCCCTACCACAGAGGTCAGACTGACAGGTCTGTAGTTTCCTGCCTCTGTCTTGGTCCCACTTTTGTGAAGGGGAATCACATCCGCCTTCCTCCAGTCCTCGGGTACCACACCATCCTCCCATGATTTATTAAAAGAGTAGCCAGTGGTTTCACTAGTTCCTTCCTTAATTCTTTAGAATTCTGGGGTGAATTCCATCAGGACCCATTGCTTTGTCCACCTTCAGTTTTAGGAGTTCTTGCAGAACCCTTTCTTCTGTGAAAGGACTGGGATCGACCTCCAATCAAGAGTGCTTCTGTTAATTGGATTAGGCACTTCCCTCCTCTTGTGAATACTGAGCAGAAATATTCGTTCAGTATTCCTGCTTTTTCACTGTCCCCTCTGCCCACCCACCATTCATTCTATTCAGCCTCACTATCCTCCCTTTGTCTTTCACGCCGCTGATGTACCTATAAAAGGTTTTATCCTCTTCAACTGAGTTGGCTATCTTTTCCTCAGTTTGGGCCTTTGCTATTCTGACTTCCTCCCGCTTCTTTCTGCCTTAACTGGTACCGCCTCTGTCCTGCTCCTTCTGTGTTTCCTTATACTTCCGGAATGCTATCTTTTCTTCCTGACTTTCACAGCCACCTCTTGAGAACCATAGTGGCTTTTTCTTTCGTTTTGATTTGTTTATTTGCTTCACACAAAGGCTTGTTACTTCTGTGATGGCAGTTTTGATAATTCCCCATTGTTGCTCCACACCTCCTTCTAGCCTGTTTGCTAGTGCTTTTCTGAGGCACTCTCCCATCTTGACAAAGTCAGCCCTCCTAAAGTCTAGTACCCTCACTTTTGTATGGCTTGACTCTAGCTGAGTTTAACGTGAACCACACTGTTTGATGGTCACTTGTCCCCAGATGGCAACCCACTTCTAGATCTGAGATCCTCTCACTGCCCCCGTTTGAGAGTACGAGGTCTAAGATTGCTCCCTCACGAGTGGGTTCGAAACTAGCTGTCTAATGCCTGCCACCTGTAGGCGTCAAGAATGGCCCTGCTCTTGGATGTGGCTGCAGCAAATGCTCCAGTTAACATCTGGCATATTCAGGTCTCCCATCAACAGTATCTCCCTTTCTCTGCCATTCTAAGAATGCCTTCCATCATATCCTTGTCCATTCCTTCCCCTGACATGGGTGTCTGTACACAACCCTGTGTGGATTGTGGTGCCCTTTCCAGTCTCCAGGGTGACCCACAGTGCCTCCTCCTCCCTGTTTACTCTTTTGTTCAGTTGCTTTTATCCCTTCCTTTACATAGAGAGCTACTCCTCCCCCTCTTCTCCCCTGCCTGTCTCTCCTGTAGGTTATGTACCCTGGTATGTTAACATCCCAGTCATGGTTCTCTGTGTACCATGTTTCTGTGACTGCTACGATATCCAGGCATCCTTCTTCCATTAAGGCCACCAGCTCAGGGACCTGATGGCATATATCCCAGAGTACTAAAGGAGCTAAGGGTGGAACTAGCAGAGCCATTATCAGAACTGTTTAGTGAGTCTCTGAGCACAGGAGAGGTCCCAGAAGACTGGAGAAGGGCTCATGTGATCCCGCTCCACAAGAGTGGTAGCAGGGAGGAGGCAGGGAACTACTGACTAGTCAGTATTACCTCAGTAGTAGGCAAGATTATGGAGGCACTCCTTAAGGAAAGGATCGTGCAATGCCTGGAATCCATAGGAGCACAGGATCCAAGACAGCATAGGTTTACAAAAGGAAGGTCCTGTCAAACTAATCTCATAGATTTATTTAACTGGGTGATCAGAGTGGTGGACCATGGTGTGGGGGGGGGGCAGCTGATGTCTCCTCCTTTGACTTCAGCAAAGCTTTCGATACTGTTCCACATAGAAGATTGATTAATAAGCTGGGTAGGCTCGGGGTGGATCAGAAGTTGGTCAACTGAGTGACTAACTGGTTGACGGGCAGAAAATAGAGAGTGGTGGTAAACGGTATACAGTCAGAAGAGATGCAAGTCACAAGTGGGGTACCTCAGGGATCAGTCCTGGGGCCAGTCCTCTTCAATATCTTAATCAGTGACATTGCAGATGGACTGGAGGGTAAAGGTTTGTCTGTTTGCAGATGACACCAGGATCTGCAACAGAGTAGATGATCCAGATGGGGTGGGCAGAATGAGAAGAGATCTGGATAAACTAGCAAAATGGTCGGAAGAGTGGCAACTGGGGTTTAATGCAAAGAAGTGCAAGATCATGCACATAGGGAAGAGAAACCCTGAAGCCACCTATAGGCTGGGAGGGGAGTTGCTGGCAACCCTGAAGCCACCTATAGGCTGGGAGGGGAGTTGCTGGCAATCACAAGGGAAGAAAGAGACTTGGGCGTCAGCATCACCGATGACCTGAAATCATCCAAACAGACCACTAAAGCAGTAGGTGAGGCTAGGGGGATGTTGGGGTGTATTAGTAGGGGTATCACAAGTCGGAAGAGGGAGGTAATAATCCATGTTTACAAGACACTGGTTAGGCCCCACCTGGAGTACTGCGTGCAGTACTGGAGGCCACACTTTCACAAGGACATTAACCAAGTTGAGGCAGTCCAGAGAAGGGCAACCAAAATGGTACAGGGACTGATCAGAAAACATATGAGGACAGATTAACGGAGCTCAGTATGTATACCCTAGAGGAAAAGAGGGAGAGAGGTGATATGATCGGAAACATTCAAACACCTTAAGGACATTAACAAGGTGAAAAAGTCTAATATGTTTCAATATAAGAAAAATAGCAGGACAAGAGGACACAGCATGAGATTAGTGGGAGGCCGATTAAGGGGTAATGCGAGGAAGTTCTTTTTCACAGAAAGGGTGGTGGATGCATGGAACGGCCTACCTCAGAAAGTGGTGGATATGAATACAGTGCAGGGCTTCAGACAGGCATGGGATAGGCATAAGGGAGCAATACAGATGAGTATGAATAGATGGGCCATTGACAGAGCAAAGGCCGATGGCACATTTATAAGGTAGAAAAAGAAATGGGCAGACTGGATTGGCCTTGCAGTCCTTATCTGCCATCAACTTCTATGTTTCTATCCCTCACAATAATAAAGGTGACCTCAGGACAAATAGGAAATTTCTGCCAAAGGTGGTTTCAGAGTTTCACTTGAACCAGCCCATTACTCTGCCTGTCTTCTTTACTGAGCCATCCACTCCTGGTGAGCAAAAGCTCCACAGCTTGGATGTCAAAAGAGCCATCTTTCACTACCTAGAGCATACTAGAAAGTCCAGAGGCTCTTCCACTCAGTTGTTCCTCACCTATGGGGATGTAGGCAGAGGAAGACCAGCTACCAAGAGAACTATTTCTCATTGGTTGGTCTCTTGTGTTAGATTCTGCTATGAGAAAGCTGGTAAACAAATTCCAGTGGGGCTCGGGCCCACTCCACCAGGGGCACTGCAACCTTGCTTGCAGCAGCAAGGGACATTCTCCTACTGGATGTCTGCAAAGCAGCTACCTGGAAAGATGTGCACACCTTTGTGAAACACTACAGTTTAGATGTGCAGACCAAATCTGATGCCAAATTTGGCAGGGTGGTTCTGCAGAGCCTCTTTCCTAAGTAGGTTCTCTGCCCACCTCCCACTTGGTACTGCTTGGTAGTCTGTAAAAAAAAAAGTTACCGATGCTAAAGGACTCCTGGAGTAAGAAGAAAAAATGACCACAGTAATCTTCTTTCTTCCAAGGGGTCCTTTAGCATCAGTAAGCTCCCGCCCTTCTTCCCCAGTTCACTTGTCAGAGAAGGGTTCTTATGTCACCTTTTATCAAATTTGGAGTTTCTTATTGGTGAGTTTTTAGCTCGTGTTGCTGTTTTTTTTCTATTTTCACTTTTGTGGACATTTGCATGTTTTTTGAATCCTGTTGATTCTTTTTCGGGGCATTTGCCCTCGTTTTTTCTCGAAAACATTCTGAAGCCTTGAACAGCTCTCACTCAGCTCACACCCCCTCTTGTCTTTTGATTGGCTTGGCCCTATGCTCATTTTAAATATCTCTTAAAGGCACACCTCTGGAGCAGTTGCACATAGCCAGCTAAGTGCAAAAAAGTTACTGATGCTAAAGGACCCCTTGGAAAAAAGAAGATAACTGCAGTGAGTAATTTTTTCTTAGGTTGATACTCATAAAGGGCATAAGGCCTTGGGTAGTAACCCCTATCCCTGCCCCCCACCATAAAGCCTGTTAGGCTTCTGGCTGCTGAGACACAGAGAGGGAGAAAGCAGCCACAGCTTCCTTGAATTAAGGAGGGTATTTTCTAGACTACACGGAACTGAATTATTACTTTTTGGACCTCTGTAAGTAACTAGTATTGATTTTGTTTTTGTGATTGACTTTGCTTAGTTTTAACTTTAATTTGCCAGAGAGGAACTGTAGCTGGGAGATATTTGCAGTCATTTGTGACTAGACCTGGTACTTAACCTCTGAAAGGAAGGAAAACACTCCCTGGGGTGGAGGGTCAGAGTTGTAGTTGATTGTTTCTGGACAGCATAGGTTTACTCCCTCCCACCCTTCCCCTCACCCCACCTACCCCAAATGCATAACTTCCTTTACAGCAGGGGTTCTGACATCACTTCCCCAAAACTGCTAACAACATACACCTGTTCATATCCTTAAAGGCACAGCACACTGAATAGGGGGTAGAGACACTCACAAGCTTGCACACAATAAAACAAGAACAAAAACAACAAAAGAAAAGCATCTGTAACAGGAAGGAACACAGACATGTGGGGAGTGGTGCAATGCACTGGCTGTGGAGCAGCAGTCTTCCGGGACACATTCTGGAGACTGCGTTGCTGCCCTATTTGCAGGCACCTCTCTGGTCTGAGGGAGGAGGTTGTTCGTCTCCATGCTGACCTGGCAAGGATTCGGGAAACCTGCTCCCTCACCCAAGGACCACCCATTTACCGCCACTACCTCAGAGGTTGCCAAGAAAGAGGAGTGGTTGGACCACGGTGGGCTCAGGGAGGGTGAGGGTGGTGGAACAGAGGCGCATCCCTCCAGTTGTGCCTCTCCACAATTCATTTGCCACTCTGGCGGAGCATGGTTCCTCTATGGAGGCACCCACAGTGGAGACCAAACAGAATGCTGGGAACCTCCACAATGGAGACCCACAGGAGGGTGGCACAGGACCCCACAGGGGAAGTCAGCAACTCCTGGTAGGGGACTCAGTTATTGGGGGGTAGAACTGGGCGAGGGAGGGAAAAGGGAGATAAGGTGCTTGCCCGGCGCCATGGCTTGGAGGGACAGGAAACGAATCCTCAGGATCGTGGAAGCAGCTGCACGGGGGAAGGAGCTGGATGTGATTATCCATCTAGGGACAAATGACCTGGCTGAGAATGGGATCAGAGTAGTGCAACAGGAGTTTGTGGAGTTGGGGAGGGTCCTTAGACAAGTAGCACACACGGTAACTTTCTCGGAAGTGCTAGCTGTCTATGGCAGGGATGAGGCTAGGGTACTCTGCAGCATGGGATTCAATGACTGGTTGAAAAACTGGTGCAGAGCTCAGGGATTTGGCTTCATTGGGGACTGGGGCTCCACCTGGAGGGATGCAGGCCTATACAGGCGCGATGGTCTGCATCTATCCAGGAGGGGAACCAGGATCCTAGGTGATAGGTTTAAATGCTTCATTGGCAAGCATTTAAACTAGCCAAGGGGGAGGCACTGAAAAGGAGAAGGAAAATCCTAGCCCCCAAAAAAAATCAGGGTAGTTAGTGAGGTAAACACCAAGCTAGAGCAGTTGATAGGGAGAAGGGCAGGGGTAAATGGAGAAAAAGACAAAGGCAGTAAGGACAGGGATGGGACAAAAAGAAATAAAGCCATAAAAAAATGGAGAGTAATGAGTACCAATGCCCGTAGTCTAGGTAAAAAGCTCCCCAAAATGGTGGCCTTGATGGAAGAGGGATGCCTGGATATCGTGGCAGTCACAGAAATGTGGTACGAGAGAACCATGACTGGGATGTCAACATACCAGGGTACACAATCTACAGGAGGGACAGGGAGGGAAGAAGAGGAGGAGGAGGAGGAGTAGCTCTCTACGTAAGGGAAGGGATCAAAGCAACAGAACTAAAGGGTAAACAGGGAGGAGAGGAGGCACTGTGGGTCACCCTGGAGACTGGAAATGGCTCCACAGTCCGCACAGGGGTTGTATACAGACCCCCATCTCACGGGAGGATATAGACAAGGACATGATAGAAGGCATCCTTGGGATAGCAGAGAAAGGGGAGGTATTGCTGATGGGGGACCTGAATATGCCAGATGTTAACTGGAGCACTTTTGCTGCAGCCACATCCAAGAGCAGGGCCATTCTCGATGCCCTACAGGGGGCATGCCTCAGACAGCTAGTTTTGGAACCCACTCAGGAGGGAGCAATCTTAGACCTCATCCTCTCAAATGGGGACAGAGAGAGGATCTCTGATCTTGAAGTGGGTAGCCATCTGGGAACAAGCGACCACCAGTGTGGTTCATAATAAATTTAGCTGTAGAGTCAAGCCACACAAAAGTGAAGGTACTGGACTTCAGGAGGGCTGATTTTGTCAAAATGGGAGAGTGCCTCAGAGAAGCACTAGCAAACAGGCAAGAAGGTGGGGTGGAGCAACAATGGGGAAACATTAAAACTGCCATCACAGAGGCAACAAGCCTTTGTGTGAAGCAAATAAATCAAAACGAAAGAAAAAACCTCTATGGTTCTCTAAAGAAGTAGCAGGGAAGGTGAGGGAGAAAGAGATAGCATTCAGGAAGTATAAGAAAACACAGAAGGAGCAGGACAGAGAACTGTACCAGTTAAAGCAGAAGGAAGCGGGGAAGGCAGTCAGACTAGCAAAGGCCCAAACTGGGGAAAAGATAGTCAACTTGGTTAAGAAGGGGAATAAAACCTTTTCTAGGTACATTAGGGAGCAAAGAAAGACTAAGGCAGGGATACTGAGGTTGAATAAAGAGGAAGGTGGTTGGGCAGAGAGCGACAGTGAAAAGGCAGAGATGGTGAATGAATACTTCTGTTGAGTATTCACAATGGAAAAGCATGGGGAGATACCTAATCCAGTCTGTAGAAGCACTCTGGATGGCGGGGTTGATATTTGTCCTTTCACAGAAGAAAGGGTTCTGAAAGAACTCTTAAAACTGAAGGTGGATAAAGCAATGGGGCCTGATGGGATTCACCCCAGAATTCTAAAAGAACTAAGGGAAGAACTGCTAACACCACTGACTACCCTTTTTAATAAATCATGGGAGGATGGTGTGGTACCTGAGGACTGGAGGAGGTAGGATGTGATTCCCCTTCACAAAAGTGGGAGCAAGACAGAGGCAGGAAACTACAGACCTGTCAGTTTGACCTAAGTGGTAAGGAAAATGATGGAATCACTGCTGAAGGAAAGAATTGTTGAGTACCTAGAGGCCAGTGGGGCACAGGACCCAAGGCAGCATGGATTCACAGCAGGAAGGTCATGTCAGACAAATCTCATTGATTTCTTTGACTGGGTGACCAAAGTAGTAGACCAGGGAGGGGCTTTGGACATGGCCTACCTAGACTTTAGCAAGGCATTTGACACAGTCCCGCACAAAAGATTAAAAAACAAATCAGCCAGCCTGGGAGTGGGTCCCAGTGTGGTAGCCTGGGTAAAACACTGGTTGGACAACAGGACACAGCGGGTAATATTAATTGGAGTCCACAGTGAAGAAAGGAGGGTTACTAGTGGGGTACTGCAGGGTTCAGTACTGGGGCTGGTCCTTTTTAATGTCTTTACAAGTGATATTACAGAGGGACTAGAAGGGAAAGTATGTCTCTTTGCAGATGACACAAAGATCTGCAACAGGGTTGATACGCAAGGTGGGGTGGAAAGGATGAAAAGGGACTTGGCAAGGTTGGAGGAATGGTCAAATGTATGGCAGCTTAGATTCAACGCAAAGAAGTGCAAAGTAATGCACCTGGGAAACAAAAACCCAGGGGAAGAGTACACAATGGGGGGTGAGATACTGACAACAACAAAAATGGAAAGGGACCTTGGGGTAGTCATATCAGATGACCTAAAGGTGGGCCAGCAATGTGAGAAGGCAGTAAAGAGGATTGGGGGAATACTGAGATGCATAGGGAGAGACATCACCAGTAGAAAACGGGAAGTTGTTGGCCCTCTGTACAGACAGTTGGTAATACCACTTCAAACAACATGAAGTCTTGCTATATTATGACAATTGCAGTTTGTCCCACCATTAGAACTGCTCCGTCCCACCATTAGAACTGCTCCGGAGGTGAAAGAGTTAACTCCCATTCTAAGAATGGAACTTGGAGCACGAGCTCGGTTAGAGAAGCTCTGTCTGGGTTATTTCAAACCTAAACTGTCAGATTCTTTACTCCGCCTCACTGAACAGTCGCTCCGGAGATTTCTCCTACTGCTCGGTTCATTTCTCGGTTTAAACAGTGTTTTCTCGGTTCAAATCAACCGAGAATATTATTATTTTAACCGCAAAACCGTTCGGTTCAAGCTCTGTCTGTGGTATCGTAAGTAATTTAAGTTTATTTTCTTTGTGGAACTTGTAAATGTTATCGGTTCGGTTTTGAACCGATCAGCTTGTTTTAAAACTTGAATTGAAGGTTTTAGAGTGCGGTTCCTGGTTCTTATAGGTTCTAAAAAAAACGGATTTCATTATGGTTTTTTCCAAGACCCGTGACACGGTTAGGAACCGATAAGGTGTCTTGCCTGGCACTGCCGTTTAAAAGGGCAAGTTTTTGGTTAGGCTGGCATTATGTCTGAAAAACCCAAAAGAAAAACCGGGCCGACTGGGTTTCAACACTGTGATGCCTGTGGGGAAGTCTTTGCCAAGGCTGACCCACACACCACATGTGTATATTGTCTGGGGTTTGACCACCTCAATTCAGACTGCCAGATTTGTAAAAATTTCCCTGCAGCCACCCTGGATAAGAGAGTTGGCAGGCTCAGGGAACGAGAGGCCAAAAAGTCCGCTGACCCAGATGGCCAGCCCGGTTTGGTGCCAACTGAACCGGAGGGAGTGCCCTCTGACCAGGGCGAGACTTCTCGGCAAGCTGTAGCTGGCTCGGAGGAGCCAGTTCCAGTAAAGAAACAAGAAAATCAGCAGGTGGAGCCCAAAATTCCTTCTCCAACTGCTGCAGAGATAGCAAGAGCTATTCAGATTGTCCAGTCACTTTCTCCGTTCTGTCCGAACCGCCACTGTCTGTAAAAAGTCAGTTCAGTCGGTTCCACCGTTCAAGAATATGTTGTTGAAGAATTTTATGAACCAGAGGAGAGGAGGATGATTATGAACAGTATGAATGTGACTTTTGAGGGTCTGGGTGTGCCCATTGAACCGGACATCTCCCAGACAGACCTTTAGAATCTCCCCTTGCTTTCTGAGTCCCCTCGCATTTTATGTTTTACAAAAAGTTGTTGAACCCTCCAGCTTCCATTGGAGGAAGCTGTGGATGAACAAGAGGAACCTGATTTTGTAGAAATGATGGATATTCCAGAGTTCAGGAGATTGTCTATTCCTTGCATAAATCATTTAGGAAACAGACAATAAAGATTTTAAAACTCCTAATTCTGTGCCTCCTGTGGACAAAAGATGGACAGGAGGTACACTCTGTCAGGTCCTGATACAGAATTCCTTTCACAGCAATGCAGCCACATTGGTGTGGTTCAGGCTGCAGCCTGTGATAAAGCTAATATTCCTTTGGCTTCACATCCTCCTGACAAGGATTCCAGGAAGATTGATGCCATGGCTAAAAACAATACATGGCAGCGTCCTTGGGACTCAGGCAAGCAAATTACATGGCTTATGTAGCAAGGTATCAGAAATCTTGATGGGACACTGTCATGGCTTTTGGCCAAACAGGCCTCTGGCCAGCTTGCTAGTGAGCTGGAACAGGTGGCTGCTGATGGCATTGAGGCATCTAAGATGCAGTTTCATGCTGCTGTGGATTTTAATGATGTATCCTCTAGAGTCATGGCTACGTCTGTAGCTTTTCGCAGGTTGGCCTGGCTCAGGTGTACTAGCTTGTCACAGGATACCCAGACTAAGGCTATGGATTTTCCTGTGGTTGGAAATTCTCTGTTTGGGGAGCAGAGAATTGTATGAAGAAAATGGATGAATATAGGACTACCTATAAGAGTGCTCAGGCTAAGGAGCGGCTAGCCACTCCTCAGAGGCAGACCCCCCGGGGTAGAGGTAGGCCTTTTCACAGGCCTTTTACCAAACCCAGGCCTCCTCTGCTTATGTTCAGAGGGGTTCTTCAGAGGAGAGGCAGACGGGTGTGGGCAGGCCTGCTCCCACCCCTCAGCCTAAAGCACCTGCCAAACAGACACCCTGATGGGGTGCCCAGGGCCGATTCTCCCTTACCTGTAGGGGGCAGGTTGGCTTACTTGCTCAGAACTGGGTGTCTCTAACTTCAGACAAGTGGGTCCTGGAAGTAGTAAGCCAGGGCCTGGTTCTCAGCTTCAAAAAGTTCCCAAAGATGAGAATCAGGTCTTTCCCACCTGCAAACTCTTTAGAGACCTTTACTTTAGAAACAGAGGTCTCAACCTCCTGGCTCTCAGAGCTGTAGAAAGGGTTTCTCCCCTACACCAGGGCAAGGGTCTGTACTCCAGATATTTCCTTACCCCAAAAAAGACAGGAGAATGGCGGCCCATTTTAGGCCTGAGATATCTGAACAAACACCTTTTGAAACCAAAGTTCAAAATGGTAACTCTGGCAATGATTTTACCCTCTCTAAGGGCAGGGGACTGGCTAGCCTCCCTGGACCTCAAGGATGCCTATTTTCACGTCCTAAACAGAAGCTCCCACCGAAAGTACCTCAGATTCGAACTGCCCTCAGGTCACTACCAGTTCAGAGCAATGCCCTTCGGCCTCACCTCTGCCCCAAGGGTATTCACAAATGTCTGGCAGTAGCAGTGGCTCATTTAAGAAGGCAAGGGATTGTTGTCTTTCCTATCTGGACGACTGGCTCATTGTAGGCCAGTCCCCAGAACAGGTAAGATCTCACCTGCAAGTTACCCAGCAGCTGCTCTCCTCCCTGGGCTTCTTGCTCAATTTTCCAAAATCAGTTCTGGAACCAGTTCAGGTGCTCACGTTCATAGGTGCAGAATTGGACATAAAACAGGCCAGAGCCTTCCTACCCTTAGAGAGGGTAAGGAACTTGGTGGCTCTGGCCTCCTCCTTCACTCTGCAGGTGTCTCGACCAGCAAGACACTTTTTGCTGCTCCTGGGGCACATGGCTGCGTCCACAGCCGTAGTGCAAGGAGCAAGATTTCAGATGAGGGACATTCAGTTTCATTTGAGAGCCTTTTGGTCTCAGAGAAGAGACCCCCTTTCCAAGTTGGTCCCAGTGACCGAACCCTGATCCAGGCCCTCCAGTGGTGGCAGGATCAGAGCAATTTAAGACTGGGGGTTCCCTTCATTCCTCTGTCTCACTCCTTGACCCTCACTACAGATGCTTCCCTCCTGGGGTGGGGAGCCCACATGGGCGATCTCGCCACTCAGGGAGTGTGGTCCCCTCAGGAATCTCTGCTCCACATCAATTTGCTGGAACTCAGAGCTGTCTTTTTAGCACTTAAAGTGTTTTCTGTGTCTGTTCAGAACAAAGTGGTGCAAGTCAGAACAGACAACACCACAACAATGTGGTACATCAACAAGCAGGGGGGGCACTCGGTCTTCAGCCTTGTGCACAGAGGCAATGAAGTTGTGGTCTCTGGCCTATTCCCTGAACACTTCCCTCATAGCAGTTCACCTTCCAGGATAGGACAATGTCCTAGCAGATGCTCTCAGCAGGATTTCCCAGGGCCATCACTAATGGTCTCTGGATCCTCAAGTACTGGGGATAGTTTTTGCCAGATGGGGCACCCCTCAGATAGATCTTTTTTCAGCCCTAGACAATCACCAACTTCAATCCCCCTGGATGCCTTTCTCCTAGATTGAGAAGGGAAGTTTCTTTATGCCTTTCCCCCCCTTCCCTCTCCTATTCAAGGTGCTAGTCAAAATCAGATCCCAGCCTTGCAAGATGATTCTGATTGCCCCAGATTGGGCCAGGCAGCCCTGGTACCCACTACTTCTGTCACTAGCAGTCCATCTTCCCCTGTGTCTCCCCAGGAATCACAACCTGTTAACCTGTGCACAGGGAGAGTTTGGTATCCGAACCTCAATCCTCAACCTCAAGGCCTGGCTCTTGAGGAGTTAGAATTTGTTGACCTGCACCTTTCTCAGGGTGTTCTTGAAATCCTAAAGGCTTCTAGGAAGCCTTCCACTAGGGCTACTTACAATTCTAAGTGGAAAAGGTTTTCCATTTGGTGTTCTGGGAAACATATTTCCCCGGAATCTGCTGATTTGCCCATTGTTTTGGACTATATGGTCCACCTTAATTCCTTGGGACTGAGACCAGCTACCCTGAAAGTACATTTGGCAGCTGTCTCTGCTTTTGTTTCAGCAGGAAAGCCCTCCTCTCTTTCCGCTCACCCTGTATTTTCCAAGTTTTTTAAAGGATTACTTCATTCTAATCCACCTTTTAGGGATCCGGCCCCTGCCTGGGACCTTAATGTTTGCATTGCCCAGTTAATGCAACCTCCTTTTGAACCTCTGTCTTCTGCAGAGCTTAAGTACTAACTTGGAAAACTGTTTTTAGTGGCTATCACTTCTGCCAGGCGATAAGTGAGTTGCAAGCCCTGTCAGTAGAAACTGACTTTATTTCTTTCCACAGGGATAAGGTAGTCCTCAGGACTAACAGGAAGTTTTTGCCTAAGGTGGTTTCAAATTTCCATCTTAATCAAACTATCTCCCTTCCAGTGTTTTTCACTGACCATTCTTCCTCCTCTGGTGAGAGGAGATTGCACAGTTTAGATGTTAAGAGGGCCCTAAGTTACTATATAGAGCGTACCAAGGGTCACAGGTTCGAATCCCTCCAACTTTTTCTCACTTATGGTGAGGTCGGAAAAGGGAAACCTGCCACTAAGAGATCCATTGCCAGGTGGATTGCCTCTTGTATCCAATTTTGTTATCAAAAACTGGGGAAAGTTCCCCCTTCAGGCCTGAGAGCTCATTCTATCAGAGGTACAGCGCTCTAGCTGCTGCCAGAGACATCCCTATCTTAGAGATATGTCAAGCAGCTACCTGGAAAACGGTACATACTTTCACCAAGCATTACTCCTGGATGTCCAGGCCAGGAGGATGCTCGGTTTGGCACAGCCGAGCTTCAGAGCTTATTCCCTAAGTAGGTTCTGTCCCTCCTCCATGGAGGTACTGCTGTGTATTCTGCAATTGTCATAATATAGCAAGACTTCATGTTGTTTGAAGAAAAAATTACTCACCTTAGTAATGTTGTTTCTTCTAATGGAGTCTTGCTATATTATGACCTCCCCCCCAGCCTGCCCCTCTCAGAACTTCTACTTGGGTATGGGGTGGGCAGCCTAGTGTGGGCGCTAGTTATGCCCATTATATGTTTTCCACCCCTTCTTGGGGTTTTGGGGTGTGATGTTTTTATTTTATGTCATATTCTTACTTATATTATATTATTACTTCTGGTCCCCTGACTTGAGTCTTTGTGTTGGGACCAGGTATGTCTTAATAGTCAGGTAGCCAGTTGGCTAGTGTAGGTTACAGCTTCCACACAGACCTTAGTGAGTTTTGCTCGTAAAGATCTGACAGTTTAGGTTTGAAATAACCCAGACAGAGCTTCTCTAACCGAGCTCGCGCTCCAAGTTCCATTCTTAGAATGGGAGTTGACTCTTTCACCTCCGGAGCAGTTCTAATGGTGGGACGGAGCAGTTCTAATGGTGGGACAAACTGCAATTGTCATAATATAGCAAGACTCCATTAGAAGAAACATTACTAAGGTGAGTAATTTTTTCATCTGGAGTACTGTATACAGTTCTGGAGACCCCATCTCCGGAAAGACATAGACAGGGTGGGGGCTGTCCAGAGGAGGGCAACCAAAATGGTGCAGGGTCTGCACCTGAAGACATATAAAGAAAGACTAAAGGAGCTTAAGATGTATAGCCTGGAGGAAAGGAGGGAGATGGGGACATGATAGAAACTTTCAAATACCTCAAGGGAATCAACAAAGTCCAAGAGAGTAGGATCTATCAGAAAGAGATGTGCAAGAACAAGGGGGCACAATTTGAAGATACAGGGGGGACAGCTCAGAGGTAATGTGAGGAAGTATTTATTTACAGAGAGGGTTGTAGATGCATGGAACAGCCTTCCTGAGGAGGTCATAGAGTCAAAAACAGTGGGGGGATTCAAGAATGCATGCGACAGACATAAGGCAGTTCTAGTGGGGGGTAGGAGGAAGTAGGCTGTTGGCTAACTAGGATCTGCAGCTTATCCATTAGGTAGGGAAATGGGCAAACTAGGTGCGCCATGCAGTCCTTGTCTGCCGTCAAATTCTATGTTTCTACGTAGGAATTGGAGGCCTTTTCTTTTTCAGTGTTGTTCTATAAGTGGTTTTGTTCTCATTAACTTTTTTTTCATATATATCTCTGTCTTGTCACCAAATGGGGAGTTTCCCTCAAAAGAAAAATCTGTGGCCTTAGTTTGTCTATCCTAGGATGGGATGGTAGCCTTAAGCCAGTGAGACCTCCTTAGAGATACTTCATGGGCCAGGACCCTTGCAGCAGAGTTGCAGGTATCCACAAACATGTGGAATTGGTACTTCGTGACATCCAGTGCTGATCTGGCTTTGTCAGCTAAGTTCTGTGCCAATTTACTGTTTGCTTTCTCACTCAGTGCCAAGATAGCTTCCATAATGCCTTGTTGTACTGGGCTGTGTTTGCCATGTAAGCTGCTTGTCTGAGGATGAAGGAAGCTTTTGCCACGGTATCCAGTTTTTTGGAGTCCTCTGGAGGCTGTGCAGAGAAAGGCTCCGTAGCCTTTTCATATTCAGCAGCTTGGACCACTCCCTCATAATCAGGGTTGGGTGTACAGGTACTCAAACCCCCCCCCCCCCATATTGTCTAACTGATTATTCTTTTCAATTTTCTTATCAATGGCAGTAGCTGAAGTAGGTGGTGACGTGATTTTGATAGTGGCGTTTCTGCAGGATTTGTGGATGGCAAGTAGCAACCTCCTTGTGGGTGCCAAGGCCCATCATGTCTGTAAATTCCACCTCCGACTTAGCTTCATGGGAGGGGGTGTTGAGGGTGCTTACCATCTGCTTAACAAAGGAATAATGGGATGTGTAATCATCTGAAGGCCTAGTGAGCCGTCTGATTCCCTCTCCAGGCAGTTGGTGTGGAACCAGATCCAGGGGGTGGGGGGGCAGGCATATTCATAACATTTCCCATGGCCTGGAAACATTGGCATGCTCTTGTCATGCCTTGTGCTGAGGGCATTTGTTTAGTGTCCACTGTCTGCTCTCTTCCTTCTTCAGAAGGAGTGTGAGAGACATGTTTTTTTTTTTTTTTCCTCAGCAGACACTGTTTCCAGTGCCTGCTCAAAGGCCTTTTTACTTTTGCCATTGCTGGGTTAAGGGTTCCCTCTTTTGGACACCCTGGGTTCTGAACCATCTTTACCATGCCTTTCTGATGGTTGTGCAGCTTTATCTTTATCTGTCCCCTTTGACAAGGACTGCTGCTGTTTCTGATGGGAAGAACCTTCATCTGAGCCTCTACTGTGTTTCGGTGACATGGAGACAGACTGAGAAGCAATGAAGTCTTCCACTTTTTTGGCCCTTTTATTTTGTGTTTTTGTGCAAAACGTTTTACAGACTTAACAATTTATAAAATCATAGCCTGGACCCAGGTGCCTTAGACACAGCTCATGGCATTCTGCCCTAGCCAAGAGGTGGAAACAATTGGTACAGTTTCTTATGCCTGTTGGTCCTGTTAATTTCTCGTTTGGTCAGTCAGTCATGACCCACATTAACAGACCATGAATTCCCCAAAACAGTCAAATATTAACAGAGCCCAAAGGGTATATAAAAAGGCTCTGCCAGCCCAGTGGTGAAGAAGGCTGAGGCACTTTGGGCCTTACCTTACCCCACGCTGGTGACCAGGTTTTGGGAACGGACTCAGGTTGCTGAGGCTCGGCCATGGAAGGAAAAGATAGTGCCTGAGGGACTGCTGTCCTTTCCTGGAGAAGGGAGGTCTGTCAGTCTGGCTTAGGCTGCCCCCAGGTGGAGGCCTGGAGGCAGAGCAGCGTCAAGGAGGCAAAATATGGAAGGGAATTGTGGGGGTGCATCTGGCATGTGCGTCTCCACACGCATGCACAACACTTCACTCTGGGGAAGGGAGAAGCAGAGGAAAATGGCATCAGAGAGGGGCTTAATGAAGTCTAGCATGGCTGTGCCCGTGCCCACTCTGCTGCCGGTTGCCACTGGTCCCATGTGGATATGTTGTAAGGGGGGGGAGCAGACCTCCCCTTTCAGCCCTGACATGAGGGGGAAGCTTATGGGGAACTTGGCTTGTGGGGAACTTGGACCAGGTAGGAAATCAGGTGGGCAGGTTGCCAGTGCAGGGGGGAACCATGGACTGGGCTGATGAGGTGCCCCCCTGGAAACAGGAAGATAAAAATCTGTATGAAAAAAAAAAAGGGTTTAAGAAAGAATTTGTCAGTGTGGTTCCTAGAAAAATAGGAACTGCTATAATTTGTACCTCAAACTAATGGTTTTTAATACTTAATATGATGTTTATATGTCAGTTTCAAAATGTTGTCAATCAGAGCAGTTCGGTTCCCTCTGGCAGGAACTGTGATTCAAATAATAAAAACTGTAGTCAAAACAAGAAAAAAAAAATAGCAAATCTTCCAAGAATCGATCTTCACAATTCATTACTGGTGGGTCTGTGCTAGAGGCACTAGGACCATGTGGGAGTGTACTGCTTTAAAATTTTAGAGCTAGGGGACCGACGTTGGGGATGGCACTGCCTACGAGGCAGACGCCTGATGTGGTGCTTGCAGACTGGCCAGTAACTATTGCAGACCCCCTTCTCTCCTCAGTTCTGTTCTTCCTGCCATCGAGGTAACACTCTGTGGGACCGTTTGCCATTTTCAGCTGCGTAGTTCTCTTCGTCACCACTAGCTCGGTGCCATAACCCTTCTTTTGACAGTTTTCTGTTGCCACATTTCATTCTGTCCCTTTATGGCACCAAGCTCTCTGATTTTGCTGTTTTTTCTTATTTTCCTTGGTCAGTCGTGTCTGCGTCTCAGATTCCTAAGAAGTCTAAAAACAAGACTGAATCTTCCCCCGTGTGTTGGTGCCCCTGTGGGAGAAACCTGTCCATCCAAGACCGACATGACCGCTGCTGGACTTGCCTTGGAGCACAGCATGATATGGGCCACTGCAATGCCTGCATCTCAGTGGACTTCCACACCCTAGAGATTTGCGTAATGAGGTGGGGTTGGCCACCCCCTACCTTCGGAGGTAGGTGTCACACAAGGGACTCCAAGGAAAGGTCCCTGGGCTCTTCCCCTGCGCCTCTCCCCTGTACTGCACGTACAGAAGGAGACCAGGCCTCTTCTGGTTCTCATCTCACTGAAACAGAGAGCCTGGAGGAGGGGTGGACAACAGCAGGCCTCCTCCAAGTGGGCTGGTTGTGTACCCCTCCCAGTCTGTGGCCCCCTCAGAGGTACGGATGCCCCCAGTCGCGAGGTCAGACTTATATGCTGGGTCTTCAGTGGTGGGCTCCTTCGGGCCATGGCCCAGCACCACTTCACTTCCTGGCACCATGGTCAGTGCCGATGAGTGGGGCGGTGCCACCTGTGCAGCTGGGTCCTCTCCTGATGCCGCTTGCCACACTAGGAGAGGAAATATTTCTGGAGCCAGTGGCCTGGTGGAGATCTTCTGGATCTCATCCCTGAGCAGTCAGATGACCCGGGGGGTGGGGACCAGGATGATTCCAACTGGCTTTCAGGCTCTGGTGATGAAGAAAGCCTTTCTGGACCTAGTCCTAGGCCTCTGATATCCTCGGCATCGCTACTGGCTGCTTTCCAGCTCGATGCCCACCTCAGTGCCGCTCCTCTTCTATCTTATGGCCCCAGTACAGATTCCAGCACCAGGAGAGGGTCTGATGCTGTGCATGGCGCTGAGTCAGCTTCCAGCGCCTCCAACAGTGCCGTGCCTGGTGCAGGTGCCTTTCGCAGTGCTGGGGGGGGTGGGGTTGTGTTGCTGTTTGAGGCACTGGCTCCCCCTCAGCTCAGGTTCTCAATGCTGATTCTGTCCTTAGGCCTAACCTAAGAGGCAGAGCCTATTCTGGTGAGGTGGGGCCTGGTAGGTCCTGTTTGGTGCCTCGCTTCATGCATAGGGTTGCTGGTGGCTCTGACAGTGTTGCAGTGCTGATTTTGGATGTCTGGCCTCCCTGGAACTGCCTGGGCCTGTTGTAGGTAGGGATAGGGGCCATCTTGTGGGACCTTGATGACTTCATTCTCCCCTCTTGCAGGATCCCCCCCCCAAGGGCACCACATAGACCGCCTCTCTGCAGTTGGGTGTTCTCAGGTGGACGAGTTGCTCAGGCCCTCCTATCGTTGAGGTCCCCTATATGCTCTCAAGCCCTGGCAGAAGTTCTGGCCTAGCCCGCAAAGTTTCTCATCCTCTTCCTCTGCCTATCCCTCCTGCTCTCCTTGGCATTTCGGGTCCTACGGAGCTATTGACCTGGGGCCAGTTCAGGGCTTTGGCCAATGCCCTACCAACTTACATTATGACACTAGATCTAACTATTTTTTAGCTTGAGACCACAGCATCGCTGCCCTGTGAGTCAAGCTCCTCCTCATCTTTGTCTCTTCTTGTGAGTAAGAGGACTCCTCTATCCATCTGTCCTCCAGTGCTGAGTACCTTCATTACCAGCAGTTCTTTCGGAGATGATAAGGGAGCTGTGACTACCCCAATTCTCAGGCCACAATCCTGTATGTCTGATGCTGTCCTTCCTTGGGGAGTACAGTCATGACTATACAGTCATACCTCCGTGGCCTAGGCCATTTGCGGAGGCATCAAGAGACATCTGGCTGCATTCCTCTGCCCCCTCTCCAGCCCCAAGGGACATGCAGCACAGATATTGCACACCTGTGGGGTCTCCAGAAGCCATGCTGCACCCCACCTCTGGGGTTCCGCTCCTGGACACCCCCTCTGGGCACAGGTGCCCAGTGAATGACTGTCCACCAGACTTGGACTCAGCTGAATTTGATACCTGGGACTGAAGTGTTCTTAGCGATGTGCACCATGTTGTGCATCTTGGCACAGCTGGTGCACCAGGCGTCCAATGTCGGGTACCTGTGGGTGACACTGGGACAGCTCCATGCCAGACTGTGAGTAAACCAGACAAGTCATACGCTTTTCCACGCAGGTCCTGGAGCTGGTGAGTCACATGGCAAGGGCATCCTACAATGCCAGTGAGATAGCCTTCAGGTTAGTAGAACTGCAGTCTGCATTAGGCGGATGGCATGGCAGTGTCTCTCCAGGTTGCCACCCTTGGCCTGGCATAGGGTGATTGCCTCATGGTTTCAGGGGGCCCACTTCTCCCGCAGGGCTAGTCATGAGCTTGCGGGGCGCCTTCCTGCTCCCAGGCCACAGGAGCCTCCTCCTGCCCCTGACCAGCCTCAGGCCTCACCAGGCCTGTAAGGGTCCCCTGCTTCTCTGTGTTTTTCCCCCACAGGAGGTTGAGGGAGCAGCCATTTGCCTCAGGGTTGGCCAGCACTGCCCTTGGTGGTAAGCCTGGCATTCAGACCAACCAGTAATGAATGGTGTAGACTAATTCTTGGAAAATATGAAATTTTCGTGCTCACTGTCATTCTTGATCTTGCAGAGTATCTTCACCATTTATTACTGTAACCCGCCCACCTTCCCCATCAATGGCCAGGCTTCTGGGCAGTCTTTTTTCCCTGTCTCTCACCTCTGCCTCCCTTGCTAGGCCTTTAGCTTTTAAAAAAAAAAAAAAAAAAAAAGTGGGAGGCACATGGAGGCAAAACACAATAGAGGACTCTTGTGGCCCTCAAAAAAAAAATCTTTAAAAAAAAAAAACAGGGTTTTTCGTAGTCCCTTCATGTTGTTTTTGAACAACAAAAAAAAAAAATCAAACATAATTTTGAAAACCAACACCACTAACCACAGAGAGTTTTGTATCCCCGGAAGGAGTCTGTAGCTATTTGGTGTTGAAGTTCCCTTTTGTGTTCCACTTTTGAATGGGAAAGGCATGCAGAGAGCAGGCATAGAAGGGGACCAGGAAACATGTCCTGGAGTTCCAGCCCAGACTCCTTCACCTGGTGCATTTCTTCTTTTTCACTTGCAGTACGCCTCCTGCACTTCCTTCCAGCTAACTGGCTACATTTTATGTCTCTTACTTCCCTCTTCTTATGGGGTCTTTCACTAAGAAAAGAGGAAGGTGTGGTCAGAGAATCATAGGATATCTTTGATTCTCTCAGTTGCTGTCTGTCCTTTCTAGCGGGGAACCTCTCCTCCCCGATTTTTTTCCCCTTCTTGGGGTTACGCTTGTTAACTTTCAAGCTGCTAGGTTTCTTCTCTTTGGTTCGAGGACCTTGGCTGGTAGCACATTTCTTGGGCCCTGTCTGCTCTTACTATGCTTTAGGGACATATACCAGTGCTATAGCGATGGTAAGACAGCGAAGACCAGTACAGTGACCGAATCGGCTGTTCGCTGTACTGGTCTGCTGTCTTACCAATGCCACTGTCTCTGGTGAGTTTGCCCCCTTCCCGAAACAACTCTGACTTGGAGTTGGTAATCTTTAGTGTGGGGGCCATGGGGGGCAGAGCCCTCCACATGGGTGGTGCGGGGGGCAAAGTCCCATGCAAAAAAAAAACACTTGTGTTCCTGGATGGCACAGTGCCAACTGTCGGCATTGTGCTATCGCTGTAATGGTATTTGACAGGATTCCTGTCGATGCAACATGATGGAACCTTCAAGAAACCGAGAATTTTCAACAAATTGCATCCCATAGTTTTTGCATTGGTTATATGGGATCTCTGAGCCCCTGACCCCTTTGCAGTTCATGTATCTGCAGGTGACGAACCCTTGCCAGTAATATAGTTTCAGGGCCCACAGCTCTACTACCATTCCTGTGTCTTTCAAGGAGGTTGCACCTTACTCAGGAATTCATCCCATACATTTTCTTGGTCATATGGGATTTCTGGGGCCTTTGACTTCATCTGAGATCATAATCTGCAAGGCTGCATAGCTGAATTTCCCTGCAGTTGTGAGAAAGTCAACTATTCTGAAAGCACTGCTCTCCTTCAAGGAGTTCATGGTCCCTGCTACCCTCCCTCTCTCTCTCTCTTTCCTTTTTTTCTCTTTCCTGCCCAGTTGTCCTTGTCATCTTTTAACCTGCTACCGAGGCCCCCCCCCCACCTCTTCTTTATGTCCTCTGGTAGCTGGATTTTATTGCTTTGTTCTTTTTATATCCTACATCCTTTTTCTGTCCCATCCTTTCTTTTTTCTTACCCTTTGTTTCCATTCCTGGCAAACAGAACTGAGGAGAACAGGGGTCCGGCATCAGTTACTGGCCAGGTCAGGAGCACCACATTATGTGCCTGCCTCGCGGGTGGTGTACACTCCCAGGGGGTCCTAGCACCACCAGCACAAACCCACCAGTAATGAATGGTGAAGATATTTTGGAAGATCAAGAATTACGGTGAGTAGCTAATTTTCTTTTATAGTAATAAAAGAAATGAGCATTTGTCAATGCCGAAAGTTGTCTCGCTGGCATTGACATTGGTAGTGCAGGAGTTAGAGATGCATAACAGGAATGGCAGTGAAGTACTGTACTAACTCCAACCCCACCCCCAACCTCCAGAGACTGACAGGTGTTGGGGTGTGCCTTTGTGGCATCAGCTCTAATGCTCCTGCCATTTTGCCTCACCCTACCCTGTAGACACTGACAAGTGTCGTGGTGTGCATTGGGTCTTTGGGCCTTATGCTTACCCCATTCCATAAAGAAATATTCTAAGACAGGTGCAGTATAGGAGAACAGGCCTAACCCTACCCTGTAGACACTGACAAGTGTCGTGGTGTGCTGTGGGGTCTTTGGGCCTTATACTTACCCTATTCTGTAAGGAAATACACTGAGACGGGTGTAGTATAGGAGAATGGGGTGAACTTTAGGGCCGTACACTCCAAGGCACACTTCGATGCCTGTCACTGGCTGCAGGGTGGGGGTTGGGGTGGAATGGCGTGAGCATTACAGCCAATGATCCCAAGTCAGACAGAACTGAGGAGAACAGGGGTCCGGCATCAGTTACTGGCCAGCTCACGAGCGCCACATTATGTGTCTCCCCCTGGGTGGCGCCATCCCAGATGTTGGTCCCCTAGCTCTAAGATTTTAAAGCTGTACACTCCCATGGGGTCCTAGCACCACCAGCCCAAACCCACCAGTAATGAATGGTGAAGATATTTTGGAAGATCAAGTATTTTTTTTATAGTAATAAAAGAAACAAGCATTTGTCAATGTCGAATGTTGTCTCGCTGGCATTGGCATTGGTAGTGCAGGAGTTAGAGATACTTAACAGGAATAGCAGTGAAGTATTGAACTGATGCCAACCTCACCCCCACCCTACAGAGACTGACAGGCGTTGGGGTGTGCCTTTGGGGCGTCAGCTATAACGCTCATGCCATTTTACCTCACCCTAAACTGTAGACACTGACAAGTGTCGTGGTGTGCTTTGGGGTCTTTGGGCCTTATATTTATCCCGTTCCATAAGGAAATACACTGAGACAGGTGTAGTATAGGAGAATGGGGTGAACTTTAGGGCCGAACACTCCAAGGCACTCCTCGATGCCTGTCACTGGCTGCAGGGTGGGGGTGGAATAACATGAGCATTACAGTCATTGATCCCACGTCACACCCCTGATGCCTGGTAGTCTCTACAGGGTGGGGTGTTAGAGTTGGAAACCCTAACGTCGTAGGCGTCTGTTGGTATTTTCACTCCAAATTTTCAACATAGGCTTTTTGTGACCCCACCTCATGAAGAGCGGCACAATCAGTTTGTTAGCTGAAAGGTGGTTTTGCACAGCGGCTCTGCCATTCTTCAGCATGTATTGACGGGTGCAGTATGCCAGCTTGGTTCAGCTTCCCTGGAGAGAAGGAGTCAATGTAAATGAGCAGGAACACTGGCCAATCAGAACAGAGAGAGAGAGAGAGAGGTGATGCCTACAGTCAGCCTGAAGGACCTCAAAACTTTTTCTCCACTGACCTGGCAACACTACCCCAGAGCTCACTCTCTCTCTCTCTCTCTTCAGAGACCTTCCTGTGAGTTTTTTTCCTTCATTTGAGTGCTGCATTTACATTTGTAGGGTATTTATTGTATTTTTTTACATTTTTTCCGCAGTTGCATTTTGATTCATCGCAGCCGTGGACTTTATCGTTTTTCTCGTTTATGCATTGTTTCTGAGGCAAAAGTTTACCACGTTTGCGTTAAATCAGTGGTTTTCTTATTTTCCTTAATAGTTTTAGTGCAGTTATTTTTCTCGCATTTGCGTTACTTTTTTCTGTTTTTAAATTGTGCCATTGCAGTATATTTTCCCGCATGCGTGTGCTTTTTCTGGCCATTTTTTCAAGTAATTCAAAGTATTCTATCAATAAACTAGAGGGCTTCTCTGCGTTATCTCTCAGGCAAACCTCTCTTTGTTGTACAGTGGGCTTTTGTTGGCAAGAGGTGTGGAGGTTGTTACTGTCATTCTTTACCACTATTGTGGAAAAAAAAAAAAAAAGCAAAATAAGTCTTTCTTTTGAATGGACACATATTGGCTTATTGCTTTGGCCAAATACATAATAGCATGGCCACCCAGTCTACCTCCCCCTCCTCTAAAAGTGCTAAGAGGGGTACCTCAAGTCAACAGAAAAATATAGATAAGTCCTCTAAGGACCCTAATGAAAATAAGTCTGATAAAAAATTAAAAACCCAAGCCTCTAAAAGACAAAGTGAGTGGGGTTCTGATTCAGTCCCTGCTAAAAAGACAGAGAAAGATAAACACAGCGCTGCCCCTGTCCCTGAAAGGCGTAGGGAGACATCAGTGGTTGACAAAGATATGCCCTTTGCAAATGAATTGGTAAAGCTTGGCATGTATATCACACTTTACAATCTATGGGCAATATTTTCTTGGCTCCTTTGGGGCTTCGTACTCCTGTCCATGATTCTGGGTACGCCCAGGGATTTTATTATGAGGGGAGAATGATGAAGAATTTCTACAGGGTGACCCATTAGACCCAGATGGTCACACTGGTGGTGATTTACGTGATGATAATGATGATGTTTCTTCCCATTTTACCTTTTTTAATAGATGGTGGACACCCTGGAACTTCCCCTTCAGGATGACACTGAACAAGAGATGGAGGAAGACTATGTAGAAATGATGGGTCATACTTCTTCAAAGAAATTGATTTTGACCATATATAATACATTAAAATGAGCAACTTTTAAAATTCTGGAAACCCCTCATCTGCTTTAGGGGAGGACAGAAAGATTGAGAGGAAATACCAGCTTGGTAAACTGACTGCTGACTTTCTCTATACACATACAGACCACAAAGGGGTGGTTCAGGCGGTAGCCTGTGACAAAGCTAATGTGCCACTGTCTGCTCAGCCTCCAGAAAAAGAGCTGAAAAAATTGGATGCCATGGGTAAGAAATCCTATACTACTGCTTCTTTGCTGTTACGCTTGTCTGCTTATATGGCATATGCAGCTAGATATCAGAGAGCTTTGTTGAAATCTATCCTGGCTATAGTGCACCATGGGGGAGACGCTGTGCTCAGGGATGTCACTGAAACTGTTAAACTGGCCATAGAAGCTACTAATTATCCATTTCACATGGTCGGAGATAATAATGACACAGCCTTGAGGGTTATGGCATAGGCCATGTCTCTCAGTTGGTTTGCTTGGTTAAGAACTACTAATCTCACTCAGGATATCCAATTACAGGCTATGGGCTTTCCTTGTGAGAAAAATTCCCTTTTTGGGGATCAAATGGAGGCTTACGTGAAAAGAATGGATGAGTACAAAACTACCTATAAGAGTAAGTCAGCCATACAAAAGCCCTCTACCTCCCAAAAACCTCAAAACAATGGGGGGCAGGGGCAGAGGTTATTTACTTAGGGCATTATATCCTATGCCGATGCCTACAGGTTTTTCTTAGATGAGTTTTTTTCAGGGGAAGAGGTAGGGGAGGCTAGAGGAGAGCCATCTCTTTTTCTTACCTCAGGAATACTCTGATATTCCTGACTTTATGCAGTGTCCCTTTAAGACAGAACTGCCCAGAGAGATGGAACATATGCTAATGAGAGAATGTTCATTAGCCCATGCCATTTTCAAATGCTGCCTTAACAAACTGCTGCATTCTAACCCTTCAAATTTCTCTCTCTCCGCCTGCAAGTCATGATGCCTGGAGATTGCTCTCTCTCTCGCATTGTTCCTGATGTGTATCTTCTGAAATATATGCGTTTCTTCATATTTTGTTTCGTTTGCTGCCTTGACTTCTTGTTTAAATTAAAAAACCTTGTTTGTGTGTATTTTTTATATTTTTATCTATTTCTCGCAGTTCCCAGGAACCTAGGGGATCTGAAATTTAGGTAAGTTTAATTGAAGCTTTTATTTAGCGCTCCAGTTCCTTTTTGGTGTATTTTTATTTAAATTTTAGTATTTTGAACCAAGTTTTTCAGTTCCTGCACCCCGGTTCCTGGAACTGTCCGCAATGGAGAAGTTTTACTGTTTTCTCGGTTCCGGAACCGACCGCAACTTGTAACTGTACTGTTATAATCTACTGTTTGTGGTTTCTATTTCTTAGATTCATCACAAATATGTCAGATAAACCTAAGAAGAAAATAGGACCTACGGGTTTTAAAAAAGTGTGTTAAATGTAGTGAGGTGTTTGCTAAGGCGGATAAAAATGATTTTTGTGTTTTCTACCTTGGACAGCAACACCTCACAGAGGATTGTGAAATTTGCAAATCTTTCCCTCAAAAGACGCCTGAAAAACATCTGGAAAGGCTGTAGAAAAGTTGGCAAAGGGTGCCTCAGGCTCTGACCAGTCCACACTTAAAAGCTGCGGGTGAAACCACCAAGGCTTCTCATACCACCCCTGATATGGTCGAACACTGTGGCAAAAGGGACATTAAACTGACTGACTCCCCGGTGCCTACTAAAAGGTTAAAAAAGAGACTAAACACTGAGACCCCTGCTGGAATGCAACAAGAGGCTGCTACAGTGTCTGCCGGTATGCCTTCGCCTGATGACATTGCATAGGCTTTAAAAGTTACACAGGTGCTGTAGGGCTTGACCCCCCCACCTCAGCTCCTTGCTCAAGCCCAGACAAGGCAAGCAGCTACCTCTGTTCTCCCTCCACTCCTGGAACAATTGGAGTATGAGGAACAAGAAGAGTTTGAGGTAGATGAGGGTTCGAATCTGAAGTCTTCCCTGAACAGGAGTTTGGTTGACCCCCTAGACCTACTGAGGATTATTCCTCACATTTATCCTTTGTCAGAAAAATTGTGGGAACTCTGGATCTGGTCACCACTAAGGCGATGCAGAATGTGGGGGGAGGGAGCTGAGTATATGGAAATTATGGGTGTTAACTCCCACTGGAAAGTTGGTCTCCCTTTGTACAAGTTTTTTGAGAAAGACATTATGGCTGTACTTCAAACACCTTATACTGTCTCTCCCATCGATTAAAAAAAAAATCTGACAAAAGGTATCAGCTGGACAGGGCAGGCACTGAGTTTCTTTTTACTCACCCTGATCACCAGGGAATAATCCTACAGGCAGTCTGTGAAAGGGCTAAGGTGCCTCTGGCTTCACACCCTCCTGAAAGGAATTCTAGAAAATTTGACAGCATGGCAAAAAAGGGCTACTTGGGCAATCGGGCAAACCAACTACCAAGCGTATGCAGCCCAGTACCAGAAAGCCCTGTGGTACTCAGTGCTGACCATGTCAGAAAAGGATCCATCAAGTATCTCCTCTGATGTAGCTGAAACTGCTAGGTGGGGACTAGAAGCCTCCAAGTACCAGTTTCAAATGGCAGCAGACAGTAATGGCACTGCTGCCAGGTGGATAACTGGCACAGTGGCCCTAAGAAGGCTTGCTTGGCTGAGGGCTTCTAACCTGACTCAGGATACCCAGGCTAAGGTCATGGATTTTCCTGTGGATAATAACTCCTTATTTGGTGAACAGACAGAGGCTTACATAAAAAAGGTGGATGAATATAAAGCCACCTTTTGGAGCAATTTAACAAAGGAAAAACCTCCCCCCCCCCCTCCTTCCAGGCTCTATGGAAAGGTAGGTAAGGGTAAGCTTACATACACCAGACCTTTTTACCAGGTCCAGGCTGTACCTCAACAACTGCAATACACTCAGCCGGCTGGCTATTCCAGAGGCAGGGGCAGAAGGGGTGGCAAGCGTGGCTCCCAGACTGAGCAAGCCATGCCATAAAAAGTAAATAGAGCCTCTGACTCCATTCCTCAGGCCACCTCTCAGGTGTCAGTTGGGGGCAGACTGACTTGCTGTTTCCAGGCCTGTAAAAAATAAATAAATAAATAAATATCACCACAGAAGTTGGTCCTGAACATGGTGAGTCAGGGTCTGTTACTAAGCTCCAAATCCCTTCCTCCCCTAAGAACAAGAGTGTTCAAAGCAGCCTCTCTATCTCTCTCTCTCTCTCTCTCTCAGAAAGAAAGTTGCTAGAAAAAGAAGTACAGGCCCTCCTCTGGAACAGGGCAATAGGGCCTGTACCTTCTCTGAAAAAGGGGAAGGTTTCTCAGAATTTTTGACATACACCTGATAAAACCCAGGTTCAAAAAGAGAGTCTCACAGAAAGTATCTGAGTTTCAGACTCCTTTCAGGGCACTACCAGTTTTTCAACACTCTTTGGTCTCACAGCAGCACCAAGAGTTTCACAAGTTGCTGGCAGTGGTGGTGACTTACCTAATAAAGCTAGGTGTTTCTGTGTTTCCATACCTGGACGAATGGCTGGTCGGGGGAAGTCCCCTCCAACAGGTAAGGGAATATCTGCAGGTAGCCCAGGATCTTTTGGAGTCTCTGGGATTTGCGATAAATGTTAAAAAGCCTGTCCTGCCCAGTACTGCAATGCATAAGGGCAGAACTGAGTACCATGGTGGGAAGAGCTTACCTTCCTCAGGGAAGAGAAAGCAGCATCCTGTAATCTGCTGGTTTGTTCAAACCAAACATGCAGAAAACAGCAAGACAGTTTCTACAACTCCTGGGCTACACGGTTTCAGCAGTGGACACAGTCCCTGGTTCCAGGTTCCAGATGAGGGACATTTAGTCACCTCAGAGCACATTGGTGCCAGAGGAGAGTCCCACTGTCAAAGCCAATTCTACTAACAGGTACGTTACTGCAGGCTCTTCAGTGGTGGAAAGGAGATAATCTCGGTTAAGGGATTCCCTTCCAGTAAGAGTCTCTACCTCTTATCCTTTCAATAGATGTGTCACTACTGGGGTAGGATGCCCATCTAGGGGAGCACTACACTCACGGTGCCTGGGCAAGTGCATAGTCTCTCCAGCACATGAATCTGCTGCAGTTGAGGGCAGTGCTACTAGCCCTGCAAATCTGTTCTCCACTAATCCAGGGAAGGGTGGTACAGTTCAGAACAGGCAATACCACCATACTGTGCTACATAAAAAAGCAGGGAGGGACAAGGTCCAGCCCCCTGTGTGCAAAGGCAATGAAGATATGGAGTCTGGCTTACTCCCACAATGCCTCTGTAAAAGCTATCCCTCTGCCAGGAAAGGTCAGCACCCTAGCAGATGCTCTGAACTGGATCAGCCAGGCCCATCACGAGTGGGTCTTAAACAGGTAGGTGCTGGATGTAATACTCAGGAGGTGGGGCACCCCAGAGATGGATCACTTTGCTTTCCACGAGTACCACCACCTGCCACTTTATTATTACAGACCACCTGCCAGAGGCACAGTCCCCCTGGATGCTCTGCTCCTGGACTGGTCAAGGAGGCATCTATACACTTTCCTTTCCTTTTCCCCTGATTTTTCAGAGTACTAATCAAACTCTGATCACAGTCAGCAGATTGTGATAGCAGCAGATGGGCCAGGCAGCCGTGATGCTCTCTGCTGCTCCTCAGGTCTGTGGCCAAGCCACAACCTGTTAACCTCCTATGAAGGGAGGATCATATACCCGATCTTCAGGTCACTTAGGCTCAAGGCATGACTGTTGAGGACTTAGAGAGTGCAGGCTTGCAACTCCCAGAAGGTGTCTTGGAGGTATTAAGGGGGTACTGGAAGCCCTCCACCAAGAAAACATATGCCTCAAAATGGAGAAGGTTTTCAGTTTGGTGTTCTGCTAATGGTGTGGTGCCAATGCATGCAGGGATTCCAGCCCTGTTGGACTACCTAACTCATTTGGACCCCATTGAAAATGAGCTTGTGCTCGAATGGGCTATCCTTTTCCTTGAAATGTTCTTAAGGAACAAACTTTTACAAACAAACAAACATTTGCACTCTCTGGACTTATAGCTTTCAACTCTTTAAGTCCATTTAGCCTCAGTGTCTGCATACATTTCAGCTGGAAAGGATGCCTTTGTGGCATCCAGTCCAGTCTTAAGGAGGTTTTTTTCAAGGGTTTGTCCCACTTGCACCCCTCTCACAGGGAACCAGTGCCAGTTTAGGATCTAAACATTTCTATTGCCCAGCTCAGGCTTTCCCCTTTGGAACCCATGGTTTCAACAAACCTGAGGTATGTTACCTGGAAAGCAGTTTTCCTGGTGGCCATCATTTCTGCCACATGATCAGTGGTTTTCGAGTCCTTGTATATTTAAAAGGACTATATCTCCTTTCATAAGGGCAAGGTAGTGCTGAGAACAAATGGGGAAGTTCCTCCCCTAAGTGGTTTCTGACTTCCACCTAAACCAGTCTATGCCTTGCCAGTCTCTTGCGCCAAGCATCCCAGCTCAGGGAAACACAGGCTGAGCAGTCTAGATGTAAAAGGAGCTTTGAATTTCTACATGACTCACACTAAGGACCACAGGCAGGACAGACAGCAGCTCTTCCTTATCTATGGTGATGTGAGCAGATATAACTATTTCTCTCTGGATAGTTCAGTGCATCCGGTTTTGTTATTCAGAGGTGGAAAGGAGCCCCCAGCAGGGTTCAGAGATCATTCCACAAGGGGTACACCTGCAACTGTGACAGCTGCCAGGAATGTCCCATTACTGGAGATCTGTAAAGCAGCTACCTGGAGATCAGCCTGCACCATTACAAGGCATTATAGCCTGGAACCCTTATCCAGAAGTGATGCCAGGATTAGCACAGCTGTCCTGCAGAGTCTATTTCCAAGTAGGTTCTGTGCCCTCCTCCAAAGGTGCTGCTTCTTAGTCTAGTTAGAGTTAGGAATATTGGAGTATTCCTGGGGCAAGAAGATAAAATTACTTACCATAGTAATCTTCTTTCTTCCAGGGGACACTCCAATATTCATAACTCTCCCACTCTGACTCTCCTTCTAGAACCAGTGGCATCTGCACTCCAGGCTGACTGACTGTGTAGGGGTGCCATACACTGGCATATTCTCTATCTTTTTTAGCCCCATTGGGCCTTGTTAGCCCCTTCTTCAGGTGATTCTGACATTAAGGGTTTTTTGGGGGTGTTTTAAAAATTTTCCATCCCAAGTTGGGGCTTATAGGTGTTGGTTATTAGGGTTAAGTATATTTAGTTTGATTGGACCTCTAGAGCAGGCTCCCTCAAAATCTGAAGGGTTAGAATGCAGTAGTTAGTGAAGGCAGCATTTGAAAATGGTATGAGCTAATGAATATTCTCTCATTAGCATATGCTCCGTATCTCCAGGCAGTTCTGTCTTAAAGGGACTGCACAGAGTTATGAATATTGGAGTATCCTCTGGAAGAAAGACGATTACTATGGTAAGTAATTTTATCTTCTGTCCCTTCTACCCAAACAAGACAACAGTCTTTCTGACTCCCTTTTAGTTACCTCCCCTCTCTCAGTCGGGGGCAGGTTCTCCCACTACCTCCATCGTTGACAACTCATCACCACAGACAAATGGGTCCTGGAGGTGGTGAGCAAGGGCCTATCTCTTCAGTTTAAAAAAAAATTCCCTCCCTTCAAGGCCCCAATCTCTCAAACCCACTAACCCCAACAGAAAAAAACTGATGTTGGAGGTAGAGGTGAAGAACCTTTTGGAAGTCAAAGCTACTTCTGGCAGAGAACAGGTAGAGAACAGCAAGAGGAAGGAGGTGCTGCTAGAACTATACTTCTCTACTTTAGTCTCTACTTGGACTAAAGAACTAGAACTCTACTACTGGGACCTTCAATTTAGGGTAAAAACTAACAAAAAAAAAGAGTGTGTTTGTCTGAGTTGGCTGAAGTGAATTGTAATCTGTGTAGTTATCTAGGTGTAGAAGGAACTGTAAATTGAGGGAGTGGCTTAACCAGAAGGAAGCCAGGTGTTTAGGATTTAAAAACTGCCCTAGATAGCTTCTGGTAGGGAACAGGCAGATAACAGCAAGAGGAAGGAGGTGCTGCTAGAACTATACTTCTCCACTGGGGCTATATTGCCCTCCTTCCCCCCACTTAGCCAGTTCTACTTTTATAGGCACTGGATTTGACTGACAACAGGAACTTCCTGTTTGGGAGCAGGAAGAGAGTGATCACAGAGCCACAAAAGACTCACTATCCTAGAAGGAAAGAGTAGCTCTCCGTCCCCTTAGCTGCTGGAGTTTTGACTGTGAGCAAGTAAGGAAACTACTGAGAAATATGGGAACTTCCTGTCTCAGAACAGGAAGAACAGGAGCTTTAAGGGCACGGAGGCAGTAGGTAAATAGGAATATATATATATATATATATATATATGTGTGTGTGTGTGTGTGTGTGTGTGTGTGTGTGTGTATATATATATATATATATATATATATATATATATATATATGTATGTATGTAGAGGAAAGAGTAAGTATTCAAAACAACAGTTAAGGGGCCAGAAATAAGACATGATGGGAGTGGTGCAGTGCAGTGGTTGTGGAGCAGCAGCCTTCCGGGAGACATACTGGAGGATGCGGTGTTGTCCCATCTGCAGGCACCTCTCTGGGCTGAGGGAGGAAGTTGCTCATCTCCAGGCTGAGTTGGCCAGGATTTGGGGGACCTCCTCTACCACCCTGGGACCACCAGGGCCACCGCCGCTGCCTCAGAGGTTGCCAAGAAAGAGGAGCGGTTGGATCACAGTGGGCTCAGGGAGGGTAAGGGTGGTGGAACAGATGTGCATCTCTCCAGCTGTACCCCTCCACAGTTCGTATGCCACTCTGGCAGAGTGTGGTTCCTCTATAGAGGCACCTGCAGTGGAGACTAAGGAGGATGTTGGGAACGTCCACAAAGGAGACCCACAGGAGGGTGACATGGGACCCCACAGGGGAAGGAAACCACTCCTGGTGGGGGACTCCATTGTTATGAGGGTAGAACTGGGGGAGAGCGGGGAGAGGGAGGTAAGGTGCCTGCCAGGTGCCATGACTTGGAGGGACAGGGAGCGAATCCTCAGGATCACGGGAACAGCTGCACAGGGGAGGGAGCTGGATGTCATTGTCCACCTAGGGACAAATGACCTGGCTGAGAAAGGGATCAGAACAGTGCAGGAGGAGTTTGTGGAGTTGGGGAGGGGCCTTAGACAAGTAGCATGCATGGTAACCTTCTCGGAGGTACTGCCTGTCTATGGCATGGGTGAGGCTAGGGTGCTCCACACCATGGGATTCAATCAGTGGTTGGAAAACTGGTGCAGAGCTCAGGGGTTTGGCTTCATTGGGGACTGGGGGTCCACCTAGAGTGGGGCAGGCCTATACTGGCGTGATGGTCTGCATCTGTCCAGGAGGGGAACCAGGATCCTTATTGATAGGTTTAAATGCCTCATTGGCAAGTATTTAAACTAGGCAAGGGGGGAGGCACTGGAAAGGAGCAGGGAAATCCTAGCCCCCTTCCCCGAAAATATCAGGGTAGTTAGTGAGGTAAACACCAAGCTAGAGACATCGATAGGGAGAAGGGCAGGGGTAAATGGAGAAAACGACAAAGGCAGTAAGGACAGGGATGGGGCAAAAAGGGGTAAGGCCATCAAGAAATGGAGGGTAATGAGTACTAATGCCTGTAGTCTGGGCAGCAAGCTCCCTGAACTGGTGGCCTTGATGGAAGAGGGATTCCTGGATATTGGGGCAGTCACAGAAACATGGTACACAGAGAACCATGACTGGGATGTTAACATACCAGGGTACACAATCTACAGGAGAGACAGAGTGGGTAGAAGAGTGGGGGGAGTAGCTCTCTATGTAAGGGAAGGGATAAAAGCAATGGAACAAAAGAGTAAACGTGGAGGAGAGGAGGCACTGTGGGTCACCTTAGAGACTGGAAATGACACCACAGTCTGCACAGGGGTTGTATACAGACCCCATCTCAGGGGGAAGGAATAGACAAGGATATGACAGAAGGCATCCTTTGGATGGCAGAGAAAGGGGAGATATTGTTGTTTTTTTGTTTTTTTTTACTTTACTTCCCTCCGGTTGCAGTGCCTTGAACTTCTCTCAGGCATCTGAGTCTGTGTCCTGCCCACCAGAGGCCCCCCGAGCTGTATCTCCTCTCTCCCCCTCCTCCCTGCAGCCGGTATGCCTGGTCTAACCCTCCCAGGGTGAGTCACCCTACTCCTCATGGGCGCTCTTACAGACAGACTCCGGCTGCAGGGTAGGACCGGCCGTGGAGGACCTGGAAGGTCAGTCAGGGTTGGCCCGGCGGTGGGCATGGGGGACTCAGTGCCATCACCTATCCAAGGCGCCATTGTTTTCCCGTTCTTCTATGTCCCAGGAGCTCGGACGTGCAATGACATCCAGCCCGGCTGGTGCACGCCCCCGGACACCCCTGATTGACGTCCGCCGCAGCTCCAACCCCAGCAACTTGCGGCCGAGCACTGTTGTGCCTCCAGCCTCCGCTAGAGGTCACCAGTGCATCGGCAGGTGGATCCTTCCCTCCCCAGGGAAGGTGAGCAGTCCTGGGGACTCTCGATCCTTTCCCCTCCCTGCTGACCCCCGATGACCCGGGTCGCCAGCATAGCGCGAGGTGTGGCGTCCAGCGCCTCAACCCTCAGCACCACCGGGCCGGCTAAGGGGAGATATTGTTGATGGGGGACCTGAATATGCCAGATGTTAACTGGAGCACCTTTGCTGCAGCCACATCCAAGAGCAGGGTCATTCTCAATGCCCTACAGGGAGCATGCCTCAGACAGCTAGCGTTGGAACCCACTCGGGAGAGAGCAATCTTTAGACCTCATACTCACAAATGGAGACAGTGAGAAGATCTCAGATCTAGAAGTGGGTAGCCATCTGGGAACAAGTGACCACCAAACAGTGTGGTTCACGATAAACTTAGCTGCAGAGTCAAGCCATACAAAAGTGAAGGTACTGGACTTCAGGAGGGCTGACTTTGTCAAGATGGGAGAGTATCTTAGAAAAGCACTAGCAAACAGGCAAGAAGGAGGGGTGGAGCAACAATGGGGAAACATCAAAACTGCCATCACAGAGGCAACAAGCCTTTGTGTGAAGCAAATAAGCAAATCAGAATGAAAGAAAAAGCCACTGTGGTTCTCGAAAGAGGTGGCGGGGGGAAGGTTAGGGAGAAAAAGATACCATTTAGGAAGTATAAGGAAACACAGAATGAGCAGGAGAGATAACTGTACCAGTTGAGGCAGAAGGAAGCAGGGAAGGCAGTCAGAATAGCAAAGGCCCAAACCGAGGAAAAGATAGCCAACTCAGTTAAGAAGGGGGATAAAACCTTTTATAGGTATGTTAGGGAGCGTAGAAAGACAAAGGATGAGATAGCGAGGCTGAATAGAATGGACGGTGGGTGGGCAGAGAGGGACAGTGAAAAAGCAGGGATACTGAACGAGTACTTCTGCTCAATATTCACAAAAGAGGAGGGGGTGGAGGTACATAATCCACTTAACAGAAGCACTCTGGATAGGGGGGTCAATCCTAGTCCTTTCACAGAAGAAAGGTTTCTTAAAGAACTCCTAAAACTGAAGGTGGACAAAGCAATGGGGACTGCTGGGATTCACCAAAGAATTCTAAACAAATTAAGGGGAGAACTAGTGACACCACTGACTATCCTTTTGAACAAATCATGGGAGGAGGGTGTGGTACCTGAGGATTGGAGGAGGGCAGATGTGATTCCCCCTCACAAAAGTGGGAGCAAGACAGAGGCAGGAAACTACAGACCTGTCAGTTTGACCTCTGTGGTAGGTAAAATGATGGAATCACTTCTGAAGGAAAGAATTGTTGAGTACATAGAGGCCAGTGGGGTACAGGACCCAAGGCAGCATGGATTCACAGTGGAAAGGTCATGTCAGACAAATCTAATTGAGTTCTTTGTCTGGGTGACCAAAGTAGTAGACCAGGGAGGGGCTGTAGACATGGCCTACCTAGACTTTAGCAAGGCATTTGACACAGTCCCACACAAAAGATTAATAAACAAATTAACCAGCCTGGGAGTGGGTCCCAGGATGGTAGCCTGGGTAAAACATTGGCTGGACAACAGGACACAGAAGGTAATAGTAAATGGAGTCCATTCTGAAGAAAGGGGGTTTACTAGTGGGTACTGCTTTGTTCAGTACTAGGTCCAGTCCTTTTTAATATCTTTATAAGTGACATTGCAGAGGGACTGGAAAGAGAAATAAGCCTCTTTGCAGATGACACAAAGATCTGCAACAGGGTTGATAAACAGGGGTGTGTGGAAAGGATGAGAAGTGACTTGGCAAGGTTGGAGGAATGGTCAGAAGTATGACAGCTTGGATTCATTGCAAAGAAGTGCAAAATAATGCACCTGGGAAACAAAAACCCTGGGAAAGAGTACACAGTGGGGGGGGGGGTAGTAGTAACAACAAAAATGGAAAGGGACCTGGGGTAATCATATCAGATGACCTTAAGGTTAGCAAGCAATGTGACAAAGCAGTAGGGAGGGCTGGGGGTATACTGGGATGTACAGGGAGAGGCATCACCAGCAGAAAACAGGAAGTTGTTATCCCTCTGTACAGACAGTTGGTGATACCCCATCTAGAGTACTGCATCCATTTGTGGAGACCCCATCTCCACAAGGACATGGACAGGATGGAGGCAGTCCAGAGGAGAGCAACTAAAATGGTGCAGAGTCTGCAAGAGTAGCCATACGAGGAGAGACTAAAGGAGCTTAATATGTATACCCTTGAGAAAAGGAGGGAGAGGGGTCACATGATTGAAACTTTTAAGTACCTCAATGGAATCAACAAAATCCAAGAGGGTAGCATCTTTCAAAAAAAGAGATATGCAAGAACAAGGGGACACAATTTGAAGATAGAGGGGGGACAGCTCAGGGACAATGTGAGGAAGTATTTTTTCACAGAGAGGGTGGTGGACCCATGGAACCGCCTTCCTAAAGAGGTTGTGGGGTCTATAACTGAGGGAGAATTCAAGAATGCATGGGACAGACATAAGGCAATTCTTGTGGGGGGTAGGAAGAAATAGGCTGTTGGTTAACTAGGATCTGCAGCTTATCCAGTAGGTAGGGAAATGGGCAGACTAGGTGGGCCAAGCGGTCCTTATCTGCCATCAAAGTCTATGTTTCTATGTGGAAAGAGTGCCCCTTCCCCAGTGGGAAAAAGGTCTCTATTCAGGGTACTTTCTTACTCTGAAGAAAAATGGGGAGTGGTGACCTATTCTGGACCTAAGGTACCCGAACAAGCACCTGCTGAAACCAAAGTTCAAAAATGGTAACTTTAAATCAGGTCATTCATTCTCTCAAGCAAGGGGACTGTCTAGTCTCCCTGGATCTGAAGGATGCCTATTTCCACATCCCAGTCAGGCAGACCCACAGAATATTTATCAGGTTCAGGCTGCCTTCAGGCCAGTATCGGTTTGCAGCCATGCCGTTTGGGCTGTCTTCTGCTCCCAGGCTTTTCACCAAGTGCCTAGCAGAGGCTGCAGCTCATCTCAGAAGACAAGGGATTTCTGTTTTTCCCCACCAGGATGCTTGACTAATTGTGGCCAACTCTCCACAGGCAGTTGCAGAAGCCCTGAATCAGACAAAAGATGCCCTGCAGTCTCTGGGCTTCATTATTAACAAAGACAAATCCCAGTTTTGGCCAGCCCAAGCGCTGCAGTTCATAGGGCCAAAGTTCAGAACACTGCAGGGGAAGGCTTTCCTTCCTGCACACAGAATTCAGAATTTCCTCAGTGTTGTCGAGGCACAGGTCAGGGAAATATAGGAAAAACCAGGAGCAGTTATAAAATTCGCAACAAGAGTTTTATTAGTTCTAGCAGTAACATAAAAAAATAAAATTGTTCAGAATAACTATTTACAAAGACCAAATAAACAGAAAGTCCATCAGAGTTTTCCTTCAATCCCTGTGTCCCCCTTTCTTGCAAGCACCATAAAGAACCATGATAGGGTGGTGTATGTTCACCTGTTCCCATTCTCAACACTGGCTCATTGGTGGTTCACCTTCAGGGGTGGTGATTGGCTTACCCAACCTGGCAAGCCTTATAGACTTACTAGGACCAGGATTCTTAAACTAACTATCACCGCCCTATCAAAGATATTACTTCTGTTACTGTTATGCTCGGGTAACATTGAGCTAAACCCTGGTCCTATCGCTACCATTACATCCCCCTTGGATGCTGCTTGTCTTAAAGGCATGTTTCTGGCATGTTAATGTCTGCAGCCTCCTAAAAATGTTCTCCATGATTCAGGCATGCTTTAGCCATATGTTCTGGTACTCTCCGAATCTTGGCTTAGGCCAGCCTCTCAGTACAGGGAGATTAGTATTCCTTCCTACCAGTTATTCAGAATGGACAAGCCTACTAGGGAGGTGGTGTGGCAGTGTACATTAAGGAAAGGTTTACAGTGTCCTGCCTGGATTCTACTTCTGTCAAAAATGAATTTGAGTGTTTGACCCTGAAGATGGAGTTAATCTACTTCCCTTGCCCTCAGAGTGATTGGTTGCTGTAGACCCCCATTTGCTGGTATACTCCTTCTTACACATCTTGGTTCTATTATGGAGAAAGAAAACCTTGAAACTATCATCCTAGAGGACCTTAATTTCGACTGGTTATTGAAGTCTGCTTCACCCTTAAACACTTTCTGCGATTCCCGTGGATTGGTGCAACTAATTCACAAACCCACACGTCCAAGCAAAAAGAACATGAGCAACAGCACACTGATGGTTGTTATTTTAGTCATTAAGCCTCGTCTCTTCTCACATGCTGGAACCTTTTTTGCTGATGTCAGTGACCATTGCTTCATTGTTGCGGTCAGATCACTGCATCATACAGGACCTACAGCTAAATTTCTTACAAAAAAGTCTCGTCGTAACTTTGATGCGGCCGTCTATATCTATGAGTTGGAACACTCGCAACGTTTGCAAGACTTCTACTTAGCTAATATGGTTAACTTTGCATATATTTTCCATGATATACTTGTTGGGGCCCTAAATATGTATGCCCCTATGGTAAAAATTTGTGTAAAAAACAAAACATGTCATTGGTTCTCTGCCGAGCTGAAAGCTGCATTGCTTGGTAGGGATAAGTTATGGAAAAAAGCTTGCTGGATTAAACTTGACTCAGACTGGTGTCAGTTCAGAAGGGCACGCAATGCTTGTACAAAAATGGTCAGGGATGCTAAGGCAGCATGTTTTCTTACTGAATTGGATTCTGCAGCAAAGCGCTCCTCCAAATTCTGGAGGACAATCAAGGACATGTCCGAAAATATGCCTGGTAATTCCTTGCCACCTAAGATTACAACTTGGAGTACTACTATCAATGATAAACCGGGAATCCTAGATGCATTTAACAATCATTTTGCCACAGCTGGTCTTGCTTTCGACAATTCCCCTGCATCCCTGGTCTGCTCCTCATTAAGTGTCCCATGCTCAGACTCTCCTGCCCCGGTACCTGGCGTCTCGTTCCACCCGGCCTCTCTGAAAGAGATTGAAGACCTCATGCTCCAATTGGATATTAAGAAAAGTGCTGGTGCTGATTCTTTGGATCCTTATTTCCTTAAAATCACCTATCATGTCGTAGCTGTTCCTATCACCCACTTATTTAACTTATCATTGTCCCAAGGGCTTATTCCCCAGATCTGGAAAATTGCTCATGTCATCCCATTGTTTAAATCAGGGGATCCCTGCAATCTTAACAATTATAGACCAATTTCCGTCCTCCCAACTTTGTCTAAACTTCTGGAAAAGATTGTCAGCAACCAACTAGGGGTCTACCTCGAATCCAATAACCTACTAAACCCTATGCAATCTGGCTTTAGAACTAAACACAGCACTATTTCAGCCCTTGCCAAAGTAACAAATGATTGATACCGAGAACTGGACAGGAGAAACTTTGTCTGTGCTCTATTTCTAGACCTTAGTAAGGCTTTTGATACAGTGCATCATAGCCTGCTTCTCTCTTCTTTGAAGAATATAGACCTAGACTCAGTTTCTTTGCATTGGTTTACTGAGTACCTTGTAGGACGGTGTCAACAAACTAAGGCTGAGGGTGAGCTATCCCCACTCAAACCTCTACTTAGGGGAGTACCGCAAGGATCCATACTTGGCTCCTTACTATTCGCTATCTATGTTAATAACATTGATGAGTGTATTAACAAGGCCAACATACACCTGTTTGCTGATGACACAGTTGTATATATAAGTCGTCTGACACCTGAAGCCGCTTGTGCTGACCTCCAGGAGGAATTTAACCAGCTCCTCCATAAAAAACTCCTTCTAAATGCTAAAAAAACAAAAGCAATGTTGTTCTCGCCCTATAGCCGTGTGATGAATCCAGCCAGCTCTGGAGTGCTACCTCAGATTACCACAATTATTGGAGAGAAACTGGAGTTTGTCTCAAAGTTTAAATACCTAGGTGTATGGTTAGACCATAATCTATCATTCACTGAGTACGTCGAGGACCTTGTAAAGAAGTTAAGACAGAGGCTGGGGCTATTCTTTAGAATTAACCAGTTTTTTAATAGAGATGCAAAAGTGCACCTTGTCCAAACTACTTTTCTTTTGCTGATCGATTATGCAGATTTCCTTTATAGTCAGTGTCCCAAAGCCTCGCTTGCAAAGTTGGATATGCTTTACCACAGGGCCATCCGGTTTATTACTGGTCTCCCCATCTCTACCCATCATTGTTCCTTGTACAAAGCCATATGGTGGTCCTCTCTTTTGTTTAGGCGTAATAGAAATGCAGTCCTTTGGACTTATAGAGTCTTCTTGAAGCGGCTTCCACAATATACAGGTATAATAGACTGCTGCTCACTAAGTGAGCCAGGGACGTATGCCCTAAGAAGCGCATCCTACATCACATTATGTATCCCTAAGGCTTCCTCTCGCTATGGCAGAGTGGCTATTAGTTTCCTGTTGCCAACATTGTGGAACAAAGTACAAAAATTATTGAAATTAAGCTGCTTCTGCAGTATGAATGCCTTTAAATCTCTATGTGCTCGGTATGTGTGTGAGCCATGCAATTGCTACCCCAGCCCCTAATTTTAGTCCGAAGCATCAAGCTGCTGCCCTCTGTGTGTAGTTGAATTTATGATCGCTTGTAACCTTTGGTGACCTTAACTCTGTGAGCGTCTTATGCCTTAAATGTTTTTCCCCTCTAGAAATCCATGTTGGGTTATTATCTCTTCATGGCTTTCACAGCCGCTACACCTTGCTCACCCTGCTGTCTTTTACATATTGCTTAATCTGTGGCTCTTATTCCCCTACCCTGTACCATTTAACTGCCCTATTTCATCTTTGTATTCCCTTTCCACTGCATTCCACTCGTTATCACTTTCCTTTGTCCCCTGACTCTCTTCCCTGCCATAGACTAGCCCTTCAGGGGCTCCCTGCCCTTCAGGTGGGAGAAATGCGGATACCGGGTGGTTGTCACTTCCATAGCCGCCGCCTGAGACACCCAGACCGGACTCTTTACTAGCGAGGTGCGGCATTGCTGATACCTAGTCGGAACGCAAGCGCTTTTCTGCTCTGGCGTCTGATTGGCTCCTGCAGTCTGCTTCTGTGTCTCCCCCAATACTAAGCTAAAGTCTGATCTTCTGTCTAAAACTTGTGCAAAAAAGAGCTGTACTTACTTATTGCCTAACAGTTATGATCTCTATTTTTTCTGTTTAGAGTGTCTAGAGTTGGGACTCTGTTTGATTACACTTCTTTCTGAATTTCTGTGGTTGGGCCAGTCTTTAGGCATCAAGGAATACCCAACTCTGTTGTCCTGCTGTTTTGGTCCTCCCGGTGGTTCAGATGTTCCATTGTCCATAGCCCAGAACTTAATACCGACCCCTTCCTCCATCCCCTGCCAAGGATATGCTCTCCACGGGCTCCCTGCCCGTATGCTGGGGGAACCCCATTTGGCACAGTCTCACACACGATTAATATACAAGTTAGCCAGCCTTGGAGTGGGTCCCAAGGTGGTAGCCTGGATAAAAAACTGGCTGGATAACAGGACGAAAAGGGTAATAGTAAATGGAGTCCACAGTGACGAAAGGAGGGTAACTAGCAGGGTACCACAGGGTTTGGTACTGGGACCGGTCCTCTTTAATGTCTTTATAAGTGACATTGGATAGCACCTGGAAGGAAAGGTATATCTCTTTGCAGATGACACAAAGATCTGCAACAGAGTTGATACACAAGGTGGGGTGGAAAGGATGAAAAGAGACTTGGCAAGGTTGGAGGAATGGTCAAGTATCTGGCAACTCAGATTCAATGCAAAGAAGTGCAAGGTAATGCATCTGGGAAACAAAAACCCAGGGGAAGAGTACACAGTGGGGGGTGAGTTAATAACAACAACAAATATCAAAAGAGACCTAGGAGTAATTATGTCAGATGACCTAAAGTTGGGCAAGCAATGTGAGAAGGCAGTAAGGTGGGCTGGGGGAATACTGGGAGGCATAGGGAGAGGCATCAACAGTAGAAAACAGGAAGTTGTTATCCCTCTTTACAGACAGTTGGTGAGACCCTATCTAGAGTACTGCATGCAATTCTGGAGGACCCCATCTCTGCAAAAACATAGACAAAGTGGAGGCTGTTCAGAGGAGGGCAACCAAAATGGTGCAGGGTCTGCACCAGAAGACATATGAGGAGAGACGAAAGTAGCTTAATATGTATACCCTTGAGGAAAGGAGGGAGAGGGGGACATGATAGAAACTTTCAAGTATCTCAAGGGAATTAACAAAGTACAAGAGGGTAGCATCTTTCAGAAGAAGAGATGTGCAAGAACAAGGAGGCACAATTTGAAGATAGAGGGGGACGGCTCAGAGGTAATGTTAGAAAGTATTTTTTCACAGAGAGGGTTGTGGTTGCATGGAACAGCCTTCCTGAGGAGGTTGTGGAATCAGGAACAGTGGGAGAATTCAAGAATGTATGGGACAGGCATAAGGCAATTCTAGTTGGGGGTAGGAGGAAGTAAGCTGTTGATTAACTAACTAGAATCTGCAGCTTATCCATCAGGTAGGGAAATGGGCAGACTAGGTGGGCCAAGCGGTCCTTATCTGCCGTCAAATTCTATGTTTCTATGGGCGGTAGGCACTGCCTCTACTGCCACCTGAGAACCTAAGCTTGGACTCTCCATTAGCAAAGCATGGCATTAGCAGCCATCCAGTCGGAATGTGAGTGCTCTTCGGCGTTGGCTTCCGATTGGTTCCTGCAGTCTGCTTCTGTGTCCGTTCTAAACCAAGCATAAATCTGATTTCCATGCTGAAATTTGCCAAAAAAGAGCTGTAACTACTTTTCTCCTTGACTGTTAAGACCCTTATCCTTCTGTTTAGAGTGTTACATCTAGGGATACTGTGTGATTACACTACTTTTCAAATTCTGTGCTTGCGTCAGCTCCCTAGACGAGCAGCCCATCACTTCTCCCTACTGAAGTTCCTACTAAGCCTCATCTTATGTCCTCCTTAAATATTACAGAAGCACTCTGAACTGATATGACTGATGTAACATTGAGTACTTACTTGCATTAATTGTTTTTTTACTTGTCTTATTTGGCTGTATTGTAAATATCTCTGTTTGCATTGTACCATTTGACCTGGAGCTAACCAGGTCCATCTTGTAAATGAGCTTGCTCAACGATGTTTGCCTGGATAAATAAAGATTTTGATTGATTGGCAGTTGCAGCTCTGTCTTTTTATAAGTCCTTGCAACCCCCCTTCTTAACAAACATTCTGTTTTTTCTAAAATATTCTAGTATATTTCAGGCAGGTGTTGGCAGGAGCACAATGCCCCAGAACTGAGGCCCCATCTCCATAGCTTTTGCAAAAGGCTTAAAAATTGCACTAAGGTAACCGCTTGAGTTTCCTATAGCTTTTTGCAGACATCTCAGACTATAATTATATACATTTCTAAACAAAGGGATCCCCAATATCAGTTACATTTCCACACAATGATTTGCATATACTTTTATACCAGCATATATGCAAGGGAAGAAAAAGACAAACAGCAAGGGAAGACTGAGAGACAGTGAGGTGAAAATAATTGTGAGACTGTTGGCATGATCAAATCCTAGGTCTCACAGAATAGTTGGTTGCGCAACCAGAGAAGAGACAGGAAAAGAAAGAACAGAACAGATCCCTGCATTCAAACTCTCCATAACAACTGGAGCAGGGTCCTATTCAACCATGTCACACTCAGCCTGTTAAATTCCTTCATTCTAGGCCAGCAGAGGCTGGCCAGACACTTCCTCAGACTGCTCAGTCACATGGCCTCTATGACAGCAATAGTCCCAGGTGCCAGATTCCAGATGAGGGACATTCAGTATCACCTCAGGTCTCACTGGTCTCAGAAAAAGGATTCCTTTGCAAAGCTAGTGCCAGTCACAAGAACCCTTCTTTGGGCTGTAGACTGGTAGAAGGAAGCTGAAAACCTCAGGGTAGGGGTTCCTTTCCAGATTCAGCAACCCTCCAAGGTCCTGACAACAGATGTCTCCCTCCTAGGTAGGGGTGTTCACCTAGCGGACCAGTCCATAAGTGGCACCTGGACACCCAAAGAGTCCACATACCACCTCAGCCTCCTCAAACTCAGAGCAATGTTGTTGGCCATCAAGGCTTTTGCCCCACAGCTCAGAGGACAGGCTGTTCAGGTAAGAACAGACAATGTCACTGCCATGTTCTACATCAACAAGCAAGGGGGCACAAGGTCAACCAAACTCTGCACAGAGGTAGTGAGGATTTGGTATTTGGCTTACTCCTTGGACATGTCTCTGTTGTCCATTCATCCCCTGGGCAAGGACAACACTTTGGCAGATGCTCTAAGCTGCATCAGTCAGGATCACCATGAGTGGACCCTAAACAAGCAGGTCCTTGCCATAGTTTTCAGAAGGTGGGGGGTTCCAGACCTGGATCTATTTGCATCCAGCCTCAGCCACCAGCTACCACAGTACCTGCTGCAGGGCCCCCAGCACTGGGGACCATCCCAGTAGAATGATTCTGGACTGGGAAGGGAGGTTTCTATATGCATTTCCTCCCTTTCCTCTGATTTACAGGGTCCTTCTCAAGCTCGGGGCTCAGCCGGACACCATGATTCTGGAGGCCCCAAAATGGGCAAGGCAACCCTGGTATTCCCTTCCCTTCGCTTTGTCAATCAGGAAGCCCATTAAACCGCCAGCAACCCACAGTCTCCTGACTCTTCCCCAGACAGGGGTAGCATACCCCAACATCCAGTCTCTTCACCTCAAGGCCTGGTACTTAAGGAGTTAGTTTCCTGAATCCTGGTACTCTGAAGAAGTCCTGAAAATTCTGCGAATGGCTAAAAAAACCTTGCACTAGGAAGGCTTATGCTTTCAAGTGGAAAATGTTTGCTCTGTGGTGCAAGGATAGGGACATAGAGCCCTTATGGGCTACTCCTTCTACCTTCCTGCATTACCTAGTTCACCTCCAGGCAGAAGGCCATAAAGCTTTGCCCTTGAAAGTGCATCTGGTGGCCATCTTGGCTTATCTTTCCACTGTAAAAGAAAACTCTGTCTTTTTCACAGCCCATTTTCAAGAAGTTTTTCAAAGGTGTGCTGCACCATCTACCTCCTCTGAGAGAAGCTGTCCCACCATGGGACTTGAACCTCTGTATAGCCAAACTCATGGAGCCTCCTTTTGAGCCCATGGTGACAGCTGATCTCAAGTATGTAACCTGGAAATCTGTTTTCCTGGTTGACATCACCTCCACCAGAAGGATTTCGGGAGTTGCAGGCCCTTTGTACAGAACTTAACTACATCACTGCCCACAAGGACAAAGTAGTGCTTAGGACAAATAGGAAATTTCTGCCCAAGGTGGTTTTTGAGTTCCACATTAACTGGTCTATCGCCCTACTGGTCTTTTTCACAGACAAGTCCACCCCAAGTGAACGCAAACTACATAGTCTGCATGTGAAAAGTATTCTGATCTACTACTTGTAGCACACTAAGCAGTTCAGGAAGTTCCATACTCTGCTCTTTCTCACCTATGGTGAGGTAGGAAGAGGGAGACTGACTACCCAAGAGAACTATTTCCTGCTGGATTGTTTCTTGTATCCAGTTCTGTTACAGCAGAGCTGGTAAACAACCATCTCAGGGCCCACTCTACTAGGGGCACTGCTGCCACAGTGGCAGCTGCAAGGGATGTCCGTTTGCTTGGAGTTTGCAAAGTAGCCACTTGGAAAACTGTACATTCATTCACAAACCACTACTCTTTGGATGTACAGTCCAGATCTGATGCCAAATTTGGGAGAGCGGTGCTGCAGAGCCTGTTTCCTAAGTAGGTTTCTGTGCCCGCCTCCCAAGTGTACTGCTTTGTAGTCTGCACCTGTCAATACATGCTGAAGAATTCCTGGGGTAAGAAGAAAAAATTACTCCCCGTAGTAATGTAGTTTCTTCCAAGGGATTCTTCAACATTATTGACACTCCCACCTATCCTGCTCTACGAATGGCTCCATTGTTGTGTCTTAGCCAAATTTGTCTAGTTTTGCTGTTTCTTTCATTAACTTGTTTCTTAATAGTGGTTTGGAATTTGCAGTTGTTACATTAACAGTGTGTTTTCTTCTGGGCACAGTTTTTGCCCTTTTTTCAGTGTCAGAATAGTTCTGAGGTCCTTCAGCCTGACTGCAGGCAGCACTCCTCTCTCTCTCTTCTGATTGGCCAATGTTTCTGCTCATTTACATTGGCTCTTCCTCTCCGGGGCAGCTGAGCCCAGCTGGCGCACTGCACCTGTCAATAATGCTGAAGAATCCCTTGGAAGAAACAACATTACTACGGTGAATAATTTTTTTTCTTTTTTGACAACAAAAGCCTTTGTTTTTTTACTATCACACTCAAATAAGGCAGTTTACCATGTCTGTGAACAGTCTATTCAGAAATGTATTCTAACAGTGCTACTTGTATGAAAACTAACCCGTCCTTGTTATTTCTTTTTTATTTACACATGGGTTCATGTGGCATGAATAGTGATGCAAGTTTTGTGAAGTGAAACAGATCTGTTCAAACTGCATCTTTGAAAGATATGGTTGAGAATGATGTCAATCATCCTATCACTCATGTTATTAGTGGGAGGTGCTGATCATAGATTTCTTTCTTGGGGGAGGTAGTGATGAAGTGGTTAGATCACATACCTGAACCAGGTAATCACAGGTTCAAATTACTTGGCAACTACTACATCACAATGTGAACTTGAACAAGTTCCTTGATCTATGTGTTTCAGTGCTTGCAGGTTTAACATGGGTAACGGTCGACCCAATCAAACATAATATTGCCTTGCAGTTGGGCTAACCTGGGTAAAAATTCTATAAAAACAAAGCAAAAAAAACTATGCTATGAATAAAGACGTAGTCGCCATCTGTGTGATTCGTCTTTTGAAATAAAGGTGCTACATTATCTGGATATTCATGAATGTGAGAGGGCAGCAAGGAGGGCTGGGGGGATACTGGGATGCATAGGGAGAGGCATCACCAGTAGAAAACAAGAAGTTATTATCCCTCTGTACAAACAGCTGGTGAGACCACATCTGGAGTACTGCGTGCAGTTCTGGAGACCAATCTCCGCAAAGACATAGACAGGATGGAAGCTGTCCAGAGAGGGCAGTAAAATGGTGCAGGGTCTGCACCGGAAGACATATGAAGAGAGACTTAAGGAGCTTAATATGTATAGCCTCGAGGAAAGGAGGGAGAGGGGACATGATAGAAACTTTCAAGTACCTCAAGGGAATCAACAAAGTCCAAGAGGGTAGCATCTTTCAAAAAAAAGAGGTGTGCAAGAACAAGGGGGCACAATTTGAAGATAGAAGGGGGGGCTCAGAAGTAATTTAAGGAAGTATTTTTTCACAGAGAGGGTTGTGGATGTATGGAACAGCCTTCCAGAGGAGGTTGTGGAGTCAAAAACAGTGGTGGAATTCAAGCATGCATGGGACAGTCATAAGGCAATTCTAGGGGGTGGGGGTAGGAAGAAGTAGGCTGCTGGTTAACTAGGATCTGCAGCTTATCCATCAGGTAGGGAAATGGGCAGACTAGGTGGGCCAAGTGGTCCTTATCTGCCGTCAAATTCTATGTTTCTATGTTTCTATTCAGCTACCTGAAGGATATCAAAGACACTGGTGTTTTCTGCAGTCCATACGTTGCTCAGTTCCTTGATCTAAGGTTCAGTTTTACAATCATAGAAATCTGGTCGACCAGTATGAATTCAATTTAATTTTCTCTTACATTAATTCCTTTTATAGGTCGGCCTTGTTGGGAGGCAAAACTACTGGTACAGATCAGATATGGGAGAAAAGGGCATTCTACTAAGGGTCAAAGTGCTGTAGACCTAGTGGAGGGCAGCTGCAGCAGCTAGAAATTGAACCTGCCAGGCATAGCTGGTTTTAGGCACCTGCAGTCGCTGGGGGCCCCCTGCTTATGGGGGGACCTCAACCAGAGCAGTTTGTCTTATTATTTTTTACAAATTTATTATCTTCTTAAAACAGCAATTAAGGGCTGTGCAGCTTCTTCTGATGAGGCATCATGTAATAATACGTGGGTCTCCAGTCCTGCTCTGTTTTGCTAGGTAGATGTAGGAATGCTGTGATAATATCTGGGGTTAGATGCTGCTTCTCCTTTACTTGTATGGGACCCCTTGGCCCCACCAAAAATGTTACAAACCCGGCTACTATGGGATTTACAAATAATGCCTCAGATTTACTGTAGTTAATTTTATACCCAGATATTAAGATCTTGTAGGAGGGTGGGGTGGGGGCTATAATGGGTGCCCTAGGAAGGCACTGATCCTCGAGCAGACTCGATAGACCATAGGGCCTAATCTGCTGGCATTTTAGTATGTTAATATATTGAACCAGATTCACTAATGACCTTCATAATTATGTTTATTGATTTGTTTGGCTCTTTCAGGTGTAATAAAATATCACAGAGCAGGTATAATAAAATATCATCAGCATGTAGACCCAAAATCCCTCTGTTCCTTTATGATTTCTTATTAATATTGCTAAAAGACTTAATTATTATTGTTAAAAGTTCTGTAGCTAAAGCAAAGAGAAATGGGGATAAAGGACATCCCTGCCTTGTGTCTCTTTCTGATTTAAAGCTTTGTGAAGTTTCTTGATTTGTTAAAACTCTTGCCACTGTTTTCTTTTAGTATAAATTATTTTGATCCAGTTTGTAAAATTTGAGATCAAGTCTGCTTTTCCCATTATTTGAATTAAATAGGCCCACACCACCCAGTCAGAGGCCTTTTCTGAGTCATGAACTATGACTAATGCACCTTGCTGATTTTTCATAGCCAATATGCTTATTGCATTTCTGAAGTTATTATACTTTTTATTGCATTAAACAAATTCAGTTTGATCAGTATGTATAACTGAGAGTAATACATTTTCTAACCTGGATGCTAAACGTTTTGTATAAATTTCATAGTCCAAGTTCAGTGGGGAAATTGAATGGTATGAGGCACATAATTTTGGGTCTTTTCCTTCCTTTGGCAGAATTGTTATGTGTTTCTTGAAAACTGTCTTGAAGTATACTTCCTCTAAAGAAGGAATTAAAGAGTTCAGTCACACTGCAGTTAGTTCAGAGATAAGCATACTATAAAATTCTGCCGGTAGGCCGACCAAATTAGGCACCTTGCCCGTTTTTTTTTAATTTCCTTATTGCCATTACCACTTCTTTCCTTATTTATAGAATCATAGAGTCATATAAGTTTGTCAGCAGAAAAGGATCTTATTTTCCTATCTAGTCTGCCCTTTTTCCCTCCCCCTAGTTAGCCGAGACACAACCACCCCTCACCTCCCTTACATGTCCCCCCCATGTAGATTTCTGTCCCTTTTTTCCCATCAGGGTATCTATCCTTACCACTCTTGTTTAAACCCATGCATTTATCCCATGCAAATTTAAATCCCCCCCCCATTGATGCTTCAACCACCTACTCTGGTAGCCCATTCTAGGGACCTACCACCCTCTCAGTGAAGTAGTACCCCCTCTTATTATCTCTGAATTGACCACCCTCCAACTTCAGTCTGTGCCCCCTAGTTCTTAGATTGTCCTTCATTTTGAAGAGTCTCTCTTCCCTCACCTTATTAATTCTCTTCAGGTATTTAAAAGTTTCAATCATATCCCCCCCTTTCTTGGTTTCCAGTGGACACAGGTCCAGCTCTTCCATCCTCTCCTCATATGTCTTCTCCTGCATACCATGCACCATTTTAGTCGCTCTCCTCTGCACTCTCTCCATCCTACAGATATCCCTCTGTAGGTGTGGTCTCCAGAACGGAACCCCGCATTCTGGGTGGGGACGGACCATGGACTTGTATAGAGGCACTATCACCTCTGTTCTCCTGCTTGTGATACCCCACCCATTGCATGCCAGCATATCGCTTGCCTTCCCAACTGCTTTGTTGCACTGGTTTGCCACCTTAAGATACTCCGAAATAATTATTCCCATATCCCTCTCCTGCTCCGTAACCACAACAGTCTCTCTTCCTAGTGTGCATGTGGCCCTTGGATTCTTATGCTCTATGTGCATTATTCTGCACTTTTTGGCACTAAATTTCAGCTGCCAACTCTCCGATGACCCCTCCAGCTTTAACAGGTCCTCGCTCATGTTCTCCACCCCACCAGGTGTATCGACTCTATTGCAGATCTTTGTGCCATCTGCAAACAGACACACTTAACTATTCAGACTCTCCGCAATATCACCATTATAAATATTAAAAAGTATTGGCCCTAGTACAGACCCCTTATTGGTTCACGAAGTTTGTGTTTGTCTTCAGTGCTGATTTGTGAACTACTTAAGTTATTCATAATAGTTTGATTTATTTCTTTTATTTTTGATGTGTATAATTTTTCGTACTAGTTTTGAACTCCTAGGGCCCCATATTCAGAAGTGGCAGGCTGCTTCACACAAGTGCCTGTTGCGCATCCCAACTGCACCAGAACAAAAAATGGTATATTCAGAAGGTGCACCGTAAAATACGATCGCGCATGTGCAGCTGAATATCCCACACATGCATGATCATGCAGTGGGAGCTGTGCAGCACGGCAGGTGCCCAGAGCCCAGTGTGGAGCATATGGAAATGCGTGATATAAAGTCACTTGTGCAGCGTGCAGATTTACAATATTCAGCCTAGATATGCAGATGGCTCCATTGCACAGTCAGTGCCCAAACAGCACATTTGCATCTCAGTACTGCAGCCAAGCAGGCAGGTGAGAATGCATGGTTGTGTGTGGGTGGACAGCAGTGGCCTGAGTACAGTGCTACATACCCCCCAACCTTTAAGAACCCAAATATGTGCCAAGGTGTGTGACAGCTGGTCAGAATGTATGACACAGCATCACACATAACATTGCAAGCTTGGAAGATTATGGAAATAAGTGCACTAATGTTGCTAATGTGTGCTGATAACCTAGCGTCTCATAATATCCTACAATTCTGCATAACAGGCTCAGTGGTCATAATGCACTGTCACCCACTCTATGTTGGTCAGAGGGTGTCTGAGAGATAAGATGAGTGCCATATCCTGTCCTGTGTGACAGTTGAGAGGTTTGCAGTGCTACGACATTGGAAGGGTCCGGTGTCCTCGGGGCATGTCCTTGCCGTCCCAGGCCACAGGTGGTGCCACCCCTGCACCATGCTGCTCATGGTTGTGCACTGTCCACCACCAGTACACCACAGCAACCCAAACCCAGGGCATCTGTGGCAGTGTCACATTACAGGGATGTCATTGGTGACATATATGTGGTTACTGGTGGCGTGGGTCTGGCATGGGCGTGCTGTGTGCACCTGTGGTGTGCCACTGGGCTGTCCTTGTCCCATGCCATGCCGCCACCATTACCACCATGCATCCTGCTCACCATTGTCCCAGACGCCACCATAGGCACGTGCTTCCACCGGGTGGCACTCTGACGGCCACCTGAGTGCTGGCCATGGCACTTGATACATGTAGCTGTCTGCCCTGCTGGTGTGCTAGGTGTTCACCTGAGTGGCATGTGGAAGCTGGGCCTCCCCAACCTGGGTGTGGTGAGGGTGGTGGCTGACTGGGTGGTGCTGGTGGTGCCACCCACCAGCACCCAGCAGTTGCCTGGTGGGCAGGCACAGTGTGGCTGTGGCTTTGGATACAACTGTCCTGACATGACTGCTGTGTGTGGGTGCCTGGATCACATCCTGGTGCACCTCTGAGGGCTGTCTCAGGGTGATCTGTCTGCAGTTCTGAAGCCTGCCTGTAGGTGGCAGGCTGATGTAGGCCATCCCCTTTCATACCTAACTTTGTGCAGCACATTTATGTGATATGCGAGACATGCGCTGCACATTTTGGCTGAATATGCACTTGTGTGACATATTCAAGTGCCTGCCCCCTTTTTCTATGCAACATACATTATTTCTGCACAATCACGCATTCTGAAAAGCACGACGCATCTCTCCCTTTCAAATATCGCGCTTCTGCGTATTTTCTGAGATGCACCACATATCTCCATTTTGTGCTGCACATCTCCTTTGAATATGTGGGCCCTGGTTTTATATTGTGATGATTTTTTACAGTTTTGCCCTGGTTATTAAACTCTCTTATGGCTTGTTCTGTCTTTGCCTTCTGGAGTAATTAAGCTAATACCTTCCAATTTACCTGATTTTGCATAGTATTTAGCTCTTGTCTGAAGCAGTAGTCTCTCTTTTCTTTTATTCATTAGTGTAATATTGTCTTGCTTTAAACATTCCCACTGTTTAAGATCAGATTATGTCCTTGTATGTATGTATGTATGTACTTTATTTCTACTCTTTTAATTTCTTTCTCCAACAAGGTTATTTTTCCCCATCTCTCTTTATTCCTTTTACTTGTGTAGCTTGTTATTTGTCTCCTTTTAAGGCACCCCATATTATGTTTAAGGATAAATCGCTTGCAAATTAGACTGCAAGTACATACTTGTATCTTTCTTTATTATTTCCTGAAAATTAGTGTCCTTAATAAGCTGCGGATCCATTACCCAGTGCTTCTTTACCAGTGAGGTTGAGAATCATCTTCAAGGTGGGATTGCTCAGCTACAAAGCTCTATACGGGTCAGGCCCTAACTATCTTGAGTGACCTCTTGATCCCATCTGCCCTGTGTGCTCACTCTGCTCCACCACTGAGGGCCTCCTAGTGGATCCGATGGCCCGGTTGAAAACCTTGGGAGACCGTGCATTTAAGGTGGCAGGCCTGGCCCTCTAGAACTGGCTCCCAAGACCTTTGAGGGAGGGTCCGTCAGTGAAGGCTTTTAAGCAGGATCTGAAGGCACATCTATTTAGAGAAGCCTTTGGAAACTGGTTACAGTAATGTTTATTACTGAAGTGCTGCTATTTTATTAAGATGATTTTATGGAGTTTTATTGATTTATGGATTGTTTATTATATACCGCTATATTATGTTTGAATCATCTTTTTGTTCACTTTTCTTCACTGATGGTAAAGAGCCCAGAGTCTCCAGGATTGGGTGCTCAAGAAATAAATGTTTACTTACTTTACTTTTTTTACAAATCCCTTTTAATATGGCAATAATAGCAGATTGGTCAGATAACAGCACTCCCTTGTATGAGATCTCCGTGACAGTCTTGACTTAGAACCCGTGAGCCCGTCGTCATGTCTATTCTAGAATGGGTTTGATGCCTATTAGAAAAAGAGTATTCATGTACATTAGTGTTATTATTTTGCCACAGATCTAGTAAATACATTGCTTCCATTTTTTTCTACAATATTTTTTGTGGCTTTTGACAGAGTGGACTGTGGTCCTCTGTTATCCAATACTGGGGTTTAAGACTGTGTTGAAATCCCCAAATATTATATAATGCTCAGGGAACTTTGCCACTTGAAGGAGGAACTCTGAGGAAAAATTCTGGATGATCTTCCATCAGGACCATAACTGCTAGCTATGGTAATTTCTGTTGAGTTAATATTAGCACAACATATTATGAATCTTCCTCCTTGATCTTCATACACTTCTTTTAGATTTTTTCTTTTTTGAAAATTATATTGCTGTGATTCTAACTTTACTATTATAACTAGTGTGCAGACCTTCCACACCCCATAATTTCTTAAATTTCTCAAATTCAGTCTCAGTAAGGCAAGTTTCTTGCAAAGGCATCCAATTTTCTTTTTCTTAATATGACCTATTATTCTTTTCCTTCTGGAGTATTTGCTGTCCTTGTCAGATGCAGTGCGGCAGTACTCTTCTATCAAAGCGCACTTGGCTACTGTTTCAGCTTTCCATGTGCCTATTGATGGCCATTTGGTTGCTCAGCTAGAGGTGGCCCATACATTTTTGAGAGGCATTCTGCACTTGAAGTCTCCAATCTGCAGTCCAGTCCCAACTTAAGACTTTGGTTTTGTGTTGGAAGCTTACTTTGGCTCATTTTGAGCTAGCCGCGACTTGTGGCCTACCCTTGCTGTCTTGGAAAGCATTATTTTTAGTTGCTGTTACTTCTTCTTGAGGAATTTTAGAGCTTCAGGCTTTAATGTGTGAGCCTCCTTATTTGATTTTTTTCGAAGACGGGGTATCTCTGCATACAAATCCTAAGTTTTTACCATAGGTGGTGTCTGAGTTTACTTTGAATCAAACCATCCACCTGCCTGTTTATTTTCCTGAACATGCCAATCCAGGGGAAGCACTGCTCCATACTCTAGATGTACATAGAATATTCAGGTATTATATACACTGTACGAAGGACTGCAGGAAGTCCTCACAGCTTTTTGTTTCCATTGCCCCGTCTCTAAAAAGTGCCTGTCTAAATGGTTGGCTAACTGTATTACTTTCTGTTACAGGAAGTACAGCAAGGAACTTTATAGGGTTGTTTGTGGCCACTCAACTAGAGACATGGCCACTTCTATTGCCTGTTTCAAGAATGTGTCTGCTGCTGAACTTTGTGCAGCTGCCACCTGGAGTACTGTCCACACCTTCACTAAACATTACAGTCTGGAGATTGCCTCAAGGAAGATGGCAAGTTTTGGCCTAGCTGTACTTCAAGGTCTCCTTTCTTAGGCCTGTGGGCTCCAGCCACCCAGATTCTTATTGTCAGTACTGCTTGGTACTCATTCCATAACTGTGGTCTGATGAAAGAGATATCCCTGAAGAAGATGGAACAGGTATGTACTTACCATAACAGTAGATCTTGGAGAGAATCTCTTTCATCAGGCCATGCTGTCCCACCCTCCATCCCCCTAAGGATTTAAAGCACTGTAAATCCTGTCTTTCTCCAGAAAGGTCTGCCTCCTGCTTCCTGTCTCGCCTAGTAGGCAAAGTCGAAGGTTGTCTCCCGATTCCCTATATGGAGGTCCTCCGAGCATGATCTTCAGTAGGGAACTGAGGAGGGAAGGGGCCACCCGCATTTATATGGGGATGTGCCGACGTAGGGATGTCGTCATGGGCAGCCTCTAGTGAATTGATTGCAGAAATGTTCCGTGTGGTCCTAGTGCCTGGCAGTTATAGTTCCATAGGTGTGGCCTGATAAGAGATTCTCTCAAAGATCTGTTGATACTGTTAAGTATGTTACTGTTATTTCTTTTCTGCCCTTCCTTAAACTTGTTTTTTATTTTATAACACTACCTCAGTTAGGGTGGTTTCTTCTTTCTCTTCTCATAGTGTTTTTAATAGGTTAACTCTTCCTCTCTTCTGTACCTATTTCTGTACTTTTCTTCCTTACTGTTTGGTTTCAGCTAGCTTACCCTTTACTTAATGTAACTAGATGCTAATTTATTAAGAAAGCCTGCTGATTTAGTTAGATATGGCACCTAACATTACACACAAAATTTCATGACGTAACTTAATTAAAGAGGACCTTCCCCAGTCCTTTTAATATTCGTGCATAAAATTCCCCTTCCCACATTAATTCTTGTTTTATATTTCTGTAATGTTCTCTGCAATTAGTTTTTGCATTCTGAGCTGCTAAAAACTGTGTGGCACACCAGAGCTTCTACACTGAGTCTGGTGTTGCTGCAGACCTTGGACTGTGCTAGTGACATCACTATAAGGAGAAGGAGTGAATCACATTGTGCTGTACAGTGAAGATGCAGTAGGTTCACTAGGGAAAATTTCCATAACATGGTGTGCATACTATGTTCAGCATTGTTCCCCCTTCCCCAAGACACCCTGTTATCAATGCAATATACCAACTCCAGTGGTTAAGGACTGCCTTGTGTGTATGTCATTTTATAAAGTGGATTCATTTCATGCCTCAGTAGCAAAGCACAGGAAATTAGAGAGTTGTTGTAAGCTGAGACAGCTGACTGTCAGTTTTTTCATCTGTGTTAATGCCTTTGTAATCTGTACTCAGTAATGCCTCCCTGTATACCTCATAGTATTTTGTCACTGAAATATTGGATAGATATAGACACTCAGAATGTAGGCAAATGAGGGGCACTGGCCTTAAAGGAAAACTACATCCAAAACTTGAAAAAATGTATGCTGTGCAGAGTGTTTTAATTTGTATGTGAAGTTCTAGTGTTTCCTTCCTTCTGACTGGTATTAGGAGTTTTTGCTAACTTAGCCTGCTAGCTTTAGGGTAGTTTTACAACCCCTTGAGATCTCCATATCAAATAGCTTTATTGCATTTCTTTCTCCTACAATGCACCTTGTTTCATGTAAAGGTGATGTAGCAGAGACCATAAATCCAGCAGAAAGCATTGCATTACAATCAGTTCACAACAATAGAGATGGCTTTATTTTAAAATCTGTAGAATTCAGCTTGGTGACCGCTCTCATCCTAAACGTTTTACTGACCTAAAAACTTTGCTGCTGGTAATTTTTGTGCAGCTTGTAAAGCTTCCAAGATATTTAGTTTGTTTGGCATGTGTGTGCTGAATGTTGGGTCTCTCTTACATCACAGTCACATGAGACAAGATGCACTGTGGGAACAAGAAATACAATTACGCTATCAGGTATGAAGATCCCCAGGGGTCGTAAAACTAGCATAAAGCTAGCAGGCTAATTTGGGAAAAATTCCTAATACCAGTCAGAGGGAAGGAAACACTAGAACTTCACATACAAATTAAAACACTCTACACAACATGTATTTTTTCAAGTTTTGGTAATAGTTTTCCTTTAATAATGTGGGCTAAATTGTCCTACAGAGACACATTCAGAAAACTGGAAGCTAGTGACTTAACAGCACTCTACCCTTGATTACACCCTGGGCACTGGCTGAAAGGCCTAACAGTGGAGTGCTAATGATGACTACCATTGATGCTTTTGTCATTGAATTGCCAGATAACTGCAACTCTTGATGAGCTGCCAATCACACCAGGTCATTGGATCATAAAGACTAGAGACTACTACAGTAGGGACATTTTTATCTTCATTTTCAGCCAAGGAAAACCTGCACTATTCTAGATTGACGAGTAGAGAGTTAGCTACTCTAGTCCTAGTCAATTTTCACTAGGTCTTAGGCTAGTAAAATAATGTTAAACTCTGCCCCTACCTGTCATGGTAGCAGCGAACACATTACCAAACCGCAACAAAGCAATACCTAACAAAAGCTTTCACAGTTCTCAGTAAGGTTTTTTAAAAATCTTTTAAAAATCCCTTGACTCATTTGGCAATACTACTGTAGTACGTACACCAAGTTATGGAAGTTTTCTCTAGTGAAACTACTGCAACGTCATTGTACAGCACAGTGTGATTTACTCCTACTCCATATAATGACATCAGCAAGAGCCAGCAGCTGAATAACAAAGGCAAGTGCAGCAGGGCTAAAAAAAAATTCAAAATATGGAATGAAGAGTAAATCTTTGACTCAACTAACACATGCACACAGCATTTGAGGTACATTGCTACATAAAATGACTGTAAGACTTAACTTTTTGGACCATTGGGGAAGATCCTCTTTAAAGACAGTGCCCAGAGTACAAAGGCTGTATGGAGGGCCAGTGGCATGTTGGGGTGCATAGGAAGGGATATCACCAGCAGAAGGAGGGGGGTGGTGATACCACTATACAAAACACTGGTGAGGCCTCATCCGGAGTACTGTTTGCAGTTTTGGAGGCCACATCTTCGTAAGAACGTAGACAAGGTGGACGCAGTTCAGAGAAGGATGACTAAGATAGTGCAGGACCTTCCACAGAAGACTTATGAGGAGAGATTAAAATACCTCAATATGTATACACTGTTCAGAAGAGACCGAGGTGCAAAAAGGGGGGGTGGAGTGGCCCTTTATGTCAATGAAAATATCAAAGCTACAGAAATTTAGAATACACATAAGGAGCCAGAAGAACTGTGGGTTACCCTGGAAACAGGAAATAGGACAACCATACGAAGTGGTGTTGTCTACAGGCCTCCAGACCAGGGGTAGGACTTAGACGCATTACTGTTCGAAGACATACAAAACATGACAGCTAAAGGGGAGGTTCTGATAATGGGAGACTTCAACATGCCCGATACAGATTGGTCAATACCAGCAGGAACATCTGCCAGAACTAGACACATGGTGGATTCCCTGCAAGGGGAGGGCCTCAAACTGGTACAACAACCCACAAGAGACAGGGCTACCCTAGATCTAGTACTGACTAACAGGGAAAGGATCACAGATCTTCAGGTAGAAGGTCACCTGGGGGCCAGTGACCATCACATGGTATGGTTCAGTTTGGCCACTAGAACTAAATCATCCCATTCCAAGGCAAAAATGTGGGACTTCAGAGGAGCTGACTTTGATAAGATGGCCAACAGAGTTAAGCTAGCCCTGGCAAAAAGAAATACAGGTGAGGGGGTACAGGCAAATTGTGCAAGCATTAAGAATGCACTACTTGAAGCAACATCCCATTGTGTTAGAGAGAAAAGGAAGTGCAAAAGAAGAAGGAAACCACTTTGGTTCTCAAAAACAGTAACAGAAAAGGTCAGAGCCAAAAAGCTGGCCTTCAGGAAATATAAGGGAACGCAGCAGGATGAAAATAGGGAGGCATACCAAACTTCCCTAAGGGAAGCAGGGAAGGCATTAAGGCAGGCAAAGGCTCAAACCGAGGAAACACTAGCACAAACAGTAAAAGAAGGTGACAATACTTTCTATAGATACATTAGTGAAAGGAGAAAGTCCAGAGGGGGTATTGCTAAGATCAGAGGGGATAAGGGGGCATGTGAGAAGGAGGACCATGTAAAAGCATCTATCCTAAATAGATACTTCTGCTCAGTATTTACTAAAGAGAAGGTAGGGCAGGGCCCACAGCTCAGCACCATGGACACAGCGGGAGGGAGGTGTGCACTAGTCCCTTCACAAAAGAAAGGGTCCTACAAGAGCTTAATAAGCTCAGGGTGGACAAGGCAGTGGGACCTGATGGCATACATCCCAGGGTACTAAAGGAGCTAAGGGTGGAACAAGCAGAACCATTATCAGAACTGTTTAGTGAGTCTCAGAGCACAGGAGGGGTCCCGGAAGACTGGAGAAGGGCTCATGTGATCCTGCTCCACAAGAGTGGTAGCAGGGAGGAGGCAGGGAACTACAGACCAGTCAGTCTTACCTCAGTAATGGGCAAGACTATGGAGGCATTCCTTAAGGAAAGGATAGAGCAACACCTGGAATCCATAGGAGCACAGGATCCAAGACTGCATGGGTTTACAAAACGAAGGTCCTATCAAACCAATCTTATAAATTTCTTTGACTGGGTAACCAGAGTGGTGGACCAAGGGGGGGCAGTTGATGTCGCCTACCTTGACTTCAGCAAAGCTTTCAGTACTGTTCCACATAGAAGGTTGATTAATAAGCTGGGTAGGCTCGGGGTGGGTCAGAAGTTGGTCAGCTGGGTGGCAAACTGGTTGACTGGCAGAAAACAGAGAGTGGTGGTAAACAGTATAGAGTCAGAAGAGATGCAAGTCACAAGTGGGGTACATCATGGATCAGTCCTGAGGCCAGTCAGTCCTCTTCAATATCTTCATCAGTGACATTGCAGATGGACTGGAGGGTAAGGTTTGTCTGTTTTGCAGATGACTCCAAGATCTGCAGCAGAGTAGATGATCCAGATGGGGTGGTCAGAATGAGAAGAGATCTTGATAAACTGGCAAAATGGTCGGAAGAGTGGCAACTGGGGTTTAACGCAAAGAAGTGCAAGATCATGCACATAGCAAAGAGAAACTCTGAAGCCACCTATAGGTTGGGAGGGGAGTTGCTGGAAGTCACAACAGAAGAGAGACTTGGGCATCATCATCACCGATGACCTGAAATCATCCAAGCAGACCACTAAAGCAGTAGGTAAGGCTAGGGGGATGTTGGGGTGTATTAGTAGGGGTATCACAAGTCGGAAGAGGGAGGTAATAATCCCTCTTTAAAAGACACTGGTTAGGCTGTATCTGGAGTACTGCATGGAGTATTGGAGGCTGCACCTTCACAAGGTCATTAACCAAAATGATGCAGGGACTGCATCAGAAAACATATGAGGACAGATTAACAGAGCTCAATATGTATACTCTAGAGCAAAGGAGGGAGAGAGGTGATATGATCGAAACATTCAAACACCTTAAGGGCATTAACAAAGTGAAAGAGTCTAACATGTTTCAATATAAGAAAAATAGCAGGACAAGAGGACACAGCATGAGATTAGAGGGAGACCGATTAAGGGGTAATGTGAGGAGTTATTTTTCACAGAAAGGGTGGTGGATGCATGGAACGGCCTACCTCAGGAAGTGGTGGATATGAATACAGTGCAGGGCTTCAAACAGGCATGTGATAGGCATAAGGGAGCAATACAGATGAGTATGAATAGATGGACCATTGACAGAGCAAAGGCTGATGGCACATTCATAAGATAGAAAAAGAAATGGGCAGACTGGATGGACCTTTGGTCCTTATCTGCCGTCATCTTCTATGTTTTTATGAGAGGAGGGAACGGGAAGACATGCTAGAAACCTTCAAGTATCTTAGGGGCATAAACAAGGTACAAATGGAAGACATCTTTCAGTACAGAAGAGGTACAAGAACAAGGGGCACAATATGAGATTGGAGGGGGGCAGGATAAGGGGTAATGTGAGGAAGTTCTTTTCACAGAAAAGGTGGTGGATGCATGGAATAGCCTGCCCCATGAGGTTGTAGGAGTGAGCACAGTGGTGGGATTCAAACATGCATGGGATAGGCATAAGGAAACCCTAGAGGTGGGAAGGAGAAGCTAAAGCTGATGACCAAGTAGGGTCAGTGGCAGGTGATGCAGATAGGGTATACAGGCAGACTGGATGGGCCTAGCGATCCTAACTGCCATCAGTTCTATGTTTCTATGACCCTAAAACTTACCCATTACCTAAACAAGTACACCCAGCATCAATTTACCATCAGTCACTGAACACAGAATGTCCTACTATTGAAATAATTAACGTGTCAGTAGAAATATGCCTTTTAACCCCCTTTAACTTTTCACCAAATTAATACTACTTTTAACCCCCCCTTCAGATTAATCCTCCTGTAGTAGTACTACTATGTAAAGTGATTTATGGAAGTTCCCCAAATGCCTTTTTCACATAGTATGCCATTGCCAGCCATGCTTCCAATGTTGAAGCTGCAATATGTTATGTGAAAAAATCTGCCATAATCATTTTTGTTTCTATCAATGCTTTGTTTCTGGCTGACCTCCAGTTTTCTCTGAGTGCTAGCCTGTGGCCGCACCCCCGGAATGATGTCATGCAAGGGAACCGTCAATCAGTTTCACTGGATGCACTGTCTATTGAAGAGGGAAATTTTGGTAATGGTTACTGTCACAAATGCACTCTGCAGGAGAGGCCCTCTGCTCCCACAGTGCCAATCTCAGAGTGCAATAGTGTGGACAGGTAACAGACAGGGTAACCCTCCTGTCTGCTTTGGGTCCGAATCACCTTTAGCCTTGAGTTCTGGAGGGATTCAAACTGTGAACCTTATGTTCGCATACTCAAATGTACAGGCTCAGATAATATTCTCTCCAGAGGGATGCAATATATCTTTCACCTAAGGGCACCTAACCAGGTATCTAAAATGAACCCTTTTTAACTCTCTATAAAAGACCTAGGTGTTTCTTACCTTATTAAGCAAGCTCAGTAACACAATCAAGCTTTTCAACAGCTGTCAGACTTAAAGACAGGTACCTCACATGCAAAAAGAAAATGAGAAGACACCCAGGCAGTATTTCAAAGAAAAGGTTGTTTACTAAAATATGATAAAAATAGGTAAAATTAAACACAGAACAATATATCATACATCTTACAATCATGTGAAACAAGAAGGAAGTTACAGAACAAAACACTCCTACCTCAAAGACTTAATTTCTTTTATCTAAGTATTACCTTGTAAGTGCTGTTTAAGTTAGAGAACTTCTGTCTCACAGCCCGAAAATCATGCGTCACATATCCCAGATACAGGATTCATTTTCAAGATCCCCCTCCCCAACCTCTTTTGGTGAGTCACCTAGCTCCTCCCTTAGAATCAATTTCTGACATAGTTATCCCTGAGGATGTAAGTCATTACTTTGAAAAATTTGCAACTAACTATTTCCCAAATATGACAGCCTTTAATCAAACATTTATCTTTGAAGTCCCTCTGCTGATTTCCTGGTGCTAATGTGATCTGAGTGTTTTACAACTCTTCACACACTTCTGGCTATGTGCTAAAATGAGGGGAACCAGCCCAGTTACCTTTCTTCCTGCAACGTCATAAAACTCAGATTTAGTTTCAACTTCAGAAGCATGGGCAGGTCATAAAAGGTAATAAAATGCCCTTCTGGAAGGATGTCTTAATTAAATTATTCTTCTGGTCAGTTTACTGACATCCTGTGGTTTCAGCTACTGACATTGAAAGTTAAAGGCCAAATCTCTCGTATACTGACATTTCATACACAGACCAATTATTTATAATAGAAATATCATACAGGTAATCAGAACACTGGCAGAGCGTCACAGTTACAACAGAAGAACAGTTAATATGCTGATTTACATACAGCAACAAGGATCCTGGGTAGATTATAAAGTTGACTTAAATGTTCCTTACTTAGTGGTGCAGTCTCCTGTTTTGGTAGTGGTGACTACAGTATAGCACCTAGAATGTAGGTGTATGTAGCAAGCCATTTGTTTTCCTTTTTCCTTAATGTGAGGTGCAGTCTCTTATTTATGTAGTGGGTACAACAATATCACATCTCATATGTTTATTTCAAAATGAAGCATTATGTATAGAGAGTCTAGCTGACAAGATTTGTTTACTGAGAGATCTAGTCTCCTATTTCTGTAGTGAGTACAGAAATATAATAACCTGTATACTGATTTACATAGTGAGGCATTGTGGGTACAGTAAATAGCTGATTTTTTTCTATTTCCCTAATCAAAGTGCAGTCCCCTATTTCGGTAGTGTTTACAGCAGTACAGTCTGTAGAAAAGCTTCTGGAAAAATGTTTTGTGATGCAGGTAGGCCAAAAAGATTATTTGCCATTCTGTGTAGATGGTGTTGCACTTTTACTGCCTGCTAGTGAAGTGACAGTTCTGAAATGACAGTTCCTGTCAAAATGTGGGAGTGTAATGTTACTTTTCTGTTTTTATGTTACAGGGCTTGAATGGCTGTAAGTAGTTCAGGATTGTAATTATGAGTCAATAATTACATGGCTCTGGGCTGCTTTCAGCCAGTCAAATCACTAGAATTTTTCTACATGTCATGATGCTAGATACAACTACTTGCAAACAATGTAATGAGTCCACTAAAAACTGGCAGTGTCCCTTTAATATAAATTTGCTTCCCTTGCGTGATGTAAAAGTTGGGGGTTGGAAAAAAAGAGGCAGGGCTATGCAAATGAAACTGAGAACAGAAACAAAAGGATTTTTTTTCATGGAAAACAGTACTTTTTGGCAGTTTGAATGGTAGGAGACTGATTCACAACTCCCACAGATTATTATGCCCATTTGCTATGGCAACCTTCCATAAATCACTTTAACCACTGAATTACTTACTATGCTAGTGGAGTTGATGCCGGCTGCTGCCATATGTAAAGTTCAGAAACATACATTTACTTTTCAGTATACTTAATTAATACCACAGTGCAGTGTAGAGTGTCACACCAGGGGTACAGTGTCTCCTGCTGACTGCAACCTTGCACTGTCACCCCAGTGTGTTACCCTTAAGCTATGGCCCTTTAGCTCAAGGACTGCAGCGGAGGGGCGCTAGGCCGAAGCTCAGCAGTACTGTGTGCTGGCTACACTCCCTTTCCTTGCTGACTCTCGATTGTAGCACCACAGCAAGAGGCAGAGTTTGATCCAGGAGCCATGCTACCTGCAGATCTCAAGCAGGCAAACACAGCAGGATTAGTCACAGAAAAAGTTCTTTGTTTAAAGCCTCCTATTCGAGCCCAGCTGGCCCTGACTCTTCCCTACCGTGGAACAGCTGACTGCTAAACTTGGAACCCTGCAGCTGTTTCAGAAGTCACTGATGCGCTGCAGGCCACGTCCCCCTCTCCATGGTGATTCCTGATTGAAGCACCACAGCAAAGGGCAGAGTTTAGTCCAGGAGGCTTGTTACCTGCAGATCTCAGGCATGGAAGCATGACAGGATCAGTCACAGAAAAAGTTCTTTAAATCCTGCTGTTTGAGCCTGATTGGCCCTGACTCTTCCCTGCCCCGGAACAGCTCTGAGTGCTAAACTCCGAACCCTGCGAGTGTTTCAAAAGTCACTGATGGGCTACAGGCCACAACCACTTCTCCCTTCTTTATTTATTTAGTTTTTGTTTACTGGGTGGGTGTGCTAGCCATAGCAATGACCATTCAAACAACTTGAAGTCTTGCTGTATTCTGACTATTGCAGTTAGCCCCAGCACTCAAACTGCCCCGGAGAGTAGAGGGTTAATTTTCTATGCAGAGCATAGAACGTTGAGCTTAAGCTCTGTTCAAACCTCTGTCTGCTGCACTTTGAAGCGCAACTGTCAGATTCTTTACTCCGCCTAACTGAATGGCCGCGCCGGAGATTTCTCCTTTGCTCACGGTTCGTAAGTCAGTTAAAGTCCTTGGTTTTACCGATTATTTTTCGCAAGTTTCGGTTCAGATCTCTATCTGTGGTACAGTAAGTACTAGGTAGTGAACTAGACATAGTAAACTTGTGGAAATTGTAAAAATAGATTTTTTGACCAGTTCGCCTGAACCGGCCGTTTAGTGATTTATATATTCTGTCTATCAGTTTAAAAAAAAAATGCATTTTCTTGTGTTTTTTCCCAATACCCATGACAGGGTTAGAAACCGATAAGGGTGTCTTACCTGCCTGGTTGTTTGCCATAAAAAGGGAAAGTTTGTGGTTAGGATGGCTATGTCTGAGAAACCCAAAAGAAAAACCGGGCCCACTGGGTTTCAACACTGCAGTGTGTGTGTGTGTGTGTGGGGAGGTCTTTGCTAAGGCTGATCCCCACACCACCTGTGTTTATTGTCTGGGATTTGACCACCTTGATTCAAACTGCCAAATCTGTAAAAATTCCCTTAAGTCTACCCTGGAAAAAAGATTAGGTAGGCTCAGTGTTAAGGAGGACGTGAAGTCCACTGACCCGGATGGCCAGCCCTGTCGGTTCCAACAGAACCTAAGGGAGTGCCCTCTGACCAGGGCGATGCTTCTGGCAAGAGGAGAGCCAATCCTGAGGGACTGATTCCTACAAAAAGAAAAAGAAAAGAAAAATTGTCCGGTTCGGTTCCAGAGACCCATTTTCTGACCGCTGAAGAGATTGCCAATGCGATAAGGATTGTAGAATTGCTTCGTCCAGTTCCGTCTGATCCAGCACCTTCTGGCAGGTGCTCGGTTCAGTCGGTCCTCCGGTTCAAGATTATGCCCCTGAAGATTTCTATGAACCAGATTTAGAGGGGGATGAAGATTATGATGATGACGATGGTGTGGGAGGTCTGGTTGAGCCCATCTCCCCAGACAGGCCTTCAAACAACATGAAGTCTTGCTATATTATGACATATGCAGTTTGTCCCAGCCTTAGAACTGCTCCGGAGGTGAAAGAGTTAACTTCCATGCCAGGCATGGAATCTGGAGCGCGAGCTCGGTTAGAAAAACTCTGTCTGTTTATCTTCAAACTGAAACTGTCAGATTCTTTACTCCGCCTCACTGAACAGTCGCTCCGGAGATTCCTCCTACTGCTCTGTTCATTTCTCGGTTAAAAAGTGTTTTTTCTCAGTTAAATAAACCGCGATTATATTTATTTTAACCGCAAACCGGTCGGTTCAAGCTCTGTCTGTGGTATCGTAAGTAATAGACAGGTTTTCCTTTTCTGTGTGGAACTTGTAAATGTGATTATCGGTTCGGTTTGAACCAATCAGGTTGCTTTTAAAACTTGTTTTAAAACTTATTCTAATACATTTAGAGTGCGGTTCCCCGGTTCTTATCAGTTCTAAAAAAAACGGATTTCATTACGTTTTTTTCCACGACCCGTGACACGGTTGGGAACCAATAAGGGTGTCTTGCCTAGCATTTGCCGGAAAAGGGCAAGTTTTTGGTTAGGCTGGCATTATGTCTGAGAAACCCAAAAGAAAAACCGGGCCCGCTGGGTTTCAACACTGTAGTGTCTGTGGGGAAGCCTTTGCCAAGGCTGACCCACACACCACATGTATTTATTGTCTGGGGTTTGACCACCTCAATGCAGACTGCCAGATTTGCAAGAATTTCCCTGCAGGTACCCTGGATAAGAGAGTTGGTAGGCTCAGGGAACGAGAGGCCAAAAAGTCCGCTGACCCGGATGGCCAGCCCGGTTCGGTGCCAACCGAACCGGAGGGAGTGCCCTCTGACCAGGGCGAGACTTCCTCGGGGCAAACGAAGAGCTGACTCAGAGGAGCCAGTTCCAGCAAAGAGGACTAGAAAATCAGCAGGTGTGGAGCCAAAATTTCCTTCTCCAACTGCTGCAGAGATAGCCAAAGCGATCCAAATTGTCCAGTCGCTTTCCCTGGTTCTGTCCGAACCGCCACTATCGGGTAAACGGTCGGTTCGGTCGGTTCCACCGGTTCAAGAATATGATATAGAGGAGTTTTATGAACCGGAGGAGGGGGAGAAGGATTATGAACAGTGTGAATGTGATTTTGAAAGTCTGGATGTGCCCATTGAACCGGACATCTCCCCAGACAGACCTTCAGGAGAGTCTCCCCCTAGGCTTTCTGAGTCCCCTTCTCATTTTCTGTTTTATAAAAAAGTTGCTGAAACTCTCCAGCTCCCTTTGGAAGAAGCTGTGGATGAACAAGAGGAGCCTGACTATGTGGAAATGATGGATATCCCAGAGTCCAGGAGATTGTCCATTCCTTTACATAAATCCTTTAGGAAACAAACAATAAAAATTTTAAAAGCTCCTAATTCTTTACCTCCTGTGGATAAAAAAGATGGACAGGAGGTACACTTTGTCAGGTCCTGATACAGTTTCTTTCACAGCAATGCAGCCATGTGGGGGTAGTGCAGGCTGCAGCCTGTGATAAGGCTAATATTCCCCTGGCCTCACACCCTCCTGACAAGGACTCCTGGAGGATTGATGCCATGTTTAAGAAACAATACATGGCAGCATCCTTGGGACTCAGACAGGCAAATTATATGGCCTATGTTGCAAGATACCAGAAATCCAGATGGGATACTGTTATGGCTTTAGCGAAACAGGCCCCTGGCCAGCTTGCCAAGGAGCTGGAACAGGTGGCTGCTGATGGTATTGAGGCATCCAAGGTGCAATTCCATGCTGCAGTGGATTCTAATGACGTATCTTCAAGAGTCATGGCTACATCTGTGGCTTTTCGTAGAATGGCTTGGCTCAGGTGTACTAGTCTGTCACAGGATACCCAGGCTAAGGCCATGGATTTTCCTGTTGTGGGAAATTCTCTGTTTGGGGAGCAGACAGAGAATTACATGAAGAAAGAAAATGGATGAATATAGGACCACTTATAGGAGTGCACAGGCCAAGGAAAGGCAAGCCACTCCTCAGAGGCAGCCCGGCAGGGGCAGGCCCTTTCACAGGCCTTTTTACCAAGCCCAGGCCTCCTCTTCAGCTTATGCCCAGAGGGGGTTCTTCAGAGGGAGAGGCAGACGGGGTACGAGCAGGCCTGCTCCCACCCCTCACCCTAAAGTCCCTGCCAAACAGGCACCCTGATGGGATGCCCAGGGTCGATTCTCCATTACCTGTAGGGGGCAGGCTGGCTTACTTCCTCCAGGACTGGGAGTCTTTAACATCAGACAAGTAGGTCCTGGAGGTAGTAAGCCAGGGACTGGTTCTCAGCTTCAAAAAATTTCCAAAGATGAGAATCAGATCTTTTCCACCTGCAAATCCACTGGAGACTCTTGCTTTGGAAACAGAAGTCTCAACCCTCCTGGCTCTCAGAGCTGTGGAAAGGGTTCCTCCCCTGCACCAGGGCAAAGGACTGTACTCCAGGTACTTTCTTACACCAAAAAAGACAGGAGAATGGCGGCCCATCCTGGATCTAAGATATCTGAACAAGCACCTTTTAAAACCAAAATTCAAAATGGTGACTCTGGGAATGATTTTACCTCCCTAAGGCCAGGGACTGGCTAGCTTCCCTGGACCTCAAGGATGCCTACTTCATGTTCTCATCAGAAGCTCCCACTGAAAGTACCTCAGATTCGAACTGCCCTCAGGCCATTACCAGTTCAGAGCAATGCCCTTCGGCCTTACCTCTGCCCCAAGGGTATTCACAAAATGCCTGGCAGTAGCAGTTGCTCACTTAAGAAGGCAAAAGATTGCCATCTTTCCCTACCTAGACGACTGGCTCATAGTGGGTCAGTCTCCCAGACCAAGTCAAATCACACCTTCAGGTTACCCAGCAGCTGCTTACCTCTCTAGGTTTTCTTCTCAGTCTCCCAAAGTCAGTTTTAGAACCTGTCCAGCTACTCACCTTCATAGGCGCAGAACTGGACACAAAGCAGGCCAGAGCCTTCCTTCCTCTCTCTAGAAAGGGTAAGGACCCTGGTGGCCCTGGCCTCCTCCTTCACTCTGCAGGTCTCTCGACCAGCAAGGCATTTTCTACAGCTCCTAGGACACATGGCTGCTTCCACAGCTGTAGTGCAAGGAGCAAGATTTCAGATGAGGGACATTCAGTTCCATTTGAGAGCCTTCTGGTCTCAAAGGAGAGATCCCCTAACCAAGTTGATCCCAGTAACTCAAACCCTGATCCAGGCTCTGCAGTGGTGGCAGTATCAGAGCAATCTGAGACAGGGGGTTCCTTTCATCCCTCAATCTCACTCCTTGACCCTTACTACAGATGCGTCCCTTTTGGGATGGGGAGCTCACATGGGCGACCTCTCCACCCAGGGATTGTGGTCCCTCAGGAATCTCTGCTCCACATCAATCTGTTGGAACTCAGAGCCGTTTTCTAGCACTTCAGGTTTTTCTGCATCTGTTCAGAACAAAGTGGTACAAGTCAGAACAGACAACACCACTACAATGTGGTACATCAACAAACAAGGGGCACTCGGTCTTGACCTTGTGCACGAGGCAATGAAGTTGTTGTCTCTGGCTTATTCCCTGAACGCCTCCCTCATAGCAGTTCACCTCCCAGGCAAGGACAATGTCCTGGCAGATGCTCTCAGCAGGATTTCCCAGGGCCATCACAAATGGTCACTGGATTCCCTAGTACTGGGTTAGTTTTTGCCAGATGGGGCACCCCTCAGATAGATCTTTTTGCAGCCCCAGACAATCACCAACTTCCGCTTTTTTGTTGCAGGCCCCCAGTGTTGGGTTCAGTCCCCCTGGATGCCTTCCTTCTCGATTGGAAAGGGAAGTTCGTCTATGCCTTTCCCCCCTTCCCTCTCCTGTTCAAGGTGCTAGTCAGAATCAGATCTCAACTTTGCAAGATGATTCTGATTGCTCCAGATTGGGCCAGACAGCCCTGGTACCCACTCCTTCTGTCCTTAGCAGTCCATCTTCCCCTGTGTCTCCCCAGGAACCACAATTTGTTAACCTGTGCCCAGGGGAGAGTTTGGTATCTGAGTCTCAAATCCCTCAACCTCAAGGCCTGGCTCTTGAGGAGTTAGAGTTTGCTGACCTACACCTTTCTCAAGGTGTGCTTGAAATCTTGAAAGCTTCTAGGAAGCCTTCCACCAGGGCTACTTATAACTCTAAATGGAAAAGGTTTTCCATATGGTGCTCTGGGAAACATATTTCCTCAGAATCTGCTGATTTGCCCACAGTTTTGGACTATATGGTCCATCTAAATACTTTGGGGCTGAGGCCAGCTACCCTGAACGTGCATTTGGCAGCTGTCTCTGCTTTTATCTCACTAGGAAAGCCCTCTTCTCTTTCTGCTCACCCTGTATTTTCCAAGTTTTTCAAGGGATTGCTTCACACCAATCCACCATTCAGGGACCCGGCCCCTGCCTGGGATCTTAATGTTTGCATTGCTCAGCTGATGCAACCCCCCTTTGAACCTTTGTCTTCAGCACAGCTTAAGTACTTGACTTGGAAAACTGTGTTTCTAGTAGCCATCACTTCTGCCAGGCGCAAAAGTGAATTACAAGCTTTGTCAATGGAGACTGACTTTATCTCCTTTCACAGAGATAAGGTAGTCCTCAGGACTAACAGGAAGTTCTTGCCTAAGGTGGTTTCAGATTTCCACCTTAATCAATCTATATCTCTTCCAGTGTACTTCACTGACCATTCCTCCTCTGTGAGAGGAGGCTACACAGTTTAGATGTTAGGGCCCTTGGTTACTACATGAGAACGACTAAGGGTCACAGGTTTGACTCCCTCCAACTTTTCCTTACTTATGGTGAGGTTGGGAAAGGGAAACCTGCCACTAAGAGATCCATTGCCAGGTGGATTGTCTCTTGTATCCAATTTTGCTATCAAAAACTGGGTAAGGTTCCCCCTTCAGGCCTGAGGGCTCACTCTACCAGAGGTACAGCTGCGTCCCTAGCTGCGGCCAGGGACATCCCTATCTTAGAGATATGTCAAGCAGCTACTTGGAAAACTGTACACACTTTCACCAAGCATTACTCCCTGGACATCCAGGCCAGGAGGGATGCTCGGTTTGGCACAGCTGTGCTTCAGAGCCTATTTCCTAAGTAGGTTCTGTCCCTCCTCCATGGAGGTACTGCTGTGTAGTGCATATGTCATAATATAGCAAGACTTCATGTTGTTTGAAGAAAAATTACTCACCTTAGTAATGTTGTTTCTTCTAATGGAGTCTTGCTATATTATGACCTCCCCTAACCTGCCCTCAGAACCTCTACTCTTGGGATGGGGTGGGCAGTCCAGTGTTAACACTTATTGATGCCCATCTTGTGTTCTTCACCCTCTTTTTGGGGTGTTTGGGTGTTATTTTATCTTATCTTATTTTCTGGGTCCCTGACTTGAGTCTTGGTGTTGGGACCAGGAAAATGTACTAATATTTTAGTAGCCAGTTGGCTAGTGTAGGTTTACAGCTTCCACACAGAACCTTAGTGAGTTTTGCTCGTAAAGATCTGACAGTTTCAGTTTGAAGATAAACAGACATAGTTTTTCTAACCGAGCTCGCGCTCCAGATTCCATGCCTGGCATGGAAGTTAACTCTTTCACCTCCGGAGCAGTTCTAAGGCTGGGACAAACTGCATATGTCATAATATAGCAAGACTCCATTAGAAGAAACAACATTACTGAGGTGAGTAATTTTTTCTTCTGGTGTTTCCCCTCCTAGGTTTTCTGAGTCCCCTTCCCACTACACGTTTTACAGGAAAGTGGCAGAAACCCTCCAGCTCCCTGTGGAAGAAGCTATAGAGGAACAAGAGGATCCTGATTATGTGGAGATGATGGACATCCTAGAGTCCATGAGACTGTCTATTCCCCTTCACAAGTCTTTTTGGGAAAGAGACACAAAAGATTTTAAAAACTCCAAATTCTGTACTTCCTGTCGACAGAAGGATGGACAAAAGGTACACCTTATCAGGTTCTGGTACAGAGTACTTGTGTTAACAATGCAGCCATGTTGGGGTTGTGCAGGCTGCAGCCTGTGATAAGGCTAATATACCCTTGGCTTCACACCCACAGATAAAGATTCTAGGAAGCTGGATGCCACAGCAAAGAAACAGTACATGGCATCCGCTTTGGGACTCAGGCAGGCTAATTATATGGCCTATGCAGCCAGGTAACAGACGTCCAGGTGGGATACTGTATTGGCACTGGCTAAGTAGGCCTCCCCCCAGCTAGCCTTGGAGCTGGAGGGGGTGGCTGCTGATGGGATTGAGGCATCTAAGGCACAGTTCCATGCTGCTGTGGACTCCTATGATGTGTTCTCTAGAGTCGTAGCTACATCTGTGGCTCTTCGGAGAATGGCTTGGCTCAGATGTACTTGTCTCTCACAGGAAACCCAGGCTAAGGCCATGGATTTCCCTGTGGTGGGTAATTCTCTGGGGAGCAGACAGAGAATTACATGAAAAGATGGATGAGTATAGGACCACCTATAGGGGTGCACAGGCCAAGGAAAGGCAGGCAACTCCTCAAAGGCAGCAGGCTAGGGGCAGGCCTTTTCATAGGCCTTTCTACTAAGCACAGGCCTCTTCTCCCTTTCCTCAGAGGGGGTTCTTCAGAGGGAGTGGCAGAATGGGGATGAGCAGGGCTGCATCTGTCCATCAACCTAAGGCTCCTGCCAAGCAGACACCCTGATGTGTCAGCCCGGGTTGACTCCCCCATTCCTGTAGGAGACAGGCTGGCTTACTTCGTCTAGGACTGGATGTCTTCTACCTCAGACAAGTGGGTCCTGGAGGTGGTAAGCCAGGGACTGGTTCTCAGCTTCAAGAAATTTCCAAAGCTGAGGGCCAGATCTTTTCCACCTGCAAGCATCTCTGAAACCATTGCCCAAGAGGCAGAGGTTTCATCTCTACTGGCTCTAAAGGCTGTAGAGAGAGTTCCTACATTGCACAGGGGCAAAGGTCTGTACACCAGGTACTTTCTACCCCAAAAGACAGGGAGGTGACCCATCGAGACTTAAGATACCTGAACAAACATCTTTTAAAACCAAAATTCAAAATGGTGACTCTGGGAATAATCCTTCCCTCTCTAAGGCCAGGGGACTGGCTAGCCTCCCTGGACTTAAAGATGCCTACTTTCACATTCCCATCAGGTGCTCCCACAGAAAGTACCTCAGGTTGAGTGCCTTCAGGCCATTATCAGTTCAAAGCTATGCCCTTCGGCCTGACATCAGCTCCAAGGGTATTCACAAAATGCCTAACAGTAGTAGTGGCCTTTTTAAGAAGGAAAAATATTTCCATATTTTTATACCTGGATGACTGGCTCATTGTAGGTCAGTCCCCAGACCAAGTCAAGTCAGACCTTCAAGTGACTCAGCAGGTGCTCAGTTCCTTAGGAATCCTTCCCAATCTTCCCAAGTCAGTTCTCGAGCCTGTACAGCTCCTCACCTTCATAGGGGCAGAGTTGGATACAGTCAAAGCAAGAGCTTTTTCTTCCCCTGGAAAGGGCAAGAGCTATTGTAGAGCTGGCTTATTCATTCCACTTTCTGGTCTCTCGGCCAGCAAGGCACTTCCTTCAACTTCTGGGCCACATGGCAGCTTCTACAGCAGTGGTCCAAGGGGCCAGATTTCAGATGAGGGACATTCAGTTTCACCTGAGGGCCTTTTGGTCTCAGAAGAAAGATTCTCTAAACAAACTAGTTCCAGTGACCCAGACTGTGATCCAGGCTGTCCAATGGTGGCAGGATCAGGGCAACCTCAGGCAAGGAGTCTCATTCGTCACTCAGTCTCACTCTGTTGTCCTAACCACGGATGGTTCTCTATTGGGGTGGAGAGCCCATCTGGGGGCTCTCACAGCCCAGGGACTGTGGTCCCCTCAGGAATCCCTTCTTCATGTCAATCTCTTGGAACTCAGGGTGGTCTTTCTGGCCCTGCAAGCTTTCTCTCAGTCATTGCAGAACAAGGTGGTTCAGGTCAGGACAGACAACACCACCACCATGTGGTACATCAACAAGCAGGGAGGCACTCGGTCCACGGCCATGTGCACGGAAGCCATGAAATTGTGGTCCCTAGCTTATTCTCTGCAGACCTCTCTGATAGCAGTTCACCTTCCAGGGAAGGACAGTGTGCCAGCAGATGCATTGAGCAGGATCTCCCTGGGCCATCACGAATGGTCCCTGGACCCTCTAGTGTTGAAAATGATTTTTTTCAAGGTGGCGCACTCCAGAGATGGCTCTCTTTGCAGCCCCAGACAATCACCAACTTCCTCTGTTTTGTTGCAAACCCCCAGTATTGGGCTCGGTCCCTCTGGATGCTCTGATTTTGAACTGGGAAGGGAAATTTCTATATGCCTTCCCTCCGTTTCCTCTACTGTTCAAGGTTCTGGTCAAAGTAAGGTCACAACCTTGCAAAGTGATTCTGATTGCTCCAGACTGGGCCAGGCAGCCTTGGTACCCCCTGTTGCTGTCCCTTGCAGTCCATTTTCCCCTATCTCTTCCCAGGAATTACAACCTGTTAACCTCCTTTCAGGGGAAGATTTGGTACCCCAATCTTCAATCGCTCAATCTCAAGGCATGGCTCTTGAAGAGTTAGAGTATGCAGATTTGCATCTGTCCCAAGGGGTTCTGGATATTCTCAAAGCCTCTCAAAAGCCTGCCACCAGAAAAACTTACAACTCCAAGTGGAAAAGATTCAGCATTTGGTGTTCCAAGAAGCGTATATCCCCAGACACTACTGAATTGTCTACAGTTCTAGATTATATGGTTCATCTTAATGGCCTAGGCCTCAGACCAGCTACTCTCAAAGTACATTTGTCAGCTGTTTCTGCTTTTCTGTCAGCGGGAAAGCCTTCCTCACTGTCATCTCACCCTGTATTCTGTCATTTTTTCAAGGGATTGCTTCATACCAATCCCCCCTTTGGGGATCCTACCCCTGCTTGGGATCTTAATGTTTGCATTGCTCAGCTTATGCAACCCCCTTTTGAGCCTTAGTCTTCAGCAGAGCTTAAGTACTTGACTTGGAAAACTGTGTTCCTGGTAGCTATTACCTCTGCCAGGCGTATCAATGAAGTGCAAGCTCTGTCAGTGGAGCCTGATTTTATCTCCTTCCTTAGAGATAAGGTGGTCCTTAGAACTAATGGGAGGTTTTTACCTAAAGTGGTTTCAGATTTTCATCTGAACCAATCTATGTCTCTTCCTGTGTTCTTTACTGATCATTCTTCTTCAGGAGAAAGAAGTTTACACAGTTTGGATGTTAAAAGAACCCTTAGTTACTACATTGAGAGTACTAATGCTCACAGGTTTGACTCCCTTCAGTTGTTTCTCACTTATGGGGAAGTGGGTAAGGGCAAACCTACCACTAAGAGAACTATTGCCAGGTGGATTGTCTTTTGTATTCAATTCTGCTATGAGAAGCGAGGCAAAATACCTCCCTCAGGCCTGAGGGCCTCATTCGAGCTCAGAGGTACAGCTGCTTCCCCACAAGGGCCAGAGATATTCCTTTTGGTTAGAGATATGTAAAGCTGCCACCTGGAAAACAGTCCATACATTTACCAAGCATTACTCCCTGGGCATCCAGGCTAGGAGTGATGCTTGGTTTGATACAGCAGTACTGCAGAGCCTATTCCCAAGGTAAGTTCGATTCCTTCCTCCATGGAGGTACTGCTTGGTAGTCTGCAGTAGTCAGAATACAGCAAGACTTCATGTTGTTTGAAGAAAAAATTACTCACCTTAGTAATTATGTTTCTTCTAATGGAGTCTACTGTATTCTGACCTCCCTGCCTCCCCTCTCAGAACCTGTTTTTGGGAAGTGGGCTGGCAGGTGCAGTGTTGCACCCCAGGGGTGCATTTGGGTACTCTCTCCTTTTAGAGAGGGGGAATGGGTTATATTATTAATTTAACAGTCTTAAGTTGTTCACTACCTGGTTTTTGATTTTGGATTTCTTAACTTGAGTCTTTTGGGGATCCAAAATATTTAGTTGCTATTTGGCTAGTAAAAATGTTACAATTTCCACATAGTAGTTAGTTAGTATTAGCTCGTAAGAATCTGACAGTTGTGCTTCAAAGTGCATCAGACAGAGGTTTGAACCGAACTCGAGCTCAATGTTCTATGCTCTGCATAGAAAATTAACCCTCTACTCTCCGAGGCAGTTTGAGTGCTGGGGCTAACTGCAATAGTCAGAATACAGCAAGACTCCATTAGAAGAAACATAATTACTAAGGTGAGTAATTTTTTCTTTTCAGACATGACCTGGGAGGTTACAAGCAAGATAGTACAGTCACAGATCCCAAGATGGGCTTACAGTACCACCCCAGCAAGGGGCAGAGTTTAGTCCAGGAGCCTTGCTACATGCAGATCTCAAACAGGCAAGCATGACAGAATCATTCGTAGAAAACATTTTTTATTTAAATCCTGCTGTTCAAGCCAGACAGGCACTGACTCTTCGCTTCTCTGAAACAGCTGACTGCTAAACTATTGTGACACCACTAGTCTCCAACACAACACATGACTCCCCAATCACTGCAGTATGGGGCTATCAGCTGCGTCATACTTTCTGAATGTTCTGCGTGAAGTGACATGGGTTTGGCATAATAGGATACTGATTACATTAAGTAAGAAACCTTGATATTTGATCTGGAGAGCTCCTGCAGGATGTAGTGACACGCCCTGAAGCTCAGCGGTGGTGCATTTTAAGGGTAACGTTAGGAGGCTGTTCTTCTCCTAGAGGGTGGCAAACTTATAAAATAGCTGATAAATGGAGACAGTGGATATGAAGACAGTACAGGCCTTCAAAGTAAGCCTAAACAATTTTCTGCTTGCAGTGTCAGTGGCTCAGTAGATAGTAGGCTAGCTCACCTTTGGGCCAGAAAATCAGTAGGTCATAAATTCATCTGATCTGCGCCAGGAACTAGGGCTAATACACAGTACTGGCACTTGTGCTGTCCTTTGTGTTTGGAAGTTTAACTTTGTAAGTAAAGTTGGTGCGAAGTTGAGGGCCTTTGCACAGCTTTGCGAAGTCCTCTGACCTCCCACTGACGTTGCCTATTTTTTTTTTCTGTGCTTGGTTTAAAAAAAAAAAAAAAAAAAGAAAACTGCCATCTCCCTCTGGGTCATAGTTACTGACCCCCTCCCACAACACCACATGTTTTAAAATAGTTATCCCCCCAGTAGGCTCCGAACCTCCCTTCTCCCGCTGTGTACCCAACAAAATTGTGTGTAAATTGATGTAATCCGTGTTATGCAATCTGAATCCCTTCCTGTCATCCACAAAGCAAGTTCTCCACCTCCCCCTTCCCCACTCTCTCTAACCATGACAGAAACCTCCCACCTGTTGCCACCCTCTTGCCAGTAAATCCCCTCCCCAAAGCCCCCAAACCCCAGTTTGCAATGTAATAACCTATGAAAAGAAACAAACAAAATAAGTCCCCTTTCAGAGTGAACTAGTCTTCTCTCTTCCATGCTCTGAACTGAATGAATGGTGAAAGATGAATTTTGTAGTAATACCAGAGGATAGATACAATTTTAACTCATGTGGCATGTTGGGAGTGGGATGGAGACTGTGACCCAGTGGGTGGGGGTGTTATTTTTTTCTATTTGTTTTTAGAAAATCCCCTTATAATAGCCACTTTGAGTAGTTAGTCATGGAAGACTAGGCAGAGTTGTACTTTGGGCATTGTGAAATCAAGAAACTTTGCAAGGTATTTAGCGAAGTGAAGTTTTCCAGCTTTGCACAGCTCTAGATAACATGCGAAACAGAGGTCCTTTCTGCCCATCACTGACAGCGGTCCAGGTGGATGTTAGAAATGCCATGGCACTTACCAGAAGAGTAGAGGACTTTCCATGCACCATGTCATTAAAGTAAGACCAAGTAACCCATCCTGCAGGTCGCACATTAGAAGGGGCTGTCTCAGCTCAGTGTGCCTTTTCTGGTCAGAAATGACTACAGCAATAATACCATAGTGATCTGGGTTTATGAGGTAATAACCAGACCAGGGATAATAAACACTCAGGCTGAAGGTCGAGGTGTTTTTATTAACCCCCCAATCTGGTTATTACAGAGGAAACCCAGACCACTATTGATATTATCGCTATTATACTGAGAAACTAAAAAACAAACAAAAAAACTGTCAAATCCTCATGCTTCTGTGTGAGAAACGAGAAAGCAGGACATTTCTTACAGTACTGCTGTAGTATTTCTAGACATCTCTGATTAGCTGATGAGTGTTGAAGTGGGAGGGCAAACGGGGCTTGCTGTCAGATTGGTTAAGTAGATGCAGCAGCCAATCAGAATACAGAGCCACTGTCCCATTATTCAGTCTACTGTCTGGTTATCGCAGAACAACTGGACAGTAACCCTGTATTCTGATTGGCTAAGAGGGATGATTTCTAGTATAATAAACTAAATTAATAAGGAAATTACATGCGCTCTACCTCGCCAAGAAGCCAGCTAATACAGCTCCCTGCCCCCCTGACCGGGTTCTCCTCACTTCCTGGCGGTGCAGCGCTGCTGCTCTTCGCCGCCCGCTCTACCTCACCTAGAAGCCAGCTAATCCAGCTCAGTGCCCCTCTGACCGGGTGCTCCTCACTCCCTGGCAGTGCGGCACTGCTGCTCTCCGCTGCCCGCTCTACCTCACTGAGAAGCCAGCTAATCCAGGTACAGTCTCTGACAGGACTTGAATTTCGGCTGTCAACCTGCTGCTTGCTGCTGATTGGCTCTTTTGCTGCAGTTTCGGCTCCTGATTGGCCAGCTTTAGCTCCGCTACCCTGAATTTAAGCTTGGTTCGGTGATCTCTGCAGCTGGTTCCTTTCTCTTCTGGCATTTTTCTTTTTGGTGAACCTTTTAATTCTTGGTAGCTGCTGCTTTAGTTTATTCCACTGCCTAATTCGTTGTTAGAACTAGAATTTTTATTGTGCTTAGAGCTGTATCTGCTTAAATTTCTCACTGCCTGGGACCAACGAATTCTAGCTTATATTGCACTAATATTTTGATGCTTAATTATAATTTAAATATGCTTAGAGCTGTACCTGCTTACATTTTTACTGTCCTGCTTTTATAGTGCAACTATTCTAATGTTACTGCTAATACTGAAGGTCTCCCTCCTCTCTATCTAAATTCCTTCTCTCCTCCTGCATTTCCTTCAACTCTCTTGCACCCACCACAAAGCTGTTCCTGCCTTTCATCCACGGCACCGACCTGCCCTGCCCCCTGCTAGCTCTCTGTCTCTCTCTCTCCCCCAAGTAAACCCGTTTTAACTTAATTGCCCTCGTTAACCTGATTGCCTTGGCCGCACTAGGCCCCAGCTGCAGACTATTGTCCCTGTATACCCCCACTTTCCCCAGTCTATTAATTAATCTCTCTTTTTCTTATTTATTTAGGAAATCGGAATTACAACCCTTTGAGTCGTAGATTCGGTTCCAAAGGCTTCACATCAGAATAAAATGTAGACATTCATACAGTACACACATAGAATAAATGTTTCTTCCCACGGCTCTGTCCCCTCCTGCCTGGGTGCTCCTCACTCCCTGGCAGCGCAGCACTGCCGCTGTCCACCACCCACTCTACCACACCAAGAATCCAGCTAATCCAGCTCCGTGCCCCCTGACCAGGTTCTCCTCACTCCTAGGCAGTGCAGCACTGCTGCTCTTCGCCACCCGCTCTACCTCGCCAAGAAGCCAGCTAATCCAGCTCAGTGTCCCCCTGACCGGGTGCTCCTCACTCCCTGGCGGCGCAGCACTGCTGCTGTCCACCACCCACTCTACCACACCAAGAAGTCAGCTAATCCAGGTACAGTCTCTGGCCAGATTTAAATTTTGGCTGCCAACCTGCTGCTTGCTGCTGATTGGCTGTTTTGCTGGAGTTTCAGCTCCCGATTGGCCAGCTCTAGCCACGCTGCCCTGAACTTAAGCTTGGCCTGGTGGTCTCTGCTGCTAGTGCCTTTCTCTTCTGAAATTTTTTTGCCCACCCCGACACTCTTTAAATGCTCTAACTGCAAACTGGTCACTGCCCACTACACTTTTAGACCAGTATCAGCTCCTTGCAGAAAGTTGCCAATCCTGGTAGCTCCTCCCCGATCTGACTGACTCTCAGTTGCCACCCGTCCATGACACTTTTAGTCCAATACCAGCACCTTGCAAGAAGTTTGACAGCCCTCCTATTTAACTCCTCCTAAATCGGACAAACTCTCAGCATTCTGCTTCCTCCTGTTAAGACCGACACCAGCCTGCTATTGATAACGATCTCTTTAATAACTACTTACTCTGGGATGCCATGCCCCAAACATTGCACAGCCTCCCCTCCTTACTCCTCCTCGTACTCCTTTTTTTCTTTTGTTACTTTCACTCCAGCCCCCTCCTCTTCCCCCTTTATCCACCTATTGCTACACCTTATCCATCCCTCCTGAACACCTCTTCACTGTATACTCCTCATCTATTGGCATTATCTGGATCCACTTCTCGGCCCATCCTAGTGCATCGCTCCTTTCAGTGTCTCCTTTGTACATCTTGTTTCACCCTCCTCACTCCTGCTGCAGCACCCTTTCAAATCACCTGTCACGCTCACCCCCATGGTACAAAAATGAGAAATTTCACTTCCTGATCATTGCACTCCTGCTTCTCTCCTCAGGTGACATCAACCCTAGCCCAGAGCCTTGCCCAATGCCTGTCCCCATGCTAGCACCCTCAACAGTTGCCTCTGTCATACACAACCCCCCACCCTGCCAGAGACCTAAAAATTATTCATCTAAATATCCATAGTCTGCTCCCTAAACTTAACCTACTTCCAGCCTATGGCAATCTCTCTGGCACCTGACATTATTATTCTTTCTGAAACCTGGCTTAGTAAAAGTATTACTGACCCCTCACTCTCTATCCCCAGATACACTATAACTAGGCAAGCCCGTGTCGGTAGGGGAGGTGGAGTGGCTATCGATATCTCTGCATTCTTACAGTTCACCACCATACTCTCCACATCCGTCCCTAAAACTTATGAGGCAATTATCCTAAAACTCTCCATTCCCTTCTCTGTTCCCATTTTTAGTGCGGGAGCCTATTGTCAATCAAATCTCCCCTCCTCAGTAATCACCAACCTCCTTAGCCTCATCGTCTCATGTACCCACTCAGGTGAAGTTTATCTAATGGGCAATTTTAACCTTAACTGGTTATCCCTCTCCCTTCATAAAGCCCACACTGATATTACTGCCCTGAACTTAATGCAGCTCCTGCTTGAACCAACATGGATGAACCTTAAAACTGGTAACCACTTTCTCATTGACTGAGTCCTTATATCCCACCCTCAAAGGGTCATTAAGTCTGGTTTATTGCCTGATGCCCTGAGCGACCACCACATGACGTTCTGGTCCACAAAATTCATAGGTCCAAAGCACCATTTAAAACCCTACAATATTGCTTGTACAAATCCCTGGACCTTGCCCTTCTCCACCATGACCTGTCCAACACTAATTGGGATGCTGTAGTCTCATCTAACACCATCGATGATACCTTTAATTATTTTTGGGATAAACTTCTAGAATCATGGAATAAACATGCTGCCATCCGTCACTCCAGGGTTGGGGGGAGTGGGAACCACCTACCAGGAATCTCCCCTGAGCTCTTGGCCTGTCAAGGAGTCCAGGACCTAGCCTGGAAAACACACAAAGCCACTAAACTCCCAAAAGACTATGACACCTACTGCTCCCTGCAAAACTGGTGCACGAAATCCACCTGTCTAGCTAAAGCCACTTTCCAATCTAATATTAATAATACTTCCAGATTTTGGAAAGTGATCCAATCCCTCCCCCCCCCCACCTCCTTATTATTAACACTCCTGTTACTGATCACATAAAGGTTGCTACCGCATTTAACTCCTGCTTTACCTCCTGCGCTACCACTCTCCTTGTTTCCCTTCCTCCTACTCCACCTGCATGCGTCCCCTCCCTTCCCTGCTTATCTTCCTTGCCAAAATCCTTTATCTTCTCAAAAGTTTCTCCCGCTGACACCTTAAATGCCTTGTATGCCCTCGACCCCTTAAAAGGTTGTTCGCCAGACGGCCTGGACCCTAAACATTTATACTTATCCACAACTGCCATCGCAGCTCCGCTCGCTGATCTGGGACAGACATAAGGCAGTCCTAGTGGGGGGTAGGAGGAAGTAAGCTGTTGGTTAACTAGGATCTACAGCTTATTTGTTAGGTAGGAAAATGGACAGACTAGGTGGGCCAAGTGGTCCTTATTTGCCGTCACATTCTGTGTTTCTATGTTCTATGTTTCTATGTTTCCTTTGGTACTGCCACTATCCCTCTGTTTGGAAGCATGCTGTGGTCCTTCCACTCCCTAAAGGTGGTGACTCTTCAGCACCTTCCAGTTATCATCCCATATCTCTCCTACCCACCCTAGCCAAGCTTCAAGAACATCTAGTCCTTTCCCAACTCTCCTCCTTCCTCTCTGGTACTACTTCACTCCGTTCCTATCTGGATTCAGGAAGAATCACTGCACCACCACCACCACCTCCCTGATTAGGCTCACTGACTCTGTTCTCTCTGGGGTGGACAGCGGCCTAATCACCTCTGCTATTTTTGTTGACCTGACTAAGACCTTTGACACCGGCTCCCATACCCTTCTCTTAAATGCCCTTGCTGGCCTGTCCGAATTTGCCACCAACTGGTTCTGATCCTACTTGATAGGTAGGACCCAGTCAGTTAGAACTGCTGATTCTACTTCCTCTCCTCTCCCAAGCAACGCTGGCGTTCCCCAGGGCTCTGTCTTGTTCTCTGTATTCCTAAATGATCTCCCCCCCCCCCACCTGCTCATCCACCTCTATCCATATGAATGCTGATGACTTCACCTCAGGCCAGACCTTGGCTGATGTAGCTACCAGACTTCAGCACGACTTCAACAATGTTCAGTGCTGGTTTAGCTCCCATCAGCTCTCCCTCATGCCAAAAAGACAGTCTCTATGACCTTTGGCACTAGGCAGATGCTGTCTAGGCTATCCTTCCTACCCTCATTCCAAACCGTTGATGGGACCATCCTTGAGGACTCCACTTCATTTAGGTACCTTGGGATGTGGCTGGACCAACACCTCACATTCTCTGGTCATGTGGACAACATCCTGAAAAAGCTGCACCCAAAGCTTGGGGCCCTATACAGGAACCGCAGTAGCCTCCCACTACCAGCAAAGCGCAAACTTGGCCAGAAGACTATCTTTCCTATTTTTGACTACTGCGATGTAGTCTACAGTGCCGCTCCCAAGTCTTCCCTAAACAGACTGGACACCTTCTTTAACTCCTTCTGTCACCTCGCTCTAGATGCCCTTCTCTCACCCACCACTGTAGCCTCTACCACTCCCTGGCTATCTCCTCACTCAAAAACCGGAGTCCCCTCCATTGTGCCAAATTTGTTTCTAAATTCTGGTTTAGTTTGCTTCCCCCTTACTTTGCCTTTTCACTTACCACCCTCCCACGACCTGCCCATGTGCTCAGATCATACAGTTCACATCGAGTGGTAATCCCTCGCCGGACTACTGCCGTTGGCCAATCTGCCTTCTTGTATCGCTTCCCTAAATTATGGAACACACTCCCTCCCCAGATTCACCACTCTTCCTCTCCTAACTCCGTCACTTCTGTTCTTGTTAACTTCCTTTCAGTAAACTGTACCTGTGTCTAATCTCTGCTCCTGTCCTCATTAGTCTTGTCACTCCTCCTGACCTTCCTTCCTTCCTGCTCCTATCTCCTCTCTGTCTTTTCACTTGTTTTGTGTTCCCCAAGTCCTGATGCTGGCTCACTGACTCTTTCCCCTATATCCACCCACCTTCTCCCTTTCGGTAATGGTAAGGGTGTTTTTTTAACACCTGTGCCTTCTCACTTCCTCCCCTTCCCCATCCTCCTACCACCCTCATGGACACATTATCCCTAACTGCTGCCTATTCCATCTCTCCCCTCCACCCCTCCATTCCCTTTTCACTTCTACTCCTCTCCTCACTCTCTTCCCCCTGTTTCTCTTCTCCTACTCCTCTCCCCCCTCTTGTTACCCCCTCTCCTACCCCTCCCTGTTGTATCCCCCTCCCTGTTTCTCTTATCTGCGTTCTACTTGAACCCTTTTGTCTTGGTTTCAGCAAAGCTAGTAGATGTAGCTATCTCCTTGCTTAGCATAGTCTTAGCTACACCATTATTTAGCTCGTCTTAGTATTGGGGTATTGAATTCACTTATATTGTACTCACCTGTGTAACCTTCTAGTACTCACAACAAAAATATCTGTAATATGCTGTTGCTATTATTGTATGTGTGCTATGTTATCTGTATATTCCCTCCATGTTTCCTTTCCCTCAGGATGTACCGGAAACGAGCAACTTGTTGCTCAGTGTGCCTTCCTGGTGAAACATTTGAATAAATAAAGGGTACCATGGGTAGTATGGTTGGTGTGGGATCACTATAAATTAATATATGTTTGCACAGAGTACTTGTTGGTCCCTGCCTATGAAGGCGGGGGTGCACTTGATGGACCTAGAGTCTCTTCCTACTACAAATTACTTTATAACTAGGTCTCGGTAGTTACTTAGTTGACAGTTTCTCATATTCTAGGGAAGTCCTTCTTGTTTGGCCCATGAAGTCATTTTATATGGCCAGGAAAAGTGTCTTCTTGGTATACATATGCTTTGTTGTGAAAGTTTATCAAGTCTGTCTGTCGTTCGTCCACTATTCCACTCTCTGTCTGTCTGTCTGTCTGTCTCTCTTTCTCTCCCCTCCCCTCCCTTCTTCTCTCACTTTCTGGGACACTGAGAGGCCCAATAACTTTAGACTTTCGCTGGCGCACTTACATTCTCAGTTATGTATCAGATAGTTCTCCCATAGTGGTGTTCGTAGAGCTACTGAAATGGATCAGAAATGTGACTTTAAAGGGACACTGTCAACCTGTTTTTTCATCATATTATTTCTAGTTAGAAACCTACATTTTATGATTGCTTACCTTCTCTAAAATTCATTGATGTTGCTGTTTGTTTTGTCTGTCTCCTTGTTTAGTAGAACTGAAATGCAGAGTAATTAAGCAATAATGAATGACGGGGGTTACGTTAATGTACTAGTTAATCACCCCCTGGGGGTGTAATATGGCACGAGGTGCAGCCGAGTGCCATATTGTCCTCAGGGGGTGATTAACTTGGACATTAACGTAACCCCCGGAGTTAATTATTGCTATTATTATTATCATTGGGTTATGAGTTACTTTAGTTTGAATACTTTTTTACATATTTTTTAAACTATTTTTGTGTTAAATTGCCATAAAATAGTCCTTCCGCCATGCTAAATTGCATCAGATTTGGTTTGTTTGCTGTGATCTCTGGACAGAATAATACAGTTAAACAGATAAATAGGTTTCAAAAACCATGAGGTCACAGTGACAAGCTTAAACCATTTTTTTTTTGACATTGCTGTTATTTTCATTTATGCCTGAATGCTGCTCAATGGACCCAACATGTACCAGAACTCTGAATACAATCCATTATTTACATGTGCGCAAAGACCAGCCCTCTGCCCACCCCTAATTATTTGTCCAGTCCCAATATTAGTGCCCCATTCTGGCTAAAATGTCTTGCCACCCCACCCCTCTCCTAAGCTGCTGCAGCCACATTTTAATAAATTTTCATAAATAAACGTAGATCCACTTTCGTGCGGTCTCTTTACATCTGTGGCTTTCCCTCGCTCCCCTTCCCACTGCACATGTGTCTTTAGTGCTCAAAATACAGTTAAACTTTATGCCACCTCTGTTTCATTTTGGGTGGACAGCACCTGGCTACTAGCACTGCCACGGACTCATAGCCCCGACCCGGGGGAGAAGAATTGCAAGAGAAATGAAAGTTGGGAGGCTGGCTGCAGGCAAACTGATGTCAGGCAGTAGAAGGGACATCTATCGGGGGGCCTTGCAGGTCCTGTCACAAGAGGTCGAGGATGCGGCCGCTTGCTTGCTCACTGGGGGGGGGGGAGGACTTTATCTTTTTAACAAAAGCTAACAAAATAAATAAAGGGGCTGGATAGAGCCCACACCGTGACCACAGCGCTGTTACTGGAAACCTGCCGATGCAATAGCAAACCACCCAGACTATGGGGAAGACCCAATGGCTGCACTGAGGAATGGGAGGCAGACAGCTGGTAAACTACTTTTACTCAGTCACTGACCTGTGTCCCCTCTCTCCTTTACACAGTGGTCGCTGACGGGGTGTTAGTCGCAGTGCAGTCTTAATTCACACTGACTTAAGGTTGCCATAGTCAGCATTGCTGTAATGGTGGATGTTAGTTCCATACATGGAATGCTGACAGGGCAAGTAGGACCTTACCTAATACTATAAATCAGTGTGCACATGTAATCAGGCTGTACAAGTATGTTAATAAGTAGATTAACATAAGGCTTTCAGAATGCTAACAGCCAATGAGATTACAGCAATTCAGAGACCCTTATAATAATGTATATTAATAAACAACCCTGTTTTGTTTACAATCCTGGATCTGTTTTTACTGCATACTTCCTGAGTATTAGAAACACCTCCAAACAGTGCAGTCTCTCAAGATGCAATGGCCTTCTAAACTCCCACTGCACCGTGAGTGATTAAACTGTGTTGTGGGTGTTCCCAAGTCCAGGAAACATGCAGTGGGAGCTGATAAAAGAATGTAAACGCGCTTGTTTTTGTGTGGTAACACCAGTATGGTGGGCGGTCGGTTTTTCACTTTTTTAAAGAAAAAAAAAATCAAACTCAAACTACCAGCTACATCAGCAGTCTTTACAGAATGTTGACAATCATAAAATGTGTTTTTCAAACTAGGGACACTTTGAGACCTAAGGGGTAGACAGTGTCCCTTTAAGTAGAACATTTACAGCCCAAATGTGTCCTTAGTTCTCATCTGCTGCCTCATGTATGAGAGGGATTTATCAAACAATGTAGGCTCTTGACAAGTGCAGTGCCTCAGGGTTGCAGCAGGCAGTGACTGCCAGTTTCAGCATTTAGTTACATGTGGCGCAAGTGAAAGCTTTTAGAAAATCAATAAACAATAAAAACACATTAAAAAAAAATGATTAAAGCTGAGGTAGTGAAAATATTTTCTGAGCTTGTACTGATATTATGTATGCACAATGACAGCATGGCTCAGTTTTGAGCACACTTGTTGTTTGATCTAGTCCCATAGTAGGGTTGTGGCAAGCTTTTAAACTAGAAAAGGGGGGAGGTACTGATAAAAGGCAGGAAAAGTCAAGCCTCCCCCCACAAAACATGGCAGGTGGTAGGGTAAACACTGAGGTACAGAGCTCAACACAGGGCAGGACAGGGGTAAATGGTAAAATAGATAAGAACAATAAGAGCAGGGATGGGGGAAAAAAGTATAAAGCCAACATTAAATGGAGGCAATGACTACCAATGCCCGTAGTCTGGGAAACAAGCTTTCTGAGCTAGTAGCTTTGATGGAAGATGAACAATTGGATATTGTGGCAGTCACAGAAACATGGTACACTGAGAACCATGACTGGGATGTCAACATACCAGGGTACACAATCTACAGAAGGGACAGGAAGGCAAAGAGGAGGTGGAGTAGCTCTATACATAAGGGAAGGGATCAAAGCTACAGAACTAAAAAGTAAAGGGGGAGGACAAGAGGCACTTTGGGTCACCTTGGAGATGGGAATGGCATCACAATCCGCACAGGGTTGTATACAGACCCCATCTCAAGGGAGGAAATGGACAAGAGAATGATAGAGACATTCTCAAAATGGCTGAAAAAGGGAGATACTGTTGATGGGGGACCTGAATATGCCAGATGTTAACTGGAGGACTATTACTGCAGCCACATCCAGAGCAGGGTCATTCTCGATGCCCTGCGAGGCAGACCTTAGACAGCTAGTGCTGGAACCCACTCGGAGGAGCAATACTAGACCTGGTACTCTCAAATGGAGAGGATCACAAATTTAGAAGTCGGTAGACATCTGGGAACAAGCGACCACTGCACAGTGTGCTTCACAATGAGCACAACCATGGAGATAAGCCATACAAAAACAAGGATACTGGACTTTAGAAGAGCTGACTTTGGCAAAATGGGTGAACACCTGAAGAATGCACTAGCAAATGGCCAAATAGGAGGTGGAAGAACAATGGAGAAAAATCAAAACTGCCATCATAGAGGCAACAAGTCTATGTAAAACAAATAAAGAAAACAAAGCGGAGTAAAAACCACTGTGGTTCTCAAAAGATGGTAGAGAAGGTTAAGGAGAAAAAGGCTGCATTCAAAAGTATAAGGAATCACAGAAGGACGACAGAGACTGTATCAATTGAAGCAGAAAGAAGTAGGAAAAGCGGTCAGAATAGCAAAGGCACAAACCGAGGAAAAAATAGCCAACTCGGTCAAAAAGGGGGATAAAACCTTTTATAGGTACATTAGGGAGCATAGAAAGGTTAAGGGAGGGATAGTGAAGATTAATAAAGGAGAGGGGAGGTCGGCAGAGGGAGACAGTGAAAAGGCAGAGATACTGAATGAATACTTTTGCTCAGTACTCACCAAAGAAGATGAGGAGCAGTTACCTAAACCAGACAATAGAAGCACTCTGGGTAGGGGTGTTGACACCAGTCCATTCACAGAAGAAAGAGTACTGAAAGAACTCCTAAAACTCAAGGTGGACAAAGCAATTGGACCTGACAGGATTCACCCCAGAATCCTAAAAGAACTAAGGGGAGACCAAGTGACACCACTGACCACACGTTTTGACAAATCATGGCAGGATGGGGTGGTACCTGAGGACTGGAGGAGGGCAGATGTGATTCCCCTTTACAAAAGTGGAAGCAAGGCAGAAGCAGGAAACTACAGACCTGTAAGTTTGACCTCAGTGGTAGGGAAAATGATGGAATCACTTCTGAAAGAAAGAATTGAGTACCTAAAGGCCAGCGGGGCACAGGACCCAAAGCAGCATGGATTTACAGCAGGAAGGTCATGTCAGACGAATCTAATTGATTTCTTTGACTGGGTGACCAAAGTAATAGACCAGGGAGGGGCTGTGGATATGGCCTACCTAGACTTTAGCAAGGCATTTGACACAGTCCCACACAAAAGATTAATAATCAAGTTAGCCAGCCTGGGAGTGGGTCCCAGGGTGGAAGCCTGGGTAGCGAACTGGCTGCACAACAGGACACAGAAGGTAATAGTGAATGGAACACATTCCGAAGAAAGGGGTTTACTAGTGGAATACCTCAAGGCTCAGTACTGGGTCCAATCCTCTTTAACATCTTTATAAGTGACATTGCAGAGGGTCTAGAGGGAAAGGTATGCCTCTTTGCAGATGACACAAAGATCTGTAACAGAGTTGATACACAAGAGGGGGTAGAAAAGATGAGAAGGGACTTGGCAAGGTTGGAGGAATGGTCAGACATATGGCAACTTAGATTCAATGCAAAGAAGTGCAAAGTAATGCCCTGGGAAACAAAAACCCAGGAGAAGAGTACACATTAGCAGGGGAGGTACTAACAACAACAAAAATGGAAAGGGACCTGGGGGTAGTCATATCAGATGACCTAAGGGTGGGTAAGGAATGTGAAAAGTCGGTAAGGAGGGCCAGGGGGATACTGGGATGCATAGGAAGGGGCATCACAAGTAGAAAAAGGGAAGTGGTTATCCCTCTGTACAGACAGTTGGTGAGACCCCATCTGGAGTACTGTGTGCAGTTTTGGAGACCTCATCTACGCAAGGGCATAGACAGGATGGAAACAGTCCAGAGGAGGGCAACTAAAATGGTGCAGGGTCTACATCAGAAACCATATGAGGAGAGACTGAGAGCTTAATATGTATACCCTTGATGAAAGGAGGGACAGGGGAGCATGATTGAAGCGTTCAAGTACCTCAAGGGAATCAACAAAGTCCAGGAGGGTAGCATCTTTCAGAAAAGAGATGTGTAAGAACAAGGGGCAGTTTAAAGATAGAGGGACGGCTCAGGGGTAATGTGAGAATTCTTTTTCACAGAGAGAGTGGTGGTACATGGAACAGCCTTCCTGAGGAGGTCGTTGGGTCTAAAACAGTGGGGGAATTCAAACATGCGTGGGACAGACACAAAGCAATTATAGTGGAGGGTTGCAGGAAACAGGCTGTTGGTTAACTAGAATCTGCAGCTTATCCAGTAGGTAGGGAAATGGGCAGACTGGGTGGGCCAAGTGGTCCTTATCTGCCGTCAAAGTCTGTGTTTCTATGTGCATCATCTGAGGTGGCATGAGATGTGTGGTGTTTTGGTATTTGGTCTGCCACTAAAAGGACCCCTTACCTTCTCAGTGATCTGCCAGACCCTTCAGTTGCTGCTGGTGAGGACTCCATCTGGACCGTGCGAATAGGACGGACGCATAAAGTAAAGAATACATGTTTATTCTCTGTACAGCAGGTGTTCTCTTCATGAGGTCAAGCCCCAGACTGCCAAATTTTCTGACTGACAGGCATGCATGGCACTGCAACAATTAGATACATGCAGGTTCTAAGTGCTCGTAAAGGGGCGGCAGCTTAACAGTAAGCCCCTTGCTTAATGTGTGCTTCACGGATGTCAAACCTAGGTCCCCCAGGCTGTTTCTGTTAGTAGCAGTAGTAGTAGATTTTATTTATATGTGGCGCCCTTCCCCTGTGGCTTACGGTATCATTACAATAAAATACAACTTAAAACATAAAATACATATAACAAAACAAGTAGTGATCCTCGTACACAATAAACAGCACAGTATATAACAGATATTATAGCAATTCCCACTTAAAACGATACCACAAAATAGCATAAATGCTAAAAACCACTTAGTAAGACTATAAATAGACATGCTGTACACTTTAAATGGCTTCCCCAAAAGCCTGCCGAAAAAGATACATTTTTAGCCCTTTTTTAAAAACATCCACCGAAAGAGCCTCCCTCAAGGTCCTGGGCAATGAATTCCAAAACGCTGGGCTCACTATTTGAAAGGCCCAGTTGTCTGAGGTTTTTAGTCTTGCCCTCGGGACCGTCAGAAGGCCCTCCTTGGAGGATTGAAATGGGTGAACTGGGGTGTACGGGTGCAGGAGCTCACTCAGGTACGCTGAGCTCGGTCCATGCAGGGCTTTATAGGTTAACATACCTATTTTAAACTAGATACGCTACTTCACCAGTAGCCAGTGCAGATCACAGAGTGCCGGGTGATATGGCAAGATCTTGACAAGCCCATAAGTAACTGGCACCTGCATTCTGCAGCAACTGAAGGCATCTTAGCATACCTCCATTAACCCCAAGGTGTAGACAGCATTACAGTAGTCTAGCCCCGAGGTCACAAATGTGTGGATCAGCGTGGCCAGGTCTTTGGGGGGGTGAGGATCTGATCTGGCAGATGTTCCTGAGATGAAAAGGCCTTTCCAGGCTATGGCCGACACCTTGTCCTCCATAGTCAGGCCTTCATCCAGAATGACTCCCAGATTCTTCACCCTGGGGCAGGCTAGCAAACCAGAATCTCCAAGCCAAAGCCCGGTCACTGCTACGCCAGCCACCAGTTCCCCCTTTTGGCCTGGCTCAAACACTAATACCTTGGTCTTCTTGGGGTTCAGTCTCAACCAGCTAGAAGCCATCCAGTTCTGGATAGCAGCCAAGCATTTATTAAACACATTGACGGTATCCTGAGTCCTGGGTGCAAAAGACAGATGGAGCTGGGTATCATCCGTGTAGCAGTGAAATTCCAGCCTGAACTGTCTAACAAGCATGCCCAGAGGTAGCATATACACCGAAAACAACACTGGCGAAAGGACCGAATCCTGAGTTATGCCACAGGACAAAACCATCGGGCTCAAGGAATAATTCCACAATACTACCCTCTGGGTTCTGTCCTGTTAAAAAAAGACTCAAACCAACAGATCACGGTGTTGGTGAGGCCGGAGAACTCCCTGAGCCAGTTCACAAGTGCGCCTTGGTCCACGGTGTCAAATGCTGAAGAGAGATCGACGAGGACAAGAATTGATTACTCCTCCTCTATCCGTCGCCCTGAGCAGGTCATTAGACACCCTAACCAGGGCCATCTCCATGCTATGCCTAGCTCTGAAACTCGACTGGAATGGCTCATAGATGTTAGAGGCTTTCACGTGTTCCTTGAGCTGCAGTGCAACCACTTTCTTAATAACCTTGCCTAGGAAGGGCCGGTGATAGACTGGACAGTAATTTGCCAAAACATCCAGGTCCAAAGATGTTTTTTGCAGCAGGGGCCTTGCCAGAGCACACTTAAGTGCCAATGGAACCAGCCTCCCCTGTAGAGAACACCAGATGATTTTGGCGAACACAGAGCCCAGTTGGACGACACAACTGACTAAGAGTTGCATTGGCCCTGGGTCCAGGTTACAGCAAGTCGGCTGCATCATCAAGACAACATGGCAGGCCTCTTCCACCATTACTGGCTGAAATTCACCCCAAGAACACCTACTGTGATTCTGGACCAGATGCAGACCATTGCTGGGAACACTGGCCCCGTTGGCCCACTCTTATCCAGTGTGGAGTTAAAGGTTGAAACAGACAGTATACTATCTGGGTCCCATGTTTATTCATAGCTCTACAGTCCTGTGGGGATTTGAACAATCTCATGGAATGTGCTGTGTCTTCATGCAGTCTGACCCTGTAACTGCTGAATGTTTCTGTCCACAAAAGATGTCATTCGTCTCAGTTTTAACCTCAGCAGAAACTTAAGGCAACCTGTTTTTTTTTTTTTGTGTGTGGGGGATTAATAGTCTTCAGTTACATCATAGGATTCTAGGATCTAAGTTTTTACCTATTATTTGTTTTTTTTTTTTGGGTGGGGGTAAATCCCAAGATTAAGATCTTTGTATGACTGTGCCCCCCCCCCCCTCCAAAAATCAGATTTTTTAATTTTACATTATTTTTCGTGAATGTGAAGAAGGGAGGCAGGGTCCCAGACACCCAAGTGCTACTGGCACTCGAACATCTTGCATTATAATGATGTTTGTATACAGTTCATAAAGTTCAGTGAGAGGCATTTCAAATGTTAGTGTTCAAATGTGAATGTTTGGTTTGGTTGTGGCTTTTCCGTATATCAGTCAGTAGAGCACCCTGAGTGCCAGGGTCAGAAGGGTGATGAAGTATCTATCTAAAATACCGGTATATGTCACCAGTTATAAAGCAAACCTGTCACAAGCATAAAAGTAATTGATTTTTCATATGTCTTTAGTTTGAAACAATCCAGAGCACTCACTACTGAGTTTAAAACATGGACTTTTACAGTGTGTTACAAGTCTAGCCTGTATCTGAAATTTTTATAATTTGGAAAAATCCCAATGAAAAATTGATTAGACATTTATGTTTAAAGTTATAGTTTTGGTGCATATGCAGTTGTAAAATAAAATTGATGATCTTACTTCGAGAGGGCTCTTGCAGTAGGTATTCACACATATAGGACTAAGCTGCCAGGCGCCAGGACCCCATGGAAAAATTCTCTGGCGGGGGACCACCCCCACGTCAGGTGACCGGCATCATCAAATCAAATCAAATGAAACTTTATTTTTATAGCGCCTTTCAAAAACCAAGGCGCTGCACATAAAACCAAATTAAAATATAACATTAAAAAAAGAAGATAAAATACATTCGACATTAGGGAAGGCCAGGTTAAATAAATACATTTTTAACTCAGTCTTAAATCTGTCGACGGTCAGGCATTCTCTTAACCAGCGAGGTAGAGAATTCCACAGGGTTGGAGCTGAAAAAGCAAAAGCATAGGCGCCTGATGTTTTTAGTCATACCCTGGGAATCTCTAGCAATCCCTCGTCGGTGGATCGGAGAGGACGGGAGGGGCAGTAGGGTACCAAGAGGTCTTGCAGGTAACTGGGTCCCTGATCATGTAGGGCTTTAAAGGTTAACAAGCCAACCTTATAGGTGATCTGCCACTGAATAGGCAGCCAGTGCAGTTCGTGGAGCACAGGAGTAATATGACTGGACCTAGAAGTCCCAGTCAAAAGCCTGGCTGACGCGTTCTGCACTAGCTGCAAGTGGCGAATATCAACCCCTGGAAGCCCTAGGTAGAGAGAATTGCAGTAATCAAGGCGGGCAGTGATGAAGGCGTGGACCAGTGTTGGAAGATCACCTGAAGGTACCAAGTGTTTCACCTGGGCGATATTCCTCAGATGATAAAAAGAGGATTTGACAACAGCCGACACCCGAGATCTTAGTGTCAGGCCATTGTCAAAAATAACGCAGAGGTTACGTACTTTGTCTGAGGTACTGAGCTGTATGCTGTCGATCAAAACACCTGATGCCTGGCCAGCTCCCATACCCACCACCAGACGACCTGGTCCACAACTAGCACTTCAGTCTTATCCAGGTTCAGTCTCAGCCAACTAGTACTCATCCAGGGTTCTGATCTTGGTAAGGCAGTTATTTAGTACAGAGAATGCTGCATCCTGTCCGGGCAGAAAGGACATACACAGTTGAGTATCATCTGCATAGCAGTGAAAGCTCAAACTGTATCGCCTGACGATATCTCCCAGTGGCAGCATGTACACTGCAAACAGCATGGGGGCCAAGATGGAGCCCTGTGGCACCCCGCAGGACAGGGAGTAAGTACCAGAGCAATAAATTCCGGTGGTAACTCTCTGAAGCCTGTCACCGAGGAAAGAATGGAACCATTTGAGGACTGTACCAGACAGACCACGAAGCACCCGCAAACGCTCCAGCAGCACACCATGGGCTACAGTGTCAAATGCTGCAGAGAGAGATCGAGAAGGACCAGAATGGTACGCGCCTTTCAGTCTCTAGCCATTAGGAGGTCATTCTCGGAAAAATGCAATCTCTGTACTATGCTTCTTCCTAAATCCAGACTGGAGAGTATCATAGATCTTGTGAGTTGTAAGGTGATAAATCCAGTTGCAACGCAGTCACCTTTTCAATAACCTTACCAACAAATGGCAGGTTAGCTATAGGTCGGTAGTTAGATGGACAGCCCAGGTCCAAGGAGGATTTCTTAAGGACTGGTCGAATGACCACCTCCTTTAGGGGTTCTGGAAAGACCCCTGTCTCCAATGACCTCCAGACAATTTCAGCAAGGATCGGGCAGATAACATCATAACACCCCAATAAAAGGGGTGTCTGGCCTGGATCCAAACTACAACTGGTTGGGTGCATTGACTGGATGATCGTCACAATATCTGTGTGGTCTGGCTGGCAGAAATCTGACCAGAGGGCCAGATGTACGGCACATCCGCCGATCATACAACTCCTCATAGGAGACTATGCGATGTTAGACCTGATGCTGGCAACCTTATCTCGAAAGAATCAGGCAAACTCCTCACATTTTAGCTGAGAAAAAGCTTATCTGGGCTGAAGACAGATTGGATTGCGCAATCTGTCCACGGTCCGGAAAAGCTGAGCTGGTCAGTTCTGTGCGGCACAAATCTCCCTGGACAGGAATTCTGCCTTCTTAAGGGTGATTTCTAGCTGATAGCCATCATAATGTGCCATCAGCTTAAGCCTGTCAGCATCAAGGCCAGACTTTCGCCAGGATCTCTCCATCCTTCGACCAGCTCGCCTCAACTCCTTCAAGGAATCATCAAACCAAGGGTTTCTTGGGCGAGAGGTGAGGGGTAGAACACCAACAGGAGCAATCTTGTCCAGGGCATCTCCCACAGCCTTATTATAAGCTAATACAAGATCACCTGGACTCATGCATTCACCCAACAAACCCGATAGGTCCAGTGCCGCCGATAGGTCATTAGGGGTAACTCTTGTCAAAGGGCGGTACTGGACCATCTCTGTAAGAGCAGACCTATTGGGGGGACCCTGAAGCTGAACCTTATGGTGTGATGGTCAGACCAGCTAACTGATTCCACCCCCAGATCAGCTATCTCCATGCCCAAGAGAAAGATCAGATCCAACGAGTGACCCCCTACATGGGTTGAGGACATGCGACATCAGTATAAAGGGGTGGTCCCCGTACCTGCCTTCCAGTTCTTTCCCGTCGTCTGCTTGTGAAAGTTCCTCATGGTAGAACAGCGCTTGTCAGTGATTCGTTGGTCTTTAAGTTCTCGAACTTTTCGACCTATTTTCTCTAATTTTAAATTTTTTCTAACAATTCACTGTGTATGTCGTCCCGATGCCCTCTGAATCGTATACAAAATAAGTGCGACTCGTGTGGTTCCCAACTTCCACACAGGGCAGCCCTCCTTGTGCCTCTTCTGTCTGGGTCCAGACCACGCCGTGGAGAAGTGCCAGCACTGCCAGAAGTTCAGCTTCACTACCCTCAAGAGAAGGCAGCAGTCCCTGGAAGCCTATATCCTAAAGAAGAAAATAGCCTCCATGGAAAAAGAGTTAAAGAAACTTAGACAGGTATCTACTTCCCTCAAAGGTCATAAGAAAAAGCATGACAAGGAGAAGCACCAGGAGTGGGAACCGGCTTCCACAGCAACTGCGACTCCGGCCAGAGTCTCAGCACTCAAGGTAACGTCCCCTCCAAGGGCTCGCTCCACGATGGCCGTCTTGGTAGTTACCAAGAAGGCGTCACCCCTTCAATCTGGCTCGTGCTCTGGCTCTTCGGGATCCTCCAGGGCAAAGGAGGCCTCTACTTCCATGAAGGCCACTTCTTCCACGTGACCCTCCGATCAGAGCAGGTCCAGTAAGTCAGACGTCGGTCCCACTGACGCTCGCCCGGACAAGGCTGCTAAGTTGCTTCCTCCTTCCGGGGAGCCCCCAGCCAAAACAACTTCCGACAAGACCGCATCTCCTTCGCGGCCTTCCTCTGGTAAGGAGTCCGATTAAGTTGGACACCGGCTCCTCCAACGTCTGCCCGCATTCGGACGATAAGTTGTACGCGGGCTCCTCCAATGACTGCCGGGCCAAGAAGCCTGCGCCAGACCCCATTGACCAGTCTGACGCCCTAGGCTCTCCGCAATGCCTTACTACATTGCCATCTGAGGTCCCCGCGTCTCTTCGACTGACCCCCGGGGATTATAACCCTCCTTCCCTGGTCGTCACTGAGGATATTGAAATGCTGCCGTCGGGGAACCCTCCTTCTGGGCCGGACCCCCTGACGCTGGATCCTCCGATGCCGGTCCTGACACCGGCAGACCCAACGCCATCTGGCGTCCCTTTACCTGGTGATAGGCCTATCTTTCCGTCAGGTCCCTCGGACCCTCTCGAAGGTATACTCATGCCAGGCCCGACACCTGTGGGGCCAGCGTTACCACCGTCTGGCCCGCCAACAGGGCCTCTGCCAGGCCTCTCTGCTCCATTAGAGCCCCTGGTGCCTGGGTATCGGACACCGCAGTATCTGTCTCCTCAGTATCTGGCGACTCAGTACCTGACGCCGCAGTATCTGGTGCTGCAGTACCCGACGCTGGGCTACCCGCCGTTGGATTATGGATACTTCTTCTATGGATACCCTCAATATCTGTATCCCCCTCCTCCTCCACTTCTGCCACCCACTCCTCAGCCGCCTGCGGATTTAAAGGAGACCTTGGCCTCCTGGTGGGCTGAAGCCAAGGCTCAGCTTACCAGGGAGGTTGAGAGTCGTCTACCGACGCCGTACCCTATACAGGATCTCCTACATCGCAGACTGCAGACTCTCTCCCCCCTTCCCGACACCAGAGGAGAGCCCTCTAGCACCCAAGGCAGGGAGGAAACGTGCCTCAGGGAACTCCCCAGAGGGGCCATCCCTCCCCCTCATAGGGAGGAGTCTTCCTCCTCTTCGCCAGAAACTTCTGACTTGGACTCAGAGTCCAGCCACTCTAACCCCCGAAGACAAGCCCCATACTCTGGAATGCCCTAGGCCAAGGACTCCTCCGAAGTCTCCTCTGGAGGACCCTTCTTTCTGGAGTTATTGAGGAAAATCCAGGAAGTACATCAGTGGCAATCACTGGAGCCAGACCCACATTGTAAAGAACTCGCTGCCCATCTGGATCTGCCAGAGACCGCTCCTACACTGATTCCACCCTGGATAGAGCCTCACGCAGATCTTGTTTTCACCATTTGGAAACAACCTTCTGCATTAGCCCCCTTCTGAGGAAGGCAGACAGGCTATATTAGGCTCCTGAGGGTGTAGACTTTTTGAGCCTTCACCCCAAGGCAGATTCGGTCATCATAAGCGCCGCTAACAGCCACTCCGCCAATCCAAAACACCTCAGCTTGTCTCTGCCTGATAAGGAATCCCGGCTTCTGGACCAATACGGGAAGAAGATCTATTCCTCTCCTACCCTTGGTATTAGGGCCCTTAACTATGTGGCACATATGGAGGATTTCCAGAAGTCCATCCTTAGCCAGGTGGAATCTAGATTGGACTCCCTTCCTGAATCACAGACTAAACAGGAAGTCACTGATCGTGTCTGTTCTGCTCATTCAGCCAGTTGGCACACGCTTCGTGCCACTAATGACGCAGTGGATACAGCTGGAAGGAGCTCAGCCTTCGCCGTAGGTCTACGACATCATGCCTGACTCCGTGTGTCAGGTTTGGTCGCTGAAGTGCAATCCGCCATTCAGGATGCTCCCTTCAGAGGTTTGGTGCTGTTCGGTGGTAATGTCAAGGACATCATTACTGAACTGCAGGAGAAGGGTACTGCACTCGAGTCTATCAACTCTATATACAGGCCCCCTCAAGGGCAGTGGCGTCCTTTTCGTCACCAAAACTGACAAAGACAAAAACCACAAGGCAAACATGCCAGCAAACATCGGGCCCCTCTAGCATCCAAGACTCCCCCCAGCAAAAAAGCCACAAGAGCCTCGGCTGGTGTGCTGCCAAACACCTCCCGACTCCCTGCCTCTCCCACTGCCTCTCAAGGTTTCAGAGAAACCTGTGGGGGGAGAGTCTCCTCCTGTCTGCTAGGTTGGGAGAGGATAACTTCAGATGCTTGGGTCCTCCAGTTGATATCAGCAGGACACTCAATACAGCTTCTGCAGAAACCTCCCCGAAGACCACCCTCCTCGCAACATCTTCCTCTGGTCCTAGAGGAAATTACCTCCCTTCTCTCGAAGGTGGCAATAGAGCCAGATCTTACTTCGAGAGGGCTCTTGCAGTAGGTAATTACATATAGGACTGATGCCAGCAGGCGGCAGGACCCCACGAAAAAATTTCTAGCTAGCAGTCCCTGGCGAGGGACCTTCCCCAGGTCAGGTGACCGGCGTCAGGAGACGTTGGTATAAAGGGGTGGTCCCTCGTGCCCACCTTCCAGTTCTTTCCCCCGTTAGCTTATGCCGGCGCCCTCATGAAAGTTCCCTGCTCGTCGAGCCCTTTTGTCAGTTATTTTACCGAGTTTTTAGCTTTTTCTCCATAATCGTCAGTCTTCTGTGAGTTGTGTGTAAGTCCCCTACACCTTCCGAGCACAAAATAAGTGTGACTCGTGCTGCGCCCAACTCCCGCACAAGGGCAACCATTCCCTGTGCCTTTTTTGTCTAGGCCCCGACCATCAAGTTGAGAAGTGCCAGCACTGCCTGAGTTTCAATGCGGCCACCCGGAGAAGGTGGCAGCAGTCCCTGGAAGCCCACATTCTCAAAAAGAAGATGAGCTCCATGGAAAAGGAACTCAGAAAACTTTGGCGGCGTCCACTTCCCGAAGGCCATCGCAAGAGAAAGGACAAAGAAAAGCACGGGACAAGAGCCCTCTCCCTCGACTCCTTAGGAATCACCCGTGATGAAAGTGCGTTCCCCCGGAGGACAGCTCCCTCGGCGAGCCGCCTTAGAGGTTCCAGAAGGCGGCTGCGGCCCGCCTGTCTGGCTCGTGCCTAGGCCCTTGAGCGCCTCCGGGCTCTTGGAGGCTTCCATCCCCGGTTAAGCTGTGGTTTCCCGGCCTACCGGCATGGGCGGCTCTGATAAGCCGGACGTCGGTTCCTCCGACGTTAGCACGGAGAAGGTCAGTAAGTCGCCTGACCTTTTGGGGCGGCGCACGACCCCTTTTCCGCCAAACCAGGCCACTCCTCCTTTGCGGCCTGCCTCTGGCGAAGGATCCATTAAGTCAGACGCCGGCCCCTCCGGCGCCCGCCCGGATCCCACTGACAAGACTCACGTCGGTCCGCCCGATGTCCGCACAGCGGATGAGCTGATGCCGGACCCTCCCACATCCGCCGTTCCTGGCTCCTCGCAGCCTTCGCTGCCCTCCGGGGACCCTGAGTCTCCTCAGCCTGACCCCTGGGGATTTTTCCCCTCCGTCCCCAGGCAAGACTGAGGTCCCTGTTCCACCTCCGTTGGATCAACCTCCTGCTTATCTGACGTTGGCTCCCCGGACGCTGGTCCCGAGGCTGGCACCTCGGCTGCTGGCCCCTCCATCCCCCGGGCCTTCTGCTCCAGTTCCACCCAGGGGGCCTCTGGCGGGGCTGTCTGCTCCGGCAGCTCACCCGGCTCCCGGGTACCCGACCCTGTCGTATCCAACGATGTTGTACCCGGGACCGCAGTATCCAACGCCGCAGTACCCGGCACTGGCATACCCGACGCCGCAGTACCCGACGCCAGGCTTCCCGCCGTCGGGTTATGGATACTCGACTTATGGGTATAACCCATACCCTTATCCCCCTCCTCCTCCTCCTCCACCACCCCCCAACCGCCGGTGGATTTGCAGGAGACTCTAGCCTCCTGGTGGGCTGAGGCCAAGGCTCAGCTCACCAGAGAGATGGAGAGTCGCCTTCCGATGACGGTGCCGGTTCAGGTTCCCATACGTCCATGGCGACAAACTCCCTCACCTCCTCCAGACACCAGGAACAAACCCTGTGGGTCCAGAGAGGGGCTGGACACGCTTCCCCGAGGGCTTCCCAAAGGGTCAGTTTCTCCCCCTAGATGGGAAAGGGAGTCGTCCTCTTCTTCAGTTTCTTCCTCTTCCTCCTCGGAGGCCTCCGACGGCTGCTCCGAGAAGGACGGCGAGCCTCGCTCTCCATCAAAGCCCAGGCCAAAGACTCCTCCGAAGTCTCCTCCAGAGGATCCTTCTTTCACGGAGCTGCTATGTAAAATCCAGGCAGTACATAAGTGGCAATCCTTGGAGCCAGATCCACAGCAGGTGAAACTCACTGAGCATTTGGATCTGCCCATCACAGCTCCCACCTTGGTGCCACCCCGGATTAAGCCTCATGCCCACCTTGTTACCACTATTTGGAAACAACCGTTGGCATTAGCCCCTCTTCCTCGGAAGTCAAACAGGCTATACCAGGCTCCAGAGGGTGTTGCCTTTTTAGATTCCCACCCTCGAGCTGACTCGGTAGTGATTAGCGCCACTCACGGCTGGTCAGCTAATCCAAAACACTTTAGCTCATCGCCACCTGATAAAGAATCTCGCCTTCTGGACCAGTATGGAAAGAAGATTTTTGCTTCTTCCACGCTGGGGATCAGGGCCCTGAACTATGTCAGTCACATGGGGAGTACCAGAAGACCATTCTTTCTGAGGTGGAAACCAAGTTGGACTCCCTGCCAGACTCTCAAGTCAAGCAGGAACTGTCTGACCTTGTCCGCTTTGCACGTTCGGCCAGTCGACGCATACTTCGTGTGACTTACGATGCAGTGGACACTGCTGGACGGAGCTCAGCTTTCGCCGTAGGCTTACGACATCATGCTTGGCTCCGTGTGTCAGAGTTGGTCCAGGAAGTGCAGTCCACTATACAGGAAGCGCCCTTCCAGGGGTCGGTGCTCTTCGGAGGTGATGTCAAGGATGTCATCACCGATCTGCAGGAGAAGGGGACGGCACTGAAGTCCGTTGACTCTATGTATCATCCCCATCAACCCGCAGCGCCGTCCCTTTCGCAGACGGAATCGGCCAAAGGTGAAACCTCCGGGAAAGCAGGCCACTAAACGCTGGGCCCTCACAGCTGCCAAGCCCCCTCCACCCAAAAAAATCAGCAGGTGCTTCAGCTGCGGCACTGCCCCACACCACCTGACTCCTTCCCTCTCCCACAGCCTCCGGGCTTCCTGGAGGAACTGGTAGGAGGGAGGTTCTCCCTCCACCTTCTGGGCTGGGAGAGGATAACAGCAGATTCATGGGTGCTCCAGCTAGTCGCAGAAGGACACAATAGAGTTTCTGCAGAAACCACCTCGTCACCCTCCCAAAGGTCGTCGTACTCTTGGGAACATCTTCTTCTGGTCCAGGAAGAGATTTCAGCTCTGTTGCTGAAAGAGGCGATAGAACCTGTTCCCCTTTCCCTTCAGGGAACCGGTTACTATTCCCATTTCTTCCTGGTCCTGAAGAACAGGAGATGTAAGACCTATCCTAGATCTCAGTTTCCTGAACCTATTCGTGAAATACAAAAGGTTCAGAATGCTCTCACTGCAGAGCCTTCTGGCCCTCCTCCGCTTGGGCCAGTGGCTGTACACTCTGGATATGCAGGATGCCTACCTGCATATATCCATTTGGCCATCCCACCACAAATATCTCCATTTTGCTTTCCAGGGGGACCACTACCAGTTCAAGGCACTTCCATTTGGCCTCTCCTCGGCTCCCCAAGTATTTACCAAATACCTTGCAGTGGTGGTAGTGGCCTACCTGCATATGTGGGGAGTGCAGGTTTTCCCGTACCTGGATGACTGGCTCCTGGCGTCGTCGTCCAGGGAGGAACTGCTGCGCTGCCTTTCCCTTACCCAGCAGGTCTTTGCCTGCCTGGGTATTACCATCAACCATTCCAAGTCTCATTTGATCCCATCCCAGAGACTCCAGTTTATCGGGGCGATACTGGACACGACCCTGGGCAGGGCCTTTCTGCCACCGGGCAGGGCGGCCACTATTCAGACTCAGGTAAGCCTGTTGTCTGGCTGCAGGTGAGTCATTGCAAGGTTGGTTCTTCGCCTTCTCGGGCTCATGGTGGCTGCTATCCCGACAGTTCCTCATGCTCGGCTCCACATGAGGGTTTACCAGTGGACGCTCTGCTCCCAATGGGATCAATTGGTGGACGACTTGGATCAGCTAGTTCTGGTCTTCTCTCCCATGGTTCAAGACTTGCAGTGGTGGATGGTCAGAGAGAATCTGTTTCGCGGGGGTTCCATTCTTCATTCCTCCCCCCTCCCAGACTCTGACTACAGATGCCTCGGGCGAAGGCTGGGGAGCTCACCTCGGTCCTCATCGGACCCAGGGCTTTTGGTCCAAGCTCGAACAAACCCTTCACATCCATGTGCTAGAGCTTCAGGCAGTACTTTATGCCCTCCAAGCCCTCCACCTGTATCTCCTTCCAGGCCACCTAGCCGTCCAGATGGACAATATGTGTGTGGTATGGTACATCAACAAATAGGGAGGGACTCGATCCTACCCTCTTTGCAGGGAAGCAATGAGAGTGTGGGATTGGGCAGTACAACACGACCTTCACCTTACGGCAATTCATGTTCCAGGAGTCAACAACACCTTGGCAGACAAGCTGAGTCAATTGTCCGCCCGGGCCCACGAGTGGGAACTGGATCAAGGGGTCCTAGATGATATCTTCCTATGCTGGGGAACACCACAGGTAGATCTGTTCACTTCCCCTCAAAACGCAAAGCTTCCAGTCTTCTGCTTGCTCATTCAAAAGCGAGGCATTTTCTGGAGAGACGCTACATCTCTAGATTGGAAGGACAGATTCGTCTATGCCTTTCCCCCCCCCCAATTCCTTTGATCCCACAGGTCTTGCAGAAACTAGGGTCAGAAGGAGCACGAATGATTCTGATTGCTCCCTTTTGACCCATGCAAGTTTGGTTCTCTCTTCTGCAACAGTTCTCAGAAGAACCACTGCTTCTTCTTCCTCTGTCACAAGGTTTGCTGACCCAGGATCAGGGAACCCTGGTCCACCCAGGTCTCAAGTCCCTTCAGCTTCATGCATGGCTCCTGCAGACATAGCTCAGGCCCACTTCGGAGTTTCTCCCCAGGTGGCGGAGATTCTGGTTGAGGCTAGGAAACCCTCCATCAGGTCTACCTTTGCCATGAAATGGAAAAGATTCACAATTTGGGCTGCTTCAAAAGACGTTGAGCCTTTCTCCTGCCCGGTGGTTGTCTGCTGGAGTACCTGCACCATCTCTTCGACCTGGGTCTTAGTCATTCCTACCTGAAAGTTCACATGGCATCTATTTCAGCCCATTATGTTCCCTTTGCTGACAGAATGTTTGCTCAGTTGGAAGTTTCTAAGACTTTCCTCAGAGGGGTTCTCCACCTGAGACCTCCTATCCGAGTTCCCGCCCCTCCTTGGGATTTGAATTTTGTTCTTGAGAAGCTAACGCTGCCTCCCTTTGAGCTGGCAGCTTCCACAGACTTGAAGTTCCATTCCTGGAAGACACTTTTTCTCATGGCCATTACCTCTGCTCAGAGGATTTCCGAGCTTCAGGCCCTAATGTGTAAAATTCCATACTTAATTTTCCACAAGGAACGTGTGGCTCTCCGTACCAATTCTAAGTTTCTCCCCAAGGTGGTAGCAGAATCTACTCTGAACCAGTCCATAGAGTTACCTGCCTTTTTTACCAGTACTCCAATCAAGGGGAGTATTTGTTACATACTGTGGATGTTCACCGGATTCTGAGATACCACACTAACAGGACGAAGGATCTCAGAAAGACAGATAAACTCTTTGTTTCTTTGCTCCAAAAAGGGAAGGCAATGCTGTTTCTAAGCAATGCCTATCCAAATGGTTGGCTCGTTGCATCACTTTCTGTTATGACAAGTACAACATGACCCTCCCGGGTCAAGTCAGAGGCCACTCCACCAGAGGAGTCGCTGCCTCAGTGGCTTGTTTCAAGAATGTGTCAGCGGCAGACATCTGTGCTGCCGCCACTTGAACTTCCGTCCATACCTTTACGAAACCTTACAGTTTGGATATTGCTTCTCGCCGCAGAGCGGGCTTCGGGCTGGCTGTTCTGCAAGGCCTCCTTTCTTAAGGCCTTCACAGCTAAAGGATCTACTTTGAGTAGCGTTCCTCCTCCCGTGTGCTTTTTCTTGTTCCAGACTGCTTGGGACTCAGTTCTATATGTAATTACCTACTGCAAGAGCCCTCTTGAAGTAAGATAGTGCAGTTAAGTAAGAACTTACCGCAACAGTAGATCTTCGAGAGAGGCTTTTGCAATAGGTAATACCTTCCCGCCCTCCATCCCCCTAAGTTTTTTCAGCTCCTTTTCCATTTAAGAAAATATCCGCTTCTATCTTGTCCGGCCTTTGTTGGCCATTAGCGGGAAAGAACTGGAAGGCAGGCACGAGGGACCGCCCCTTTATACCGATGTCTCCTGACGCCGGTCACCTGACGGTGGGGGGGGGGGCGGCCCCTCGCCAGGGACTGCTAGCTAGAAATTTTTCTGTGGGGTCCTGCCACCTGCCGGTGTCAGTCCTATATATAATTACCTACTGCAAGAGCCTCTCTCGAAGATCTACTGTTACGGTAATTTCTTAAGTAACTGTACTTTCCCACCCATCTTTAGGGAACCGTTTACTATTCCCATTTCTTTCTAGTTCCAAAGAAGACGGGAAATCTGAGGCCTATACTAGACTTCAGCTCCTTGAACATGTTCGTGGAGTACAAACACTTCAGAATGCTCTTTTTTGCAGAGCCTTCTACCTCTTCTCCGGCAGGGACAGTCGCTGTGCGCTCTAGACATGCAGGATGCCTACCTGCATATCCCCATATGCCTTTCCCACTGCAAATTCCTTTGGTTTCGCTTTCAAGGGGACCACTACCAATTCAAGGCCCTCCCATTTGGTCTTTCCTTGGCCTCTGAGTGTTTACTAAATGCCTGTCTGTGGTAGCAGCCCACCTCCATACACAGGGAGTACAGGTATTCCCGTACCTGGAATACTGGCTCCTGGTGGTCCCATCCAGGGAGGAACTCCTGTACTCCCTTTCCCTTACCCTACAGCTTTTCACCAGCTTGGGTATCAACATCAATCAGGCCAAGTCCCATTTAGTCCCATCCCAACACCTCCAATTTATAGGGGCGACTCTGGACACGACCACCGGCAAAGCCTTCTTGCCTCCGGACAAGGCGGACACCCTTCAGAATCAGGCCAGTCTTCTGTCCGGTTGCAGGAGGGTCGGAGCCAGGTCAGTCCTCCGCCTCCTTGGGCTAATGGCGGCTGCCATTCCAACAGTCTCATTTGCTCAGCTTCATATGAGGATCTCTCAGTGGACGCTTCAGTTTCAATGGGACCAAACCCGGGACAACCTAGACCAAGAAGTTCTAGTGTCCGATCCCATGATCAGGGACTTGCAATGGTGGATGGTTCAGGAGAACCTTTGCCTGGGAGTTCATTTCTACATCGATCCGCCCTCCCAGACATTGACGGACGCATCAGGAGAAGGCTGGGCTGCCCATCTGGGGCCTCACAGGACTCAGGGCAGCTGGTCCAGGTTCGAACAAAACCTGCACATAAATGTTCTCAAACTGAGAGCAGTTCTTTATGCCCTCCAGGCTCTACTCTCATTCATCCTTCCCGGTCATCTCCTCATACAATCAGACAACATGTGCATTGTCTGATACCTTAACAAGCAGGGAGGGACACGGTCCTACTCACTGTGTCGAGAAGCAATGAAAGTTTGGCATTGGGCAGCCTAACACCACTTTCACTTGACTGCGGTTCACGTTCCGGGAGTGGAAAATACACTGGCAGATCACCTCAGTCGATCTTATCTGTGTCAATCTTCACCATTCATCACTGTTGGGGTGCGTGGCGGGGTCATGACCCCGTGGGGAGCTCTTTTTTTTTTTGGTAGGCGAACCCCGACCACTCGGTGCCGCCCTAGAGACTAAGCGATTGCGTGGTGCTCACCCGGTTGGCCGTTAGGCACTGTCGACTCCGCCTGCCTGCCAGTTCTTCGTCACCCACAGTAGAGGTCACCTTGTGGGAAGCAAGCTCTGATTTGAGGCCTACTGCCTACGTAGTTCGTTTTCACCCCTATTTCCCGTGCTGCAGTCCGTCGATGCCGTGTCCTGCTGGTTCTAATTGCTTACTCGACGTTGCTGGCAAGATCTTTCCATATATTTTATTTCTTGGTGATGTCGAGTCTGTTCTTGGTGTTTTTTTCTCTGTAGGTCATGTCTCGGTCGGAGGGCAAGAAAACTTCCAGGATGGGTCAGCTCCCCATGTGACGGTGCCCAAGCGGTCGAAAATATTCCATCACTGACCAGCACGACCGTTGCCTTTCATGTCTTGGCCCACTTCACGACTTGGATTCGTGTGACGCCTGTTTCTGCATGGACCGCTGGGTCATCAAGCAACGAGCGTGGAAAGTGAGGCGAGCTCCGCCAACTTTCGGGGGTCGGCGCGCACTCAGGACAAGCCACGTACTCTTGGCCTGTCCTCCGGGTCCCCTCCCGGTTCTTTCAGGGGCGGGCGGGAGGCACCACCATGGCAGTCGCCCCTTCGGGGTGAAGGCTCCCCCGGCGTTGGACCCGTGGTTCACAAGGTCCGGGTCTGTGCTCTCCTCAATGCCGTCGGTTGGTGCCGTTCATGGTGCCATGGACCCTGACAGAGCTGTCGTTGGTGCCGGTTTGTCGCGCGGTGCTGTGGCTACTGTCAGAACCGTTCACGGCACCGATACTGCTAGCAGCGATGTGGGAGCTTCTACAGCGCCGTCTTTGTCTGCGTCTTGCCTCGGCGCCGTCTGTGGCACCGAGGTTGAGCACGGTGCCATGTCCTCAGGACTCTGTCCTGTGGGGCTGTTGGATTCCGCTGTCAGCGCCGTCGTCGGCGCCGCCTCTGCTCTCGGCGCCAGTCACGGTGCCATGGAGCGGGGTTGCGCAGTCCTTGGCACTGATGGCACCGTCAGAGCCATCGTCGGCGCCATCTCCACCCTCAGCACCACTCGCGGCACCATGGGGCTGGATGGTGCCGTGGCTGGTCCCGAGTCTGGAGCTCCTGTTCGGGCTGGAGCTGTGCCCCCTGTGGATTCCGCTCACGGTGCTGTAGGGGGCACTGGCTTGGGCATGGTTTTGGTTTCTGGCACCCCATTTGGCAAAGATGGCAGTGGACGCCCTCCTACGGTCTTGCACAGGGCCTTGGCCTCTACCTCTTCGGAGGTGGAGTTGGGCTCTGAGTCAGATGGACAGTCTGACTCTTTGGGGTTGACTTTTGGAGTGGGCAGCCCTATAGTATCCTCGACAAGCCAGAGTTGGCCCCCTTTTGAGGTGGGGTTGGTGGGTACCGAGACTGGGGTCAGGGGTGCTGATCAGCGGGCAGTGGTGCAGGCCACCATTGCTCTGCAGCCCGGTCTTGGTAGGTTCACTGACCCCTCAGCAGTGGTACCCCTGCCTGTGGTGTGCCTGGATCTCCCAACTTTGGGGCCGATCAGAGCACCTACGGAGGGGAGGGTACTGTGCCCTGGATAGCTCCTTCAGGTGCTGCCCAGGGCTGTCAGCTACCTAGGCTGGCCCTCTCGAGGAGGAGGGCTCTTTCGGACTCCGAGGGGTCGAGGGGCGTGGGGTCTGCACGCCGGCCTTTTTTGGGGGCCCACCCGGGCTCTGGAAGAAGCCATAGTGCAGATCTCTGCTCTTCCTCCTCGGTTTCTTTGAGAGAGCCCCATTCTTTTGAGGTAGGGGACCGTTCTTCTGGACCTATACGTCCCCAGTCGCCTCACAAGGGGAATTCTTCCGGGTGCAGCCAAGGCAGTACCGAAATGGTTGTTCAGCTATCAGCTGTGGGGTCTTCTGGGGCACCTTCTTCCGTGGGTGCTCCCGGTCTGCTCCTTAGCCCAGGCGGAGGTCAGCCGACATCTCTTCTCGGCTCTGTCCCCATTCCTGTGCCACATTCTCCTGCGCTCCCAGGCATCCTTGGTCCTAGCGGGCCTCTCTCCTGGGAGCAGTTCAGGGCTGTGGCTGCTCTGTTCCCAGCTTACGTTAGGGCAATGGACAGTCAGGTTTTTCAACCTCCCCCTGAGCAGCGGCCCTCTGAGCAGCCGGCGCCCTCCAGCTCTTCATCCCCCTCTTCTGGGGGATAGGAACCTTCTGTCCACATCTCACCAGCCGCTAATCTCGCTGAGTATCAGTGCTTCCTCGTGAGGATGTTGGAGGACTTGTACCTCACCCCTGCCACTGTTAGCAATCCAGAGCACTCTGCGGATGCCTTTCTAGGTGATTTTGGCGAGGCCACCCTAGTGGTGACCCCCTGGCCTGCTCCCTTTTGGGAAGCATCATTGCGCTCCTGGCAGAGGCCCTTCTCTGGAGTTCCTGCCCCTAGGGATCTCAGCCTGAGGTATTGCGCCCCCCCCTGAGTCTCCAGGTTTCATGCCTCATCCACAGTCCAGATTGATGCAGTTGGATACTCCTGATGGGCTTCGCGCCCTTCACCGTGACCGGCCCCCAGATCAAGATTCCTTGGATTTTATCTTCTTGGGTAGGAGGACTTTCTGCTCGGCACGGTTGTTGCGTTCCATTCAAACAACATGAAGTCTTGCGGTATTCTGACATATGCAGTTAGGTCCTGCCTTTCAACTGCCCCGGAGAACAAAGAATTAAACTTTCCATGGCCAGCATGGAATATTCACCGCGAGCTTAGTTGAAGCCCCTGTCTGCTGTTGTTTAAACTCCAACCATCAGATTCTTTACTCCGCCTCACTGAACAGTTGCTCCGGAGATTTCTCCTTTGCTCGGTTCAAAAAAGTCGGTTAAAGTGTCGGTTTCACTCGGTTTCTACCGAGTTGCTGCTACCATTCTGTTGGTTTAAGTCTCTGTGGTACCGTGAGTACTAGATAGGTTTTTCTAACAGTTTCTGTGTGGAACTTGTAAATTTGGGATCAGTTGGCTGAACCGATCAGTTTCAGGTAAAAAAAGTTTGTGTATTTACTTAGAGTGTGGTAACCGGTCTGTATCGGTTCTAAAAAAAAAAAAAAAAGATTTTATTATCTTTTTCCAAGACCAGTGATGCAGTCAGGAACCGATAGGGAAGTCTTGCCTGGCGGATTGCCAAAAAAAGGGTATGTTTTGGTTAGGATTGGCCATGTCTGAGAAACCCAAGAAGAAAACTGGGCCCACTGGGTTTCAACACTGCAGCGTGTGTGGGGAAGTCTTTGCTAAGTCTGATCCCCACACCACCTGTATTTATTGTCTGGGGTTTGACCACCTTGATTCAGACTGCCAAATTTGTAAGAATTTTCCCAAAGCTACCCTGGAAAAGAGATTAGGTAGATTGAAGGAAAGGGAGGCCAAGAAGTCTGCTGACCCGGATGGCCAGCCCGGTTAGGTTCCAACCAAACCAGAAGGAGTGCCCTCTGACCAGGACGATACTTCCTCGGGCAAAAGGAGAACCGATTCTGAGGAGTCAGTTCCAGTTAAAAGAAAAAGAAAGATAAATTGTCCAGTTCGGACCCAGAAATTCATACTCCGACCGCCGATGAGCTAGCCAAGGCAATAAGAATAGTGCAATCGCTTAGTTCGGTTTCGGACGAACCGGCACCATCTGGTAGGGGCTCGGTTCGGTCGGTTCCCCCGGTTCCGGATTAAACCCTGGAAGAATTTTATGAACCGGATGAGGAGGAGGGAGAGTATGAGGATGATGATGGTGATTATGAAAGTCTGGATATGCCTATTGACCCAGACATCTCCCCAGACAGGCCTTCAGGTGTTTCTCCTCCTAGGCTTTCTGAGTCCCCTTCTCACTTTATGTTTTACAAAAAAGTGGCTAAAACCCTCCAGCTTCCTATGGAAGAAACAGAGGAGGATCAGGAGGAGCCTGATTTTGTTTAAATGATGGACATCCCAGAGTCCAGGAGACTGTCAGTTCCCCTCCACAAATCCTTTGGGAAACAAACACATAAAATTCTTAAGACTCCTAATTCCATACCTCCTGTGGACAGACGAATGGACAAGAGGTATACTTTGTCAGGCTTAGACACGGAGTTCCTTTCCCAGCAATGCAGCCATGTTGGGGAAGTGCAGGCTGCTGTCAGTTATAAGGCAAATATCCCCTAGGCATCACACCCCCAAGATAAGGACTCCAGGAGGATTGATGCCATGGCAAAGATACAGTACATGGCAGCATCTTTGGGACTCAGGCAGGCTAACTATATGGCCTACACAGCTAGATACCAGAAGTCCAGGTGGGACACTGCTGGCTCTGGCTAAACAGGCCCCTGACCAGCTTGCCAAGGAGCTGAAGCAGGTGGCTGCAGATGGGATTGAGGTATCCAAGGTGCAATTTCATGCTGCTGTGGACTCCAATGATGTTTCATCAAGAGTCATGGCTACATCTGTGGCTCTTCGGAGGATGGCTGGGCTCAGATGTACTAGCCTCTCACAGGATACCCAGGCTAAGGCCATGGATTTCCCTGTTATTGGTAATTCTCTGTTTGGGGAGCAGACAGAGAACTACATGAAAAAGATGGACGAGTACAGGACCACTTACAGGAGCGCTCAGGCCAAAGAAAGGAAAGTCACTCCTCAAAGGCAGCAGTCCAGGGGCAGGGGCAGGCTTTTCCAAAGGCCTTTTTACCAAGCTCAGGCCTCCTCTTCTTATTCTCAGAGGGGGTTCTTCAGAGGAAGAGGCAGACGGGGGATGAGCAGGCCTGCATCCACTCCTCAGCCTAAAGCCCCTGCCAAGCACACACCCTGATGGGTCTGCCCAGGCAGATTCTCCAATACCAGTAGGGAGCAAGCTGGCTTACTTTGTCCAGGACAGGAAGTCTCTGACATCAGACAAGTGGTTCCTGGAAGTAGTAAGCCAGGGACTGGTTCTCAGCTTCAAAAAATTTCCCAAGATGAGAGCCAGATCCTTTCCACCTACAAATCCATCAGAGACCATTCCCCTAGAGGCAGAGGTTTCTTCCTTCCTTCCTGGCTCTTAGGGCCATAGAGAGGGTTCCTACCCTACACAAGGGCAAAGGATTGTACTCCAGGTACTTCCTAACCCCCAAAAAGACAGGAGAATGGTGGCCCATCCTGGATCTAACATATCTGAACAAACACCTTTTAAAACCAAAGTTCCAAATTGGTGACTCTGGGAATAATCCTTCCCTCTCTAAGGCCAGGGGACTGGCTAGCCTCCCTGGACCTCAGAGATGCCTATTTTTCACATTCCCATCAGGTGCTCCCACAGAAAATACCTCGGGTTCGAGTTGCCCTCAGGCCACTATCAATATAGAGCAATGCACTTTGGCCTAACATAAGCCCCAAGGGTTTTCACAAAGTGCCTGGCAGTAGTGGTTGCTTTCCTAAGGAGAAAAAAGATCTCCATCTTCCCATACTTGGACGACTGGCTCATAGTAGGTCAGTCTCCAGACCAAGTCAAGTCACATTTGCAAATAACTCAGCAAGTGCTCACCTTCTTAGGATTCCTTCTCAACCTTCCAAAGTCAGTTTTCAAGCCAGTATAGCTCCTCACCTTCATAGGGGCAGAGCTGGACACAATAAGGGCAAGAGCCTTCCTTCCCATGGACAGGGCAAGGACCCTTATGGAACTGGCCTCTTAATTCACCCTATAGGTGTCTCGACCAGCAAGGCATTTCCTTCAGCTTCTGGGCCACATGGCAGCTTCCACAGCAGTGGTCCAGGGAGCAAGATTCCAGATGAGGGACATTCAGTTCCATTTAAAAGCCTTCTGGTCCCAAAGAAAGGATTCCCTTACCAAACTAGTCCCAGTGACTAGAACCCTGATCCAGGCCTTGCAATGGTGGCAGGATCAGGACAATTTGAGACAAGGAGTTCCTTTTGTCACTCAGTCTCACTCAGTGATACTCACCACAGATGCTTCCCTGCTGGGCTGGGGAGCCCATCTGGGAGATCTTACCACCCAAGGGCTGTGGTCACCTCAGGAATCTCTGCTTCACATCAGTCTCTTGGAACTCAGAGCAGTGTTTCTGGCACTGTAAGCCTTTTTCACATCTGTACAGAACAAGGTGGTCCAGGTCAGAACAGACGACAACACCACCACCATGTGGTACATCAGCACGCAAGGAGGCACTTGGTCTACGGCCTTGTGCACAGAAGCAGTGAAGTTGTGGTCCCTGGCCTATTCCCTGTAAACCTCTCTGATAGCAGTTCACCTCCCAGGGAAGGACAGTGTCCTAGCAGATGCTTTGAGCAGAATTTCCCAGGTCTATCACAAATGGACCCTAGATTTCTTAGTTTTGAAAGTGATTTTCTCGAGATGGGGCACTCCACAGATAGATCTTTTTGCAGCCCCAGACAATCACCAACTTCCTCTCTTTTGTTGTAGACCCCCAGTCTTGGGCTCAGTCCCCTGGATGCTCTGATCCTGAATTGGGAAGGGAAATTTCTGTATGCTTTTCCCCCCTTCCCTCTCCTGTTCAAGGTGTTAGTCAAGATAAGGTCACAACCATGCAAAGTGATTCTTATTGCTCCAGACTGGGCCAGACAGCCCTGGTACCCCCTGTTTTCTGTCCTTAGCAGTCCATCTTCCCCTGTCTCTGCCCAGGAATTACAATCTGTTGACATCCTCTCAGGGGAGGATTTGGTACCCGAACCTTTGGTCTCTCAATCTCAAGGCATGGCTCTTGAAGAGTTAGAGTTTGCTGACCTGCATCTTTCCCAAGGGGTTCTGGATATCCTAAAGGCTTCTCGAAAGCCTTCCACCAGAAAGACTTACAATTCCAAATGGAAAAGGTTCACTATTTGGTGTTGTAAGAAGAATATTTCTCCAGATTCTGCTGGGTTGCCTATGGTTCTGGACTATATGGTCCATCTCAATGGCATAGGCCTTAGGCCAGCTACACTTAAAGTGCATTTGGCAGCTGTGTCTGCTTTCCTGTCAGTAGGCAAGCCTTCTCTTTCAGCCCATCGTGTGTTTTGTCAATTCTTCAAGGGATTGCTGCACACCAATCCCCCCTTTAAGGACCTTGCTTGGGAGCTTAATGTTTGCATTGCTCAGTTTATGCAACCCCTCCCCCGAGCCTTTGTCCTCTGCAGAGCTTTGGTACTTGACTTGGAAAACTGTTTTTGGTGGCCATTACTTCTGCCAGGCGTATCAGTGAATTGCAAGCCCTGTCAGTGGAACCTGATTTCATCTCTTTCCATAGAGATAAAGTGGTCCTAAGAACTAACAGGAAGTTTTTGCCTAAAGTGGTTTCAGATTTCCACCTCAACCAGTCTGTCTCTCCCTGTTTTCTTCACTGACCATTCCTTCTCTGGAGAGAGGAGGCTGCACAGCTTGGATGTCGAAAGGGCCCTCAGCTACTACATAGGCGCACCATGGGTCACAGGTTTGAGTCCCTCCAGTTGTTTCCTCACATATGGAGAGGTTGGTAGGCAAACCTGCCACTAAGAGATCTATTGCCAGGTGGATTGTTTCTTGTATACAATTCTGCTATAAAAAACTGGGTAGAACTCCACCCTCAGGCCTGAGGGCTCACTCTACTAGAGGTACAGCTGCTTCCCTGGTTGCTGCCAGGGATATTCCTATCTTAGAAATCTGTCAAGCAGCCACCTGGAAAACAGTCCATACATTCACCAAGCATTACTCTCTGGATATCCAGGCTAGGAGTGATGCTCATTTTGGCACAGCAGTACTTCAGAGCCTGTTTTCAAAGTAGGTTCTGTCCCTCCTCCATGGAGGTACTGCTTGGTAGTCTGCAATAGTCAGAGTACAGCAAGACTTCATGTTGTTTGAAGAAAAAATTACTCACCTTAGTAATGTTGTTTCTTCTAATGGAGTCTTGCTGTATTCTGACCCCAACCCCCCTGCCTCCCCTCTCGGAACCTAGTTTTTGGGATGTGGGTGGGCAGGAGCAGTGTTGGCACCCTAGGGGTGTCCCTTTTTCACCCTCCTTTATTTTGGGTGAGTGTTGTGTTTTGGGATGTGTTTTGTTTTTTGGGTTTTCTGACTTAAGTCTTTGCTTTGAAACGAAAAAAACTTTTATATAAATATAGTTGCCAGTTGGCTAGTTTGAGTTTTGCAGTTTCCACACAGAACTTCTAGTGAGTATTGCTCGTAAAGATCTGACGGTTGGAGCTGAAACAACAGCAGACAGGGGCTTCAGCTGAGCTCGCGGTGAATATTCCATGCTGGCCATGGAAAGTTTAACTCTTTGTTCTCCGGGGCAGTTGAAAGGCAGGACTTAACTGCATATGTCAGAATACAGCAAGACTCCATTAGAAGGAACAACATTACTAAGGTGAGTAATTTTTTTCTTTCTGCACATCAGGCCCATTATACAGCCTATGACAGGTTCTTGTGGTCCAGGCTAGGTCAACTCCTAGCCTCGTTGCCTGATACGGAGCAAAGCAGACAAGCCATTGCACTCTCTGTGCGTGGCCTGGAGCTAGCAAGGCACCAAGCGAGGGCATCCTATGATGCCAGTGAGGTTGCTACCAGGGTCGTAGGGACAGGGATCTGCACTAGGCGGACGGCATGGCTGCGTCTTTCCCGGTTGTCACCCTTGGCCCGGCGTAGGGTGATCAACTCCGCTCACTAGAGAACCTACCTTTTCTCCCGTAGAGCGAGACGGCGTTTGTCGGGGCAACTTCCTTCTCCCTCTGGGGGTCCCCATCTCACTCTCCCCACTCTCAGGCCTCTTCAGGCCCTGAAGGTTCTCCCTCTTAGTGTGTCACCCACTGAGAGCTAAGGGACTTGTCCCTTAGGGTATAAAAGAAAACCCCCTTTGGGGGGGGCTCGGCACTCACCCAACAGTGATGAATGGTGAAGATTGACACAGATAAGATATGAAAATTACATACCTACCATCATTATGATCTTTCTGTGTATCTTCACCATTCATCACAATCCCACCCTCCATCCCCCGGGGCCTCAGTCTCTGAGTCCCCCTTCCTCTCTCTGCCCTTCCCTTCCCCCCCTCCTTTCTTGTCAGGAGTGGGTTAAAACTGGGGCCCATAGGGGGATAATGTTCTGGGGAGAGTGGTCAGCATGGGGGGCACTCCTTCTCCAGTGCATTAGCTCCACCCCTGTGGGGTGGGAGTTGGCAGTTGCCCTCCATTCTCTCCTCCTCCTCCTCCTTGTTCCCGTCCAACTTATTTCTCCTTGTCTTTGAACTATCTTTTATTACAAAAAAAAAAAATTATTTTTCCTTTTTTCACCAATAATCTTTCCTTGAGAGGGTGTTAATTCTCTGTACCCTGTCCTTCTTCCAGAATAGCCGACTCTGCTCAACTGGAGTTTTTTGCCAGCCATTCTGTGCCTTGAATACTGGCAAGAAGCCTTTGGCTACTCCTTGCAGTTCCTATGTAATCTGGAGACGGACCAGGGTCTGGGATGTGTTTAACCTCCCCCCTCTCCTCCTAAATTCTCTATCCCATTCTACCTCCCTCCCTCTTTTATTTCCAGAGATTGGGGCCCCTCCCAATCCCCTTAGTTTCTGTCTTCTCCCTCTTCTGTCCTCTCAGTTGTTATTTCTCCTTTTAGTTCATATATCTTTTCCTTTTCCTTTTTCTATACCTTGGACTTCCTTGTCCCACCCTCCACACCCTTCCTCTTAATTCTCCGGCTACTCAGAACTGGCAGGCAGGCGGAGTCGACAGCGCCTGATGGCCAGCCCGTGAGTGCCACGCAATGCGTCAGCCTCGAGTGCGGCACCGATGGTGCGTCGGCTCCGCCAACCAAAAAGAAAGCTCCCACAGGGTCATGACCTCCGGCCGTGTACCCCAACAGTGATGAATGGTGAAGATACATAGAAAGATCATAATTACGCTAGGTACGTAATTTTCATATCCTCAGTCAGGTCCCACAAGTCGGAGTTGGATGAAGAAGTAGTAAATGGCATCTTTCAGCGATGGGGAATGCCTCAGATAGACCTCTTTACCTCTCCCCAAAACACAAAGCTTCCCACCTTCTGCTCGCTCGCTCCAGGGCAAGCCATTTTTTGGCAGGATGCTCTGTCTCTCGATTGGAGGGACAGATTTGTTTATGCCTTCCATCCCATTCGCTTAATCCTGAGGGTCCTGAACAAACTCAGATCGGAGGAAGCTCGAATGATTCTCATCGCTCCCTTCTGGCCCAGGCAAGTTTGGTTCTGTCTTCTGCAACAGTTTTCAGAGGAACCTCCATTTCCTCTTCCTCTGTCGCAACAGTTGTTGACCCACAATCAGGGGACCCTTGTTCATCCAGGTCTCAGATCCCTTCATTTACATGCATGACTCCTGCAGACATAGCTAAAGTCCGCTTTGGAGTTTCTCCTCTCATAGCGGACATTTTTGTAAAGGCCAGGAAGCCTTCCACCAGGTCCACCTATGCCATGAAGTGGAAACGATTTTCTGTTTGGGCAAATTCAAAGTATTTTGAGCCTTTCTCGTGCCCAGCCAATAAAGTTCTGGACTACATGTGTCACCTCTTTGATCTGGGTCTCAGCCCTTCCTCGTTAAAAGTCCACGTGGCTGCTATTTCATCCTACCATATTCCTTTTGGAGACAGGACTTTTGCTCAGTTGGAAGTCTCCAAGACCTTACTCAGAGGGGTTCTCCATTTGAGACCCCCCATCCGCATTCCTGCCCCTCCTTGAGACTGGAATTTTATTCTGGAGAAGCTTACTCTGCCTCCCTTTGAGCCGGCAGCTACAGCTGACTTAAAGTTCCTTTCTTCGAAGACTCTCTTCCTGGTGGCCATTACGTGTGTTCGGCATATTTCCGAGCTTCAGGCCTTGATGTGTAAAATCCTGTACTTGATTTTTCACAAGGAATGTGTGGCTCTATGCACCAACCCTAAGTTTCTTCCTAAGGTGGTGGCTGAATCTACACTGAATCAATCCATTGAGCTACCCACTTTCTTTATGCAACATTCCAATCAAGGGGAGTACCTCTTGTATACCTTGGATGATCACAGAATCCTGAGATACTACACCAGTCAGACTAAGGATCTCAGGAAGACTTATCAGCTTTTTCTCTCTTTTGCTCACAAAAGAGAAGGCTATGCTGTCTCGAAGCAATGCCTTTCAAAATGGTTGGCACATTGTATTACTTTCTGTTACGACAAGTACAACAAGACTCTTCCGGGTCAAGTCAAAGGTCATTCCACCAGTGGAGTAGCTGCCTCTGCGGCTTGCTTAAAAAATGTGTTAGTGGCAGACATCTGTGCAGCTGCAACTCGGACTTCTGTCCATACCTTCACAAAACACTACAGTTTGGACATTGCCTCTTGCCGTAGAGCAGGCTTCGGGTTGGCTGTCCTACAAGGTTTCCTTTCATGAGACCCGTTCAGCCTGAGGTTCCATGCTTTGGATGACAGTCCTCCTTCCGAGTACTTTTCCTTGTTCCAGACTACTTGGGACTCAGTCCTATATGTAAAATACCTACTGCAAGAGTCCTCTCGAAGTAAGATAAACAGTTACGTAAGAACTTACTGTAACAGATCTTCGAGAAGGCTCTTACAATGTCCCAATGTCCTTCCTGCCCTCTGTCCCCTAAACATTTGCTCCATTTCCATTGGGGAAATATCCTCTTCTCTCTCATCTTGCCTCTTTTGGCCTTTGGCGGGAAAGAACTGGAAGGCGAGCGTGGGGGACCGCCCCTTTATACTGACGTCGCATGACGCCAGTCACCTGATGTGGGGGCGGTCCCCGGCCAGAGACTGCTAGCTAGAAATTTTTCTGTGGGGTCCTGGCACCTGGCGGCTTAGTCCTATATGTGTGAATATCTACTGCAAGAGCCTCTCTCGAAGATCTACTGTTACGGTAAGTTCTTACGTAGCTGTACTTTTTCATAACATCCCCCATGTACGATGATGTTCTCCATTTTGTTATACCTGCTGCCAGTTGTTAAACATCACTGTCGCATCTCAGTTACTGTTAGGGGATATTAAATCTGGCCAGTCAGAGACATTTATTAGTTTCTTTAACTTTTCAGAAATGGAAGAAAATGATTATTTGTTAGATAGATAAAACATGGGTCAAATTGGACCCACTGGTGTAAAAAATGTGGGTCTAAAGAGGAACCTACTAAGTCAAAACATAATAAATGGCAGATTTTGAACAATTCATGTTCCCTTCTTTTAGATATTGTTTTAGATCAGGTGCATCAGTTTGGGCCTACTGGCAATGAAGAGGGGTGATTTCTGGGCAGGATGCAACTTTTGCCCTTTGGGTGCATGTTAGTGCTGTCACTGAGATCGATATACTTTTATTTATGCTAACTAATGGTTTAAAGATACTGAAAACTTGCATCTTATTTATTTTTTATTTATTGACATCTCAGATTAGTACCTTTGAGTTAAAAGCTATTTACATAGGATCCACATCATAGCAATTATATACAGGAGAGCAGACATAGCAGGTGGGAGGCTAATACAAACATATTTCAAATACATTGGATGACTCACTTTTGGAGCATGGTAACTACTCATAGCATTATACAAGGTATACCACAGGCACGCATAAATACATAACTGGGAGACAAAGGTTCAAGACAGAGGCTACAGCAAGGGAGGGAGAGGTGCAGCCCATAAGGCCAAGTCAAGGGTGGGCTTCTGAAGACATGGGGGAACTAGAAAAATTGGAGGAGAGGAAATGCCCATAAGGATCAGGTATGAGGGTGGGGTTAGGTAGAACAGGGACAGCAGGAGGGGAACGACAGAGAATCAGCCCAGAGGGCCTAGTTGTGGAGGGGAGGGGGTGAGGTAGGGTGCGTGTGCAGGGAGGGCATGGAGGGGTGAGGGAAAGGTAGGGGAGGTATAGGGAGGCGAGGAGCAGGAAGGACGTAAAGTGCCATGAGGGAGGCAAAGGACAAAAGGAAGTGCAGGACAACTTGTAGGGACTAATTAGTGGAAGTAGTCACAGCTGGCAGTATCAACTAGATGTTGTCTGAGCATTCCTTTAAAAGAGCCCAGAGTGAGAGCAGAGGAGATGTCATTGTAAAGTGAATTATAACAAAGCGGGGCGCTGGTGGGCAAAAGATCTTAGCACCTTGGGAGGTATGACAATGGAGAAATTTGAAAACCTGTTTGTCTGAGCTTCTGGTATGGCGAGGGTTGAGGAGTATCTTAAACCTTTAGTTGTCTAGTAAAGGTTTCATATCTATTTGACACAAAATTCTTCTTTTGTTTCTCTTGTTGTTTTGTGTGGGTGAACACAGCACACCCCCAATCACCTACTTTCTTATTCCAGTAAGACCCTGTCACATAATGTACCTGAGCTTCAGGTTAGGTACTGCACAGTACCAGTTCTCAGCAGTGCCTTTCGGTCTGACCTCCACTGTAAAAGTGGTCACAAAGTGCTTAGCTCTGTTGCCAGCCCAACTTCAAAAAACTGGAGACGTCTCCAGGTATCAAGTGGATGGGGCAGCTTCCCTGGCGTACTACTGCTCTGCCACCTTGTAAGGAGACTTGATCAAACAGGATATTAAATAGTTGGTATTGCATAGCAAAATGCTGTGCAAAACAGGGGATAATGCTAACCATTTCCAGAAGTGCGTAGCAGTAGACTGTTAACCATTTTTGAGTGAGTCCATGGCACAGCAGACAACAAATAAAACTACATATTTGTTTAAAAATGATGCTAATCAATTTGTGCCAAGTGCTGAGCATTTTCAAAGTTGATTAGCACTTTTAGGCATAATACTGCAAATCAATTTTTTAAGCTTATTTAATACCCTGTCAAATATTGGTTTGTATGTCATGTAATAGCAAATATGTGTGTACAGTCTGCTCATTGTATTAGGCATACAGGCCCTGACTGGGCCATAGAAATTCCTGTCAAAGACGGAATCCTTACGTGAAATGGAAATTTCCAAGTAGAATGAAGTAATGAACTTAAATCGGTAGCCTTCAGACTTATAGATAGCCAATCTTCTCCTTGAACAAACTGAATTTAATTAGAGGTTGTGTGTGAGAAAATTAGGGAGTTACTTTCTTACTTGAGTTATATGAACACCTGCATGTCTTTTACCGCTTAGAGTGAAATCGTCTATTGTTTAATTGCTGAGTAAGTCCTGATGTCATATATCTTTCTATGCTAGCGACACGTGGATAGGTGGAATGGAGGTGGTTTGAGAGCTCTTCTCCAGCTAGGAGTTAAAAACATGCCCTTAGAGTTCGGAAGTCGAGATTCAAACCCAGATGTCCTGGAAGACTAATGGACTGTGGTGAATGAGGAGAGACCTACTCAAACTCGAGACAGAAGCCATTTTGACATTCTCTGGTTTATGATAATGAGAGTAATCTGAGATAAAGAAGCCAGACCTGAGGTGAACCAGCCTTCGAGCTACAGTATCTGCCAGCTAAACTGTACACTGCACCTGCTTCCAGGGACGGTGCAAGGAGACTGACAGAGCATTCTACTGGCAAGATCCACACGCAGTAATGCTGCAAAGACTTAACTCCTGAAGTCAGTGGTTTGATGCTCAAGCTGAAATCCTGCTAGCCGTTGGGAGTGACAGATTGTGGGAATAATCTACAGTACAGACATAACAGAGGCTGACCCACCAAACTGAGAAGTCAAGATTCAAGCCTTCAGTGTTGGAGTAGACCTTTAAACTTTGTGACTGTGTAAATGCATAAATCTTAATTCAGACTTTTGATTGCCAACCAAAGAGAAGAAAGAAGAAACAGAGAAGATACCAGGATTAACCTTCGAGAGGTATGCCCCCTGTATGGCAAAACTATTACAGTAAACACGTCGATGCCGACAACATTAACAGTTCACTGTAATAGTCCGCCCGAGACCCTGGCACTCTGTCCCCCAGTCCTGCACTCCATCACCGAATCAACTCTGACTCTGAGTTGATAATCCATAAGTTCGGGGAGTGTGGGGGGCAAAGACCCCCAATAGAAAAGTAACCAGGTCTCCTGCCCAATTTATGTCAACTGCAACTTGCGGTTGACATAATTCCGTTGCTGTGATGTCAGTAGACAAAAAATTTGTTGAACTGGCATCGTAGATCCCTTTTGAGATAACAGAGACTAGAACAGAGGTTGTTAACTGACTCTCTCTTTTCTCCCTTCCAGGATTGAGCTGGCATCAGGAAAGGTGTGATTTCAGGCCTCTTCATGTTAATTGTAATTTTGTGTGGTCATCTTTAATATCTCTCTCTCTCTACTCTGTTAGTCTAATCTAAGTAAAATCTGATTAACTGAAAGGTCCATGTCTCCGTGTCATGCTTGTGTCCATTGTGTTTAATGAGTTGCTAGTTGTCTGCCACTATTGATAAGGAGCTCACGTTTAACCATCTGGTGGGTTATTATTATATCTTTGTGACTCTCTATTCTAAAAGCTAGCCAAACAACTATAGAGGGGGCAATCTTCCCTACAGATTTGGCACCCAGTGGGAGCCTTGAATACAGTACTGACACACACTGGAATCTGGTGTCCCAACACATGTTGTAGAATCTAAAATGCCAGTATCTAGCAACCAATGACATCCTTTAATAAGCAAAAAAAATGTATACAAGTACTGAACTTTGAAAAGCTCATTACATTGAAAAAAGTGTGCTTTGAATCGAAAAGTGCTTAAGTGAGCTCTGAGAAAAAAAAGGGTGTGCTTTTGAATAGTGAGTGATTTGAAATTATATGTGCACATTAATGCAAGCTGCTGGGATAAGTGTGTGAACTCTGAGGACTGTTGGGGTTAATTGCAGGCGGTATATGTGTTGTTTTCTGTTCTCTGAGGCACGGTTTGTCTTCTAGTCTGTGTAACAGATTAATAGTAAAGATGGCCTCGTTATTGATCATAGAAGAAGACGTTTTAACTGTGATACATCAGAATCTTGAAAAGGTTGACCCTTGGATAGACAAATGGATAGCCAAATGTCAGTTGTACTCACAAAGTGAACTAGATAAAACATTGGCAGATGATTTGACAGCCTACAAGACTGTACAAACCATTAGCAGACTTTGCCACAGTTTATTATTTTAAAAATGTATTGCAAAGATCACAGAACTGCCAGTTAACTAGTGAAAGGGAGAAATTTAAACATTCAGATTTCTAAGAAAGGAATTACAAGATGTAGAACAAATGTCTTGAGGAGACCCACAAGGTCAGGGCTGCGATAGTAAAGATATCCAAGATCTACTAGGCAATTAAAAATCAAAGAAACCAGCTACAGACAGTGAGAACAGAATTTAATAAAGATCTGCAAGCTCTACAGATGGAGAGATCAGAGTTACAGGACCGTTTAGCAAATCTGAAAAGTGAAGTGTCTATTCTGAGAGAAGGGCAGGACCACTTGAAGACTGAAAGGACGCAACTTACAGCAGAAGCTGGAAAATGTCATGCCAGGTGTGCTGATTTAAAAAAATTCTGTGGCACACTTGGAGCAACTGCTCAAAGTGGCACAAACAGTGGAAGAGGACAGTCTTACGAGTGAAGGGATGCAGAGGTTAATTACCAGCAAGGAAGACAGGATGTATTCCTTCATGGAACAGTTAGATACCCAGACTCAGAAGTGAGAAAAGGCCAGGAAGCAGCAGGACATGCTAGCCTTTAAGCAAACAGAGTTTGATAGAGAGTTGGAAAGAGGCATGGCAGACAAAAAACAGTTAAGACAAAGAGAAGCAGAGTGATTAATTTAGAAGAATGCCTCAAATCCTTGAAGAGGGAAAAGCATGCAGCCGAGAAGGAAGCCTTAGCTTACAGAAGAAAATGCAGAGAGAGATGGAATGAATCAGGCTAGAACTGGATCAGACTATATTGGATAGCCAGGCAGCCATACATGAGCATGATAAGTTATAGGCAAAGTGTGAGGCATTGGAGAATCACCTTCGTGTGGTAGAAGGCAAGACTTACCAATATTTTGGAGGCTGGGGAAAAGGCAGAGAAGGAGTGGCAGTGGTTGGTACAGCCCTCGTCAGAGAAAGAAACAGAAAAGGGAGGTTGGACTAGAGTTAGCGACCCTGAAGGAGTTGCAACTATAAAACGAAAGACAGAGACTCAGAAAGAGCAGGTAAAGAGGTAGGAAGAAGAGGATCTTACTTCGAGACACAGCTCTTGCAGCAGGTTACACCATTAGGACTGAAGCCGGCAGGCGTCAGTACTCCACGGAAAAATTCTAGCTAGCTATCTTCAGTGGGGACCGCCCCCGACGTCAGGCGTGGTACATAAGGGGGCGGTCCCGCCAGATTCCCCAGTTCTTTCCCGCCGTCGACTTGCATGTCTCGACCCTTCGGTTACAGTCTAGCGCGCGACGCGTGGTTAAGTGCTTTCCTTTGGGAAATTCGGATTTCTTCAAGCAAGACTTTGCTGATGTCCCTCCAACCTCCAGTCACCCCTCCAAGTGTGCTTGCGGGAAACAGATCCCCTTCAAGGACCCCCACACGGCCTGCGTTCGGTGCCTGGGCCCAGACCACGATACCCGGGCCTGCTCCTTCTGCCAAGGGTTCAATAGTCGTACCCGGATCCGACGTCAGAAGACCCTTCAGGCGTTTTTGTTGGAGGAAAAGCTGAAGACCATGTCTTCCAAGGGGGAATCTTCTTTTCAAAAGACCCACAAGCACGCAGAGAAACGAAGGGAGAAGGCCCCTTCCAGGTCCCCCTCCAGGGCTTCGGACTCGCGCAGCTCCGGTTCTAGGTCCGACCACTCTCCCTCCAGGGCCAGCTCTCAACCTCCCCCGGCTGCGGTAAGGAAGCCTTCTTCTCAGGCCAAGTCCACCAGGCCATCCTCGTCTTTGTCCTCCAGGGCCTTGGCGAAGTCCGGGGATCGCCACCATCACCATCATAAGTCGGGTTCCCGCCTTCCGGTCCCCGACGTCAGGTCTTCTTCTTTGCCTCCTCACAAGACGTTGGAGCTCACTCCTTTGAAGAGACCTTTGGACCCGACTCCGTGCAGCTGTCGCCGGCCGCACATCACATCCCTGGAGCCGCGTGTGCGCCAGGCGGCCGTCGCCAGCTAAGCCAGCACCTCAGCGGACGCTGCAGGGGACGTGCCCGCCTCCTCCTGAGAAGAGGCCCTGACGCCTCCGACCATGTCGTCAGGAGACCTTGACTGAGGAGGATTTAACGCAGCTCAAGACCAGACGGGCGACTTTCTCATCGGCCGAGAGCCTTAGGGAACCTCGGCTGCTACCCGAGCCCTTGTGGAGCTGTACATTAGACCCGACGACCGCTCCACCGGCGCCCGGACCGTCGTCGGGCCTTTCTTAGCGGATGTGAAGGATCTCTTCACTTACTGGTGGGACACCATTAAGAAGGACATGGTTCCCACTCCTCCTCCTCCTCCTCCGGTTCCTGCACCCCCCTCGCCATTGGGGTCGGCAGGCTGTCTTCCTCCTCCCCGGGAGTCCAGATCTTCTCCCAGGGGGAGACCAGAAAAACGGAGACCTCCGACAAAATCTTCTTCTAGGTCACCCAGCCCCAAGAGACCCAGGAGACACCGACGATCGCCTTCGACGGAGGACACGGGATCAGAATACTCTTCTTCTAGATCCCCATCTCCACTCTCCATCCCTTCTCCGGACCCACGTGAGATGCCGAAATCTCCTCCGGACAACCCTTCATTCTTGGATATTATGAGGCACATCCAAGAGAACATGGGATGGGATGCAGAAGAGCTAGACCCCGAAAGGATACGCCTCGCCAAATATCTTCAGCAGAAGGACCCCAAGCCTGTGGTGGTGCCACCCTTGGTTGACTTGCTGGTGGACATCACCAAGGCAGCGTGGAAGCATCCACATTACGCTCCCTGGTGATGCCAGCTGATCGCTTGTACAAGATCCTAAAGAAGACCAGTACTTGACGCGGCAGCCTCAGGCCGACTCTCTGGTCATCACAGCCTCATGACCGGTCACAGAGGCGCAACATCTGAGCACCCTGCCATGACCCAGAGTCCAAGCAGTTGGACGGTTGAGTAAGGCATATATGCTTCCGCTACCTGTGCCATCAGATCCTTGAACTATTTGACCCACATGGTTCAGTTCCAGAATGCTTTGTGGGAACAGGGTCTGGAAACGGCTACAAAACTGCCGGAAGGTGAGCAGAAGTAGGAGATGCTTCAGCTCCTCCGTACGGGTTCAGACGTGGGAACCCAAGTGCTACGAGCCACGTATGACTCCGCGGACTCATCGGCCCGAGCAGCAACTTCTGGCGTATGCCTCCGGAGGCACTCTTGGTTACGCGTCTCCGGTTTCAGGACGTCCAGAAGAATATTATGGACGCTCCATTTGAGGGAGAAGTCTTGTTTGGTAATCCTTCGGAGAAGATTATTACCAGACTTCAAGAGGCCGGGAAGGCGGTAAGGTCGGTTCAAGCCATGTACCGGCCCAGGCTTAGTTCCTTTCGTAGGAACCAAAGCAGATTTCGTGGGCGGATGCAGAGGCAGCAGTCCCACTTCAGTACACATCAGAGGGGCTCCGGCTTCTGTAGAGCCCAGGGGAAATAGCCTGCCAGCCAAAGCCAGCGTACTCCTAAGCCGGCCCAGCCAGCGGGCCCATCTGCCGCCACAGCCTGACTCCTTTCCGGCCCCCACCCCTCAGGATCAACGGGAAATCATGGTCAGGGGTCGCATTGCGAACTTCCTGCCGGGATGGCAGGCTATTACCACCGACAGGTGGGTTCTTCAGTTGGTCAGTCGAGGCCACTATATAGAATTTGCAGAAAAGCCACCCTCGAGGCCTCCTTTGCTCTCCCAGTATCCAGGTCAGCACAAAGCTCTGATCTGGCAAGAAGTATCGCTCCTGCAGAGGGAGCGATAGAGTACGTCCTGGAGAACCAGAGAGGACAAGGATATTATTCCCACTTCTTCCTGGTTCCAAAGAAAACAGGGGACCTCCATCCAATTCTGGACCTAAGCGACCTCAACGTGTCGGTCGCCTACAAGAGATTTCTCATGGTGACTCTTCCGGGTCTTATTCCAGTGCTGAAACAGGACACCTTTTTAGCGTCTCTAGACATGCAGGATGCATACCTGCATATCCCTATAGCTCAGGTGCACAAGAGGTTCCTGCGCTTCGAGTTTCTCGACCACCACCTTCAATTCCGAGCCCTTCCATTCGGACTGTCATCCGCACCAAGGGTCTTTACCAAGTGCATGGCAGTCGTGGCAGCATCTCTGAGGAGACAGGGCCATTATGTGTTCCGTACCTGGATGATTGGCTTCTCATGGCCGCCTCGAGAGGCGTTGTTTCTTCGTGGTCCAGAGCACCCAGGACCTGTTCCGATCTCTGGGCATCTAATAAACTACGAGAAGTCTCTCCTGGTACCGTCCGCAAAACTGCAGTTTATAGGTGCAGTACTGGACACCATTTCTAGGAAGAGTTTTCTTCCGGACGACAGAGCAGAGTGCATCAGATCCCTCATCAGGGAGTTATCGTCGAACAAGACCGCCTCTGCCAGGTTGGTCCTTCGCTTGCTCGGACATATAGCTGCGCCATTCCTACTGTCCCTTTCGCAAGGCTCACATGCGGGTAACTCAGTGGATGCTCAAAGTGCAATGGGACCAAAGGCAAGACCACTTGCAGCATCGGTCAGGATCACGAACACCATGATTGAGACTGGCAGGGGTGGCTAGTCCCAGGGTAGCTCTCCATGGCGTCCGTTAAGTAGCGCCGTCCTGGAGGTAACCTCACCACAGGCGCCTCAGGTCTAGGGTTGGGGCACACCTGAGCGGGTAAAGTCCCAGGGTACGTGGACCCTGACGGAAGCTCATCTCCATATCAACGTTCTAGAGATGAGGGTGGTTCTCTATGCCCTGCAGGCCTTTCAGTCAGTTATCCCTCCGTGTACTCTTCTGCTTCGGACAGACAACACGGCGGTGATGTATTACCTCAACAAACAAGGAGGCGCACACTCTTAGCCCCTTTGCAGGGAGGCCATGAGGTTGTGGGATTGGGTAATCGGACACGACACAAATCTGATCACTGTGCATGTTCCCGGGGTGGACAACACGATTGCAGATGGTCTGAGTCGCTCCCAGACCAGAGTCCACGAGTGGGAACTTCTTCAAGAGGTAGCAGAGGATCTGTTTCTTCGATGGGGAACTCCAGAACTAGACTTGTTCGCAACCCCATCCAACGCAAAACTGCCCAATTTTTGCTCGCTAGATCCAGGGCCTGGTGTTTTTTGGCGAGACACGTTATCCCTCTCCTGGGCGAACAGATTCCTCTACGCTTTCCCTCCCTTCCCGTTGATCCAGAGAGTTCTTCTCAAACTGCACAGGAGCACGCAGTCATGATCCTGGTGGCCCTGTTTGGCTGACCAGAGATCTGGTTCCTTTGCTGATGCAACTATCCCGGAACCCCGCTCCCGTTGCCGCTCAGCTCCCATATCCTGTCTCAGGAGAAAGGTTCACTAGTCACCGGACTTACATTCACTGAACCTGCATGCTTGGCTCCTAGAGACGTAGCCATCTTGCGTCACGGGGTCTCGCAAGAGATTGCAGAAGTTCTTTCTGCAGCCAGAAAGCCGGCAACGCATGCTATATACGCCATGAAATGGCGCCGTTTTTGTTTATGGTCGCGAGCCCGCGATTTTTCCCCTTTAGGTTGTCCTGTGGGAGTGGTACTGGACTATCTGCTCTCCCTCTTTCATTCGGGTCTAGCCTACTCCTCTATTAAGGTGCACCTTTGTGCCATTTCTGCCTACCACCTTCCGGTGGGACATCGTACAGTGGCTCAATTAGATGCTTTTGGGGAATTTCTGAGAGGGTGTTACACTTAGGCCTCCATTCGGGATCCTGTGCCTCCATGGGATTTGCTGTTTGTCCTGGAACAGCTCACATCCTCCCGAGACCCGCGCAGATGGCGACTCGTTTTCTTCGTGGAAAGCGTTATTTTTGGTTGCTGTTACTTCAGCGAGAAGAATTTCTGAGCTTCACGCCTCATGTGCAAAGAGCTTCATTTAGTTTTCCACTGGGACAGAGTATCCCTGAGGATGAACCTTAAATTTTTGCCTGAGGTGGTCTCTTCACTCACCTAAATCAGGACATTGATCTACCAGTCTACTTCGAGTTATTGAATAGAGAGAGGCTCTGCGCCACACCCTGATGTTCACCTGCAGCCTGAGGTATTACCTCAACAGAACTAAACCTTTACGTAGTTCTGAACAACTTTTCGCTTCTTCTCTGAGAGGATGTTGGGCCAATCTGTATCCAAACAGTCCCTGTCTTCATGGCTTGTCCAGTGTATTTCATGCTGTTATGATATCAAACAAAAGCGCTCCAGGAACAGTCCGGGGTCATTCTACTAGGGTATGGCCACTTCCTTACAGCACTCAGAAACGTCTCCACCTCTGCTATATGTGCTGCAGCCACTTGGAGCTCTGTGCATACCTTTATCAGGCATTATAGCCTGGACATGCCTCTCGTGGAGCCGGTTTTGGCCTGGCGGTGCTACAGGGTCTCCTGTCCTAGGTTCAGGACCTGAAGTTATTTCCTTTTTCCTCCTCCAGGAATTTCTGGCAGCGTTACTGCTTGAGAATCAGTCCTAATGGTGTGACCTGCTGCAAGAGCTTGTCTCGAAGTAAGATAGTACAGTTCGTAAGAACTTACCGTAACAGTAGATCTTCGAGAACAGCTCTTAGCAGCAATTACCTTCCCCCCCTCCTTCCCCTTGGAGGGCATGGCTTTGCCTTTTCTTTTAGGATTTTCTCCTTATCTTCTGACGATCGTCCTCGGTCTCCCATTCTGATGTCATCCTGTGGCGGGAGTCTCCGGTGAGAGAACTGGGAATCTGGTGGACCACTTCATATGTACCATGCCCTGCGCCGGGCGGGACCAGACGTCCGGGGTGGTCCCGCTGAAGATAGCTAGCTAGAATTTTTCCGAGGGGTCCTGATGCCTGCCAGCTTCAGTCCTAATGGTGTAACCTGCTGCAAGAGCTGTTCTCGAAGATCTACTGTTATGGTAAGTTCTTACGTAACTGTACTTTGCAAAACACAAAAGAACAGCGAAGCAGGAAAAGGAACAAATCTCCATCTTGAGAGGAGATGTAACTTCTATTTCCCACAAGAAAAAGACCCTCAAGGAAAGTGAAAGGGGACTGAAAGGTGAGCTTAGCAAGGAGACACAAAAGGAGACGAATCAAGCACAGAGAATTAAAGACTTGCAAGAAGAGGTTCAGGAATTGAACGATGAACTCTAGGAGGTTAGTCAGGGAGAAACGGGTTTAAATAACAAAGTTCAACAGTTGCAGCAAGAGTTGTTTGTAGCAAAAGTCCAGGTTGACAATAAAATTGTGGCTTCCTTTGGAAAGGTAATGCCTGCCACTCCTCCACAGTCTACCATTTCACAGGCCGAAGAGGTCTTGCTGGGGGTGGGGGGAGGCAACCCTACCTGCGAGTTCCTCTGTCTCCTCTCTTGCTGAGACTCCTGTCAAAGAATCAATGGTTGGTAAGCTCTCCACCATCTCAGTGGCCAAAACCCCTCAAACTAGTAGACAGGAACAAATTACTTCTCCCGGGGGGGGTGGAGCTGATTATATTGACCCTCATCAGCGGAGGCAGATGTTACTGAGTGAAATGGCAGCAATGCAGAAAGCAACTCAGCAATTTGACCCCTAAGAAAAAGTCTGACTGTGTAGACACTTAATGTGGCTGCCCTGAAACTGGCATTAAGGGCTCTGGAAATTTTAGGTGTGGCTGAGGAAGAGAAAATGTGTCTGATGTGGTCAGCCTCCACCTGTGCCGTAATTCGGTGGTGGAAGAGTAAAGTCCTGAGTGTAAAGATACATAGAAACACAAACACATAGAAATTGATGGCAGATGGAGACCAAAGATCCATCTAGTCTGCTCTGAGCCCTACCCCCTCTTTAAGATTTCTGTGAGACAATCTCCTTGTGTCTGTCCCAAGTTTCTTTGAATTCCCCATCTGTTTTGAAGTCAATGACTCCAGCCAGTAGACCATTCTATGAGTCAACCACCCTGTCTGTGAAGAATAACCTTCGCACATTGCCCCTGAATCTTTCTCCCCTCAATTTAATCTCTTGTCCTACTGATGCTACTGACCATAAAGAGCTCCTGGGTAGAGACTCTGTTTATACCCTTCAGAAACTTGAATGTCCCTTCTATCTCTGCGTTGCTCCAAGGAGTACATGTTGAGTTCATGTATCCTGCTTTTGTATGGCTGCTTATGGAGACCATGTATCATTTTTGTTGCCCTCCTCTGTACTGTCTCCAATCTATCGATGTCCTTCCTGAGATAAGATCTCCAGAACTGGACGCAGTACTCAAGGTGGGGTCTCACTAGGGATCTGTATAGCAGCAGGATCACCTCCTTTCTTCTGCTTGTGATGCCCCTTCCTATACATCCCAGCATCCTGCTGGCCTTCTTTGCTGCCCTTTCACATTGTCCACCTACCTTCAAATTATCTGATATGATAACCCGTAGATCCCTCTCCTGAAGTGTGGTTGCTAGATCTTACTTCGAGACACAGCTCTTGCAGCAGGTTACACCATTAGGACTGAAGCCGGGGGGCCGGCCCGTCGGCACAGCGGTTGGTTTCGCTTGCGGCGTCGGCGACCGGGTTCGAGCAGGACCGAGTCATCGGAGGCTGGCGGGGCAGATGGATCGGCGTCCGTTGGACTGCTCTCCTTCTCCGGGGAGGCTGGGGCAGCATCGGGTGATGGGGACTCTAAGCGGAGGCCAGGAACACCACGCTGCAGCGCTCAACACCATGGGAGGCGGGCGGGCGTCAGGCGTCGTGCACGCTCCTCCTTCTCGGAAAAAGGAAATGGACGGTTGCCGCCCCTCCATGAAGCCATTACGGTTTTCGATTAGCCCCCAGGCCAGTCCCTCCACCGATTCCGGGCTCTGCGGGATGTCTGCCTCCATCCCGCTGCCCGCCATGGGGGTAAGCCATGGGGTATCGGAGGACCTGAGGCCAATTTGGGGGTGGAAGCCGTCGGCCGGTGACGGGCTAGAAAGTACGGGGGCAGCAACTACGTAGGGTGGAAAATGTAAATAAAAAAAGGACTGAAGCAGCGAGCATCAGGACCTCCGGAAAAATTCTAGCTAGCTATCTTCAATGAGGACCGCCCCGATGGTCTCGCCTCCGACGTCAGACGTAGTACATAAGGAGGCGGTCCCGCCAGATTCCCCAGTTCTTTCCTGCCGTCGACTTGCATGTCTCGACCCTTCGGTTCAGTTTCTAGTGCGTGACGCGTGGTAAAGTTTTTTCCTATGTGAAATTCGTTCTCTTCAATCTGCCTTTTCTCTGACTCCGACCTCCGGTCACTCCTCGAAGTGCGCCTGTGGGAAGCAGATCCTGTTCAAGGATCCACACTCGGCCTGTGTCCGGTGCCTAGGCCCTGACCACAACACCCGGTCCTGCACCTTTTGCCAGGGTTTCAACAGCAGAACCCGGATCCGTTGCCAGAAGACCCTCCAGGTGTTCCTGCTCGAAGAACAACTTAAGTCCATGGCTTCCAAGGGGGATTCTTCACAGAAGGCCTGCAAGCATGCTGAAAAGCATAGGGAGAAGGCTCCTTCCAGGTCTCCATCTAGGGCCTCCGACTTGCGCAGCTCCGGTTCCAGGTCCGACCGCTCTCCTTCCCGGGCCAGCTCTCAGCCTTCCCCTGCTGCGGTGAGAAAATCTTCAGGCTCCTCTTCCCAGGCCAAGACTCCCAGGCCTTCTTCTTCCTCCAGGGCCCTGGCGAAGTCGGGGGACCGTCATCACCATCACAAGTCAGGTTCCCGCCATTCTGAACCTGACGTCAGGTCTGCCTCCTTGTCTCCTCCTCCCCAGTGGAAGACCAAGGAGCTCACCTCACTCAAGAGGCCATTGGATCCGACGCCGGTTCGCCCGCGTCGGCTTCTCGCCACAGGTCCCCAGAGCCGTCGTCAGTCAGGAGACCGTCGCCGGCCAGGACAACTCATCACCGGACGCCGGTAGGGGGACCGGCGCCCGCTTCAATTGAGAAGAGGACCCCGACGCCTCCGACCGACGTCGGTCAGGAGACCATCACGGAGGAGGAGTTAACTCAGCCCAAGGACCAGACGGGCGACCCCGGTCCTGTTGAGACTCCCAGGGAACCCTCGCCACAAACCAAGCCCCCTGTGGAGCCGACGCCGGGACCCGACGACCGTCCACCGGCGCCCGGGCCATCGTCGGGCCATTCCTTTTCAGAGGTGAAGGAGCTTTTCACGTACTGGTGGGATACCATCAAAAAGGACATGGTCCCCATTCCACCTCCGCTTCCTCCTCCTCCTCCTCCTACACCGGTTGCTCCTCCGGTTCCTGCGCCCCCTTCTCCATCTGGGTCAGCAGGCCGGTTACCTCCTCCCCAGGAGCCCAGGACCCCTCCAAGGGGGAGACCAGATAAAAGGAGACCTCCGGCCAAATCCTCTTCTAGGTCACCCAGTCCCAAGAGACCCAGAAGACGCCGCCGTTTGCCTTCGACAGAGGACACAGGATCAGAGTTTTCAACATCCAGATTCCCATCTCCCCTCTCCATCCCTTCTCCGGACCCACGTGAGCTGCCTAAGTCTCCTCCGGATGACCCTTCGTTCTCTGATATCATGAGACACATCCAAGAGAACATGGGATGGGATTCGGAAGAGTTAGACCCCGAAAGGCTACGCCTTGCGAAGTATCTTCGGCAGAAGGACCCCAAGCCTGTGGTGGTGCCACCCTTGGTAGACACTTTCGTGGACATCACCAAGGCAGCGTGGAAGCGTCCACATTCGCTCCCGGTGATGCCGAAGAAGGCTGACCGCTTGTACAAGGCTCCAAGAGAAGACCAGTACTTGACTCGGCATCCTCAGACCGACTCTCTGGTCATAACAGCCTCTCATGACCGGTCCCAGAGACCGCAACATTTGAGCACCCTGCCACCGGACCCAGAGTCCAAACAGCTGGACGCCATGGGTAGGCGCACGTATGCTTCCGCTACCTGCGCCATCAGATCCCTGAATTATTTGACCCACATGGTGCAGTTCCAAAATGCCCTGTGGGAGCAGGGTCTGGATGTGGCTGAGAAATTGCTGGAAGGTGAGCAGAAGGAGGAGATGTTGCAGCTCCTCCGTACGGGTTCGGACGTGGGAACCCAGGTGCTACGAGCCACGTACGACTCCGCGGACTCCTCGGCCCGAGCAGCAGCTTCAGGCGTATGCCTCCGGAGGCACTCTTGGCTCCGTGTCTCCGGTTTTACCCCGGACGTCCAGAAAAAACATTATGGATGCCCCATTCGAGGGAGAAGTTTTGTTTGGTAAGCCCTCAGAGAAGATAATTACCAAACTCCAAGAGGCCGGGAAGGCGGTGAGGTCGGTTCAGGCCATGTACCGACCCAAGCTTAGTTCCTTTCGTAGGAACCAAAGCTGATTTCGTGGACGGACGCAGAGACAACAGTCCCGCCCGTTCCACAACAAAGTGGCTCCAGTTTTCGCAGAGCCCAGGGGGAAAAAACCCACAGGTCGAAGCCAGCGCACTCCTAAGCTGGTCCAGCCAGCGGGACCCTCAGCCGCCACAGCCTGACTCCCTCCCGGCCCCCGGCCCTCAGGATCAACGGGACGTTATGGTCGGGGGTCGCATTGATAATTTCCTGCCAGGATGGCAGACTATAACCACCGACAGGTGGGTTCTACAGTTGGTCGGAAGAGGCCACTTTATAGAATTCGCGGAAAAGCCACCCTCGAGGCCTCCTTTGCTCTCCCGGTACCCGGGTCAGCACAAGTTATTGATCAGGCAAGAAGTACTCGCGCTCCTGCAAAAGGGAGCTATAGAGTACGTCCCAGAGAACCAGAGAGGACAAGGATACTATTCCCATTTCTTCCTGGTTCCAAAAAAGACAGGGGACCTCCGTCCAATTCTGGACCTCAGTGACCTCAGTTTGTCAGTCGCCTACAAAAGATTCCGCATGGTAACTCTTCCGGGTCTTATTCCCATGTTGAAGCAGGACGCCTTTTTAGCATCTCTAGATATGAAGGCGCTTACCTGCACATCCCTATAGCTCAAGCACACAAGAGGTTCCTGCGCTTCGAGTTTCTCGGCTATCATCTTCAGTTCCGAGCCCTTCCATTCGGACTGTCATCGGCACCCAGGGTCTTTACCAAATGCATGGCAGTCATGGCAGTGTCTCTAAGGAGACAGGGCCATTATGTGTTCCCGTACCTGGACGATTGGCTTCTCATGGCAGCCTCCAAAGAGGCGTTGTTACAGGCGATCCAGAGTACCCAGGACCTGTTTCGATCTCTGGGTATCCTAATCAACCATGAGAAGTCTCTCCTGGTACCGTCGCAGAAACTGCAATTCATAGGTACAGTACTGGACACCGTTCAAGGAAGAGCATTTCTTCCAGACGACAGAGCGGAGCGCATCAGATCCCTCATCAGGGAGCTTTCGTCGAACAAGACCGTTCCAGCCAGGTCGGTCCTTCGCTTGCTTGGACACATGGCTGCGGCCATTCCTACTGTCCCTTTCACAAGGCTCCACATGCGGGTAACTCAGTGGATGCTCAAGGTGCAATGGGACCAAAGGCAAGACCACATGCAGCATCCGGTCAGAATCACAAATTCCGTGATTCGAGACTGGCAGTGGTGGCTAGACCCAGGGACACTCTCTTCGGGCGTCCCGTTTATAGCACCATCCCAGAGGTAATCCTCACCACAGACGCCTCGGGTCTAGGGTGGGGAGCACACCTGGACGGGGTGAAGTCCCAGGGAACGTGGACCCCTCAGGAGGCCCACCTCCATATCAACGTTCTAGAGATGAGGGCGGTCCTTTATGCCCTGCAGGCATTTCAGTCAGAGATCCCGACGAGTACTCTCCTGCTTCAGACAGACAACACGGCGGTAATGTATTACCTCAACAAACAAGGAGGCGCACACTCTTACCCCCTTTGCAGGGAGGCCATGAGGGTGTGGGATTGGGTAATCCGACACGGCGCAAACCTGATCACAGTACATGTTCCCGGGGTGGACAACACAATTGCAGATGGCCTGAGTCGCTCCCAGGCCAGAGTCCACGAGTGGGAACTTATTCAGGAGGTAGCAGAGGATCTGTTTCTTCGATGGGGAACACCAGAATTGGACTTGTTCGCTTCCCCATCCAATGGAAAACTGCCCAATTTTTGCTCGCTAGATCCAGGGCCTGATGCTTTCTGGTGAGATGCATTGTCCCTCTCCTGGGCGGACAGATTCCTCTACGCTTTCTCTCCCTTCCCGTTGATCCAGAGAGTTCTTCTCAAACTGCGCAGGGAGCATGCTACAATGATCCTGGTGGCTCCTTTTTGGCCCAGACAGATCCGGTTCCCCTTGCTGATACAGCTATCCCGGGAACCTCCACTCCCGTTGCCTTTCAGCTCCCATCTCTTGTCTCAGGAGGAGGGTTCGCTGGTCCACCCGGACTTACGCTCACTGAACCTGCATGCATGGCTCCTAGAGACATAGCCATTTTGCGACACGGGGTCTCACAAGAGGTTGCGGAAGTTCTTTCTGCAGCCAGAAAGCCGGCAATGCATGCGACGTATGCCATGAAGTGGCGCCGTTTTTGCTTATGGTCGCAAGCACGCAGCCTCTCCCCTTTAGATTGTCCGGTGAAGGCGGTATTAGAGTACCTGCTCTCCCTTTTCCGTTCGGGTCTCGCCTACTCCTCTATTAAGGTGCACCTCTGTGCCATTTCAGCTTATCACCTTCCAGTGGGACAGCGCACAGTGGCACAATTAGATGCCTGTTGGGAATTCCTGAGAGGGGTGTTACATCTTAGGCCACTCATTAAGGACTCAGTGCCTCCATGGGATTTGCTGTTTGTCTTGGAACAACTCACGCTCCCCCTCTTTTGAACCTGCAGCGGATTGCGAGCTGCATTTTCTGTCATGGAAAATGTTGTTTTTGGTTGCTGTTACGTCGGCTAGAAGAGTTTCTGAGCTCCATGCTCTTATGTGTAAGGAGCCTTATTTAATTTTCCACTGAGACAGAGTATCCCTGAGGACGAATCCTAAATTCTTGCCTAAGGTGGTTTCAGCACTCTCTCTCAATCAGGATATTGACCTGCTGGTCTACTTCCCTAATTATTCTAACAGAGGAGAGGTGCTGCTTCACACCCTGGACGTTCATCGCAGCTTAAGGTACTACCTGAACAGAACTAAGCAGCTTCGTAAATCAGAGCAACTTTTCGTTTCCTTTACGGAAAGGATGATGGGCCAACCAGTATCTAAACAGTCCCAGTCTCGAAGGCTTGTCCAGTGCATCTCATACTGCTATGATATCAAACACAAACCCCTCCCAGGTTCAGTCCGGGGCCATTCCACCAGGGGAGTGGCCACCTCCTTTGCAGCACTTCCAAACGTCTCCACTTCTGCCATTTGTGCTGCGGCCACTTGGAGCTCTGTACATACATTTATCAGGCATTATAGCCTGGACATCGCTTCACGGAGAAGAGCCGGCTTCGGCCTGGCTGTGCTACAGGGTCTCCTGTCCTAGATTCAGGACCTGGAATGTACTTTCTAGTTTCCTCCTCCCAGAATGTTTGCAGCGCTACTGCTTGGGAATCAGTCCTAATGGTGTAACCTGCTGCAAGAGCTGTGTCTTGAAGTAAGATAGTACAGTTACGTAAGAACTTACTGTAACAGTAGATCTTCGAGAACAGCTCTTGCAGCAGATACCTTCCCTCCCACCTTCCCCCTTGGAGGAGGCATGGCTTAAGCCTTTACTAACAGGGATTTTTCTTTGTCTTCTGGCGGTGGATTCTGGTCTCCCATTCGATGTCAGCCTGCGGCCGGAAGTCTCCGGCGGGAGAACTAGGGAATCTGGCGGGACCGCCCCCTTATTTACTACGTCTGACGTCGGAGGCGGGACCGACGTCAGGGGCGGTCCCCGCTGAAGATAGCTAGCTAGAATTTTTCCGTGGGGTCCTGATGCCTGCCGGCTTCAGTCCTAGTGGTGTAACCTGCTGCAAGAGCTGTTCTCGAAGATCTACTGTTACAGTAAGTTCTTACGTAACTGTACTTTTCTTCCTTCCCAGGTAGTGGTCTGTCTCTGGGTTACTACTGCACAGATGCATAGCTTTGCACTTTTTCATGTTGAATTTTAACTGCCACAAGTCGACCAGATATTCCATACCTTTGAGAATTTGTGTGCTGCTGTGCGCCATAAGTATGGAAGGAATAGGCTGCCTTTAAATGCAAAGGCAGCTGCTCTTAAGTTGAGGAAGAAACCCAACCAGGATCCCTAAGACTTTTATCAACGACTCAGACAATTTTATTAAAAAGGTTAAGAGGCCCCAGTTGTAGAAGATTATGAGTTTAGGGCAAATTATCGAAAAGGGTTGCTGAAGGAAATCCAGAATTCTCTGATTAGGTGTGTCAGGAAAGCCACGTCTATGACAGACATTCTGGATGTGGCATGTAATTCATGACAAACCATGATAGAGGATAAAATTCTGACCCCCTACCTCTGCTTTTACAGATGTATCAGCTGTTAGTCACAAGAACCCTGGCTTAAAATCTGAGGGGGGGAGACACCCATATTCTTCAGAGAAGAAGCCAATCCCTGCCAGGAGACAGAAAGAACAACCGGCCTTTGCTGGGGAGGAACTTTCAGCTCCTGGAAGAGGCAGCTACCATGAGATCCCCCAGTAACTCATGGAGCAGGTGCCATGGTGGCTGTAGGGGAGTCTTCCGTAGCCATTAGAGTCAGGAACAGGGTCAAGAGGAAGACCAAGGGACATACTGGAAATTAAATGATGATGAACTGTACCAGCAGATGAAAACAATAAAGCACACCATATACAAAACAAAGCACACCCTGTATTGCAAACAGGAGATGCCGCTTCTCCTGAGGTACCACCTCAACAGAACAATGCCCCTCTGGCCCCAACAACCAGCAGCTGATTAGGCCAGGTAGAGCAGTCTCCAACCTCCTCTGCCATGCCAAGCTCCCTCATGGCGGTGGGGTGGCCCACTGTCAGAGAACACAGCTCATCTGGGTTTCATAGAGGCTAAAACAGCTAAGCCCAACCCTTTGCTTTTGGTTATGCAGGTCCATCAAGGAAATAGTTTGTATGTGAAGATGATGGTAGAGAATGTTTCGCTTATATATGTTCTGGTAGATATGGGTGCAGAAATGACACTTGCCTCTCAGCATATACCAAATGAAGTCAGACAGCTGTTACCCGAAGATAGCTTCTGCCTGAAGACAGAGTCCCTAACACTCATTCTGTACAATCTCACTGACTTAGCACTTAAGTCTTTCGGAACATGTGCATGAGACTGGGGTTCGGTTGGTATGCATGTTTCTCAGCCAGTTCATATTTATGAAGGCATGGAAAGGTGTTTTCTGGTAGGGGTGGATTTATGGCAGAGGTATGGTGTGGTACTGTATATTCTTCAGGGTCTGGTATTAACTAATTTGACTGAACCCTTACCTTGTACACCAGAGGGGATCTGGGGTACTGAGATCACTCCTGAAGAGGTATGAAGTCCTGGCAGCTACCTGATTGCCCTCACAGCTTTAAACTTGATGGGGGGGAGGCAAGTTTCCAAGTGAAGTGCTTCTGCAACCTCGGCTTGAAATGCCTTCCCTAGAGAGTATAGACATCTGCAATAATGTACCAATTCAGAATGACCTTGCCTTCTCACAAATACTAAGGAAGGGTTAATTTTGACTAAGAATTCTAGCTACAATGCTCAGCTAAGCCATCAAGGCCAGAAGGCAGGTAATCAAGAAACAACTCCATAAAGGGAGGGGGAATTGGAAGCACCCCTCCCCTGCGAGCCCAGGCTTGTGGAGGAGATGGCTCAGTCATCTGAACTGCCCATCGCTAGTGAAGGACAGCTTGATGGCTTAATGAGCAGCTGGCTGAAATCCAGTACAGAGCACAGACAAAAGGAGAGCTGCTATGTTTTGAGTTTTACCCTGCCCGTAATAGTTCAAGATCAAGTTTAAAGATGCACGCTTTTCTGTTGTGTATGAAAAGACCTTGATTAGCTACCCTTTGTACAGAGAAATGAAGTGTGCAAACCCATGGCTGACAGTGGTAAAATGTAATCACCCACTGGACGGTACCCAACTAGAGGAGGGTCCTCTGATGCTGAAAGGAATAGTAGCCCTGAATTTCATCATAGAGGGGATTTCTGTGCCATTATGCATACATGGTCCAAGGCATGACAACAAAGGGCACTGTGCCTGGGGGCTGAGTTTTTGGTAAGGCTGATAGTCATTGCCCATCTGGACGCTGACCAGATTGCCCTTCAAACCCATCTCCTGGCACCACCCCAATCTCTGGCTTCCACTAAATCTCAAAAGAAAGGTGGCCAGACAATACCACAAATTTGTCAAGTGGTTAGCAAACAGTGTTGCTATTTCAGGTGGAAATCGGGACTTCCCCCCTGAGACTGAATATGAAGAAGGGGCATAGTTTGCAAGAAAAGAGAGCCTTCTTCTACCCCACTAAATCCTTCTGGGAACTGAGATTAACGCTCAGTGGGGAGGATCACAACCATTTGCTGGACTTCACGGGGAGAATCGTTTACCTGCTGGTGGACAACCCAGGAGTCAACTCCATCTTACTGCCCACGCAGGTGGATGTAGGAATGGTGGTGGTCGCTGCCTTTTATGACTTTCATCCATTATTTCAGTTTTTGGCCAGATACCTGACATGGGGGAAATGGGGGGTGGGGGTGGGGGTTACACCATTTTGCCTTCGGGACAGATTATGGTCCAGCTGGAACAGCTAGCTAATAAGGGTTGTGATTACAGGTATGAAGTCGAAGCCTCTTGCCTAGTTCTGTCTGAACCACTCCCTCTAGAGGAAAGGAGTGAGATTGCTTCGGGTAGGAAAAGGGTGTGTGTCTGACCTGATTGAATTCAAGGTAGAAACAGGAGAGGCTGAGCCATATCCTGAGTTTTCTGAGCAAGTTAAGGAGCGGGTGGCATCAGCCAGTGCAGTGCCAGATTCAAACAAACCCGAACTAGCTACAATTTTCCATGAATTTCCAAATCTGTTCTACAAGGACAGTCTAGACTGTTGGAGAATTACCCTTCATACTGTCAGTATTGATATGCAGCCTAATAGCAAACCTGTGTATGTCAGACAACACCAGATACCGTTAGCCACATAGGAAACCATTCATGAGATTTTAGAGTTCCTCCTGGAAAGAGTCATTATTGGGGAATGTGCCAACACTTACAATGCTCCAGTATGGTCTGTGTTAAAACCCACTGGTAAGTGGCGACTTACTATCAACTGCAGGCAACTGAGCAAACAAACAAGTTCCCCTTTGTCGGTGGCCCATGGTGTGTATTGATCAGAGCTTGGCTAGGATTGAAGGAGCCCAGTCCTTCACTACCACAGACATAGCCAATTGCTTTTGGACTGTAGGAGTGGAGCCTAGAGACCAACACAAGTTGGCCTTCTCCTTCGGGAGACACCAGTTGACTTGGATCTGGATGCTGTTTATTTTTATAAACTCCCCGGCCGAATTCAGTTTGTTGCTGCGTAAGGCCTTACCTGACACAGAAAGGCATGGCATATTGGTTTAATGTCAGTGACCTTCTAATAACCAGTGATACTTGGATGGACCACAAGAGGGAGCGCAGATATGTGCACATCTAGTCGAAGGCTGCAGGTGTGAAAATTTCTATCATGAAGGGGTAGTGGTGTAGGACAAAAGGGAACTACCTAGGCCTGGAAATATCTACTGAAGGCATTAGGCCTTAGGCCACGTGAGTGCAGGCAGTTATGGAGCTAAAACTACCTACCAGTCTGTCAGAGCTATGTAGTTTTAATTTATGGCTTCTGCATGCACCGTCTGTTATTTAAATTAATCCATACTGATCCTTTGGAACATTCCCAAAAATTATGTAAATGGGTGATCACTGATATTTGTTCATGGAAGTCTTGATCTTACTTCGAGAGGGCTCTTGCAGTAGGTAATTACTTGTAGGACTGCGCCTCCTGGCATCAGGACCACATGGAAACTTTAGCTAGCAGTATCTGTTGGGGGAACCACCCACCTGATGTCACGTAACCAACGTCAGCATGACACTATATAGGGGGCGGTCCCATGTCCACCCTCCAGTTCTTTCCCGCCATCGACTTGTGCACACTGGACCTTCTGAAGCTCGTCGTAGCAGTTTGATTGCCTTATTCTCAGATGAGTATCCGTTTTTTCTCTTAGTCATTTATTTTTCCATCCTTGTGTATGTCTTCCACTTGTTCGGCAGTATTGCATAAAAACAAGCACGATTCTCGCGGCATCCAGTTACCGCATAAAGATCAACATTCCTTCTGTCTGGGCCCAGACCATAATGTCGAGGATTGTGAGGCCTGCTCCCAGTTCAACCAGGCCACATGGAAAAGGCACAGCAGTCCCTCGAAGCCCACTTTCTCAAGCTCAAAATGGCATTGATGAAAAAGGAGCTCCAGAAGCTCAAAAGCACCTCTTCCTCACTGACCAGCTCTCACAAGAAGAAGAAGAGGAACAAAGAAAAGCACTGGGACCAGGAGCGGTCCCCCCCTCACCCGAAGCCGCCCTCAGGCACCTCGAGTGAGCAGTGTCCCTCTTCCTCTGGAAAGACAGGTGCTGCGGCCAAGCCTGCGCTCCAACCTAAAGAGTAGACTTTGCTCCCACCACCACTGGTAACAGTGACCACTGGTGCCTGCTTTAGGCCCAACACAACCATGGGCTCTAAGTCAGCAGGCGCGACCGATAAGTTGTTCACCGGCCCCTCCGGCAAGCACCCGGCTATGCTCGATAAGTCGGGGGTCAGTGACTCCAACTCCTTTGCAACCGAGGTCGCAAGTTGGTTGTTGGGCTTCCTGGTGGTCCTTTTTTTTTAAATTTGTTATTTATTGAAATTTTTCCAAGGAACAGTGTCATTTTCTTTTATATTGACAATTACAGGTGCAGATGTATTATTTAAAGTGATCTGTACAATCTCTCTTCTTTTATCACTTTCTTCTCTAGAGTGGATCATTCCCATTCTCTCTCTCTTTTTTTTTTTCACCTCATGATCCCCTCTAATAGCTATCATTATGGTATAATATCTGGTCTGTGGTTCATTATCCACATCAGCCACTTGTTCCAAAACTCCCTACATCTGTTTTCTTTCATATTCAGACCCGCTGTCAATTTTTCCATAGTATAAATATTTTGGACTATGTCTTCCCAATCCCTCTATGTTGGTGGGTTGATGCTCTACCATTTTTCTGGAGATTGATTTTTTTGCTGCTAGCATCAATATTCCTAGCATCTTCTTAGAATATTTATTTTGAAATTGATTAGGATAATGGTGCAGCAATGCTACCGCTGGGGTAAGAACCCCTATTTCTGGAAAGAGCTCTACTACTATCTGTTCCACCGCTTTCCAATATGTTCTAATCACTGAACATTCCCAAAAAATATGCAAGTGGCCTGCAGATAACTCCCCACAGTTCCGACAACATTTTGATCCTTGTATTAGATCATACTTCCCCGTAATCTGAGGTGTTCTAAAGTATTTGACTATACATTTCCATCCATATTTTTTCCATATATACAAGGAAATTATTTCATCTTGCATTAAATAAATTCCCTCCCATTCCTCGTTTGAAATCTGTATTTCTAACTCTTTCTGCCACCTCTGTTGCATTTTCTCCACGGCTGGTATCTCCTTCCTGATTGTTTTATATAGCAGTGAGATTATATGTTCCAGTATGGGATTATCTAGTGTGTTCCTTAGAATTTGGACAAATGGGTGTAACCATTGACCACCGCAGCTCGAATCTCTGACCCAGATAATTCCTTATTTGCAGATACCTAAAAAAGTCTTGCTGTCTTAGCTGATAAGAAACTTTTAGTTTCCGGAAGGAGCAGAAGGAGCTATCCACAGAAAACTGGTAGAAAGGGGGGGGCGGAGCTAGCAGTCTAGCCAGCAAAAGCAATAGCAATTTTCTGGAGCTCCTTATTTAGAGATAAAATCTGCTCTAATAAAGCATCCCTTCCTACGAAATTTAATCTCTTGCTGATATGTATTGGAAGACGAAGGGTTGCTGCAGCAGAGGAATTAGAGCAGAAATGAAAATTGGCCGTACAAAGAATGTAAAGCAAGATTTCTTTTCTCCTCGTGCCACCAGCGCCAAACCACCAGACAAGACAGCAGTCCCTTCACAGGCCACAAGCTCTGAGACATCATCTGCCACGCTATCCACTCCAGATAGCAGTTAATGCTCTGACCAAAACGGTCCAACAAATGGACCAGAAGCTAGACTGCTTCTCAGAGAAATTTCTCACCATGGAGAATAGATTGGACGTTATGGGGGAAGCTACTAAAATGGCGGAAGCAACAACGGACAAGGCCTTAGCTGCCACAGCCTCCTCTGTGAAAAAACAGACCATATTGAGAAGTCAAGTGGAGCAACTGGAGAACTCGGTGAGAGCTGCTAATGTGAGGATTTTATGATTACCGGAAGAATCGGAGGGCGATAATCTTATTGAATACCTGCAAACCTGGCTGAGAGATCTGACTGGATTGTTGGACTTTCGTATTGTAAAAGCTTATTGGATTACCCCTAGAAGACCCTCTGGTGGTTTAGACAATCCAAGAACTGTTCTCCTTACTTTAAGATCGTCAGGAGAGCGGGACACATTACTTGGCTCCATTAGAAGCAGGAGCTCAATTTCTGTTGCCGAGTCCTGTATTTTGGTCTTCCTGGATGTGTCATACGCCACTCGGATGAGGCGCAAGGTCTTTGATGGTATAAAGAAGAGACTGCGCGATTTGGACATAACTTACTCTGTGGCCTTCCCAGCACGTCTGTGTTTTACTGTTGGCTGTCGGCAGTACCGCTTCACAGATCCTAAAGAAGCCAGTGCTTGTATAGAGCGGATAGCAGCTAAACGTCAGCAAGAAGTTGATTCCTCAGAGGAGGAAGAAGACATCGAAGGAGACTGAAAGTAATGGGACTGGTGGACATTTGGGACTTATAGTACGGTTGGTCCTTTCATGATGAGTGGTTTTCTTACCTTAGTTGCATTAAATAATTTGAAGTTTCAGTAGGTTTTCACCTATTTTTGAAGTTCGTGATATAACACTTCTTTGTCTACTGTTATCCTAATTATAAGCAATGTAAGAATTGAAATGGATGCTTTATAAAATAACATATCTGATCATACTCCCAGAATATTTTCAAGGAATGTTGTAGCAATTTCTGTGGTAGCTTAACTGAGTATGATTTACAGATTATGAGCTTGGTGGGGTATTAAGGGAGGTGTTTTGGGCCTAAATATTATTAGCAGTTACAGCTTCGTTGTAATTCCTAGGGAGCCCTTTAGTGCCAAAATACATATACTAGAGGCACTAGCTGGTCTTGGTGCGATTCAACTCTTATGGCACTAGATAATATTGTCTTATTTATTATGTCGTCTAAGTTCTAGGAGGGTTATTTTCCCAGGAATCTACGGGGTGGTATCACACATCTCCACCATCCTTAATAGGAGCTCTAGAATAGAGATTACTTTGAATGTTCTTCTGCTGTTAAAAGTAATCATTGACCTTAGAAGGTCAGACGTTGCAAGTTTTGATTTAATTTTCTAATTCATAAAGTTTGGGCATTGGTTGCATAGAAGCTCCTGAATTGTATGTAAGATGTATATTTGTATTAATAATGTTGGAAAAAACCCAGACGCTGTAACAATTGAACAGATAGTCTGTATCCTGTGTAATGTGCTTCTGAATTTATGTCGTGTATACCTGTTCAGGATGTATTTGAAATGCTTATGCATTAAATGTTATAAATAAAAAGTAAAAAAAAAATAAACTGGTAAATGTGGTTAGCCCTTTTTTCTTCCATAGCTTAAAGGTATGAACCATGTTAACTGGCCCAAAATTTGGGGCTTCTGCTAGGATTTCCATATGCAGTATCTGGATGCCTTTCTTACTTCTGGGTTACTAAGTCTTGTTCTCCATACCAGTATAATTTGTTTGGTATATGTGGAACTAATGTCAGTTAACTTGTCTGTCTTATTAGCCAAATCCCTAAATAGTGCCGAATGTATATGGCTATACTCTCCTTTCCCCTGCAGCTCCTTCCAGTGTGGATCTGACTGAGCTGCGAGCCAGTGTAGAGCATGTGCTATCTGCGCTGCATGGCAGTATCCTTCTTCTAAATTAGCAAGGCCAACTCCCCTCATTCTTTGGGAAGTTGCAGCCATGTATACACCTTTTTGGTCCCCTCAGAAAATTCAAAATCATTTTATCCCATGTTTGAAATTCTGTCTTAGGAGGCATTAGCGGTATGTTCGGAAAAATAAAATAGGAATCTGGGCAGGATGTTAATCCGAATTTCTATTCTCTGGGTAAGAGATATGGGCATGTAGAGCCAGCTCTCCATATCTCTTCATACTGCCTCTGTCAAGGGGTAGTAATTTGCACTATAAAGATTCTTCTAATCTCTGGTGAGAATAATCCCTAGGTATCTAAGTTGCTCACACTGCCATCGGAAGGGGAAAGGTAGACTGGACATTGTTTTGTGGGTTATAGCCACAACATGTCTCTTCAGTTTTATTCATGTTTAATTTATAACCTGAAAGCTTCTCAATTTTATGCAATAATTTAAACAATTCGGGAGGGAAGTTTCCCGGTTTGTCATGCATAATAATAAATCATGCTACCTTATATTCTGTGGTTTGATACCGTACCCCCCTATGTTTTGGTTTTCTCTAATTGCTTGAGCTATGGGTTCTGCATAAAGTGCAAAAAGAAGAGGGGAGAGAGGACATCCCTGCCTAGCCCCGCTATACAGGGGGAAACGATTTGAGTGGGAGCCATTAACCTTTGTTACTACTTGGGGGGGGGGGAGGTATATATGGTGCGAGTCAAATTTCTGAATTCTAAAGGGAAATCAAATTTTTCTAATGTGTATTGTAAAAAGGTCTCTTGCACACAGACTGAAGCCTTCTGTGCATCCATACTGAGGAGCAAGAAAGGGGTGCCCTCCTTTTTTATTGTTTCCATTAAGTATATTGTTCTTTTTACATTATCTGATGTGTGTATATATCATGTATGAATCCCGCCTGATCTTTATGTATAATGCTTGGTAGAATCACTTCTAGTCTTCTTGATAAAATGGCTGCAAACAGCTTATAGGTCTTTAGGACTTGCATTGCGGTGGATCTTTGTCTGGTTTTAAAATAGCTGAAATATTGGCGTATTGCCAGCTAGGGGGCAATGGGGTGTCTCCTGAGTGAGCCTCTCTAAAAAGTCGACACATCAGAGGAAGCAGTTCCTTCTGAAATTTTTTATAGAATTCTGCTGTAAGTCCGTCTGGTCCTGGGCTTTTTCCCAGTTTCGAGTATTTTATACTCTGAATCACCTCTGCAGTAGTAATAAGTTGGAGAAGAAGATCCCTATGTTCAGTTGTTATTTGTGGTAGATTAAGGGAACGAAAAAATGTTCTATAACATTCATCCACTGGTTCCGTCCCCTGTGTGTATAGGGCTTTGTAATAGTCCTTAAATCCTTTTAAAATTTCTTTAGTTTTAACTAACATATTGTGTGTTAAGGGGTGCTGCAGTTTAGTGATCATTGTTGCTGTTTGCTGCCTCCGCAGCCTACAAGCTAACATTTTGGAAGCTATGGCACCTCTCTCGAAGTACTGCTGCTTTAAATAGATAAGTGCCTGTTCCATTTTATATGTTAGCAGGGACTGGAGGCGAACTTTTACTCTTTCTGTCTGATGTAGTAGGGTGTTATCTCCTTGCATATGAGCCTGCTGGAGAAAAGCCAATTCCTGTTCTAATTGTTTCTGTTCTTTAGCCTGCTGTTTCTTTTTATTTGAAGTAAAACTAATTAATTCTCCTCTTAGCATAGCCTTTACTGTATCCGATAACATCCCTGAGGTTATATCTGGGGATGAATTTTGCTGGGTCATTTGAGGGATCTTCTGTTTGAGGGTCTTTAGTAACCGAGGAGCTCTCAATATGCTGTTATTTAAATGCAACTGCCTCACTTTTGTTTCCTCTGCTGTATTTAATTTCATTGTAATGGGAGCGTGATCTGATAGCAGTATTTGATCGATCCGCATGCTATGGACTAATTCTGCATGTTTCCCAGATATAAAAAAAATAATCTAGGCAAGAGTAGGAATGGTGTACTCCGGAGTAAAAGGTATATTGACGGGTTGTGGGATTTAGGTGTCTCCAAGTATCTATCGTGCCTAGTTCCCTCAATAGTTTTCTATCATGCCTCTGTCCTGTAGTTGCTCTTGAGACATTCCTGATGGTCCTGATGATGCTCAGCCGGATGTCAGCTCTGTCCCAGCCGGGGGGGCAAGTGTCACTCTAGGGCTCCCTCCATGGTGAGCCCCCCGTCTCCTCCTCAATCGGAGCTCCGCCATTTTCCTTAGAACCACAGGACCCAGCGGACGGAGTCCTTCCATCAGGAGTTCCTGACTTGGGAGTTCCCATTGGCCTAGCATCAGCTCCGCCACCCCTGATAGGGATGCCAGACCCTGCTCCTCCTCCGCGCCTGTCTGCCCCTGTTGTTCCCCCATCAGGGCCTCCATTGGGCCATCCTCTGCTGGGGTCTCTGTCAGGTTTTCCACCATCAGGGCCTCCGCTGGGCCTTCCGCCTTTGGGCCCTACACTGGGGTACCCCCTGTCAGGGCCACCATCAGGTTTTCTGCCGTCAGGGCCTCCATCTGGCTTTGTGCCATCAAGGCCCTCATCAGGCTATCCTCCATCAGGTTTTCCACTGTCGGGTTATCCTCCCTCAGGCCCGATGCTGGACATTTTCCCAGTTGTTTATTCTTATTACCCTGGGTATCCTCTGATGGGGTCCCAGGTGCCTCATTTCCAGCCATTGGGCTATGCTCATCATTATCCTACACGGGGCTTCCCAACGCATGGAACATATGGTGTGGAATCGGGCTATCATCCAGGGTGTCATGCCTTTCATCCACCCCCACCTCCTACTCCACCTCCTCCTCAGCTGCAGGTGGACTTCAGAGAGATCCTATAATCTTGGTGGTCCGAGACTAAATCCCAGCTAGTCTCGGAAGTGGATGGGAGACAGCTCCGCCCCTTGGAGGTAAGACAACAAGATCAGACCCCTAGGGTGTTTTCGCTGGCCACACCACACGTTTCGATGTCAGGCCTAGCAAAAGGCTGTGCGCAGGTCCTGGTGTCAGAAGCAGCCCCTTTAAGAAAGGAGCCTGCTCCCCCCAAACAGAGAACTTTCAGACTGTGATGATTCGGAATCGGATTCAGAGTCATCCTCAGAGAGTTTGGGATTCAAGATCCCTTCTCCAGAGGAATCTGTCCCTAGAGAATCCCCCAAGTCCCCCCACCGAGGATCCCTCCTTTGTGGACCTCCTGAGACAAATGGCGGAGGTACTAGGTTGGAAATCGGATGCTTAAGACCCCAAACATCAGAGGTTAGCTGAGCATTTAGACTTTCCGGAAACTAGTCCGGTTCTCGCCCCTGTTTGGCTTGAACCTCACAAGGATCTGTCCTCCACCATTTTGCAGATGCCCTCCTCTGTTCCGGCTATGGCCAAAAAGGCAGACCATGTTTACAGGACGCCAGAGGGAAAAGACCACCTCAGCGTACATCCCATGGCTGATTCGGTGGTCATCACTGCAGCCCACGATAGGTCCGCCAAGCCTAAGCACCTCAGTACCTTCTCTCCTGACAAGGAGTCCAGACAGTTGGACCAGTTCAAGAGAAAATTCTACTCCTCTTCAACACTAGCCATTCGTGCCCTTAATTATGTGGCACACATGCTAGTGTACCAAAAAACTTTGTTTCGCCAGCTTGAACCCATTTTCGAGGCCCTGCTGGACTCAGAGTCTAAAACCACCTTCGCAGATACCCTCCAGTCTGCTAAGGTGGCCGGTCGTCACGCTCTTAGGGCCACCTACAATGCGGTGGACTCCTCAGCCGGAGGAACAGCCACAGCTATGAGCCTACGTTGTTTTGCATGGTTAAGGGTGTCTGGTCTAGCACCTGATGTCCAGGCTGCCATTCAGGATGCCCCCTTCAGAGGTCCTATCCTGTTCAGTGGAGATGCCCAGGACATTATCACTAGCCTTCAAGATAAGGGCACAGCTCTCAGGTCGGTACATACTATGTGTCGCCCGAAACCTCCATCTAAGTGTTCTTTTCATCAGCGAAACCACAGCAGGCACCTAGGCACCAATTCAAGTGTAGGGCTCCTAACACAGCCGCCACCCCTCCAGCCAAAGCCCAGAGAGCTGCAGGGGCGGCCCTCCCTAACCCTTCCTCCGTCTCCTGATTCACTGCCTGCCCTCCCTCCTCCTCGTCTATTGGAGGAACCGGTAGGCAGAAGGTTCGCAAGGCACCTGGGAGACTGGGAATCCATCACGACAGATGCCTGGGTCATTCAGCTGATTAAACTTAGTCACACTCTCGAGTTTTGCAAGAAGAAAAAAAAAAAGACCTCCAGGGTTTTCCCACTATCCAAGGGCGCATATTCCCCAATTAAGAGAAGAAATCATGGCTCTTCTTTGAAAGGAAGCAGTAGAGCCAGCGCTTGCAAACCAGATCGGGAAGGTATACTTCTCCCACTTCTTTCTGGTTCCAGAAAAGATGCGGGATCTACGCCCGATACTGGACCTCAATACTCTAAATCTATTCATCGAATACAAGCAGTTTTGGATGCTGATGCTCCAAGGCCTGCCGCCTCTCCTGTCCAAGGGACTATGGCTTTGCGTCCTGGACATGCAGGATGCGTACCTGCACATTCCAGTGTTTCGACCCCACCGCAGGTTCCTCAGGTTCTTCATTCAAGGGGAGCATTGCCAGTTCAAAGCCCTCCCCTTTGGTCTGTCTTCAGCATGGCATGTCTTTACCAAGTGTCTCGCGGTTGTGGCAGGGGCCATGAGGAGGCAGGGACACTACATCTTCCCCTGCCATGACAATTGACTTCTTGCAGCCCCATCAAGGGAGGGGTTGGAGGCATCTCTGTCTGCTACTCTGCACCTTTTTGAGTGACTGGGTATCACGGTCAATTACACCAAATCACAGCTCACTCCTTCCCAGTGCCTGCAATTTATTGGGGCAGTTTTGGACACGGTCCAGGGTATGGCTTTCCTCCCCCTGGACAGAGCAGAGGCAGGCCCAGCTGGTAGCCTCCAACAGACAGATCTCAGCCAGGGCGGTTCTTCACCTTCTTGGCCTCATGGCAGTGGCCATCCCCATGGTCCTCTTGGCCAGACTCCACATACGTATTTCGAAGTGGACTCTTGAATCACAGTGGGACCAGAAGGCGGATGAACTGGACTGCAGTGTCATGGTCTCTGGCTCGATGCAGAGAGGTCTGCTGTGGTGGCAGAACTCCAACAATCTTATCCAAGGTGTCCCTTTCCAGGCCCATTCTCACTCCCAGACCCTGACCACAGACGTGCCAGGGATGGGATAGGGTGCCCACCTCTGGAATCACAGGACCCAGGTCCTGTGATCCCCTTTGGAACTACACTTGCACATAAATGTGCTTGAAATGAGAGCAGTTCTGAATGCACTACAGGCTTTTCGACACCTACTTCGCCAGACAACACTGTTGGTTCAGTCGGACAATGTGTGTGTGTGGTAACTCAACAAGCAGGGGGGCACCTGCTCGTATCCTCTGTGCAGGGAAGCAATGTGGGTCTGGAATTGGCCTGTTCTGCACAAGGTTAACCTCCTGGCAGTCCATGTTCCAGGCATGCAAAATGTCCTCGTAGACCGTCTCAGCCACACCAGGGTAAGAGCGCACGAGTGGGAGCTAAAGCAGGAGGTAGTAGTTCACATCTTTGACCTGTGGGGTCCTCTAGATGTGGATCTGTTTGCAGCCCCATCCAATGCAAAACTTCCCAAGTTTTGCTCGATCTATCCCGTGCATGGTGCTTTCTGGCAAGACGTGCCGTCGCTTTGTTGGACAGGGAGGTTTCTTTATGCTTCCCCTCCCTTCCCAGTTTTATAGAGCGTGCTGATCAATCTTCAAGCAGAATGATCCTGATCACCTCTTTTTGGCCTTGAAAAATATGATTCCCACTTCTTCAGCAGCTAGCAGTGGAGCCTCCAGTTCCTCTGTTGCTTTGTCATGATCTTCTAAACCAGGAAGGGGCACGCTGGTCCATCCAGGTCTGGAGTCCCTTCACCTTCACGCGTGATTCCTCAAGACATTGTTGCTTCCAGATTTGGAGTTTTCCCTAGGGTAGCTCAGGCCTTGGTAGACTCCAGGAAGCCTCTTACCTGGATGATATATACGCTATGAAATGGAAGCACCTCTCCATCTAGGCCACCTCAAAGGGTTGGGAACCTTTTTCGTGTCCCGTTCCTTAGGTCATGGAGTATCTCCTTCACCTATCTGACCTGGGCCTGAGCTATTCCTCTCTGAAGGCGCATCTGGCATCCTTTTCTGCCTACCACATTTTGGTGGAGGGCAATACTCTGGCTCAATTGGAGGTTTCTAAAACCTTCTTAAAAGGGATTCTGCATTTGAAACCCCCGGTACATAATCCTGCTCCACCGTGGGATCTCAACTTTATTTTGGAGAAATTGACCTTGCCTCCTTTTGAACCGGCATGTACACGTGACATGCGCTTTTTGTCCTGGAAAGTGCTCTTTTTAGTTGCTGTTACTTCTGCTCTGAGGATTTCCAAGCTTCAGGCCCTGCTGTGTAAGGAGCCATATTTGATTTTTCACAGAGACTAGGTGGCTCTGCGCACTAATCCTAAATTTCTCCTGAAAGTTGTCTGAGACTACCTTGAATCAATCTCTTCAACTGCTGGTCTATTACCCAGAGCATGCTAATCTAGGGGAGGCAATCCTGCATATGTTAGATGTTTACAGAATTTTACGTTACTGCACTAACGGGACAAAAGCCGTTTGGAAGACAGACCAGCTTTTGGTTTCTTTCTCACGCTAGCGAGAAGATGCATCAGTTTCTAAGCAATGCCTTTCCAAATGGTTGGCTCACTGCATTGGATTTTGTTACCAGAAGTATAGTGAAGTCCTTCTGGCGCAGGTTAAAGGACATTCTGCCAGAGGCATGGCTGCCTCTACAGCCTGTTTAAGAAACGTGTCAGCCACAGAAATCTGCGTGGCCGCCACTTGGAGTTCTATTCACACTTTCACTAAACACTATAGTTTGGACATCGCCTCTAGGTGCAGGGCTGGTTTCAGACTGGCTGTCCTCCTGGGACTACTGTCCTAAAGCTCTTACTGCTTTTCACCAGGTTTCTTCCAGCCTCCCATGTGTTTTCCTGTCCCTCAGATTCTTACTGCTTGGGACTCAGTCCTACAAGTAATTACCTACTGCAAGGGCCCTCTCGAAGTAAGATAGTACAGTTACGCAAGAACTTAACGTAACAGTAGATCTTCGAAAGAGGCTTTTGCAGTAGGTAACCTTTTTCCCTCCCTCCTTCCCCCATTAGTCTGTAGCTCCTTTTCCTTGAGCCTTTCTTGGCTCCAGGAGCTTCTTTCCCATTGTCCTGTCACACCTCTAGGAGGTCTCTGGCAGGAGAACTGGAGGGCAGATGTGGGGACCGCCCACTGTATAGTGTCACGCTGATGTCGGTCACACAACTTTGGGTGGGCGGTCCCCCGTCAGACACAGCTAGCTAAAGTTTCCGTGTGGTCCTTATGCCAGGGGACGCAGTCCTACAAGTCATTACCTACTGCAAGAGCCTCTCTCGAAGATCTACTGTTACAGTGAGTTCTTATGTACCTGTACTTTCTTCATTCATTCTGGACTTGAATGCACTTGTTCTGAGCTTGTGATTGTACTGATTTGTTTTTAATGACTGAGAAAATTGTTTCTATTGATTACCTGTGAACAATTATGTCTTCACGTGTTTTTCTTTTTGAAATTCAGGATCTTTATTAAGTTTTATATAGCACACTGAATCTCAATTAAGAACATAAAACCAGTACTAAACACCATGAGTAAAAGGAAAATATAAAGAGAATTCTAGAATGCAGAGAACATTACTTCCACGGAAAAAGAAAAAGAAAAAAAACAACCCCTACTTAAAAACCCCCCTCCCCACCATTGTTCCCTCCACCCCCCAACCCAGGATGTGTCTTATTGGGAAAAAAGCAGAGGACATACAGAGCATTTTTCAAGAAGTAATCAATATGCAATGACCAGCGTCAATGTGATATAATGCAAACCCGCACTGCCAGAGATAAGCACACATGCACATTAATTCAAATATAAAGCATACAGTTTGCCCCATTTCAGGTCAAACGAGGTCAGATAATTCCTAGAACTTGCTATTAGCCTTTCAGTCCTGAAACAGAGAGATATTTCTTTAGTCCACTCTGCATATGATATGACCAGTTGGTCCATCTAGTGTCTAAGAACCAGCCTTTTAACTGTTATCGAGATTAAGGCCATGTGGTGCCTACGTTCCAAAACCTGTATATTAGAAAACATCCCTAAGATACAAACTTCTATAGTAAACAAATCTCTTAATCCCAAAAGGGATCTAGGTTGGATTGAATTGAATGCCATAATGGAGCCACTTTGTCACAGTGCCAAAAATATGTACCAGGTTCCTCTCATGCTACACACCTTGTGCAAAGATTCAAGGTAATCTTCCTAGCTTAGCCAACTTAATCGGAGAGTAGTACAAATTGTTCAGTATATGATATTGAATGTTTATGTTATCTTGAGTAAGATACCTGTATGTGTCCACCCAAATCTGCGCCCAAACCAAGGGGAAATCTGGCAGAAGAGAGGACCAAATTTTTGAGCCAATAAGGGAATTGGGATATTTGATTCCCAATAGAAAGGAGTATATCTTGGAAACACCATGGGGTCTATTGGCATATTCTTGTATCTGGTCTAAGAAGGGCCTGACTTGAGACACCATACATGAGGAACCACAATTAGAAATCAAAAGGTGTCTCAGCTGGAATACTTTAAAAATGAGTTTCTGAGGGATGTTAAACTTAACCATTATATCCACCAAAGAGAGAAGGGAGTCCTGGGAAAATAGGTTTTCCACACAGCAGTCCTGCAGTTGCTGGAGCCAACCTAGGGAGAGCGGGGATCCTCCTATCTTAATATTCGGATTTAAAGAAAGAGGTTGGGCTATATCTTTTTTTGGTGGGATATTAGAAAAGTTCCAACATTGAGTCAGCACCTTGATAGAATCCCTATAACACTACTTTGTATAAAAGGAGGTAATGCGGAAAAAGTGTAATAAAAAACTCTAGGTAACTGAAGCCTATGCTTACCAAGATCCCTCTCTCAATCTGTAACCATATTGGGAGGTATGCATCATACCACCTTCCCATTTTGGAAATGTGACTAGCGTAATAGTATAACATAAAATTGGGGAGACGGAGTTCACCTTTCTCCCTGGGTAAATTAAGTTTGGAAAAGGCCCTCCTAGGCTGCTTACCTTGCCAAATGAATCTAGAGATAATAGAGTGGAGCTGCTGAAAGTAGGACAGAGGGAGATAGATATTCAGTAAATTTAGTGGGTAAAATACCCGGGGCAATACATTCATTTTGATAATACTAATACGACCCCACAAGGATAAAGGAAGGGCGGCCTATCTTTGAAAATCAGCTTGTATTTTGGCCAACAAGTCATCCAGATTAAGCTTTCTGAAAGCCTCTGGGTCTCTAGTGAGATGTATACCTAAATATTTAAAGGAGGAAGAAACCCATTTTATACCAAACTGGGTGAAACTGGCGTGGGGTGTACTAGCATTTAACAGGAATATGACTGATTTGGATAAGTTCAGTTTATAATTGGCCACCTGTCCGAACCGATCTATAGTTTGTAATGTATGTGTTAGAGAGAGCTCCGGGTTAGTCAAATGTAAAATAATGTCATCAGCATAAGCCGATAACGTCAGAGATTGCTGATGGACTAAACATCCAGTAATCTGGAGTGAATTCTTAATACTCAGTAAAAGAGGTTCCGGATATAAATTGAACAAAAAAGGCGATAGGGGGCACCCCTGCCGAGTACCAGTAAATAAGTGGAATTGAGAGGAAAAGACCCCATTGCAATAAATTCTAGCGGTAGGGGACTTATAAACTGTCTTGATCCATTGGATGAAAGTATCTGGGACACCCATTCTCCCAAGGGTAAACCAGAGAAAGTCCCAGTGGACTCTGTCGAAGGCTTTCTCGGCATCTAATGATACCAAAACCATGGGAGCCTGGGAGTCCTAGCACTTGGAAAATATGTGAAAGTGGCATAAATGATCGGCTGAGGATCTACCCTGAATAAAACCCACTTGTTCGGGACTCAGCAAATTAGACCAAATCTGTTTAATTCTAAGGGACAATATTTTTGTTAAAATCTTTATATCATAATTTAGTAGTGAAATTGGACGGTAACTTGCTGGGTCTGTCTGAGGTTTGTCTGCTTTCAAAATCAGGACAATGGTGGCTTCCAACAAAGAGGGGTCAAGGAGGCAGAAGTAAACATATAGTCAAAGAGTTTCAAAAGAAGGGGAGCAATCTCCTTACAAAAAAACTTTATAGAAATTGGAGGGGAAACCATCAGGTCCCGGGGATTTGTCCAGAGCTAGTCCCCCAATCGCTTCTTCCACCTCAGCCAATGTAATGGGAGAGATCAAGAACTCCCCCTGATGGGACTGCAGGGAAGGAAGAGGAAGGCCATCGAAAAATTGTTCGATGCGGGAGTAGGAGGGTCGGGAGGGACCAACACTATAAAGACCCCTGTAATAGGACTCAGAAACCTGGGAGATATCCCTAGGGGAGGTCTTGAGGGAGCCGTCAGGGGAGGACAAGGAAGGGATCCATCTCGATCCCTCCACTTCCAGAAAACGGAGGGCCAGCATCCTGCCCGGTTTTCCCCCTGGTCAAAATAGCGGGCTTTGGTTTTGAGAATGGCTTATTCAGCTTTGTCTCTTAACAAGTCAGAATATTCATTCCTAAGCTTCAACAAGTTTTCCAAGTCTGTTTGGGAAGATGAGGAGGATAACTTGCTTTCTGCTAGCTTAATTTGATTTGACAGCAACATGATCCTAGCTTCCCTCTCGTTTTCTCCTCGACATTAACTTAATAAATTCTTCCCTTATATAACATTTAAAGGAACACCAAATCAAGTCTTCCCTAGTGATTGAATCTGAGTTAGTATCTATGAAGGAAGACATTAGCGATTTAATATGAGAAACTATATGTTCTTCTTTTAAAAGCTGTGTGTTTAATTTCCAGGCAGAGTCTCTTTGTACCTGTGGGTCAGGGGAAATCGAGATCCATGCCACAGCATGGTCCGAAATCACAATTGGTTCTATTCCCGTCTGCAAGATACTGGGCAAAAGAGTGTTACTAACTAAGATAAAATCAATTTTAGACCATGACCGATGAACTAGGGAATAGAAAGAAAAAAGCTGTCCGGAGGGGTTAAGTAAGCGCCAAGGGTCACATAGACCTAATAGGTCCATAAAATCCCTCAGGGCAAGTTGTGAAGGGGATGGGGGTTTTAAAGGTCTATAAGATGTATCCAGGTCCTGAGACTGGGCAATATTCCAATCCCCCCCAAGTATTAACAAGGAGGGTAAAAGCCCACTCAGTTTATCAGCCAGACTCATAAGAAAGTCCGGGTCTCCTCCTGCTGGACCGTAAATTGCCCCTAATACCACCCTAACATTATTGAGCATGCCCTTAACAATAATAAATCTACCTACCTGATCCACTAAACACTCTTCTGCCAGAAAAGAAATGTGTCTTTTAATCAATATAGCCACCCCTCTGCTGGAAGATGTCCCATAAGAGGCAAAAACTTGGAAATAGCCCTGCCGACGTAGCCCATTAACTTCTGATGATATGAGATGGGTTTCCTGCATCAGAAGAATATCAACATTCAGAAGGGCACAGTTTTTGAGAACCTGGTACCTTTTAGACAGTTCTCTGGCACCTCTGACATTCCACGTTGCAATTTTAATCGACATCGTGCTTATATATTATTATATATAACAGTAAAATAATACACAGCAAGGAAAAAATAAACCATCCCAGAAGGCACATCCCCCCTACCCCCCTCCGTACTTGAATATCATCGTAACTATGGCCCCCCATCTTCCCTGTCCCCCATACCCCAGAACAGTAACCATAATGAAAAGACTTGACCCTAATACAACTGGCCTTAAGAACAAACTGTATAAAGGCGAACTGTACCCCAGAACCCCCCTCCCCATCTGTCCCACCAACTATATACAAAAGTCATCCCGACTGGTCTCGAAAAAAAGATAGGAACTTTAGACCTTAAGTCGGGGGACCAAGACCCATAGGCAATGATCCATTGGGAGGCAAATTCTATCCAAAGATACCAGTACCAAGAGGGCATACCCCAATTTACTTCTGGACCTGATAACAGGTAGGAACCGAGAACCCTCTGACTACCATGCCTCCCAAGAAAGGTGCCTTTTGCCCCTCTCTCTGGTGCGCTATGCAGCACTCCCCAAGACAGCTCCCTCCCGGAGCCGCCCCCGTCCCACCACCCTCTAAGAAACCATAATGCACCCTACCACACTGTATAGGAAGTATGAATTCGAGCAGGTCCACGGGGCATTTCCATCTGTAGGAATATTAATTCCCCCCAACAATGCAAAAGACTACGACCTCCCCTTATGAGGTAAATAGGTTAGGCTGCCCTGGGGCGTATGCTCCTACTTCAGAGAACGCCCCCTAGAAAACTCTTAGAATGACTACCAACAACAGGAAGGTAGGAACCTACAAAGCTTCCCTTAGGGGAAAAAAAAAGGGACCGGTTTTCTTATCATTGTGGGGCATCCTCTCTGAAGAAAATGGACTCTGTGGCCCCAGCAGCTCTCCATTTCACCATATTGCCCTAACTCAACCCCTGAAATACAAGTCAGTCCACTCTTCTTTCCCCCTAACATGGACCGAAGCGTAGAAGCATAAACCAGTACCGATCGTGTACTGGTTAAACCAACAGCAGAAGTCTAAAGCCCTGGTTTCGGTTATAACATCGGACGTTAACATATCTAGAAATGATGCCAATGCATTAATACAGATTGCCTCTGCCGCTCCCTGCTATGAGTGCCGTACTCCAAATTACGTGCAGGGGTATTCAGACATGACAAGTGGAATGGCTCCAACCTCTAATCCAAAACAGCAGTTCCGCTGACGCCAGCCGAGTCACTGCAAGCAAACCCAGTCCTATGTTAATCACCTCATCCTCCTATCGGGATGTCCCACAGATCATTTAAATCGAGAGACTTTCTCTTACCAGTTAGCAGACTCGATCCCGTAGGACACTGTCTTTTGACTGCTGCACTTAAACGAGGTCACCTCCCGCACTATAATATCCTCTTCCAGCCTCGGGAGACCAGAGGATCAAAAACTGAGGGACCCAAAGGTCTGGCCGATCTAACGGCATGTAGAAACACCAGTTAGATAAAGGTTCCCAACCCCCAACCAGATAGGACGAACCACACGCTCACCAACAGAAGCTAGGCCTACCAGGCCCCTTTCGGCCTACCCAACCTCCCCACCCCACCAACGGAAACACCGAAAGGGAAAGGAAACATTAACACACAGGTAAGAATACGATGACACAACTGTAACTGAAAACTGTCATTTTAACCCATCGGGGAATATTCAGCCCGATATGGACAGGTTTGGCAGTTTATGGGAAAGGTCCGAAGCAGCTTGGTCCGGGGACTCGTAAGAATGCCATGTCCCTTCCATGGAAACTTGTAACTTGGCAGGGGATATCCTTCTGAAATGGATGCCAGCAGCAATCAGCTTGCTAACCGTGGGGTGGAAAGCTGAACGTTTCTGTCGCGTTTCGTAGGGAAGATCTTGCGTTATTCTCAACTTGGACCCACTCCATAAGATTGCTTGCAGCTCTCGTGCTTTAACTATTACGTGTTGCTTCTCCAGAAAACTCAGAAACTTGACAATGATGGGCCTTGGTGGAGTTCCGGGTGCGGGTTTTGGCCTGAGAGAACGGTGAGCACGCTCTATATGATACTGTGGGTTGAGGGGGGACGGGCCGACAACCTTGGCCAAAAACTTCTGGAGAAAGAGGATAATATTGGAGCCTTCCTCAGCTTTGGGAAGGCCCAAAATCAGCAGGTTGTTCCTCTGACTCCTTCCTTCTAAGTCTTCTGTTTTAAGCTGGAGTTTGTTGACCTGCTACCTAAGCTGAACGATTTCTGTGTCCGTCCTCTCCCTCCATTTCTCTAAAGAGGAGGTCCTTGCCTCCGAGTCCCCCATTCTAGTGGTTAGAGAACTAAGGTCCCCTCTTAGCGATTTTAACTCCGTTGAGATGTCTTCTAAAGTTTCCTTGAATGGCAACAACTCCTGAAGGAAACGATCTTCGGTAAGAGGGACTGCTGAAGCACTGGACGGAATAGGTTTAGAGGCAGACCCCGAGCCTTGGTGTTTACTTTTTTTCCAAGATTTTTCTGGAGTAGATGGCGGGGTGTGCTAAATGCCCGCAGGCCTCATCTCTGCTTCCATTGCGTTTCGAAACTAATTGCCGAGTTACTGTCGGACCCAGAACGCACCGTGATTGTAGAAGCCTTAGCCAAAATCTGGATACCGGTTAACTGCTTTATCATCGTTATTAGTAGAGGAAAAAGCAATTTAAAGAGGGTGATAGCCAGGAGCTCCATTAATACGCTGCCTCTAGTTGCTCTGCATTACGTAACCCCTTCACGTGTTTTTCACTAATTGGTGTATTACGTCATTAATGATTTCTTACACAAATGATTTCTGTGATGTTAGTCTCCACCTCCTGATGAAGCCTGTTGTGGCAAAAAGCGCTGAGGTGTTTTTCTGTTCGAGTGATAGTGTGTGGATTGTCCAAGGTCATTTTTACATTAAAGTTTGGCAAGTTATGAAATATTTTTTTGTCTGGAGAGTCCTTTTCCGGGGTTAGGAGTGCTGCTGTTTTTCACTGTGTTTAGTTTCATGGGCATCTTTAACTACTACTGACAATTTATCGAGGAATATGCTCAGCTATCCCTGCCCCTTGTTAGACTCCTGAAAAAGGACCAAGCCTGGGTGTGGGGTACCCCACAGGAAGAGGCCACGAGGGAACTCCAAAGGAGGCTGAGCCAGGCTCCCTGCCTGGCCTTTTCAAAAAGAGGTAAAGAGCTCTAGTAAGTAAGTAAAAATTTATTTTTTAAGCGCTTTTCAAAGTCAAAGCGCTGTACAGTAATTAAATACATAAGACATACATGTAACATAACAAACAATAAAATACAGTTCCAATTTCATGTCAGTGCAATAACTACTCCCCATAAACCTTTTGGAATAAATATGTTTTTAACTCTGATTTAAAGCTTTCGACGGTCAGACAGCTTCGTATCCGACGAGGTAGAGAATTCCACAGGGTCGGGGCAGCATAAGAAAACGCTCGGTTCCCAGATGTTTTAAATGAACCCTGGGAACCTCTTAGCAATCCCTCACCGGTGGATCTGAGTGAGCGGGAGGGACGGTAGGAACAAGTAGATCTTGCAGATATTGCGGTCCCTGTTCGTAGGGCTTTATAGGTCAGTAAACCGACCTTAAGGTGATCCGCCACTGAATCGGCAGCCAGTGCAGTTTTGGCAACTGAAGCGTAATATGATTCCTAATTGATGTTCCCGTCAAAGCCTGGCTGCAGCTTTCTGCACCAGCTGCAAGCGGCGGATATCAACCCCCGCAACCCTAGGTACAGGGCATTGCAGTAATCAAAGGCAGAAGTAACAAAGGCGTGGACTAATGTCGGAGGTCAACCCGGAGGGAACAAGGTGTTTCACCCGAGCGATATTCCTCAGATGGTAAAAGAGGATTTGACGGCAGATGACACCTGAAATTTTAGCGTCAAACTATCATCAATGATAACACCCAGGTTACGCACCCGGTCTGAGGTCGAGAGCTGGGCTCCATCGATCCATATGCCCGAAGGAAGACCAGCCCTACAGCCCACCTCTCGACGACCTGGGTCCACCACCAACGCCTCAGTCTTATCCGGGTTTAACCTTAGCCAGCTGGCACTCATCCAATCACTGATCTCAGATAGACAGTTGTTAAGTCTAGAGACGCATCTACTTGCCGGGACTAAAGGACAAATATAGCTGGGTGTCATCTGCTAGCAGTGAAAACCCGACCATAATGCCTAATAATGTCTCCTAATGGCAGCATATAGACAGCTGAACAACATGGGTGCTAAAATGGAACCCTCAGGGACCCCTACAAGGCAGGGAGACGGCATCAGAGGAATAAGTTCCAGTGATGACCCATGTCTCCGCCCTGTGAGAAAAGATTGAAACCATTTCAGAACCGTACCAGACAGTCCACAATGGAGCACTGGGCGTTCAAAAGCACACCATGGTCCATAGTGTCGAAGGTCATGGGAGAGATCAAGAAGGACTAGAATAGTACGTTTCTTTGATCCCTCGCTATCAGGAGATCATTTAGAACCTGGACAAGAGCAGTCTCAGTACTATGTCTTTTCCTGAATCCTGATTGAAGAGTATCATAGACATTATGATTTGTAAGATGTCGTCCAGTTGCAGTGCAACTACCTTTTCAATAACCTTACCCAAGAATGGGAGGTTAGAGATAGGTCTGTAGTTAGCTGGGCAGTCCAGATTCAGTGAAGGTTTTAGGGTGTTGACGACCACCTCCTTTAGGGGTTCAGGAAAGATCCCCTGCTTCAAGGACTTCCAGACGATTTCAGCAATGATCGGGCAGATATCTACGCAACCTAATAAAAGTGGCGTAGGGCCCAGATCCAAACTACAGCTAGTTGGACGTACAGTCTGGACAATCCTCATAATGTCCATGAATTCCAGCCTACCAAAGTCAGACCAGGTGACACAGGTGACCTTGAGACGGGTCACATGGACTTGAGCATCAGTGCTGTATTGTACCAGAAACATGATCATGATAACCGAGTTCTGACCTATGCCAGCAAAGCACTCAGCAAAGTGGAATGGAAGTACTCTGAATGTGAAAAGGCCCTGTCCGCCACTGTGTTGGCACTGCAACATTTTGCCCCATGATTTGTGGAGAAAAAGTGATTGTGCAAACCTGTCACCAATCCTTGGCTTACCTGGTAAGCTCTTGGATAAATGAGGGGAGGGTAGGGTGTACAGCAGTGGGATCACTTTTTGGACCTTGGCTGTCCAGGGCCAGGACATTGAAGAAAGGTATTCCAAAAGCAAGAAAAATACTGCAGCCCAGGGACTAGCTGACCTCCACCAATGTACAGACCTGAGATTGATAGAACTCATCTGTGCCCCAACTGAGGAGCTGTCCAATTCTACGGACCATATGCATCTTCCTTATGATGAGAATGCTTGTCTTTGGATCCACAAGGCTTATGTGGATAGGTGCTCTTTTCATGAAGAAGGATCACCTTAAGTGCGGGTGTAGGATTATGCTGGGAAGGAAACAGATCCACTACACCCCAGAAATTCTGGCTATGGCCAAAATCTAGCCAATATGCAGAGATAGCAGGTATCCTGCTAATTGTTCAGACTACAGTGAAGTTTCAACTCACAGAATTTGTGATCTGCACTGATTCTAACTATGCAAGATTGGATTTTACCACCTACCTTCCTTCCGCACTGGAAGGAAGAAGGGTTCAAGACTGCAAAAGGCAAAGATATTATACCTGTTGAATTAGTTACCGCTGTTGATTAGTACAAAATAATGGGATGGCCATGTATTGGAAAAAGGTAAAGGACCATTACAAGACCAGTGGACCTGATAAAGAAGGCAGTGACCTGGCCAACTGTCTTGCCTGGGAGAGGGTCCTGAATGGCATCCCTTGGAAACTTATCCTCAAACCCGAGGATGACCTGGCTGCAGTTACTCACCAGCAGGCTGAAAGAACAGAACCTGAATCAGAACTAGAGCCAGAAACCACACCTGGAGCACCTTCATGTTGCACCCTGGTTACGGTTAGAGAAGAACTTGACCCAGACATGATTCAAGCCCAGCTGAGCGACAAAACTCTCCAAGATATACCACTACCTGGAGAATCCTGGGACATATCCCATCACAGCTGTAGACCTGCAGCAAGATAGAGAGTTGCAGGCCATGTATGACCAGAAACAGAGGTTTAGCCTGCATAGAAAACTGCTCACTTATACCCATGAATCCTCTGGCATTCTTAGATGGGTGGTCCCTACAGGATATAGGGGAAATTATGTTATGTCATACACACGACAAGCATTGTAGTGGACGCCCTGGAGATCAGAGCACCTATGAAGCCTTGAAGAAAATTGTCTTCCTGCCTTGCATGCAGGAGGATGTAGTTATGTACACAAGAGGTTGTCTTACTTGCTGCAGGTTCCAACCCTCAAAGCCTAGATTCCGAGCACCCCTGAAAGTGAGTTACTTTCCCTTGGTCTTATATTCTGTTTGGATAGGTCCATTGACTGCTTCAACCAAAGGGAACAAATATTTACTCACTGTGATCTGTTTGTTTACCAAATGAGTGGTATGTATACCAGCTCCCAGTGATACTGCTAGGAATACGGTGGCCATTTTCGTCCAACACATTTTTACCCATTGGAGTCTACCATTGCAGATAGAGCCAGACCGAGGTTCCCTCTTCATGTCAGAAGGGATGGTTAATGTATTTCAGATGTTGGGAATTCAGAAGAAACTTCAAGTGTTCTTTCACCCCAATCCTTTGGACAGGTAGAAAGGACAAATCTAGCATACTCAAGAAGTATGCCTCAGAAAATACAAAAGATTGGGACCTTAAGGTGCCACTTGTCCTAATGGCACTGAGGTTCTCTTCAAATCAATCCACAGGGCTGACTCCATTTGAAATGACGAGTGGCAGGCAGGTGGTACTGCTCATGCATCTGTTGTACTGAATCCCTGCTGAAAATGTGTCAGTGGCTGCTGACATCCACCACTACATCACAGACCTAAAGTATTACTTACAGAATGTTTTTTCATTTGCTAGGCAAATTTAGAGAGAAGTGCAGAAGGGAGAAAGGCTTATTATGAAAGAAGGGCCCCTGACACTGTCGGGTGATAAAGTGTTCTACTTCAACTACAAAAAGGGAAAAAGAAAAGAGAGGAGGAAGTTTGTAGGAAAGTTGCTAGGCCCCTATGTGACTGAAAATAAAGCAGACCCAATCTGCTATGCGATTGATTCCCAGAGGACACAAAGAACCCCATTTCCAGTGGGTTCATAGTAATTAGCTAAAGCCCTACAAACCAGCCCAACACTCTCCTGAATCCACCCCGGAGAACTGGAGAGAAGTAAATAGTATTTGTCACATACCTGTCCTCCACCTTCCCCTGCTCCTGTGGGGTGGGTCAGGTTATAAAGCAACCTCAGTACTGGATGATCATTGTGAACATGTTCCTATGTACTGTATGGTTTCTAATGGGATAGTGCTTGCTAAAGTAACACTAACCTCAGATCTTACTTCGCGAGGGCTCTTGCAGTAGGTAATTACAAACAGGACTGAAGCCGGCAGGCATCAGGACCCCACGTAAAAATTTCTAGCTAGCAGTCTCTGGTGGGGACCGCCCCCACGTCAGGTTACTGACGTCAGGCAATGTCAGTATAAAGGGGCGGTCCCCCGTGCCCACCTTCCAGTTCTTTCTGCCGTTAGCTTGTGCAGCGCCTACATGATTAAGTTCCTGCGCCATGATCAATCCTTGATATTTTACCACCTAACACTACACTTTTCCTGATTTTCGTCCAGCCTTACCTACAGCTGCCATGTATGTCATCCCCGACTCCCTCCGAGCACAAAAACCAATGCGATTCTTGCGGCGCCCAGCTCCCGCATAAGGACGGACATTCCCAGTGCCTTTTTTGTCTAGGCCCCGATCATCCCGTCGAGAAGTGCCAGCTCTGCTAGCAGTTTAATGTGGCCACCCAGAAGCGGAGGCAGCAGTCCCTGGAGGCCCACGTTCTTAAACAAAAAATGACCTCCATGGAAAAGGAACTAAAAAAACTTTGTCGGGCTTCGACTTCTCTGGAGGGCCACCACAAAAAGTAGCACTGGGACTGGGACTCCTCATCGGTTGCCACAGCCTCGGCTGGGGTCGCGGTGCTGCAGATAATGCCTCCCCCAGGAGGCAGCTCCATGGCGGCTGTCTTGGTGGGGTCAACCCTCCCGTTGGGCTCACGCTCGGGCCCCTCGGGAACCTCCGGGTCTAAGGAGGCAGCTGCTCCAGTAAGGTCACCGCCATGCGACCCTCTGGTTCGAGCAGCCCTAGTAAGTCGGACATTGGCTCCTCCGATGCCCGTCTGGGTAAGGTCGTTAAGATGCCCGACCCTCCGGGGCAGCGCAAGGCCTCCAAAGTGCCCACCAAGACCGCCCCTCTTTTGCAGCCTTCGTTGGGCGGTGGGTCCGATAAGTTGGATGCCGGCTCCTCCGACGTCCATCTGGATCCCATTGATAAAATGGATGTTGGCTCCTCCGACATCCGCTCGGCGTTAGAGCAGACGCCGGACCCTTTGGGCCTATTCGTCATCCCGAGCTCGACGCAACAGTCATTGCACTCCGAGGCCCCAGCGTCTCCCCTGCTGGATCCCGGGAATGGTAACCATTTTTCCCCGGGCGACACAGAGGAGGTGGGTACGCTGCTGTCGGGTCTGCCTCCCGCTGGGCCGGATGAGCTGATGCTGGCACCAACGCCAGCTTACCCGACGCCCGACAATATCCCATTGCCAGACGCCACCCCTACACCGGGCCTGCTGCCCGCCAGGCCTCCTGTTCTGGGTCCGCCCGCTGCGCCATTTCCGGGCCTTCTGCTCCTGCAGATTCCCTGGTACCTGGGTATTTGACCCCGTCTTATCTGACGCCATCCTACCCAGGCCCGCAGTATCCGGCACCCCATTGCTCGACACCGACCTACCCGATGCCACAGTACACGGTGCCTCAGTACCCAATGCCAGGCTTCCCGCCGTCGGGGTACGGATACGCGCCTTACTGATACCCTCAGTATCTGTATCCCCCTCCTCCTCCACCGCCCTCTCAGCCGCCGGTGGACTTGAAGGAGACTCTGGCTTCCTGATGGGCTAAGGCCAAAGCTCAGCTCACCAGGGAGGTAGAGAGCCATCGTCTGATGCTGGTCCTGGTTCCAGACACCCTATGTTGGAGACAAGAGACCCCCTCCCCACATCTGGATACCAGAGGCGAGCCCTCCGGTTACAGGGCAGGGCAGAATACGCTTCCCCAGGGGTCCATTCCTCCATTCCTCCCCTGCGTCGGGAGGAATAGTCTTCTTCCTCTTCATCATCCTCGGAGACCTCGGATGACTCAGATAGTCGTTCTGACCCAGATGATGTGCCACGCACTCTGGACAAGCCCAGGCCAAGGACTCCTCTGAAGTCCCCTCCGGAGAATCCTTCCTTTACATAGTTGCTGTGCAAAATCCAGGCAGTTCATCAGTGGCATTCCTTGGAGCCAGATCCACAGTGTAAGAAACTCGCTGCACACCTGGATCTGTCCGAGACCGCCCCTACCCTGGTGCCACCCTGGATTGAGCCTCATGCCACTTTGTTTCCACCATTTAAAGTAAATCAAGCCGGCATTAGCCCCCTTCCTAGGAAGTCGGACAAGCTTTATCAGGCTCTGGAGGGTGCTGACTCTTTAAATTCACACCCTCAAGTTGATTCGGTCATGATTAGCGCCGTTCATGGCCGGACGGCTAACCCCAAGCACTTCAGCTCATCACCTCCCGACAAGGAATCTCGACTTCTGGACAAGTACGGGAGGAAGGTCTATGCTTCTTCCGCTCTGGGTATTAGGGCCCTGAATTACGTTGGTCATGTGGGGGTTTACCAGAAGGCAATCCTTAGCGAGGTGGAGGCTAAATTGGACTCCCATCCTGAGACTCAGATGAAGCAGGAAGTGGCAAATCTAGTCCGGTCTGCGCGTTCGGCCAGTTGGCACATGCTTCATGCCATGTACAACGCAGTGGGCGCTGCTGGTTGGAGCTCGGCTTTCGTTGTGGGTTTGCCGCGTCATGTCTGGCTCTGGGTGTCAGGTTTGGTCCCGGAGGTACAGTCTGCTATCCAGGATGCACACTTCAGGGGTTCAGTGCTGTTTGGTGGCGATGTCAAGGACATCATCACCGATCTGCAGGAGAAGGGTACTGCACTTAAGTCAGTTGACTCCGTGTACAGACCCCCTCAGGCTCAGCATCATCCTTTTTGCAGGCATTCTCGGCAAAAGATGAAATCTCAGGGAAAGCGGGCCAACAAGCGTCAGGCCCCTCTGGCTGCTAAGCCCCCGCCCATAAAAGCAGCAGGGGCTTCAGCCACAATGCTGCCTCATGCCTCCTGACTCCTTTCCTCTCTCACAGCCTTTGGGCCTTCCAGAGGAACTGGTAGGAGATTCTCCTCCATCTACCGGGTTGGGAGAGGATCTCTTCAGACACTTGGGTGCTCCAGCTCATTGCAGAAGGACACTCAATAGAATTTCTTTGGAAACCTCCTCGAAAGTACCCCCCACCCAAGGTTGTTTTACTCCCCAGAACATCATCTTCTGATTCAGGAAGAAATATCCTCTTTTCTTCTGAAGGAGGCGATAGAGCCTGTTCCTCCCCATCTTCGGGGGACGGGTTACTACTCCCATTTCTTCCTCATCCCGAAGAAGTCAGGGGAGGTGAGGCCAATTCTCGACCTCAGCTCCCTGAACTTGTTCGTGGAGTACAAAAGGTTCAGGATGGTGTCTCTGCAGAGTCTTCTGCCCTTTTCTTAGGCTGGGACAATGGCTGTGCGCTCTGGATATGCAGGATGCTTACCTGCATATCTCTATTCGCCCTTCCCACCGCAAATATCTGTGTTTTGCATTCCAGGGGGACCACTACCAGTTCAAGGCCCTCCCATTTGGTCTTTCCTTGGTGCCCCAAGTGTTCATCAAATGCCTTTCAGTGATAGCGGCCTACCTGCGTACTCAGGTGGTGCAGGTTTTCCCGTACCTGGATGACTGGCTCCTGGCGGCCTCATCCAGGGAGGAACTCCTACACTTCCTTTCCTTTACCCTGCAGGTTTTTACCTTCCTGGGGTTACCGACAACCAGACCAAGTCCCACTTGATCCCGTCCCAGAGGCTCCAGTTTATCGGGGTGATCCTGGACATGATCTCCGGCATGGCATTCCTGCCACTAAACAGGGTGGCCTCACTCCAGGCTCGGGTCAGCCTGTTGTCCAGCCGCAGGCGGGTCAGCGCCAGGTCAGTCCTTTGCCTCCTTGGGCTCATGGCGGCTGCTATTCCGACAGTCCCTCACGAGAATCTCTCAATGGATGGTTCGGTCTCAGTGAGATCAGCTGGTGGACGACAGAGATCAACTAGTTCTAGTCTCCAATCCTATGGCTCAGGACTTGAAATAGTGGATGGTTCAGGAGAACCTTTGCCGGGGAGTTCCCTTCTGCCTTTCTCCCCCCTCCCAGACGCTGACTACAGACGCCTCTGGCGAGGGTTGGGGAGCCCATTTCAGGCCTCGCAGGTCTAAACTATGGTTTAAAGCACAGAACAATCAGATATCAATAAGAAATGGTTTAAACTATTAGTTTAAAGCACAAGTTTAAACTATGGTTTAAATCACAGAACAGTCAGATAGCAGTAAGACATGGGGAGCCAACTAGATTCACCAGTACTTGATACTAATAACTCTGCAGCCTCCATTTAAATACAAAGGTTACAGGGAAAGCAGATTCGAGCCTTGACCTGCAAGGTAGTAAATGACAGTGTCAATTAGTTGTTAATAGGCTGTTGAAAAATAGTTATCCAGCGCTTTCATTATCGTATTTGATTACTACGTCACCACTCTGTATAACAAATCAATTTACAATTATTGCTGTCTATTATACCGTATGTAACCACTGTGTTAGAAATGTTGTGTTATCTTTTGTAGTCAGTGTGTTGTTACGTGAATTTTTGGACACCTAAGGTGACCATAGCCGGAGTAAAGGGGGGAGATGTAAGAAGAACTGATCAAATAGTGGTTTGTATGTCATATGTAATCAGCAATATGAGTGTACACTCTGCACATTGTAACTAGGCATACAGGTTTTGACTAGGCCACAGAAATTCTGGTCAAAGACAGAATCCTAGCATGAAATGGAAATGTCCAAGTAGAATGATGTAATGAACCTAAATCAGTAGCCTTCAGGCGCATGGATAGTGAAACAATCTCCTTGAACAAAGTCAATTTGCTTAGGGTTTAGGTTTGAGAAAATTAGGGAGTTGTGTTCTTATTGAGCTATATTAATGAACATCTGCATGTCTTTTATTGCTAAGAGTGAAATGAACTATTGTTTAATTGCTGAATAAGTCCTGACATCATAGATCTTCCTATGCTAGCTGTTGGCGGATAGGTGGAACAGAGGTTGTACGAGAGCTGTTCCCAGCTAGAAGGAGTTAAAAACATACCCTTAGAGTTTGGAAAACCCATTTAAAAAAAACAAAATAAAAAACCAAAAATTCAAACCTGGATCTCCCAGAGCACTCATGAACTGTGGTGATTGTGGAGGGATCTGATCAAACCTGAGACAGAAGACATTTTGATGTTCTCCAGTTTATGCTAGCCAGGGTAATCTGAGATAAAGAAGTCGAACCCGAGGAGAACCAGCCTTCACGCTATTTGCCAGCTAAGCTGTATGCTGTAGCTGCTGCCAGGGAAGGTGCAAGGAAAATCGCTAGAGCATGCTACTGCCAAGATCTGCACACAGTAACAGTGCAAAAGACTTTTAACTATTGATGCTCGAGCTGAAATCCTGCTATCCAGTAGGAGTGACAGATTGTGGGAACAATCTATAGCACAGGCATAACAGAGGCTGACCCACCAGAGTGGGTAGTTAAGATTTGAGCATTCAACTCTGGAGTAGACCTTTAAACTTTGTAACTGTGTAAATGCCTCAGTCGTGATCCAGACTTTTGCTTGCCAACCCAGGAGAGGACAAAGAAAAAGAGAAGATACCAGGATTAACTTTCGAGATAGTAGAGACTGGAACAGAGTTTCAAACAACATGAAGTCTTGCTATATTATGACATATGCAGTGAGTCCCAACCTTCGAACTGCTCCGGAGGTGAAAGAGTTAACTTTCCATGCCAGGCATGGAATGCTGAGCTCGAGCTCAGTTGAAAACTCTGTCTGTTGTTCTTCAAACTCAAACTGTCAGATTCTTTACTCTGACTCACTGAACAGTTGCTCTGGAGATTTTCTCCTTCTGCTCAGTTCATTTTGTCGGTTAAAGTATTATTTTCTCGTGTTTTTTGACCGAATTTAAACCGCAACCGGTCGGTTCAAGCTCTGTCTGTGGTATTGTAAGTACTAGATAGCTTTTACATTTAATTCTTCTGTATGGAACTTGTAAACAGTTATCGGTTCGGTTTGAACTGATCGGGTTGTTTTGAAATATATTAATCTGTCTTTTAGAGTGTGGTTACCGGTTCTTATCGGTTCTAAAAAACCCGGATTTTAGTACGTTTTTCCGACCCGTGACACGGTTGGGAACCGATAAGAGGGTCTTGCTTGGCGGATTGCCATAAACGGGCAAGTTTGGTTAGCACTGGCACTATGTCTGAGAAACCCAAAAGAAAAAACGGGCCCACTGGGTTTCAACACTGCAGTGTCTGTGGGGAAGCCTTTGCCAAGGCTGGCCCCCACACCACCTGTGTTTATTGTCTGGGGTTTGACCACCTCAATGCAGACTGCCAGATTTGCAAAAATTTTCCTGCAGCTACCCTGGATTAGAGAGTTGGTAGGCTCAGGGAAAGGGAGGCCAAGAAGTCCGATGAGCCGGATGGCCAGCCTGGTTCGGTTCCAACCGAACCGGAGGGAGTGACTTCTGACCAGGGCGAGACTTCCTCGGGCAAAAGGAGAGCCGACTCAGAGGAGTCGGTTCCAGCAAAAAGGACAAGGAAATCAGCTGGTGTGGAGCCAAAACTTTCCTCTCCAACCGCTGAAGAAATAGCCAAAGCGATTAAAATTGTCCAGTCACTTTCCCAGTTCCGACCGAACCGCACCATCAGGTAAGCGTATCGTTCACGCCGTTCCACCGGTTCAAGAGTATGATTTAGAGGAATTTTATGAACCGAAGAGGAGTATGAGGAGAGTGAATGTGATTTGAAAGTCTGGATGTGCCCATTGAACCGGACATCTCCCCAGACAGACCTTCAGGAGTGTCTCCTCCTAGGCTTTCTGAGTCCCCTTCTCATTTTATGTTTTATAAAAAAGTGGCTGAAACCCTCCAGCTCCCTATGGAGGAAGCTGTGGATGATCAAGAGGAACCTGGCTATGTGGAAATGATGGATATCCCAGAGTCCAGGAGACTGTCTATTCCTTTGCATAAATCTTTTGGGAAACAGACAGTAAAAATTCTAAAAACTCTTCACACTATACCTCCTGTTGATAAGAGAATGGACAAGAGGTACACATTGTCAGGCTCTGATACGGAGTTCCTTACACAACAATGCAGCCATGTTGGGGTAGTGCAGGCTGCAGCCTGTGACAAGGCAAATATTCCCTTGGCCTCACACCCACCCGGACAAGGACTCCAGGAGGATTGATGCCATGGCAAAGAAACAGTACATGGCAGCATCCTTGGGACTCAGACAGGCAAGTTATATGGCTTATGTTGCTAGATACCAGAAATCCAGATGGGATACTGTCATGGCTCTAGCAAAACAGGTCCCTGGCCAGCTTGCCAAGGAGCTGGAGCAGGTGGCTGCTGATGGTATTGAGGCATCTAAGGTGCAATTCCATGCTGCAGTGGACTCTAATGATGTGTCATCAAGAGTCATGGCTACATCTGTGGCACCTGCAGAATGGCTTGGCTCAGATGTACTAGCCTGTCACAGGATACCCAGACTAAGGCATGGATTTTTCTGTTGTGGGTAATTCTCTGTTTGGGAACAGACAGAGAATTACATGAAGAAAATGGATGAGTATAGGACCACCTATAGGAGTGCACAGGCCAAGGAAAGGCAGGCCACTCCTCAAAGGCAGCTTTCCAGGGGCAGGGGCAGCCTTTTCATAGGCCTTTTTACCAAGCCCAGGCCTCCTCTTAAGTTTACGCCCAGAGGGGGTTCTTTAGAGGGAGAGGCAGACGGGGTACAAGCAGGCCTGCTTCCACCCCTCAACCTAAAGCCCCTGCCAAGCAGGCACCCTGATGGGGTGGCCAGGGCCGATTCTCAACTACCTATAGGGGGCAGGCTGGCTTATTTTGTCCAGGACTGGAAGTCTCTGACATCAGACAAGTGGGTCCTGGAAATAGTAAGCCAGGGACTGGTTCTCAGCTTCAAAAAGTTTCCAAAGATGAGAACCAGATCCTTTCCACTTGCAAATCCACCAGAGGCACTTGCCCTACAGGCAGAGGTCTCTTCCCTTCTGGCTCTCAGAGCTGTGGAAAGGGTTCCACCCCTACACCAGGGCAAAGGGTTGTACTCCAGGTACTTCCTTACCCCAAAAAAGACAGGAGAATGGCAGCCCATCTTGGATCTCAGATACTTAAACAAGCACCTTTTAAAACCAAAATTCAAAATGGTGACTCTGGGAATTATTCTACCCTCTCTAAGGCCAGGGGACTGGCTAGCGTCCCTGGACCTCAAGGATGCCTACTTCCATATTCTCATCAGAAGCTCCCATCGAAAGTACCTCCAGGTTGAGCTGCCTCAGGCCACTACCAGTTCAGAGCAATGCCCTTGACCTCACACCTCTGCTCAAGGGTATTCACAAAATGCCTGGCAGTAGCAGTTGCCCACCTAAGAAGGCAAAAAATTGCCATCTTCCCTTACCTGGACGACTGGCTCATAGTAGGCCAGTCTCCAGACCAAGTCAAGTTACATCTTCAGATAACTCAGAAACTGCTTACCTCTCTAGGTTTCCTTCTGAATCTTCCAAAGTCAGTTCTAGAGCCTGTCCAGCTCCTCACCTTCATAGGCGCAGAACTGAACACAGAGGAAGCCAGAGCCTTCCTTCCTTTGGACAAGGCAAGGACCCTGGTCTCTCTGGCCTCCTCATTCACCCTGCAGGTCTCTCGACCAGCAAGGCATATTCTACAGCTCCTAGGGCACATGGCTGCTTCTACAGCAGTAATGCAAGGAGCCAGATTTCAGATGAGGGACATCCAGTTCCATTTGAGAGCCTTTTGGTCTCAAAGAAAGGACCCTCTAACCAAATTGATCACAGTGACTCAACCCTGATCCAAGCCCTACAATGGTGGCAGGATCAGAGCAATCTGAGACAGGGGTTCCCTTGTCACTCAGTCTCACTCTTTAATCCTTACTACAGATGCATCCCTCTTGGGGTGGGGAGCTCACATGGGTGACCTCACTACCCAGGGACTGTGGTCCCCTCAGGAATCCCTGCTCCACATCAACCTGTTGGAGCTCAGAGCAGTTTTTCTAGCACTTCAAGCTTTTTCCAAATCTGTTCAGAACAAAGTTGTACAGGTCAGAACAGACAACACCACTACAATGTAGTACATCAGCAAGCAAGGAGGCACTCGGTCTACGGCCTTGTGCACCGAAGCAATGAAGTTGTGGTCTCTGACTTATTCCCTGAACACCTCCCTTATGGCAGTTCACCTCCCAGGCAAGGACAATGTCCTGGCAGATGCTCTCAGCAGGATTTCCCACGGCCATCACGAATGGTCACTGGATCCCCTGGTCCTGGAGGTAATATTTGCCAGGTGGGGCACCCCGCAGATAGATCTTTTTGCAGCCCCAGACAATCACCAACTTCCCCGTTTTTGCTGCAGGCCCCCAGTGTTGGGCTCAGTCCCTCTGGATGCCTTAGTTCTCAATTGGGAAGGGAAGTTTCTCTATGCTTTCCCTCTCTTCCCTCTCCTGTTCAAAGAGTTAGTCAAAATCAGATCTCAATCCTACAGAGTAATTCTGATTGCTCCAAATTGGACCAGACAACCCTGGTATCCACTTCTACTGTCCTTAGCAGTCCATTTTCCCCTGTGTCTTCCCAGGAATCACTGTCTGTTAACCTGTGCTCAGGGAAGGGTTTAGTACCCGAACCTCAGATCTCTCAATCTCAAGGCCTGGCTCTTGAAGAGTTAGAATTTGCTGATCTACAGCTCTCCCAAGGTGTATTGGATATATTGAATGCTTCTAGGAAGCCTTCCACCAGTTCTACTTACAATTCCAAATGGAAGAGGTTTTCCATATGGTGCTCTGGGAAGCATATTTCCCCAGAATCTGCTGATTTACCCACAATCCTGGATTATATGGTCCATTTGAACACTTTGGGGTTCAGACCAGCTACCCTAAAGGTACATTTGGCAGCTATGTCTGCTTTCATTTCAGCAGGTAAACCCTCTTCTCTTTCAGCTCATCCTGTATTCTCCAAGTTTTTTAAGGGATTGCTTCACACCAACCCTCCATTCAGGGACCCTGCCCCTGCCTGGGATCTTAATGTTTGCATTGCTCAGCTTATGCAACCTCCCTTTGAGCACTTGTCTTCAGCAGAGCTCAAGTATTTGACTTAGAAGACTGTGTTTCTGGTAGCCATCACTTCTGCCAGGCATAAGTGAATTACAAGCTTTGTCAGTGGAGCCTGATTTTATCTCCTTTCATAGAGATAAGGTGGTCCTCAGGACTAACAGGAAGTTCTTGCCTAAGGTGGTTTCAGATTTCCACCTTAATCAATCTATTTCTCTTCCAGTGTACTTCACTGACCATTCCTCCTCTGGCGAAAGAGGCTGCACGCGTAGATGTGAAGAGAGGCCCTTAGTTACTACATTGAGCGTGCCAAGGGTCACAGGTTTGACTCCTCTCAACTGTTCCTCACTTATGGTGAGGTTGGTAAAGGGAAACCTGCCACTAAAAGATCCATTGCCAGGTGGATTGTCTCTTGTATCCAATCTGTTATGAAAAGCTGGGTAAGGTTCCTCCTCAGGCCTGAGGGCTCACTCTACCAGAGGTACAGCTGCTTCCTGGCCTGCCAGGGACATCCCCATTCTAGAGATTTATTGACAGCTACCTGGAAAACAGTTCACACTTTACCAAGCATTACCCTCTGGACACCCAGGCTAGGAGTGATGCTCTGCTTGGTACAGCTATGCTTCAGAGCCTATTTCCTAAGTAGGTTCTGTCCCTCCTCCATGGAGGGTACTACTGTGTAGTCTGCATATGTCATAATATAGCAAGACTTCATGTTGTTTGAAGAAAAATTACTCACCTTAGTAATGTTGTTTCTTCTAATGGAGTCTTGCTATATTATGACCTCCCTGCCTGCCCTCTCAGAACCTCTGTTTTGGGATGTGGGTGGGCAGTGCAGTGTTGGCACTAGTAGATGCCCACCTTGTTTTTTCACCCCTCCCTTTTTTGGGGTGACTGGATGTTGTGTTTTTCATTTTTTGGGTCTCCTGACTTGAGTCGTTGTTTTGGGACCAAAAAATGTGTTGTTATATTTAGTAGCCAGTTGGCTAGTGTAGGTTTACAGCTTCCACACAGGACCTTAGTGAGTTTAGCTCGTAAAGATCTGACAGTTTGAGTTTGAAGAACAACAGACAGAGTTTTCAATCGAGCTCAGCGTTCCATGCCTGGCATGGAAAGTTAACTCTTTCACCTCCGGAGCAGTTCGAAGGTTGGGACTCACTGCATATGTCATAATATAGCAAGACGCCATTAGAAGAAACAACATTACTAAGGTGAGTAATTTTTTCCTTTGAATGCTCCCTCTCTTCCCCCACCCCTTCAGGATTGAGCTGGCATCAGGAAGGGTATGATTTCAGGCCTCTTTGTGTTAACTGTAATGCTGTTAACACAGCACTCCCTGTACTCTGTCATTTTATTCTAAGCAAAATCTGATTAACTGAAAGGGTCACATCTCCGTGTCATGCTTATGTCCATTGTGTTTAATGAGTTGTTGGTTGCCTGTCACTATTGATAAAGAGCTCATATTTAACCATTTGGGGGGTTATTGTCACGTATTTGTGACTCTCTACCATAAAAGCTAGCCAACCAGTGGCAAAGGAGGCAATCTTCTCTACAATCTCAAACCTCCAGGTGGCCACTGCTTACCGGGATGTATGAATTTTGCTTCCTGAGGGAAGAGAGCTGTCCTTGTGAAGCTCAGTTCTCCCTTCCCTGGCTGGCCTCTGAGCATCCCGTGCCAATTTCCAAACCCCGGTTGCTGTGGCAAGAGGTGAGGAACCCAGCACCTCAGCCCTCCAAGCCAATGCATAGGGCAGAATTCTTCATACAGAATGCAAGCTCATTACTGGCAGGCCATAAGAAATCTGCATGGGAATTTATTCAGCTGATAGGCCACTTGACTTCAGCCACAGCAGTGGTGCCATGGGCTCAGTTGCAAATGAGAGATATCCAGTACCAGGCACTGGCATAACAGAATTGCCCCTACTAGAATAGCTGGTACTAGCCACTCACAGTTTGGTATCAGCATTTGCATTGTGGAAAGACATAAGCAATCTCAGGGAGGATACTCCCTTCTGTAAATGTCTCCCACAAGGGTCCTCACAGCAGATGCTACAATGCTGAGATCGGGTATCTGGAGGACTGGACTGTCAGTGGTGTCTGGGACTCACAGGAGCACACAGAGCACATAAACCTGTTAGTGCTCTCAACAATGCTCCTGTCCTGGGTTCAGAATGGTCATGCTAGACAAATCTGATTGAGTTCTTTGACTTGGGTGACCAGGGAAATAGATCAAGGGAGGGCAGGGGATGTGGCTTATCTGGACTTTAATGCAGCTTTCAACACTGTGCCACACAAGAGACTAATGAAGAAGTTGAGCAGTTTTGGGGTAGGATTCAGAACAGCGAAGTGGGTAAGGAACTGTTTAATGGATAGACAATAGAGTGTGGGTAACAGCACTCACTGTAATGGGGGAAGAGTGCCCAGTGGGGTGACTCATGGCTTAGTACTAAGACCTGTCCTCTTCAGTGTCTTCATAAGTGACATTGCAAAAAAACTGGAAGGGAAAGTATACCTTTTTGCAGATGACACCAAAATCTGTAATAGGGTGGACACTTGGGAGGGTGTGGAGAGAATGCTTATGGACCGTGGGGAAACTTGAAAGTGATCAGTAGCAAGATACAGCATCTGAAAAATGTGATGGCACCCAGACCGGATGGGAACAAAGCCAAATTTTTTAAAGCCTTTAGGGGAGAATGTATACCCTTGTTAGTAAACGTTGTTGATGCTGTTTTTAGGGAAGGAGAGGTGATACCCCCTTCCTGGCAACAGGCACACATTTCAGTTCTATTAAAACCAGGAAAAGACCCCACAGAATGTGGTTCACGTCATCCAATTTCATTATTAAATACGGATCTTAAAATGTTCACAAGTATCCAGGCCAATAGACTCCAAAAAATGTAATCCTAGTTTAATTCATCACAACCAGACTGGATTCATCCGGGACAGATTCTTGCAGAATAATATCCTCCCTTTTCTTAATGTTGTTACAGCCTAAAGAGACAAGAAGGCCTTCCAGCTTGCCATCAGTATTGACACTGAGAAGGCCTTCGATAGGGTTAATTGGCTCTTTTTACAACAAGTACTGACCAAGTTTAATCTAGGGGACTGGTTTGTGGGTGCCATTTCAGCTGTTTGTGAAGGCCCAGAGACCTCAGTGCAAGTCTGTGGCCACCTTTCCCAGTGATTCCCATTGGGAAGAGGGACGCCACAGGGCTGTCCCCTCTCTCCACTACCATTTGCACTCAGTTTAGAACTATTAGCAGTCAATGTTCACCTTCACCAACAAAGTAAGTGGTTATGGCAGGGGGACACGAACAGAAAATTGAATTATATGCAGATGTCTCTGTTTTTCCTGAGAGACCCAGTGTCATCCCTCCCCCCTTTATTGGAGACTTTAGATCAGTTCGGCTCCCTAGCAGGTTATGAAATTAACTTAAATCAGAGGTCATGATCCTTAGTGGCTCCTCACCACCAGGATTTAAGCACAATTTTCCTTTCTCCTGGGCACCCCGGAATGGTTTCCGTTAATTGGGGATTTAGATTTCAGCTGACATTACTTGGCTCTTTATGGAAAATTATCATAAATTACTAAATTTGATTAAACAAGATATAGCTAGGTGGAAGTTGCTTCCTTTAACTTTATATGGATGTGTAAAGATGATTAAAATCAATATCCTCCCCCGTTTGCTCTTTTTTTGGGGGGGTGGGTCCCACCTGACCCCCATCAGTCATCTCCCTCACCCCACCACTGCACCACCAAGCACCCCCAGCAGCTCTCCCCAACACCCAAGCATTCCACCAGCTTCCTGGCAGAACTGCTACTCTGGTACCAGGTGGAGGTAGGAGGATCCCAACATCCCGGCTTATCCCCCTGGACAGGGCCGCCGGCTTCCTGGTGGTACTTAAGCGGTACCAGTGGTTAAGACCGAGGAGTGTGCTGCAAGGTCTGGGCCAGCGTCATCCAGTTGGTGGACCATTTTTTGTATGCTATGCTTCCCAATGGGATGGAACATGCAATGACGGTACAGGCATCACCGTCTGTCCCAGCCCCTTGAAATGTGATGGTGCCAGCCGCAGCCAATCTCCTGGCCTCCGCCTGAGGTCAGCAAATGCCAGACATGCTACCCTGCCCTCCCCCTGGAGAAGGAGAGCTGTTCTTAGGATGCTCAATCTTTCTCCCCCCCTCGGCTGGCCCTCTGACATCCCGAGTCCACTCTCGAACCCAGGGTGTCGGTGTCGCAGACAGATGCTCTGTCTCTGCACAGGCATGCAGGCCCATTTGCTCTTTCTGTTGCAGACCCTGACAGTACTTATCCCTAAGACATACTGGAGTGATCTGTTGAAAGAGCTGTCTACATATATGCGGTTGGGGAAGTACCCCAGTATATCCCACCATTATTACATCTCTCCAAGGAACAAGGTGGGCTGGGGCTCCCCAACCTCTGCAAATACTGTCTTGCAGCCCAGGGAGTTTACCTAGGAATATGGTCTAAATAACACACCGAGGCAGGATTGTATTTGATGGAAGTGACGGACCTACCCTGTTTTCCTCTGTGGACTATCCCCATGAGGGTTTTGCCGACTGGGCTCTTGCGTGAAACCTGTAACCCTTGGACTAAACATACAATTGAGATTTTGTTTAAACTGTGTTACGCAACTGCTACCCCAAACACCTTATATCCATTAACACTTACAGTATTAGGCACTGTGGAAGTGTGGGTTAAGTGACAACACAAGACAGTTCTGAGTTGTAGAAAACACACTGGCTTAGTGTTTTGAAAGGATTTATTTCTGTTACAAATCAAATCAAACTCATCCACTGAAGCAACGAAAGGAAAATAACTTTCATAGTTTAAAACAAACAAAATTCACACAGGGTGATCCCATCAGACTAACAGGACCACCATCCTCTGTGTCCAACTTCCATCTGAATCAGGCTTCCTGTTGAAGTCTTTATATAGTCTTTTACTTGATGACATCATGTTACATAATTAACTCTGCCCTAATACTAATATACAAGGAATTAATCTACACTAATACATGCATTTGGGCGGTAACTGAGGTCATTAGTTGCATTATATCATATTTATAAGTCCATTAGATTGGCTGAATCAAATAAAGTTTTATACATTTTGTATAAATCATAATAATTTTAACTGCATACTAATATGACACCTTTTAACACCCTGACTCCTCCCTCTGATGTAATACCTCCTTCTGAATGTTGTTATAAAGCAGGACAGAGAGGAGCATTCAGTCCTATGAGTGCCTTCCTACAGGCAGGAACTATGTGTGGAGTGTTAGGCAGGTAAGGTTTGCCTTTAACCCAAAAGAAAATGAAATGTCTCCATTATAAAATAAAACTCCTTCACTAACAGTGATTATGATTACTAGACCTAAATTGCTACTGTCACTTTAAATATTAGCTTTGTTTAGGCTGCTCTGAAGTCTAGCTGAAGGAGTTCCTTCCTAAGCACCTCTGTCAGGTAACTTATAAACTTAACTATTTTCTTGTTCCCTTTCTGACGTGCTCTATTTTATCTGGACTGGGTCATTGAAAGACCAGGCAGGCACAGTCCTTGTGTGCAGGTTGGAACAAGAAAAGGGAAAAATAACTGTAGAAAGAGCTTGCTATGAGTCTTGTCTTGTTTTGTTTTATTCACGTCCTGCTTGTACCTGCCTAGTTGTCTCTGTAAGACGCTCACAGCCCAATGTGAGTGAGGCAGCAGGGAAACAGGGCATGTCAGGTTAACACTCTCCTGCTCTAATGAGCAAGAATTCCAACACAGCTATAGCCCTCTACATACTGAGTTCAACGGGGTATACATTGAGTGTCTACCTTTACAGTCTGACATTCATTTGGTGATATGTGGAACTTTCCACCTCCTGAACAAATCCTAAAGAAAACAGGAGGAATGTACTTATAATAGGAGGCCAACCCTAATTACAGTAGAAAATAAAGGATAGAGAAAGGAAAAAAAATAAATATAGAAATAAACTAGTACCACTGCAGTAGATTTAAAAGAAAATAACAGAATAGAGAACAGCAGAGGTTTGTCCGGGGAGGGTTCTCACTCTACCACAGGCACCACGATGATTCCCCACCCGCAACTTGATATGGGATTCAGATATTAGTAGGTTAGAGTCCTTACAGATTTGCACAGTTGATTGCTAAAGAACATTGTCTATTGTTTCAGGAGCTTCAGAACAAATATCGATTGTGGAAACAGGATCATTATTGATTTTTGCAAGTTCGACACTATATCATGCAACACCAGCATTTGCCCAAAATAGAGACCACAAACTAGTTCAGAAGAACACTTTTATTGGTTGATCTCCCTAAATGTAAAATCTAGACCAATATCTGGCCTATATAAACTGCTCAGACCGATGCACCACCAACTGAACATATACATACCAGCTGGGAGAGGGAGACAGGGTTATCTTTTACACCCAAAACATTGGGAACACAGATTGAAGGGAGGGTGGGAAGTTACCACTTCACCCATGTGGAGAGAATTTAATTGGAAAGTGTTAGCATGATATTTCCGAACAGCAACAGTTACCAAGCATTTTGGTGACACTGAGGAGCCTTAAGTGGCTGAAGTGTCAGCTCAGCTGGTTAAGAGCTAAAGCAAGGATTGCTGATACCTGGGTTTGAATCCCAGTGAGAGTCACACTTATCCTTTCATTTCTACAATTGGACAAGCATTTTGGTGTCACTCATTCCGATAGTTGTTGGAGGCAATGTGGGGAAACTGGCTCCCTTTTTTATATTTTCTGGGATTGCCCGGTGATTGTCCCCTTTTGGCAAGCGATTCATGATTGAATGCATGTTTGATAGATCCCTTTGACTTTTACAAACTTGGGCTTCCCAGATCTCCTTCAAGGACCTAAAAATGGCATTAAACTGAATCAAATACTGCATGTTGTTGCACTCAAATATTTGATGTTAAATTGGTTATCCACTCGAGCCCTGCACTTGACCAGTGGAAACAGAAAGTCTTAGAAATAGAAGTCATGGAGTGTATAACAGCTGTACTTCGGCTCAGATTGCCCACATTTTTGGAACTTTGGCAACCCTGGCATCAGTTGGGAACCTCGTATGTTTCTGGGGTGTAGAGAATTTCTTTCAGCCCATAGCTCATAACTCTTTTATGATCTTTGTTTCTGAAATCTGGGACTTCCTCCCTAGTGGTCACTGTCCTGGAGGAGGAGGTCTCAGACATAGCATGTCCTAATTACAACCCCTTGATTCATACCTCATTCCATAGGCAATCTCCTTTTTTATTTATTTATTTTTTCAATGTTCGTACCCTTGACAGTAACTTGAGTACTATTTGTACTGGAACTAGACCAACTTGGAACACTGGGATGTGGGGGGAAACTCTGCAAGTTCATATTTTTACTTCATTTTACTTATTTATTTTAAAGATTGATTTGTTAACCATTGTCATAAACTTTTCAGGTAGTTATTACTGTTAAGCAGGAGACCTTCTTTTAAATATTGCAATATCTCTGTATTATTGTACTTATAGCTTTACTATTTTATTCTCCTGTATTCTCTGTTAACTTGGCTTAATAAACCCAAGTTTCAGAAAACAAAAAGTGATCAATAGCATGGCAGTTGGGTTCAATACCAAAAATGGCAAAATCATGCACCATAATGCATAGGAACCCAGGAGCAGAGTATAGGATGGAGGGAGATACTGTCAGTCACTAAACAGGAAAGAGACCTTGGGGTTGTCATATCTGTTGAGCTCAAAGTGGAAGGGCAGTGTGACAAAACAGTGGGCAGGACCAGTGGGATGCTGAGATGCATAGGGAGAGGCATCTCCAGTAGGAGGAGGCAGGTGGTGTTGCCACTGCATTGCACACTTGTGAGACTCCTCCTGGAGAGCTTGGTTCTCAAAGAGGTAGAATATTCTTGGTTAAACCTGTCCAGTCAAGTATTAGAAGTTTTAAAACTGCCTAGGAGACCAGCTACGTGGAAAACATATTCCTCACAGTGGAAAAGGGTTACCCTTTTGTGCACCTCACATAAAGTCCATCCTCTGGAGGCAGACATATGTAGCACTAGTTATCTAGTACACTTAATAGTCTCTCAGGCTGAGGTCGTCTACCTTAAAATTGCATTAAGAAGCAGTTTCAGATAAAAGTCAGTAGGGAAAGAAAAAACACTTGCCTTACAACCAGTGTTCTAAAGATTTTTTCAGAGGCTTAAATCACATGTATCCTCCCATTTAGAATCAATCCTTCAATGGGATTTGAACCAGTGTCTGACACAACTGGTAGAACTTCTGTCCAAGCCAACTTTGGAAAATGTGTAGCTGTGACTTCCTCCCGGAGGGTTAGTGAACTGTAAGCCCTCTGTTCAGAACCAAATCTCATTATTTCCCGTAAAGTAAACACAGGATATTCTTTTAAGAAGTGGTGTCAGAAATTAATTTAAACCAGACAGTAACCCTGCACATGTACTTTCCAAAACCGCATACAAATGCAGGTGAGGAGAGACTCCAGAGCCTGTATGTGAAAAGGGCTTTGAGCCATTATTGGATAGAACAAAAGGGTTCAGAACTGAAAGCACACAGCTGTTAATCAGTTATGGCGATATAGGCAAAGGCAAGTCAGTCGCTATGAAGACTATATCATAGTGTATAGTCTCTTGCATTCAGTTTTGTTGTGAAAAGGCTGGCAAGTAGCCACCCAAGACCTATGTGTATACTCTGCCAAAGCTACTGTACTTCTTCACTCTAGCAGCTATGAGGGACAGGAGGTTTGTAAAGTAGCTACAAGGTCTACAGTACACACCTTTACAAAACATTACTGGAAATGTGGTACTTCAGAACCTTTTTGCAGAATAGGTTCTGGACCCTGCCTTCCAAGGTACAGTACTGCTTGGATTCTGCAGACTTGTGTGACATCACTAGTCAACTTCTGTTAGAAGACAAAATTACTCACCATAGCAATGATGCTTCTTCTAGGGCTTTTAACTAGTGATTTCTTACTAACCCTACCTACCTCCACTTCTAGAACCCTAGTAAGACAGGGTTCTGCAATATAATCAGGAAGTATCATGTGTTTCCATTGCTTGACCATTTCATGGTTCAAAACCGTGCAGTTTTCAGTTTTCAAATTATTTGTCAAGTCTAGGATTACAAATACCTTTGAGCCTTGGCTCTTTTACAAAGGTTCCACGTCGGAGAAATACAAATTATGGGGAACATCAAGACAGACGTTACAACAATGTGGACATTGCAAAGACAGACATTACAACAATGTGGACATTGCAAAGACAGACATTACAACAATGTGGACATTGCAAACAGAGTACAGATTAATACAGTTCAAGGGTAGCATTGTAACAAGGCAACCAGCGGCATTTGTCGGAGAAAATAGACAACAGATAAGAAGTGCCAGAGTCATAGGGAGAAGGAAGAGGGGAAGGGAGGAGAAGGAATGTAGGAAGGGTGGGGAGAGGGTGAAAAGTGCAGCATTGGGTATACCAAGATGTGAGGGTAGAATCCAGTGAGGAGGGAAGGGGACCACTAGAGCAGGAAGGGAGTGGAGAAACAAGGTTAAGTTGGGCAGTCACAGGAGCTGTTGGTAGTGAGATAGTCCTGGAGCCTAGTTTTAAACATACCAATTGTTGGGGCAGAGGAGATGGTTGGGCTGAGGCCATTGAACCAGAGTGACGCTCTATAAGCAAAAGAGCGTTGTCCCTGTGAAGTGTGACAGTGTGGGACTTTCAGTAGCTGTAGTGTGGATATCCTAAGGCACCATTTGTTAATTCGGTGTTGTAACAGAGTTGAGACCCCAGAACGTGCAAGGCCAAGGTAGATTTTTTTCGCCATGGAGCAGGTGAGAAATTTTATGCGGTTTGATAGTTGGAGCCAGTCGGTCTGAGTGTACAGGTCACTTGTGTGGGTGAGACGGTGAGCACCAGTGATGAGCCAACATGCCTTATTTAAGGCAGTTGAGAGGTGTCTAAGGGTTGTGGTTGTGTCCGAGCCGTAAATAATGAGACCATAGTCTATTACAGAGATCATAGAGCTGAGGACTGCAACCTTCAAAGCTTCTGGCATGAGGTGTGGTCTGTGTTTGTAGAGGAAACCAAACCATGTATTAGCAGCTCTAGCTACATTATCTACATGAAGTCCGTAGGAGAGATTAGGGTCAAGCTGTATCCCTAAGTATTTGAAGGACCCCACCTGATCTAGAGTGTTCCCCTGGGTGGTGGAGATAGCCAGTGGTGTAGCTTGTGTGGGTTATGAGAGCTGCAGAAGAGCATAGATTTGGTTTTCTTGTCATTGAGGACCAGTTTATGATTAAGAAACCATGTCTCTACAGAACTGAAACCAAGTTGAAGGTTGTGTTGAAGAGTTGCAGGACTTGTGAGTGGAGAATACAACAGCATCATCTGCATATAGTATGATCTGCTCAGAACAGTGGTAAGGGAGGAGTTTAAGAAAGGTTAAAGGAGGGGCCCAGTATGGATCCTGTGGGACACCAGCCGAACAGGCAGGGTGTCAGAAAGAGCATCCATAATTTTACTCTGCGACCGGTTTTACGTCGTATTTATTACAATTTAAGAATTCTTGGATAGTTTATATGGGAGGCTACTGCTCTCTTTGGCTCCTCAGCAATAAATCTGCCATTGGAATGCTAGATGGAGTGTGACCACAGTGCAGAGTTTGAATTTGCATATATGTTCCAGTTTCATCTCCAGGGCAACAGCTCAGGTGCAAGATATAAGTAAACTTGTGTGAATTACTAGTAGACCTCACGAAGGAAACATCATTACTACGGTGAGTACTTTTTCTTCTGGAAGGCCTTCTGCCCTTAAACATTTATTTAGTGCCCCTGTTTGTTGTGCGAGGTCATGCTCTAGCATCCATTTCAGTGAGGGAATGTAGCGGGGAACTCCTTGATCCCTTGGGAGCACATTGTGCTTGGCTGTCAGTGGCGAAGAGTGGTGGATGCCACTTAAGACAATGGCCCAGAAGACACCAAAGATCCAGGGCTCCAGTCTTCTCTCCCGGTCTGATCCCCACAGGCAGGAATTTAAATCAGGAACCGGCGAGAACAGTGGTGTGGATGACTGTTGCTGTGGGAACCAGTGAGAGGAATGGTGTGGGTGACTGTTGCTATGGGAACCAGTGAGAGCAATGGTGTGGGTGACTGTTACTGTGGGAACCAGTGAGAGCAATGGTGTGGGTGGCTGTTGCTGTGGGATGGGTTCCATGAAACCCTAAATGTAAGCCCTATATGGGCGGGGTTGCATATTGTTGACATGAGGGTTGGCCTTTTTCAGCTTGGCCATCTCCCAGCACTGTTCTACCTTTCTTTAAAACTTACTCAGCCTTCCAAGGGTCCATGGAGCAGCTTCTGTTCCATGGTTGATTTCTTTTGGGTGGAGAAAGCTGTCCCCTGCAGATCCACCTAATCCGTGAGACAGGGCTGGCAAGTTGGGGTTGGTGGAGCCCAGAAGTGCCAGCTTCATATTGCCCACTGTAGGGTTTTAGTTTCTTCTCCACATCCAGTTACTGATGGCTAGGAAGCCAAAGAGTGCAAACATACGAGGTGCGTTTGCATTTCAGAGTCCACTTATCCACAGCAGCTCTGACTGTACCGCCACCTGTGGCTGGACACCCAGGTGGTGCAGTATAGCAGTGGAGTTTGCTGCCCTCCTGTGGGGCTCTTGATTATCCTTGTCCCACCCAGACCCTAATCTTCTGGGCTCATTCCTTAACCTGAGTTGACGGTGTTTTGAGTGGCAGTGCTACAATTGCACTGACAGGCCAGTGTCACTGCCTTGTTTCCAATCCAGTGGAGGCATTGTGCTAACTGCATTCGCATTGGCTGAGTGTTTCTTTACGATCTATCAAAAGTGAATTGCTGAGGCACCCATCATGGAGATACGTGATTTAATAGCCTGGATAAGTCAGCAGTGGCAATAAGCCATGTGCCGGAACACTTTGACTCCCACCTACATTTTATAAATCAGCACTATCCATGGATAGTAATCCAGATCTGATTCATAGATAGTATTTAACAGGTAACAAGCTACAGTGTGTGTGTGTGTGTGTCTGTGTGTCTGTGTGTGTGTGTGTGTGTGTGTGTGAGAGAGAGAGCAACTGTACTTATCATTCTCGTTTTCTTGTCAGCGTTTGTGATAGTGTGAAATGTTTAACACTAAAGACTCTGTTACAGTATGATCCTCATACTTATGCACAGTCATCACTATACGAATTATATAGTTTCTTTTTATGGCACAGTTTTTCTAATACTTTGTTTTTCAGTTTGACTTCAGAGTAAATAAAGACCAGTCCTCTTTGCACAGCAGACTGTCCGGTCTTGACACAGAAAAGAATATTTCTAACAGACAAGGTACTGTATGTCTTTCAACTGAGACTGCATATGGCATTGTTATAGACTGAGTGCATGTGACATTCATTGCAGTACAATTTTCAAATTAGATGTAGTTAGTGATTGTAGCATATGCATAATTGGACAATACAGAAGCATGTTACAATGAATTATACTAGGGGAATGCAGTTATAGACTATGTGATGCTGAATGTTTTGCCTTTTGGGTTGAGTGTAAATTGTCTATTTTATGTCCCTTTTTTATGAATAAACTTCAAGAAGTTGTTTTCTGTAGTGCTCCACATTGTCAATGGGAAGTCATTACAGCTGGGTATAGTGCACCCCTACCAGGGGAATAGCACAGCCCAAGCTTTAGAATGCTGTACATATGAGGATTCCAAGCAGCAGCAACTTCCCAGTTAAGCTGTGCCATTCACAGGGGAAGCAGCTTGTCTCCCTTCTCTCAAGATTTTTCAGTTGGGGCTGCAGTTCTGCATAGCAGGTTGGGTCTACCTGTTTTCAGGGAGCACCGCTAAATTAAAAACATGCCTGTTAAGCTGCTGCTTTCCAGTTGACTAACCTGCGTTACCCAACTAGGAGAAACAACTTGCTGGATGTGGTTTTAACAAATGGGAAGGGTGTGGAGGAGGTGGAGGTGGGTGACATGCTAAGGAACAGCGATCACAGGATGATCAGGTTCAAGGTGAGGACAAGGAGGGAGGTGCGCCGAACCAACACAGTGGTGCTGGACTTCAGGTGCACAGACTTCGATAGGATGAGAAGGATAGTGAGGAAAGAAATGGTAGGCATGGATCTGATTAATAACGTGGAGGACTTATGAGGAGCTATTAGGGACCGGTTGAGGAGGGCAATGCAAATGTAGATTAGGAGGGTTAGGAAGGGTACAAGATGCAGGAGACGACTCTTGTTCACTAGGGAAGTGGCAAGAGTGGTCAGGGGCAGGAGGAGGGCTTTCAGGGTATACAAGAGAACACAGAAGGAACGGGACAGGGAGGTGCATAGGGAGATGAGGAGGCTTGCAGGAAGGTAATAAAGAGGGCAGAGGCCAACACTAAGGAAAGAATAGCTAAACGGGCCAAGCGAGGAGACAAAACATTCTTTACATATGTGGGAGAAAGGAGGAAGACTAGACAAGGGATCACAAGGCTATGGGGTGAGGAAGGGAAACCATTAGAAGAGGACTGGGATAAAGCAGAAGAACTAAATAGGTACTTTTGCTCAGTATTTATGAAGGAGGGGGCGGACAGAGAGCCAAAGTTGAGGAGGGGAAGGGGCATGGAGTGGACCAGAATCCTTTCAGCATGGAGAGAGTAAGGGAGGAACTAGGTAATTTGAAGCTAGTTAAGGCCATGGGACTGGACGGGCTGCATCCAAGAGTGATCCAGGAACTGAGAGAGGAGTTGGCTGTCCCACTGGCAAGGTTGTTCAACCTGTCCTTGGATTTGGGAAGGGTGCCGTAGTACTGATTCACAAGAGGGGTAGCAGGGAATTAAAGGAAAACTACTGCACAGTCAGCCTTACCGCAGTGGTGGAGAAGGTCATGGAGGCACTCACTGGGGAGAGGGTGGTGGGCTGTCTGGATGAGAATGGACTGCTGGACGGCAGACAACATGGATTCACAAAAGGGACGTCTTGCCAGTCTAATTTAATTGAGTTCTTTGACTGGGTGATGCAGGTAATCGACCAGGGGGTGGACAGTGTCCTACTGTATCTGGATTTCAGCAAGGCCTTTGACACCGTAACCCACAGAAGGCTAGCCAACAAGCTGGAAAGTATGGATGTGGGGGACAAAATAGCCAGGTGGGTAGAAAGCTGGTTGGTGGACCAAAACCAGATAGTGGTGGTGAATGGGGTGCACTCCACAACAGGGCAGGTGACGAGCGAGGTACCCCAGGAGTCAGTACTGGGACCCCTCCTTTTCAATATCTACGTAAGCGATATAGCAGAAAGGTTAAAGGGTCAGGTGGCCCTTTTTGTGGATGATACCAAAATCTGCAATAGGGTAGACTCCGCAGGAGGTATAGAGGACATGAAGAAGGACCTGAGGGCACTGGAGGGTTGGGCAGAGACCTGGCAACTACAGTTCAGTATCAGAAAGTGTGCTGTCATGCACCTGGGGGACAGGAACCCGAAGACAGGGTACACAATCTACGGAGAGGAAGTCAGAGTTACAGAGCAGGAGAGAGACCTTGGGATCATCATCATCATCATTCATCATCATTCATTTATTGAAGGCAAATTGAAAGAAACTGTTATTTACAACTGCGTTCAATACAGACAAAACATCAAAAGGACACAATATACAAAATATAATAAACAAGGTACAAATCACATAATTAGGCACAGATAATCAAAAAACAACATATTTGTTCCATACAATAAAAACTACATTTTGTGCAAAATAATTAGCGTCAGGAAATATATCAGTTTACCCATAACAATCACAATGATTGTATACCAAACTACCTAATGATGCTCTAAATCGAGTAAGGGAAGGAAGCGTGATTATCTTAAGTGTTTTTTTGCAAATAATCCCATGTTTTAGGAACAGATGCAGCTAAGGTAAAGTCTCCAATTTTGGTTTTATACCTAGGCACTTGATAGACCAACCTTTTAGTTGAATGAAGAGAATGCCTTGCTATATTTTTACATTTAAGTATTTGCAATAAGTAAGTTGGTAACTGCTTTAAAATAAATTTATATACATACATGTACCAGTGCATATCTCTCTGGGCAGTCAAAGAAGTCCATTGTACCTGTTCATGTCATTGACAATGGTGAGTGGAATAAGGCTATTTCATAACAAATCTAAGAGCGCTATGACATAAAGAATCTAATAAACTTAAAATTGATGATGTAGAATTTTTATAAATGCAATCCCCATAATCTAATGTGGCCAAAAATAGTGAGTTTACCAGCATTTTTCTAACCAAATACATAAGACATTTTTTATTTCGGTAAAAGAATGCTAACAATTTTTTTAATTTATTCGAAAGATGAATAACATGATTTTTAAAGTTTAACTGTTCATCTAAAATCATACCCAGATATTTATATTTATGTACTTTCAAAATTATGTTCCCATTAAGTGCCGTTATTTGATGTTCTGAGAGTAAATGTTTTTCCTTGTAAATAACGTCCACTGTTGGCCGGCCCAGTGGCGCTGAGGGTTGAGGCGCTGGATGCCACACCTCGCATCATGCCGGCAACCCGAGTTCGGGAGCGAGCTTGGACGCTGGAGGTCAGCAGGAGAGGGCGAGGATCAAGCACCCACTGGGCTGCTCTCCTCTCCCAGGAGGAGGGCTGGGGTTTGTCCGGCATTCCAGTGGCCCCCAGTGGAGATCGGGGGCGCTGCAGAATGCGAACAGTACACATCGCAGTGCGGCTGACGTTGGCAGGTTTGCCGTGCACCATGACATCAGGAGTGCTCCATGCAAGGGGGAGCGAGGACAGGGAGCCCACCAGAACAAGGAAAAACCTGGTTCTGCACGTGTAGACGACGGCACCTGACCCCCATGCTCACCGCTGGATCCATCTCTTCCGGCCTTCCAGTTCCTCCACCTGGGCCCTCACCTGCAGCCAGGGTCTGTCTCTAAAGAGCGCCCAATGAGAAGGGGCAGCCCCACCCCGGAGGGGTTAAGCTGGGAGTACTGGCTGCGGGGGTGGGGGAGAGAGGAGGCTTAGGGTTGAGAGGACCTCAGGTGGGGCAGGAACAGGCAGGGATGCCTGACAGAGGCTCCGCAGGCCATGACTGGAGGGAAAAAGAAATGTAAAAAAAAAAATGAATAAATAACATCCACTGTGTCTTTTTTCAGTAAATAATAACCGTAATTGCAGCAGAACTTCCTGTACCTTGTTAAAGTCATGCTGTAATCTCTGAATAGCTATGTCTAAAGAAGCATGATGAGTATACAATACAATATCATCAGCGTAAAGCTGTATTTTCACACTATCAGAGCAACAATTAGGTAGGTCATTTACATACAACAAAAACAACAAGGGCCCCCAGTACAGAGCCCTGGGGAACTCCCTTGTTGGTAATGTCCATATCCGAAGTGACCTCTCCCAATTTAACATATTGCAATTGTGATGTCAAATATAAATTAAACCATACCAATACTGGCAAACCCATTCCAAATGATTTTAATTTATTAAGCAAAATATTATGATCTACAGTGTCAAATGCATTGGACAGGTCAAGAAACACTACTGTAGTGATTTCTGACCTGTCCAAGGCATTAAACAGGTCATCAGTAACTTTAGAGATAACATGCACTGTACTATGATGCTTCTTTAAAGCCAGATTGTTTATCTGAAATTAAGTGATGCCTATCCAAATATCCAATAATTTGTCTATGTAACAATTTTTCAAATACTTTCTGAAACACCGATATGACAGAAATTGGCCTATATGAATTTGGACTTGAGGAATCTCCCCCTTTAAATATAGGAGTCACAAATGATGTTCCTCAATCGTTAGGCAAACGACCTGATCTTAATGACATGTTAAACAAATAAACTAAATGCTTTGATATTACCTTAGTTGCTATTTTTAAAAAAAACTTGGTGCAATACTGTCTGGTCCTGCTCCTTAACTAATGTCCAATTTAACTTCCTTATTGACTTCTGCCTAAGTTATATTTTTAAATGTAAATATAGGTCTGTTTATCTGTATAGAAAAATCTGCATCCAAAAGTGGTATTTGGGAATTAGGGTGTTCTCTCTGAAAAGAAAGACCAACCTCAGCAAAGAAATCATTAAACAACTTTGCTTGCTCAGAGGGATTTGTGCACAATAAAATTATTGTGAGTTATAAACTTGGGCAAAGCTGTAGTCATAGTTTTACCCAACAATACATTTATATTTTTCCATGTTTTCTTAGGATTACTGGAAGGGTCCGAGAATTGAGTTAATAATCTAATTTGGCCTGCCTAATTACTCTAGTGCACCTATTCCTTACTACAGTAACTGCTAATTTATCCTCTGGGGACTTTGTTTTTCTTGCCTGATTCCATGCATTATTTTTTTCTTTAATAAGCTGTTTTATTTGATTTGTTATCCGGGGGGGGGAGACTACTCTGCTACTTACCCTTTTTTTAATTAGAGGGGCATGCTTATTTATATCTAAACATCAAGATTTAAAGAAACACCATGCCGTTGAATTATCTGGGCATGCATACAACAAATTCCAATCAATTTCAGATAGGTCCCTCAAAAATGCTTGGTCAATGAATCTTGAAAATTTACGTGTAGTTATTGTACGTGTTGAAAACATAACGTTTGAGTTATGTTTTCTACATTCTATACAGCAATGATCGCTAACATCTGCCTCAAAAACTGATGAAGTATATTTCTGCTGTGTTATTGTTAATATAACATCAACTACAGAGTTTTTTTCATAATCAGTTTTATGTGGCCTAGTGGGTTTTCCTATTATTTGAGTGAGATTCAAAGCAGTAAATTAATTTATGATGTCCTGATCAAGGCTAGCAAAGTCCCACTTTAAATCTCCCAGCAGAATAAACTCATGATTTAAAAATGGTGAGATTAATGTACTCAATAAACATAGTGTGTTCCTAGGTGTGGAAGGTGGCTAGTGACAAACAGCGACATGCATAGTGAAGCTATTTGACCTTGTCACCTTGAGCACCAAAAGTTTCATCTGCTTTGGCACAGACTTTGCAAGTACAATCTGACCCCCATATACAGTCTTTAAATATAATGCTAGGCCCCCCCTTTGGTTGTTTTATCTAACCTATATAGATTATATGTCTAGTGACCTCAAGGTGGGCAATCAGTGTAGCAGGGTGGTGGGGAGAGCGTATGGAATGCTGGCATGTATAGGCAGGGGAATCAGTAGTAGAAGGAGGGAGTTCCTGATGCCCCTATACCCAACCATGGTGAGACTGCACCTTAAGTACGGAGTCCAGTTCTGGAGGCCGTACCTGTGTAAAGACATAGATATGATTGAAAGAGTTCAGAGAAGGGTGACTAAGATGATGCAGGGCAAACCTTAGAAACATAGAAGTTGACGGCAGAGAAGGACTGCAAGTCCCATCCAGTCTGTCCATTTTTTACTACCTTATGAATGTGCCGCAGACCTTTACTCTGTCAGTGGCCTATCTAGTCATACTCATCTGTATTGCTCCCTTATGCCTATCCCATGCCTGTTTGAAGCCCTGCACTGTATTCATATCCACTACTTTCTGAGGTAGGCCGTTCCATGCATCCACCACCCTTTCTGTGAAAAAGAACTTCCTCACATTGCCTCTTAATCAGCCTCCCTCTGATATCATGCTGTGTCCTCTTGTCATTCTATTTTTTTTTAATATTGAAACATCTTAGACTCTTTCACCTTGTTAATACCCTTAAGATGTTTGAATGTTTCAATCATAACACCTCTCTCCCTCCTTTGCTGTAGGGTATACATATTGAGCTCTGTTAATCTGTCCTCGTATGTTTTCTGCTGCAGTCCTTGCACCATTTTGGTTGCCCTTCTCTGGACTGCCTCCATTTCATTAATGTCCTTGTGCAGGTGCAGCCTCCAGTACTGCACGTAGTACTCCAGATGGGGCCTGACCTGTGTCTTGTAAAGAAGGATTATTACCTCCCTCTTACAACTTGTGATACCCCTACTAATACACCGCAACATCCCTCTAGCCTTACCTACAGCTTTTGTGGTCTGCTTGGATGATTTCAGATCATCTGTGATGATGGTGCCCAAGTCTTACGAACAGAGATGTAGGAAATTGGGGCCCTATACATTGGAGACTAGAAGGGAGAGAGGGGACATGATAGACACCTTTTAATATATCAAAGGGCTAAATAAAGCATCCTCAGGGTGTTTATTTCACAGGAAGGAAGGTACTAAAACTTGGGGGGCCTGGCTTCAGACTGCAGGGGGGAAACTACAGAGGCAATGTTAGAGGAAGGTTCTTAACTGAGAGGGTGGTGGGGAAGCATGGAACAGGCTTCCAGAGGAGGTGGTGGGAACTGAAACTGTGTTGAGCTTTAAGAGAGCATGAGACAGGCACATGGGGCAGCAGGGTGGTGGAATGGGTGCTTGGGGAGAGAAATAATGGGGGATGATGGGGCAGACTGAATGAGACAAGGGGTCCTTTTCTGGCGTCAGTTTATATGATTCTGTGTACTGGGGGCCATAACTGCCTTGCTCTAGAGTGTCTAATGTTCTTTGATTAAAAAAAAAAAAAATGCCACAGGTAGGTGCATCTTTTTTTTCTTTGGAGTAGCATAGGTTTCCTGGTTGTTTTCCTTGTCTTTTGCATCAGTTCTCTTATCAGGTTGCAGGGTTTTTTTCTCTGTTTAAAAAAAGAAAAGAAAAAAAATGAAACAAAGGGAAAAAGGTAAAGTAACTGTCTTTTTTACAGTTTTTGTGGGGATTTGGTAGTTCAGAAGGCTTGTGTATTTTCCCCTCAGCCTTCTGATCACTCACTCTACCGCCATTGAGCCTTGCGGCGGTTCGGCACGCGCTTCTTTATCCCATTGGTTTTCCCACCGCCCAGGGTCATACAAAAGATATGACACTCAAGTGCAGCTATTTTTGATGCAGTTGCATGAAACTACTGATGCAGCTGAGTAAAAGGGGTATGCAAGTTGTGGTACGAATCACACGCAAGTGCTTTTTACCACAAACTGCATTTTATTTCTATAGTTGGGGCATTGCTGTGCACGCAGGGTGCACGCACGTGCGTTTAGTCTCCTAAAGGCTCAAACGAGTACAAGTACAATCAAAAGAGTTTTTTCCACTTTTGTAAAGGGGCATATTTACAAAGTAAATTATCTTTTGGCACCATGGCTTTTCGGAGACCATTAATTATGAAAAGATGTAAGACCTGCAAAAGGGTGATGAGGCCCTCCCCATGGGCACCTATTGCCCTAATTATGTTGCTCAGCACAATCTTTCTCTAACGGTTCCCCCCAGCTGGTCCTCCGAGCTGGGGATGGGGGCACCTGGTTCTTAAATCAGCAGTGGCAAAGCAGAAATGTGAAAATCTCTTTTCTAACCCCAGTAATACTCGGGTATTCCTAACTTTGTGCAGTGTTCCTTTAAGACAGAACTATCCAGAGAGATGGAACATATGCAAATGAAGGCATCTTTTTGCATGAGCCACTTTTTCAAATGTTGCCTTCTACTAACTGCCTTAGTTCTAAACCTCTCAAATTTCTCTCTCCGCCTGTCAAGACTTAGATGCTCAAAGATCCTCTCCTCTCCTCATCATCTTGTTCTGACATGAGAACTTATAAAATATATATAAGTATTCTTTACATTTCATTTGCTGCCTTTTACTTTTTGTAATGTTAAGTTAAACTGTAGTTTTAGTGTTTAAATTGTAAGTTTCCTTGGTTTCTCCCAGTTCAGTATAACTGGGGGTGAACCGAGGTTTATTTTATATTTATCGGCATTTTCTGACTAAAAAACTCTGTTAGCTATATTTACATTTATTAAATTTAACTTGTGTTAAGAACAGCTAATACCGGTTCCTGAACCGATAGCCTCAGTTCACTTTTACCTCAGTTCCCGGTTCCCGATCGGTTCCTCATCAGTTCCGGAACCGACTGCAACCGCTAAATAAACTTTAAATTAAAACATTTTTTAGCAGTTGCAACTTTTTGGTTTTACATTGAGAATGTCAGAAAAATTGAGCAGAAAAACTGGTGATCCCAGTTTCAAGCCATGTATTGAGTGTGGTGAAATTTTGCTAAGACAAACATTCTTTTTGTTTTGCCTGCCTGGGCATGAACATTTAAAAGCAGAGTGAAATCTGCATACATGTCATGAGAAAACTATTGAAAAATGTCTGGATAAGGCTAAAGAGAAAACTATCACCACCTAGGGGTCCCTCAAGCTCTGACCAGCTGACACCCTAAATTACTGTGGGTGAAACCACAACAGCTACTGTAACTGCTACCCCTGAGACAGGTATACAAGCAATTCCTAAGATGCTTGCTGAACCGGTTGACTCCCCGGTTCCCTCAAAGAAATCAAACTAAACTAAGCACAGAGAACCCCCTGCTGGACAGCATTTGGGGACTTCTGTGCCTGCTGTAAAGCCTGTGAACTCTTACAGAAATTGCACAGGCCTTTAAGGTCATTCAGGCCTACAAGGGCTTTCTTCCTCTCAGCAGCAGACCCCTGCAAATCAGTCTGTCTCCTCTGTTCTTCCTATTATTTATGATGAAATAGAGGAAGGGGAACCTATTGAACCTGATGTTTCCCCTGAACAGGAGTTTGGCTCTTCCCACAGAGCATCTGAGGATTATTCCTCACACTTCACATTTGTGAGAAATGATTGGGCTGACACCCACTAAAAAGCTTCTCCTTCCTGTAAATAAATTCTTCAAGAAAGATACTTTAAAGATTTTACAGATTCCAAGCTCTGTTCCCCCTCTTGATAAGAGACTGGATAAGAAATATCAACTGGATAGGGAGGGAGCTGAATTTTTATTCTCTCACCCTGTCCACCAGGGAGTGGTACAAGTGACAGCCTGTGACAAGGCAAAGATACACCTGGCATCCCATCCTGCTAACGAGGATTCCAGGAAAACTGACAACATGGCAGAAAAGGGGATATTTATCAGCTTCCTTGGCCATCAGGCAGGCAAACTTTAAAGCCTATGCTGCTCAATTCCAAAAGTCACTATGGCAGTCAAGGCCCAGACTCCCCTGTCAGATGATCTAGCTGAAACAGCTAAATTTGGTTTGGAAGCAGCCAAATACCAGTTCAAATGGCTGCTGACTCTAATGACACTGCTGCCAGATGGATGGCAAACACAGTGGTTCAGAGGAGGTTTGCTTGGCTGTGAGTCACAAACCTCACTCAGGATACCCAAACCAAGGCTATGTATTTCCCAGTCGAGGGTAATTCCCTCTTTGGAGAAAAGATGAAGGCTTACATGAAAAAGGTGGATGAATACAGAACCACCTGCAGTAGCAATTCTGCAAAATAAAATGGCTTCCCCATCCACTAAAACCTATGGAAGGGGAGGCAGAGGCAGATCATTTCACAGCAAGCCTTTTTTATTAGGCCACGGCTGCGCCTCAGTATCAGCAGTACCCACAGCAAAGGGTACTTCAGGGACAGGGGCATAAGGGGTTCCAAGCGTGGTTCCCAGCCCCAGGCCCAGCCTCAAACAAAGCAAAGCAATGCAGGGAGGCAGTATAGCGCAGTGGTTTAAGGCTCAGAGCTGCAAATCTGGTGACATCCAGCAGACCAGACCTGGGTTTCAATCCCACAGCTTCCACTTATATACTATGTGACCGTAAGCAAGTCACCTAACTTCCCTGTGCTCCCAGGTCACACCTGTAAAAAAGCTTTCAGCGTAGTGTGCTACTCCTGGTTAAACAACTAAAAAAAAATAAATAAATAAAAAGACACCCTGATGAGTCTCCCCAGGTGCCTCCCCACTACGTGTGGGAGGCAGGTTGACTCACTTTTTCCAGTCTTGGCAAAAAGAAAAATCACCACAGACAAGTGGTCCTGGATGTAGTGAGTCAGGGATTTTCTCAGAGTTCAAATTCCTTCCAGTATTAAAAACAAAAGTTTTCAAACCATCTACAAATGTAGAGAGAAAACTCCTGGAAAAAGAGGTTCAAAACCTGTTACTGTCAAAGGCAGTGGAGCCTGTCCTAGTACAGCAAAAGGTACCACAAAGAAAATGGGGAGTGGTGACCTATCTTGGACTTCAGGGTACCGAACAGGCATCTGACAAAGCCAAAGTTCAAAATGGTGACTTTGGCATTGATTCTGCCAACACTCCAAACAGTGGACTGGTTGGCATCACTGGTTCTAAAAGATGACTATTTCCACACCCCCATAAGGGTGTCTCACAGAACATACCTCCGGTTCAGACTCCTATCAGGTCACTACCAGTTTCCAACCCTGCTTTTTGGTCTCACTTTAGCTCCAAGTGTGTTCACGAAGTGCTTGGCATTGGTTGTGGCACACCTTCGAAGACAAGGTGTCACAGTTTTTCCCATACATAGATGATTGGCTGGTGGTTGGAAAATCACCCCAGCAAGTGAGGGAGCATCTGTAACTCACCCAGGGGCTCCTGGAGTCTCTAGGGTTCCGGATAAATCTAAAGAAAGTCTGTCCTTCAGCCTGCTCAGGCACTACAGTTCATAGGAGCAGAGCTAAATACCCTGCAAGGCAGGGCCTACCTGCCTTTAGGCAGAGCAAGAAGTATTCCACTGATAGCGGGCTCATTCAGCCTGAACAAACCAAAAACTGCAAGACAGTTTCTTCAGCTACTGGCCACATGGCAGCTGCCACTGGCACAGTCCTGGAATTTGGGTTGTAGATGAAGGACATTCAGTTTCACCTCAGGGCACACTGGTGTCAGAGAAAGGATCCTCTCTCAAAACTAATTCTAGTAACAAAAAACATTGTTACAGGCCCTCCAATGGTGGTAAGAGGAAACCAAACTAAGGGAAGGGGTTCCTTTTCAGCAAGAGTCCACATCAGTTGTTCTGACAACAGATGCATCTCTACTAGGGTGGGGTGCCCATCTGGGGGTTCACACCACCCAAGGCACATGGTCAAGTGCAGAGTCACTCCTGCACATAAACCTGCTGGAGCTAAGAGCAGTGTTACTGGCACTAAAGCTCCTTGGTTGTAGAAAGGCTCTTTAAAAATATTGTTATTATTATTATTATTAAAGGCTTTCACACAACTATACAAGGGAAAGTGGTACAGGTCAGAACAGACAATACTACCACAATGCACTACATAAACAATCAGGGAGGGACAAGGGGTTCCCCTGCAGGCTATTCATGTGCCAGGCAAGGACAATACCTTGGCAGATACCCTGACTCAAATCAACCAGGCCCATCATGAATGGGCCTTGAACAGTCAGGTGGTGCAAGTGATCTTCAGGAGTTGGGGCACCCCAGAGGTAGACTTGTTCACGTCCCACCAGAACTACCACCTGCCACAGTACTATGGCAGACCACCAGATCTGGGAACAATCTCCCTGGATGCTCTGGCTCTGAATTGGTCAGGGAAGCAACTGCATGCTTTTCCTTCCTTCCTTCCCTCTGGTGTACAGAGCATTGCTCAAGCTCAGGTCCCAATCAGCATCAATGATCTTGTTGGCACCAGACTGGGCCAGGCAGCCATGGCACTCTCTGCTACTCTCCATGTCTGTGGCCGAACAAATACACCTTCCTTGGAGGCACAATCTACTAACCACCAGCCAGGGGAGGCTCCTGTACCCGAACCTCAAGTCACTCAGGCTCAAAGCATGGCTCGTGAGAACCTAGAATATGCTGGCTTGCATCTTTCTGAAAGTGTCTTGGACATTTTAAAGGGTTACAGAAAGCCATCCACTAAGAAGACCTATGCTGCAAAATGGAAAAGGTTTTCTCTTTGGTGTTAAACCAAAGGAGTAATACCAGCACAGACTGCTGTCCCAGCTGTGCTGGACTATATTACCTAGTTGCATTCACTGGGTTTGTAGTCCAGTACCTTAAAGGTCCACATGGCCACAGCATCTGCTTACATTTCAGTTGGACAGAATGTTTCTCTGGCCTCAGACCCTGTCTTCAAAAGGTTCCTTAAAGGCCTAGCCCATTTGCACCCCCCTCACAGAACTGGTGCCAGCATGGGACCTAAATGTGAATAGCTAGGCTCATGGGTCCCCCTTATTGAGCCTATGTCTTCAGCTCATTTGAAATATGTCATTTAAAAAAATGAAAAAAAAGTGTTTTTCTTGTGGTAATGACTTCTGCCAGAAGAATCTGTGAGCTCCAGTCTCAGCATTGAACAGGACTACAATACATTCCACAGAGACAGTGGTCCTGAGATCAAACAGGAAGTTTCTTCTAAAGTGGTTTCTGATTTCTGCTTGAATCAAACCATTACCTTGCCTGTTGTTTTCACTGAACACTCTAGTTCTGCTGAAAGGTCATAGGCAGGACATAAAACGGGTGTCCAGACCTATGAGGATGTGGGAAAGGGTAATCCAGCATCAAAAAAGGTCCATTTCTCGCTGGAGACTACAGCGTATCCAGTTTTGTTCCTCTAAGGCTAGAAAAGGCCAATTCTGCAAGGGGCACAGCTGCTACCATAGCAGCTGCCGGGGGATGTTCCCCTGGTGGACATCTGTAAAGCAACTGCCTGGAAAACAGTACACACCTTTACAAAGCATTACAGTCTGGATATTCTGTCCAGGGGTGATGCCAGGTTTGGCACAGCAGTCCTGCAAAGTCTGTTCCCAAGATAAGGTTCAAACAACATGAAGTCTTCCTGTATTCTGACAATAGCAGTGAGTCCCAACCTTTGAACTGCCCCGGAGATGAAAGAGTTAACTTTCCATGCCAGGCATGGAACGCTGAGCTCGAGCTGGGTTGAGACTCTGTCTGTTGTTCTTCAAACTCAAACCGTCAGATTCTTTACGCTGCCTCACTGAACAGTCGCTCCGGAGATTTCTCCTTCTGCTCGGTTCAATTTGTCGATTAAAGTACCGCTTTTCTCGGTTTTCGACCGAATTTAAACCGTAACCTGTCGGTTCAGTCTCTGTCTGTGGTATTTGTGAGTACTAGATAGGTTTTATTTTATTCTATTCTGTGTGGAACTTGTAAACGGTTTATCGGTTTGGTTTGAACCGATCAAGTTGTTAAAAATCTTAAATTGTGCTTTTAAGTGTGGATTGCGGTTCTTATCGGTTCTAAAAAAAGCAGTTTATTCGTTTTTCTCCACGACCCGTGACACGGTTGGGAACTGATAAGAGGGTCTTGCCTGGTGGATTGCCATAAAAAGGTAAGTTTGGTTAAGACTGGCACTATGTCTGAGAAACCCAAAAGAAAAACCGGACCCACTGGGTTTCAACACTGCAGTGTGTTTGGGGAAGTCTTTGCTAAGGCTGACCCCCACACCACCTGTGTTTATTGTCTGGGGTTTGACCACCTCAATGCAGACTGCCAGATTTGCAAAAATTTCCCTGCAGCTACCCTTGAAAAGAGAGCTGGTAGGCTGAGGGATAGGGAGGCCAAAAAGTCCGCTGAACCAGATGGCCAGCCCGGTTCGGTTCAAACAGAACCAGAAGGAGTGCCCTCTGACCAGGGCGAGACTTCTTCGGGCAAAAGGAGAGTCGATTCTGAGGAGTCAGTTCTGGCTAAAAGAACTAGAAAAGAAAAATCAGCTGGTGTGGAGCCAAAACTTTCCTCTCCAACCGCTGAAGAAATAGCCAAAGCGATCAAAATTGTCCAGTCGCTTTCCCCAGTTCCGACTGAACCGGCACCATCAGGCAGGTGCTCGGTTTGGCCGGTTCCACCGGTTCAAGAGTATGATTTAGAGGAATTTTATGAACCAGAGGAGGAGGAGGAAGAGGAGTATGAGGAAAGTGAATGCGGATTTGAAAGTCTGGATGTGCCCATTGACCCGGACATCTCCCCAGACAGACCTTCAGGAGTGTCTCCTCCTAGGCTTTCTGAGTCCCCCTCCCATTTCATCTTTTATAAAAAAAGTGGCTGAAACCCTTCAGCTTCCTATGGAAGAAGCTGTGGATGACCAGGAGGAGCCTGACTATGTGGAGATGATGGATATCCCAGAGTCTAGGAGGCTGTCTATTCCCTTGCACAAATCTTTTGGGAAACAGACATTTAAGATTTTAAAGACTCCTAACACTATACATCCTGTGGATAAGAGAATGGACAAGAGGTATACATTGTCAGGCTCTGACACGGAGTTCCTACACAACAATGCAGCCATGTTGAGTAGTGCAGGCTGCAGCCTGTGATAAGGCAAACATTCCCTTGGCTTCACACCCCCCGGACAAGGACTCCAGGAGGATTGATGCCATGGCAAAGAAACAGTACATGGCAGCATCCTTGGGACTCAGACAGGCCAATTATATGGCCTATACTGCTAGGTATCAAAAATCCAGATGGGACACTGTTATGGCCCTAGCAAAACAGGTCCCTGGCCAGCTTGCCAAGGAGCTGGAGCAGGTGGCTGCTGATGGTATTGAGGCATCCAAGGTGCAATTCCATGCTGCAGTAGACTCCAATGATGTGTCATCTAGAGTCATGGCTACATCTGTGGCACTTCGAAGAATGGCTTGGCTCAGATGTACTAGCCTGTCACAGGATACCCAGACTAAGGCCATGGATTTTCCTGTTGTGGGTAATTCTCTGTTTGGGGAGCAAACAGAGAATTATATGAAGAAAATGGATGAGTATAGGACCACCTATAGGAGTGCACAGGCCAAGGAAAGGCAGGCCACTCCTCAAAGGCAGCTTCCCAGGGGCAGGGGTAGGCCTTTTCATAGGCCTTTTTACCAAGCCCAGGCCTCCTCTTCTGCTTATGCTCAGAGGGGGTTCTTTAGAGGGAGAGGCAGACGGGGTACAAGCAGGCCTGCTTCCACCCCTCAGCCCAAAGCCCCTGCCAGACAGGCACCCTGATGGGGTTGCCTGGGCGGTCTCAGCTACCTGTAGGGGCAGGCTGGCTTACTTTGTCCAGGACTGGGAGTCTCTGACATCAGACAAATGGGTCCTGGAAGTAGTAGCAGGGACTGGTTCTCAGCTTCAAAAGTTTCCAAAGATGAGAACCAGATCCTTTCCACCTGCAAGTCCATCAGAGGCACTTGCCTAGAGCAGAGGTCTCTTCCTCCTAGCTGTCAGAGCTGTGGAAAGGTTCCACCCTACACACCTACACCAGGGCAAAGGTTGTACTCCAGGTACTTCCTTACCCCAAAAAGACAGGAGAATGGTGGCCCATCCTGGATCTCAGATACTTAAACAAGCACCTTTTAAAACCAAAATTCAAAATGGTGACTCTGGGAATTATTCTACCCTCTCTAAGGCCAGGGGACTGGCTAGTGTCCCTGGACCTCAAGGATGCCTACTTCCATATTCTCGTCAGAAGCTCCCATCGAAAGTACCTCAGGTTCGAGCTGCCCTCAGGACATTACCAGTTCAGAGCAGTGCCCTTTGGCCTCACCTCTGCTCCAAGGGTATTCACAAAATGCCTGGCAGTGGTAGTTGCTGCTTTAAGAAGGCAGAAGATTGCCATCTTCCCTTACCTGGACGACTGGCTCATAGTAGGCCAGTCCCCAGACCAAGTCAAGTTACACTTATAGATAACTCAGCAACTTCTCACTTCCTTGGGTTTCCTTCTAAATCTTCCAAAGTCAGTTCTAGAGCCTGTCCAGCTCCTCATCTTCATAGGTGCAAAGCTAGACACAGAGAAGGCCAGAGCCTTCCTTCCCCTGGACAGGGCAAGAACCCTGGTCTCTCTGGCCTCCTCATTCACCCTGCAGGTGTCTCGACCAGCAAGGCATTTTCTTCAGCTCCTGGGGCACATGGCTGCTTCTACAGCAGTAGTGCAGGGAGCAAGATTTCAGATGAGGGACATTCAGTTCCATTTGAGAGCCTTTTGGTCTCAAAGGAAGGACCCTCTGACCAAATTGATCCCAGTAACTCGAACCCTGATCCAGGTCCAGTATTTCTAGCACTTCAAGCTTTTTCCAAATCTGTTCAGAACAAAGTTGTACAGGTCAGAACAGACAACACCACCACAATGTGGTACATCAACAAGCAAGGAGGCACTCGGTCTACGGCCTTGTGCACAGAAGCAATGAAGTTGTGGTCTCTGGCTTACTCCCTGAACACCTCCCTCATGGCAGTTCACCTCCCAGGCAAGGACAATGTCCTGGCAGACACTCTCAGCAGGATTTCCCAGGGCCATCACGAATGGTCACTGGACCCCCTGGTCTTGGAGGTGATATTTTCCAGATGGGGCACCCCGAAGATAGATCTTTTTGAAGCCCCAGACAATCACCAACTTCCACTTTTTGCTGCAGGCCCCCAGTGTTGGGTTCAGTCCCCCTGGATGCCTTAGTTCTCAGTTGCGAAGGGAAGTTTCTCTATGCTTTTCCCCCTTCCCTCTCCTGTTCAAAGTGCTAGTCAAAATCAGATCTCAACCCTGCAAGATGATCCTGATTGCTCCAGACTGGGCCAGACAGCCCTGGTATCCACTCCTACTGTCCTTAGCAGTCCATCTTCCCTTGTGTCTTCCCAGGAATTACAACCTGTTAACCTGTACTCAGGGGAGGGTTTGGTACCTGTACCTGAACCAGAAGAAGCCAGAAGGTGAAGGAAGGAAACATATTCAATTCAGTGCTTCAGAGTAACTGGTAATTGGTATTTTTCTTTTAAACTTAGATTGTAGGCTTGTAGTGACACTATACTTTCTTTCTGTGTTGTCTTTACTTATAATTGTTTTTGGGCTGTTGAAAATTTAAAACATAGTGGTGGTGTAATTCTGTGCTGTCTTTAATTGCTGCAAATTTTATCTTGGCTTGTCTGACTGTCCTGTAGCTGGGTGAAGGGTGTTAATTGTCTGGCCTCTGACCTCAGCAACGTGATAACTGGAGGTGGGGCTTAGTCACAGTTAAAGCAGCAAACAGAGGTTCATCTTCTCAGAAGAAGGTGAAGGAAGGAAACATATTCAATTCAGTGCTTCAGAGTAACTGGTAATTGGTATTTTTCTTTTAAACTTAGATTGTAGGCTTGTAGTGACACTATACTTTCTTTCTGTGTTGTCTTTACTTATAATTGTTTTTGGGCTGTTAAATTTAAAACATAGTGGTGGTGTAATTCTGTGCTGTCTTTAATTGCTGCAAATTTGCCTTCCCACCCCTTCCCCAACTCTTAATTATATGCCCTGATAAATCTGATTGACAGGAGCTAAACACAGGGTATAGTAAGAGGTGTGAAGTAGGAGGGGCATAAGGGGGAAGAAGACCACCCTCAGCACGACAAGTGTTTTGACTCATTTATTTATTTATTGGTTTCTTTTTCCTTAAAAAATATATATATCTGAGGATCAGTTACAGGATTTTTAGTACTGTAAATAAATAAAAAGAGAACTAAGAGAGCTTCAGTAGCAGAGAAGTAGTGGAATTGCAGTATAATGTGGGGAGTGGTGCAATGCAGTGGCTGTGGGCAGCCATATTCAGGCAGACCTTCTGGACAGTGAGGTGCTGCCCTATCTGCATGCATCTCTCAGGACTGCGGGATGAGGTAGCCAGACTCAGAGCGGAAGTAAACTGGGTCAGGAGTACCATCACCCCTATCCAGGGACCACCCAGTTCAGTGCAGCTGCCTCAAAGGATGCCGAGAGCAGGAGCACTTGGATGACAGTGGGCTCAGGGAGGGTTAGAGCAGTCAGGCAGAGGCACATCCCAGATCCTATTCCTCTCAAGAACTCATATGCCACACTGGCAAATGAGGACAACCAAATAGAGGTACCCAGGGAAGTGGAAGGAAAGGATGTGGAGGTTAGGCAAGGAGGTGACCTCAGTGGGGAAAGCTGTGGACCCCAGAGGAGGAGGAGGAAGATCCTGGTGGGGGACTCCATCGTAAGAGGGATCCAGCTAGGAACACAGGAGGGGGAGGACAGGGAGGTGAGGTGCCTACCAGGTGCCACGGCATGGAGGGATGGAAGGAAGATACTGGGGATCACTGGGGAGGCAAGACGGGAGGGTGAGCTGGATGTCATTATCCACCTAGGTATTAATGACTTGGCAAATGGGGAGCCAAAGGAAGTTCAGGAAGAGTTTAGGAAACTGGGGAGGGGTCTCAAGCAAGTAGCTACTTCTGTCACTTTCTCAAGTACTAGTGTGAGAGGCAAGGAGAGCATGGGTGCATGCACCAGGAACTTTAACTCATGGTTGAAGAACTGGTGCTGTGAGGAAAGGTTTGGATTCATTGGTGACTGGGGACCCACCTGAGAGGATGGAGGTTTGTTCAAGCCTGACGGCTGCATCCATCCTGGAGGGGAATCCAAGCACTCAGTGATAAGTTTAAATGCTACATTGACAACATTTAAACTAGCAAAGGGGGGTGGTGACAAGCAGGACGGTGTACCTACTTGCTCACCCCCACAGCTAGTAGTGGAACCAGTGAACCAGAGGAGGGCTATCTCTGCAAAGCAGTGTGCAAAAGATGGAGATTAGTGTCCAAAAGGTGGATAAGCAGAAGGGCAAATTCAGCAGAAGGGCAGACAGCAAGGAGAACCAGGGATAAATGACAACCAAGGAAGGGGCTGGAGTAGAACAGTGAAGCAGTCTAGGAGGTCAAATCATGGAAAGCCATGTGTGCAAATGCCAGAAAAGCCATGTGTGCAAATGCCAGGAGCCTTAGCAACAAGATGGAAGATCTGGAGGCTGTCATGGTACAGTCAGACCTTGGACATTGTGGCCATCACTGAAACCTGGTGTAATGATAACCATGACTGGGAGATGGCCATACCTGGCTACAACATATTCAGAAGAGACAGAGCAGGCAGGAAGGGAGGAGGAGGCACTGTATGTGAAAATGACATAAGGGCCACAGATCCAGGAGGAACAAATGGGGAGAGATACTGTGGGTTAAGCTGGAAAGGAAAATGGGGCCAGCCATCCGACAGGTGTGGTCTATAGACCACCAGCCCAGGAGGAAGAAACAGATAGGGAGTTGATGCTAGCCATCCAAAGGATGGCAGACAAGGTGAGGTAGTACTGGTTGGAGACTTCAATATACCAGACGTGGACTGGAGCATCCACAGCAGTATCAACTAGGAGCAGATTTATCCTGACTCCTTCAGGGTGCCTTCCTCAAGCAACTGGTCATGGAACCAACTCGGCAGAAGGCAGTACTGGACCTTGTGCTCACAAACAGGGACAGTGTGATGGGGTAACAGTGGGGAGCACCTGGGTAACAGTGACCACCAGTCGTTGTGGTTTGAAATCACAGAAAGAGCAGAACCAAACCACACAAAAACACGTATCCTGGATTTTAGGGGGGCAGACTTTGGGAAAATGGGGAGATACTTGAAAGAGGCATTAAGGGGAATGGGACAGGAATCAGGGGTTGAGGAACAGTGGGCAGTATTTAAAATGGGGATTATAGAACAACAGAATTATGCATTAAGCAGGTTAGCAAGAGGAAAAGGAAGAGGAGACCATTATGGTTTTCCAAAGAGGTAGCAAAGAAAGTGAAAGCCAAAAAGATTGCATTCAGGCAGTGCAAAAAAAGACACAGGCAGAAGGGGATAGGAGTAGCACCAGGAGAAACAAAGGAGGCAGGAAGTCAGTAGGAAGCCAAAGCTCAGACAGAAGAACACATTGCAAAATCAGTGGGTAAAGGGGACAAAACCTTTACAGGTACATAAGTGAAAAAGAAAGATAAAGGAGGGATAGTGAGACTGAAGGGCAGGATGGGAGCAGTGGAGGATGACAACAGTAAAGCTGACATATTGAACAGGTATTTCTGCTCAGTCTTTACTAAGGAAGAGGGTGGATGGGTCTGAAGGGAGTACAAGGGTGAGAATGGTGCAGAAATGGACACAAGTCCCTTTACACGAGAAAGGGTCCTGAAGGAACTGGAAGTAATAAGAGCTGATAAAGCAATGGGGCCAGATGGGGTGCCCCAGGGTCCTTAAAGAACTAAGAGAGGTGGTGGCTGAACCTCTGGCTATCCTGTTCAGCCAATCACTGGAAACAGGGAGGTACCCAAAGACTGAGGACAGCAGATGTAGTCCCCTTATACAAAAGTGGGAACAAAGAGGAAGCAGGGAACTACAGACCAGTCAGCCTCACCTCAGTAGTGGGAAAGATCATGGAAGCACTACTTAAGGAGAGATTGGTGGAACATCTGGTTGTCAGTGGACTACAGGACCCAAGGCCGCATGGTTTCACCAGGGGGAGGTCATGTCAGACCAACCTCATTGAATTTTTTGACTGGGTGATTAGGGAGGTGGATCAGGGGAAGGCAGTGGACATGGCCTATCTAGACTTCAGCAAGGCCTTTGACACTGTGCCACATAGAAGACTATTACACAAACTGGGAATATGGGTGTGGGCAGGACAGTAGTGTGGTGGGTAGGTAATGGCTGGGTGGCAGGACACAGAGGGTGGTGGTAAATGGCTGTCACTCCACAGAGGGAAGAGTGACCAGTGGGGTACCACAGGGATCAGTGCTGGGACCGGTCCTATTCAACATCTTCATCAGTGACATTGCACAGGATCTAGAAGGCAGAATTTCACTATTCGCTGATGACACAAAGCTCTGTAACAGAGTAGACACACCAGAGGGTGTAGACAGAATGAGAAGGACCTGCAGAAACTTGAAGAATGGTCAAGGGTTTGGCAGTTGAAATTCAATGCAAAGAAGTAGAATATAATGCATATGGGGCACAAAAACCCTGGCACAATATATCAGTTGGGGTGAGGATTTAGCATGCACCAAGCAGAAAGGGATCTTGGGGTTGTCATCTCTGATGACCTCAAGGTAGGGAAACAGTGTGACAAGGCATCAGGTAAAGCAAATAGATGCTGGGATGTATAGGCAGGGGCATCACCAGCAGGAAAGGAGGTCATAATTCGCTTATACAAGACACTAGTGAGGCCCCACCTGGAGTACAGTGTACAGTTCTGGAGACCATACCACGTAAGGACATAGACAGGGTAGAGAAGGTTCAGAGTAGGGCAACAAAAATGGTGCATGGGTTGCATCACAAGTCCTATGAAGACAGGTTGAAGGAACTGAACATGTACTCCCTGGAGGAGAGGGGGAGAGGGATATGATAGAGACATACAAGTATCTTACAGGGAGGAACAGGGTGCAGGAAAACACTATTTTAAGCTAAAAGATGTTTCAGGACTAGAGGGCATGGGATGAAGTTGGAGGGAGGATGATTCAGAGGAAACATGAGAAAGAATTTCTTCACAGAACGGGTGGTGGACAAGTGGAACACCCTGCCAGAGGAAGTGGTGGGGGCTGAAACAATCACTGGATTTAAGAATGCATGGGATAGACATAAAGGAATTCTAGAGGTCAGGGATAAGGGGAAATAGACTTCTAGGAAAACAAACTGAACTTACAAGCTCAAATGGGCAGACTAGGTGGGCCATAGGCCCTTATCTGCCGACACTGTCTATGTATCTGTGTAACCTCAAATCTCTCAATCTCAAGGCCTGGCTCTTGAAGAGTTAGAGTTTGCTGATTTACACCTTTCCCAAGGTGTAATGGATATCCTGAAGGCTTCTAGAAAACCTTCCACCAGGACTACTTATAATTCCAAATGGAAAAGATTTTCCATATGGTGCTCTGGGAAGCATATTTCCCCAGAATCTGCTGATTTGCCCACAGTCCTTGATTATATGGTCCACTTAAATAGCTTGGGACTGAGACCAGCTACACTGAAAGTGCATCTGGCAGCTGTGTCTACCTTTATTTCAGCAGGTAAGCCCTCTTCTCTTTCAGCTCATCCTGCATTCTCCAAGTTTTTCAAGGGATTGCTTCACACCAACCCTCCATTCAGGGACCCTGCCCCTGCTTGGGATCTTAATGTTTGCATTGCTCAGCTTATGCAACCCCTTTTGAGCCTTTGTCTTCAGCAGAGCTTAAGTACTTGACTTGGAAAACTGTTTCTGGTAGCCATCACTTCTGCCAGACGCATAAGTGAATTACAAGCTTTGTCAGTGTAACCCCTAGATGGCGCTATCCCAGGGGCTACTACCCCTGCCTGATTTGCCACTAACAGGTTGAGGGGCCTGGATCCAATGGCGGGTGCCTCCACCCAGAGGTCAGGGTTTGCAATAGTTAAACTAACTTGGTCACAGCCCTCTGGGACACTGCAACCCCCTTCTTCCCACTAGTGGCCCACACAATACATCAGAATTACCTTCACAGTATACACTTACCCCAGGTCTGGTTCCGCACTGGGACCTCCTGTGAAATGAGATACAGTGCAACAATCACAGTACAGTACTTTAACATAGACAAATACCTCAGGCAGTATAACTTTGCTGAAACAAGCAGCTCTGATTTATTTAGGGGATATAACAAGGACAGGGAAATCAGGTTAATTAGCTTATCACTCTAATAATCTACCTATGGCTCTGTGCACAGGCCTATCCCTATCAGTTACTGTCCCTGGGTACCCAAGCCCTAGTGACTAGGTCCAAACCGTGGCAGCTGGTAGGGCCCTTTCACACAGAGAAAAGGAGAATTAAACAGTCAGCAGTACAGTAATTCCATTTGGATTTAATGTGGCAATTCAACAGGGGCGACCCTGAATTAGTACTCACGACCTCCAAATAAGATAGGGTCCTTCAATGTCAGCAGGGCTCACTTGAGGTACACAAACCTCTTCACACATCCATATAAAAGAAAGCACTATACCAGGCAGGCTGCATCTGTATCCCGATCGCAATTACTGCACAATACCCGGAGAACACACAGCAGATTCAGTTCCTGACAGACCGAGTGCAATTTTCAGCAATTCCTCCAGTCTTCTACAGGGTGAGCCTGGTTTCTACTCTTCAGAGATCCTTTGATTCTTTTCACAGGACGGATTCAGTCCTAACAAGCTGTTACACAAGCTGCAGACCGAACTCTGGGCCTTACACACGTTTTGACTAAACTGCACACTGAAAAGCACAGGGCTCCTTCCTTCTTCACTGCCAAAGCTCAACTGAAACTCCAACCGACAAAACCGGCACTTCCTTTGAGTTCCTCCCAGTTCTTGACTGATTGGCTGTCACTCACAGTAGACTGCTGCTGTTGGTCCAAAAGGCACTGAAGTCTAAACTACATCTCCCAGAGTCACTGCCCATACAATCCTCTTGTGGCTGGCTCAGATTATGAGTCCAAGTTCTGATTCGTCCAAGGCACCATTTTAGAGCTAGCTTACCCACACTGGTTGGTCCAGTTCAGCAGTTCAAAACTAGAATGGGGAACTATAGCAGACACAGTTCTGACTGCAAAGAAAGCAGGTTAGACAAACTGTAATTTCATTATTACTCTAAATAATTTCTGGCAAACAGTTACATCTTTCAGATAGGTTCCCTTCGCACTCCTAGTGACTGCAAAATGAAGTGAATTGGCAGCAGCTTGAGTGGTACTCAATCAAAGAAACACACAGTCCCCCATACAAACTAATTATGTCTGCAAGCAGACAGCTCTTAAAGAGACAGTACCAGAGGTTCTAAAAACACTCACTGATAAATGGCTTAAATGCCAAACACCATTCAGGCTTGGAGCATTCAAGCAAGCTCCTGGAAGTCTTTTGGGAACCCCCATTTTCAGGGGGGTTACATCAGTAGAGCCTGATTTTATCTCCTTTCATAGAGATAAGGTGGTCCTCAGGACTAACAGGCAGTTCTTGCCTAAGGTGGTTTCAGATTTCCACCTTAGTCAATCTATGTCTCTTCCTGTGTACTTCACTGACCATTCCTCCTCTGGCGAGAGGAGGCTGCACAGTTTAGATGTGAAAAGAGCCCTTAGCTACTACATAGAGCGTACCAAGGGTCACAGGTTTGACTCCCTCCAACTGTTCCTCACTTATGGTGAGGTTGGTAAAGGGAAACCTGCCACTAAAAGATCCATTGCCAGGTGGATTGTCTCTTGTATTCAATTTTATTATGAAAAACTGGGTAAGGTTCCACCCTCAGGCCTGAGCGCTCACTCTACCAGAGGTACAGCTGCTTCCCTGGCTCCTGCCAGGGACATCCCTATTCTAGAGATATGTCAAGCAGCTACCTGGAAAACAGTTCACACTTTTACCAAACATTACTCCCTGGATATCCAGGCTAGGAATGATGCTCGGTTTGGCACAGCTGTGCCTCAGAGCCTATTCCTTAGTAGGTTCTGTCCCTCCTCCATGGAGGTACTACTTTAGTTCTGCTATTGTCAGAATACAGCAAGACTTCATGTTGTTTGAAGAAAAAATTACTCATCTTAGTAATGTTGTTTCTTCTAATGGAGTCTTGCTGTATTCTGATTCCGCCTGCCCTCTCAGAACCTCTGTTTTGGGATGTGGGTGGGCAGTACAGTGTTGGCACTCAGTAGGTGCCCACCTTGTTTTTCACCCCTTTTCTTGGGGTGAGTGGGTGTTGTGTTTTCATTTTTGGGTCTCCTGACTTGAGTCTTTGTTTGGGACCAAAAAATGTGTTTTTTTGTTTAGTAGCCAGTTGGCTAGTGTAGGTTTACAGCTTCCACACAGGGCCTCAGTGAGTTTAGCTCATAAAGATCTGACGGTTTGAGTTTGAAGAACAACAGACAGAGTCTCAACCGAGCTCGAGCTCAGCGTTCCATGCCTGGCATGGAAAGTTAACTTTTTCATCTCCGGGCAGTTCGAAGGTTGGGACTCACTGCTATTGTCAGAGTACAGCAAGACTCCATTAGAAGAAACAACATTACTAAGGTGAGTAATTTTTTCTTCTGTGCCCACATCCAAAGGTAGTGCTTAGTATTCTGCATAAAGTTAGGAATACCCAAGTATTACTGGGGTTAGAAGAAAAAATTATCTACCATAGTAATCTCGTTTCTTCCCAGTGATACTCAGGTATTCATAACTTCCCACCCTGCCGCCTCTTCTGGAACCTTTAGCCTCTGCGCTCCTGAATACTTTGCTGTCGGGTATAAATGCCACTTCTGGCATATATGTTGTGATTGTGTTCACTATTGTTGTCCCCTCCCCCCCTTTTCAGGTGATTCTTTTTTTTTTAAACTTTATGTTTATTGATTTATTATCAAACATACAGTCAGTTACCAACATTTAATTTTGCATAATTATAATTTCATATACCATGAGGGCGCCACTCCTTGTATTACTCACACTAATTCCATTAAATGTTGAAGATACATCATTGAGGGGAAGACAATAATAGTTTAAGTATATTAGCAACTGCTGTAAAGAAAACCTATGAGCTGCATGATGATTTGTACAGGATAAACAAAGTCACTTAAAGTCCGGATACCTTCCCCACTAAGGGGATAAGGAAAGTGCCACCATGTCTCTACCATTAGAGTGCGCACTAAATAGTGCATGAGAACTAATGATTGTCACTACAACAAGGTCCAAACCATAACTAAAGCCTATACTGGTATCTATGATATATTGCATGAAATTTCCTGCTTAACAGACATGTCAACAGCTAAGGCACCTAAAATAGCTTACAATAAAACAGTAATGTTATTCATTTAACTTTACCCATAGAATAAAAACTTATTAAGTCTGCCATAAGGGAGTATGAAAATAGAAGCCCAATTTGCTAGGGATGATCTCTTACAATTGAACATATAGCATATAGTAAACATTTCCCTTTTTGGGCCTAAAGAACTTCCCCTTCCTCACCTCTCAGTCCTTGTTGAGACGCATTTCAGGGAGAAAATTTATACCAGTCTAAATAACCTCAAGGGTTGTCTTCATCTGATGACTGGTCTTCCTCCATTACTGCCTGAGGTCTGGAAACTGCGTTTCGTTGGCACTATTTTTGAGCCTCTCGTGGATCAGAAAAGATGAAAATTTTACCCTGGTGCACGATGGGGAGGCAAGCCGGGAAGACCAGACCGTGTGGGATGCCCACCTCCCTTAACATCGCCCTTGCTCCATCAAAACACTTCCTTTTCTGCCACGTTGCATAGGATAGGTCTGGGAACATCCAAATTTGTTGGGTGTTATACAGTAAGGTTTGCTTCCTTCTGGCAAGAGCTAGTAGCAGATCTCTTGAGCCAATGCCGTCTATAACAAGCACTGTGGTTCTTGGAGCTTCAGTATTGTCCTGACGGCCTCTGGGAGTCACTCTGTATGCCTTCTGGAGCTTGTGGATACTCAGGGTAGCTTCTTCCCCCAGTTTGTTGTACCATCCATTCCTGGATGAAAAGCATAAGGCGGTCACCTTCACAGCCCTCTTCTAAGCCCAGCAGTCGGAGATTAGAGGCTCTCACTTGGTTCTCCAAAGTTTCCAAGCGTGAGTGAAGATGATTATTTTCTTTAATGACTATGGTGATGGCGCCTAGGGCTGCGTCTGCTTTTTTGTTTGATTCAGCTGTGGCTGTTTGGATTGTTCCCATACTGGTTTCCACTTGAGCTACCCTGTTTGTAAGAGTGTCAAACTTGTCAGATAGTCCAGACATTGAGGCAATTAGGTGATTCATTTTTGCGCCTAAAGTTTGCAAGGTTTCTTCCTGAAGTCCCTCCTCGAGTACTGACTCCCGGCCGAGTGCGGCCCTTGTGGCAGAAGCACCGGAGACCGTTTTACCTTTAGCTCTGTCTCCCCCTTTTTTATCTCATCGTGGATTTCCCATAATGACAGACTAAGGTTCCACTATTTTTGTTGATCCATTGAAGTTAGATCTTTCACTGATAAATGTATGGATAAAAGTAATTTTTATGAACCCGATTGCAGAGCTCAGTCAAGTTGTGGCTATCTTGCTCGGGCTCCACAGCGCCCCAGCCCCTTTTCAGGTGATTCTGCCATTTAGGGGTATTCTTTCAAATGTTATACCCTCCAGGTGGAGGCCTTTTTGTGTGTTAAGGGAGTTCCTACTATAATTATCAGTGTTGGGTAGTAACGAGTTACAAGTAACGCGTTACTGTAATCTGATTAAATTGGCATGTAATGCGTAACTGTAATGGATTACTTGAAAGAAAATGTAATCTGTAATGCATTACAGATTACATTTTCTTTCAAGTAAAGCAGTTACTGTAACGCAATTCACTGTATTACTTTTTGTTGTAGGACTTGGGTCACCCACGTCCATAAGGTTGCACCAGAACATGAGTGTAAAACGCATGCTTTGCACAGCTCTACCCTTAAGTTCTGTCTGAGTACTTTCACAAGGGAAAAAAAAAAAACAATTCCAGCACTTCCCCCATCCTCGATCGTGCTCCGAGCACCCGTGGACCCCCGGAATGAACTGTGGAGGAGTAAGTAGGGACTTTCATCTTTAATAAGATGATATGATGAAGTGGCACACTATGACACTTAACATCGTAGGCTGCACCGGTTTCCCCCAGCGCTTTCGGTTAGGGTAAGCAAGGGAAAAGCAAATGTGAACAAAAAGCAGTTACAACATTAAAACTAAAGCAGTTTCTGGAGACAGATCTCCTCTGCAGCTCTGTTTTGCTGTTGGTATTCAATGTGCCATTTAAAAAAAAAAAATATCAGTATTTAGAAATATAGCAAATTATCAGCCATGTTTCAGTATAAAGGTGTTTATTCAGTCCATAACATGAAACTGAGTTCAGGAGTAGTTTCTGAAAGATCTGTTTTTATGTACTGTACTTCATTGCCCAAAGGTAGACAGACGCTTTTTTTTTTTGTTTTTTTGTTATTTTTTTTATGGCCGATCGCAGCACAACTCTTACATTTTACTGAATCCATGCAAATCCTTGCTCTGATGAAAGGATCCACCCGAAAGGTCACCACACTATCTGTAGGTCCGTCACCATATTTATGCACTACTGTGGTAGTTTGAGCTGAATGCCAAATGCTGCAGCAGACACGGTATTAGTCTGTATGTATAATATTATTCTTGGTATCCACATATTTTTCTTCTACTCCGTGGAGATGATCCTGACTTACAGATAAGTGCACCTTTCAAATTCAGGAACAGACTGGTTTGAGATTTGTTGTCCTTTCCATTTTTTGGTGAACTGCTAGTTACGTGCTGTCTATCTCCCACGTTCATACTGAGATGCAAGACATATAACTTTAATTTTTGCCTGCGATACTGTTACAACTAAATGTGCAGGTTAGAAACTTTAACAGAATTGCCTACGGATTATCTTTGCCTAGTTAAATAAAATGCCAGCCGTGGGATGAAGTTTTACTATAGCAGTCTGAAATATGAGCACTGTAGCTAAATGCATAATATAAAATTTAACATTTTACTGGCACACAGAGAAGGATTTCACATGACACTTTGAGCACTGAACAGCAAAAATCAATTCATAAGCCTCATGGCTATTTGAAACAGTACAGCAGTGATTCGAAGTAGCCCCCCAAACTAAACACACACATTTTGTTTCAGTATATGATGCAGTATATGAATGGAGATGGTACCTCAATCCTTGTTTCTTTGAATGAAAAATAATTTTAGACTCCGAGTCCTCCAGAGCTCTGTTTTTAATAAATTAAATTAAATATGGGAAGCAATATATTTATATCCCGTCCAGTGTACTCAATGGACTTTTTTTTTTATCATTGTATTTTTATTGTTTTAAAGAAATATATATTATATATATAATTACAAATATAGAAGTATAGTCAAATAGTTGTAATACATTAAAATAAAAGCTTAACATACATGTATTGTTAAACCTAACAAGTAAATGTAATATATTTAATATCATAAATCCAAAATAATAGGTTAAAAAAAGGGGAGGGGAGATGTAAATAAGAGAGATAGAAAGAAAAAAAATATGAGGGTGAAAAATAAAAATAGCGATAAAAAAGAAGGGTGTGATTTGATATCTTAGTATAAGTTTGATATTTCAATTTCTACTAATATTGGAATGTCAGGGACCCAACTGGCAACAGTAATGCAATTAATATATATATTTTATTCTGATTCAAACAACATATTACACAGCGTATGCCATTTTTTGTCAGTTGTTTGATTGGTCTCTTAAAGTTGGGCTAGTTTCTCTGTTTTTAAAATTTCTATTAAGGCATTTTTACATTGTTGAACTGTCGGAACTGTATCTTTTAGTTAATGATTCAGTATAGCATGCCTCATTGATACTCCTAATAACAATAGTGTTTGTCTTTGTTCATACGACCAACATATATCCCTAGCAAAATGCCCAAGTATGCAAGTGTGTATGCATATGTCGTGAGATCATATGATGACCTTCAAATAATTTTGTCACTGCCGTCCATAAAGATTTCACTGGCGGACAATCCCAGAACATATGCATAAGGGTGCCCTGTCCCTCTCCGCATTTGTGATGAGATGAAGTGGTAGCTAACCTCATTTTAAATCTTTGATATGGGGTGTAATATAGATTATGTAAAGTTTTGAATTATATCAATCTTAAGTCTACTGAACCAAATACTTGAGATGAAAAGTTCCATATTCTATTCCAGTTCCAATCCTCTGTAGATGTTCTAGTGTTTGAGACCACCATCTGATAGTTTCTGTGGCTGAACCCGTTATTAATTCTACTAATATTCCATATATAAAGGATATGGAAGGCATCTTTTTAAGACATCCCACAAATGTTCTGGTGTTGTCATTTAGAGGAGTAGAGAGATCTATCTGGTTTCGTACCGCATTTGCCATATTTAAGTAGCACGTTTTTTCAGATGGAGGACAGTTAAGTTTTCTTATTAAATCTTCATATGATAGAATATTGTCATTATGTAAAATATCTCTCACCGTGGAGATCCCTTTTTGTCTCAAAACATCATTCTGGAAAGGAGTACCATTATTTGTAAAGTTTGGATTTCCCCATAAAGGTTGAGTTCTAATTTGATTTAGATCTAATTACAAAAGATTACTGATCTGCCTCAGTTGTCTTAGTGAGTCTAAAATAATCTTATTCTTACAGGATGTCTGTGGTTTTGCATATAGTAATGCACTTATAGACAACCCCTGTTTCTCTATAATTTCTCTCTATATATCTACCCATTCTGGGGTATATGTTTTAGTAAGTTCCACACACCTCAATCGCACCTGTTGAGCTATCCTTGCAGCTAAGTAGTATAAATAAAAGTCTGGTGCCTTGAGACCTCCATTAAATTTGGTTCTGCACAGTCTATTGTATGACTAGGTTTCCGGTTTTCGGTTTTAACCGATAATCACCGATAAAACACCACTGGCGTGTTTTTGGTATTCGGTTAAAACCGATAAGCTACGAAATACATACCTCTGGCTCTCGTCACACCACCATCATCACACTGCAACAGCCCCCCAGTGGATAATAGTCTGCTTTCTGAACTCTAGACAAACAGTCCCCATCCTCAACAGTCTAGCTTTACCCTTCTGAATAGGAGATCCAAGTAGGGACTTGAATCCCACTGACAGTCATTGCGGACCTACGTGAGTTTATTCTGACATGTCACCTACTAAAAGACCAACACTTGTCCCACAGCCTAACTGCAGATCAGCTGTGGGTCCTTTAGCATCTCCATTACTGGCATATCACTGGTGTGCTCCATTTAATATGATGCATAAGAGAAGGGATTCCCCCATTTGTACAGAGTTGGAATTTATGTGCACAGTGAGGGAGGGGTTACCTTTTAAGATGTCTGATGTTCCATAAAGTGCCTTCATACCACCTTTCAAATGAAACAAAGCATTTGGCAAACATCTGTTTAAAATTTATAGTGTTAGAAAAAAAAAGAGAGAACATGACAACCGGCAATTCAAAAGGAGTGGCGCTTGCAGGGAAAGACTGTACCTTGGCTGTAGAGAAGCGCCGCACTGAAACATCCAGTGGAATGCATGCCTGAGTCAGGGGCTCCTTCTGTGCAGTGAGAGAGAGACAGAAAGAGAGAAGAAGTGTGGGGGTCTGCGCCAAGCAGCGGTGGAGGTGGAGCAGGAACAGGGGGCAGATGAGAGAATGGATAGGGAGACTGAGAAAACAAGGTAGGGAAGTAGCGAGTAAAAGTTCAGAGTAAAGACATTTGGATAAAGGCAGGTAATTAAAAGCAGCTAAACAAAACAATTGCAGTGCAGATATTGATTCTATGGTGCTATAAATATGTTCAATATGGTTGGTGCTAATAATACAGGATATGGTGCTATTGATGGGGTTAAGTGCAGTTCTAATTATTTTTGCAATTTATTGAACTAGAACAGCAATGTACACAATGACTTAAAAAAAAATTAAAATACAAAAATTTATTACAATAAACACTGAAAACTACTGGAAATGTGTTAAGACTTATTCATTTCCACTGGAAAACACAGAATTTTACTACTTGAAAAGCTAGCGAGAAAAGTTGAAAAATAAACACCTTTTTTGTTAAACAATAAACACCTAAAACCGGAAACCCTATGTATGACACATTCTTTGTCTTTTGTGAGCCCAGATGAATTGTGCTACTAAAGAAGAGATGGATTGTATCCATTTCTTGGTTAAACAACATGGAATCATCATAAATATATATGGTAGATGAGGTAATAAGTTCATTTTAACAGATTCAAGCCTCCCCCATAGACCTAAGGGTTCCATCTAGAAAGATCTTCAACCAATCTCAGTTTAGTTAGCTTAGCATTTTTTGTTACTGTCTTGTGAATAGTATTATATATGTTAAGCCCTAAATATTCTATATGATTATTTGCCCAATTCAGTCCTTCAGAGAGAATTATTTCTTTCTGACAGTATCTGTTGAGGGAGAGGAAATTAGTCTTATTAGTGTTTAATTTGTATCCTGAAATCTCTCCAAATAATTTGATAATTTGTAGAATAGCTGGTATAGACACAGATGGTTTAGAAATCATAAGTAATATATCATCTGCATACGCAGCAATTAGACGTTCTTTCTGACCTACCTTAATGCCTCAAATTTGTTTAACTGCCAAAAACTTTCTTATTAATGGATCCATAGTAAGATTAAATAACAGTGGTAGTAATGGACATCCTTGTCTTGTACCCCTTGATATTTCGAAGTATGGTGAAATCATTCCATTAGTCACCACAGCAGAGCTGGAATTTTGGTAAAGTAATTTCACCCACTTAATAAAGGTCTCAGGAAAGCCATATAACTCAAGAGTGGCAACAATGTGTTCCCAGGCAACTCGGTCAAAGGCTTTCTCTGCGTCCAGGGAAAGCAGACCACTGGGGATTGGTACTTTGTTCGCTGCCAATATTACATGAAATAATTTTCTCATATTATCCGCGGAGAATCTTCCTCTCATAAAACCAGCCTGTTGTCTGGATATAAGAGAATGTATAACCGTCTCTAGCCTATTCGAAATTATCTTGGCAAGTATCTTTATATCTGAATTAATTAATGAGATTGGCCTATAATTGCCACATTCTAAGGGGTCTTTCCCTTGTTTGTGAATGAGCGTAATAAGTCCTTTAGTTGTTTCTCTGGATATATGACCTGTCTCAAATGTCTCATTAAAAACTTCTACAAGTATTGGGAGCTAGTTCACCACTAAATTTACTGTAGAAATTTTGTGAATATCCATCTGGACCGGGGGCTTTATTTTTTTTGGATTGTTTAATAGCCATCGTTACTTCATCAACCCATTATCCGAGCCCCATCCCAGATTTGTGTATTTGCGGTACAGATGGAATCAAAACATCAGAACAAAATGATTGTAGAGTACTGTCTTTAGCAATGTCTTCTTTTGCATAGAGTTTTTTTTTATAAAAGTCATGAAATTCTCTGTTAATCTGATTATGTCCTGATATAAGAAGTCCATCCCCCTTGTGTCTAATAGCTGCTATATTTGTGGATCCACTGTTCTGATATAATCTGATGGCCAATATTTTTGCAGCTTTGGGGCCTGCACTAATATAGTTTATTTTTGATTTCCTAATAGCAAATATTGCCTCACTCTTTATGGATTCATTATATTCTATTTTTAGTCTTGACCATTCTTGCCATATGTTTTCACTATTACTAGTTAGTAACTTCTCTTCTGTCTTCTTTATTTTATCTAAAGTCTCTTCCTGTTTAGCTAAATTTTGTTTCTTAAGGGTAGGTGCTTCATTTATTAGTAGGCCTCTCAAATAACATTTAAGACAATCCCAATTAGTACTCCAAAGAGGTGTCTTGTGGATTATTAAATTCTTCAAATTCTTTTATTGCTTTCTTTGTTTTTTCTAGCAAGGATGTATTGTCTAATAAAAAATTATTACGTTTCCATCTGTGTGTTCCACTTGAATGATTAGATGTTTCAAAGAGCATTGATATTGGGCAATGATCTGAAATAACCAAACTTTCTATTTTAGCCAGTAGCACTCTGTCTAAAAAACTCTTTGGTTTATAAATTTGGTCTCTCCTTCAGCCTGACTGATTGCATTGTGACCAGTACGTAAATTCTTTGGTGTTAGGATTTAAAACTTTCCATGCATCAATAAGTTGTAAATTTTCTGTTAAATCTCCCAAATCTTTGTCTACTCTGTCTCTATGGGTTCTAAAGGTAGATCTATCTAGGACAGGATCAAGTATGCTGTTGGTGTCTCCAGCCATTAGTATAGTACTGTCTAAGAAACCCTCAATTTTTGAGAAAATAGTATTAAATGGATCATGCATCGGAGAGGTGGGTCCATATATATTTATGAATGTATAATATTCTTCCCCTATCATACCATTAAGAATGAGATAATGCCCCATTGGATCCTCTATGACAACACAGGTCAAATAAAATATTTCTTTTAAAAATTATTAGGACACCAGCTTTCTTTGAGCTGTCACCTGCCCCAAATACCTGTCCCACCCATTCCCACCTCATTAAGAGGTAATGTTCCTTCTTAAGATGTGTTTCTTGCAGAAATCCAGTTGTAGCTCTTAACCTATTTAAATGTCTTAAAACTGAATATCTCTTGACTTTATGGTTTAGTCCTCTGACATTCCATGAGATTAAATTAATTTTATCCAGTGTAGCCATTAAGTTTCATATTGTCATCAATATTTATTAGAAATGTTGAGCTGGTAGAACCAGAACTGTGTAAATTAACTGTGCACCATGTTATCAGAATCACACCCCTCAAGAAGATAAAGAAAAATGAACAAAAATAGATGAGGAAAAACTGTCTATTTAGGAATAAAACAATATAATGATATAATAAAAGATCTTCTCCAAAAAATATAATATAAGAAAGAAATATCTTAAAATAAATATTCTTCAGTTAGATATCCCTTAGAATGATAATAACATGTATAATCAAATAAAGAAGTAATGTCATGTACCTTATAGATGTTGCTGACAACATAATCACTGCCATCTGTCAGTAAATTCCTCAATGGCTTAGTGAACCAAATGAGCCCTCACATCCCTTAGAAAGTCATATTTAGAACATTAAAAAATCACACTATGTGTATCCTTATATTAGTCAAATACTTCAATTCATGTTAACTAAACCCATTTGTTAGAGATCTTAAGGAGACTCCATATGCACATAATAAAAAATGGGTATTCTAAGCCTCTTAAATAACTATAGTAATAACCCATGTAACACAACATATAAATGCAACAGTTAAATGCAACTTGGCTCAATTCATTCAATATAAGTAAGAGAGTTATCATAAATCACCCATATTATTAAAGCTAGACATTTAATCTATGTGGTATAGCAAAAGACCTGAATGAAAAACAGTTACAACCTTTGTGCCTAGCTAATATCAAAATTAAGTGCTCACCTTACAAAAGAGATTTCCCCGGTTTCAAAATGCGTCCAAGAAAGTATACAGCCCACCAGCCCTGCTAGAGAAATGGGTAAATAAAAAAGGGGGAGAAGTTGTCATTTGTATAACACTTAAATGTTTGGAAAACCACAAAGGTAAAGTAGTTAAGGATTCAAAATTAGTGAAAAGTAAACAAACAAAGCATCAGTGTGGTGCTATGAAATCCTACCATGCAGCCCAACGGTGAAAGGTCAAAATGTCATGCATTCTCCATGCGCTCACATGCACAGAAGAATCTTCACGAGCATGGATCCTTTACGAGCAGCAAAAGAATCAAGAATCTCTCAACAATTTGATTTTTTGGCATAGATCGTAGGACCGCTAAGCAACTTCTATAATCAATACCCTGTATATTTTGTAAATGAGAGAAAATAAGAGATATAGGCCTCCGTTTACCCCGCCCCTACCAGCAATCACTACAACCTCTCTCCCATCAACGTGTGCATTTAAGTAATAATTAATAACTTTCTGTCAGTAATCTTAGGCAAATAAGTCCAATATAGGCACAGTACAATTGAGTTGTATGTTAGAATAAATTTCAACTGACGCTTATGCCTGCTTGTAATTCGCTCAAGGCATATGTACCATTTTAGTCACTGGCGAGACAGGGTTTGAGCTGCAATTTCTACCCAGACAGTACTCCACTCCTTTTGCAGATACATTTATCAGTTTGTAGAGAGCTCTCCTATTAGTACCTCCTCAGCTAGTTTAAAGCAAAGCCAGCGTCATAATATTGAAGAAATGTGTTATGTTAAAAATAAAGCTTGTGCCTTGTACTGAAGACCACTGCACAGTCAGTAACAGAGTTCATTTAACATTATTAAGTTTAATAAATTATGTTGTAGGTAATTGCCTGTTACAGAGCAAGAAAACGGAAAAAAGAAATAAACACAAAGCCCATCCCTTCTCAATTGGTTGTCTAATTTAAGTGAAGTTTACTCAGCAGACCCCAACGAATATCCTGCCAAACAAAACAAGCTTTATCCAATCAACCAGAGAGAATAAATGAATCTAATCCTTTTTTAAACCAAGAATCATTAAACACAACTAGATGAACATAACATCAGTTAATTCCTGAGTAATGTCTATGCTGTAAATCAGTATTGGAAGTCAAAGTTTTTAAAAATAGCAGGAAAGTCTGTTTTCAATGCAGCTGTCGCAGCAAGGATCCCGTTGTACTCTTTTACCCCTTCTGGTGCCCAGACCTTCAATGTAATTGGAAAAAATAAACTGTACTTCAGTCCTGCCTCCCTAAGCTTTTTTTTTAATTGGAAGGAAAGCATCTAATTTCCGAATGGTTTTAGGTGCCAAGTCATTAAAGATTTTCATTTTACAACCTTCAGACATCAAACCTGCTTTATCTCGTATCATTCTTTGTACATGGATCTTTTGTTGAAAGTTTCGAAATTTAAGTACAAAGGATCTGATTCGCTCACCAGGATTAGGTTTTGGTTTCAAAGATCTATGTGCTTTTTCAGTTGCATAGAATTTAGCGTCACCAGGTGGTCCAGCAACGCTAAGAAGTAATTTGTTTGCAATTGCCATAATATCTGTATCTTCCAAGCCTTCCTTCAAACCGAAATTTCTAATGTTATTTCTCCTATTTCTGTTTTCTAGATCCTCTAGTTTGTTTTCAAGTTTAACGATTTTCTGATTATCACTGATCCTTTCTTTCTGCTCCTTTACTGTACTATCCTCTAAACTACTGATTATAGCCTTAGCATCATTAATTCTTGTTGTGTGTGTTGACAATTCTTGTTTAACGTCTCTTATGTCTACGTACATGTCATGTAGTGTTAGTTTCATGCTGTATATTTCAGTCATCAAGCGGTCAAAATGAACTACTATTAAAGGAGAAGATGCTAATTTTTAACTGAGCTGCTGCCCTGATCATCTGTACCGCTGTCACTATCAGAGAGTGGTAGGGAGTGCTTCTTAGGATTAATTTCAGCCTGCATTTCAATTACATTTTCAGTTATTTCTGGAGATAAAATGTGTTGATCCATTTGGTTTGTAGAAAGAGATACTTGTATGATTAGTTAAATGTTTTGGACTTGCACAAGTTGTCAGTTAGTAAGAGGAAGTCACCCCGATTCTCGATCTCACGTTACGGGTGACTCTGTACTCTCAGCCAATGCTTCAGAGTCTTAACCCATTAAAGAGACTAATTTAACTTGTAAATAAAAAATAATTGAGCCACTTGTCGATCGAATTCCGTGTGAGATGGGTCCGGATCGTATTTAAATAACAGGACCTATTACTGATCATTCTAAATATAAAAATAAATACCAGTATTAATTAGGAGCAGAGGGCCACGAAGGATCTCACAGCTGTACGTCTGTGTACTCAATGGACTTACTTAAAAATAACTTTTTTATGTATATTAAAACTCAGTTGGTTTAGCTCTCCGTGGAGTTTCACTGACATTTTCTATGCACATTCTGAGATGGAGCTCTCATATAATTCATCACGTTGATTGCACCTAGCACTTTAGCATATGATTTTTTTTCCACGGCTTGGACCATACATATTTACTGTTGATATGAACAAAAAAGAACGTCCATGAAGATAAAATTAATATACAAATCAAAGCAGTCCCAGCTCTCAAATCCTTCCTATCAGTGCGTTGACTGCTTTAGTTAAGGGAAACAGTAAGGACAGATATCGGGTACCTCCATAACTCCTCCTACCTGAAGAAATGCCAGCACCAGACTGAAAAATATAATATTTAACTTTATAAAGTATCTATCTTTGAGATGTCTTTTGCTTAGTTTGTTTCATTCAGAAGTTTGTCATTAGTACAGACTTCACTCTATCAGAATAAAAACGCTTGAAAAAAGAGATCTTTCTTCTCAAACATTAACATGTTCAGTTCATTAATAAAATAGTTGACAGCACATAGAGAAAAGTGCATGTGCATGAATAAATAGACTAATTAGATAGAGCAAAAATCCCAGTGAGTTCTCAGTTACTAAAAGATTTATATACGGTGAACTTTGCATGTGCTGCAATTGATAACAATGTGAAATTGGTCCAGACACGCTGTTTTTGTAATAGACAATTTCATTTGACAAGTGAAATTCACTTGCTTGAATAGGAGATAAGAGCCTCAAACAAAACACAGTTTTCAGGCTAGCAGTCCCAAATCACCATCGTGGATGTCCAACACAAAGTTTATAAAGCTGTCTCCTGTATCTTCTATTATCTCCTATTCAAATTGTCCATTACAAAAAAAAAAAAGGCAGCGGGTCTGGACCAGTCTCACATTGTCATTAATTACAGCACATGCAAAGTTTGCCTGTACATATATCTTTTAGTAACTGAGAAGTGACTGGGATTTTTGTTCTCCTATCTTCTTGGTCTATTATTCATGAAGGTGCACTTTTCTCTATGTGCCATCAACTATTTTATTAATGAACTGAACATGTTAATGTTTGAGAAGAAAAGATCTTTTTTTTTTTTTTTCAAGCTTTTTTTCTGATAGAGTGAAGTCTGTCCTTATGACAAATTTCTGAATGAAACAAACTAAGCAAAAGACATCTCAAAGAGAAAAATACTTTATAGTTAAATATTTCCAGTCTGGTGCTAGCATTTATTGGGGTAGGAGGAGTTACGGAGATACCTGATATTTCTTTATAAAATTAATATAGTATCAGTGTTGGGCTATGATTAAATGTGAATATATACAGAAACCAATATGTTTATATGAACAAATTGAATAAATCTGTAGCATTCTGCTTTTTATAGTTGTTTATTATCTGGATATATAAAGGATCTTTTTTTTTTTTTAAATTTAAGGTTTTCCAAACATAATATTCATATAAAAAAATCAAGAATATATTTGATGCTGAACTGTGACATCTATCTTCATAAATAATTGGATTTGGTACTGAATGAAAGGATTAGTTATGCATATTTTATTTTACAAAATGGGTCATATTTTGAGACCAGAAAAATATGGTATTTCTGTGAAAAAGGAAATTCTTTTATACAAAAATGGAAAAAGTTAGTAAAAGACGGACTTTTAATTTAACGGTATGACATGCTATGAAATTAAGTTGTGTTCTCTCTGAGTAGATCATGTAGCTGCTGAAAAAGTCCATTGTGAGTATTAAAAACAGATATGCATCCTACAGGGTATTGGTCCTACCAAAGGCAGTGGGAAGTTAGGAGTACTTGTTGTGGTTTTTCCATTTATAGGTACATCTGTGACAAGTGCTCCTATGAGCTGTACATGGGAGCTGGGAGACCCCCTTTTCTGAACGGTATAAATCCACTTTGCATCTAGTTCTGCTGGTAAGAACGACTTCCTGTTATGCATAAATTAAAATTGTATTTTCTTTTAGAGCAGCTTGTACTACTACTGTTAGCCTGTCAGGAGTTTATGTTTTGAATATTATTGTTTAGGTAACTACATTACCTCCTACTTTCATCAGTTACTAAAGCCTGTTTTCAGATATTGGCAAGAGCATAGGTCACTTAAGTTCTGACAAAATGAAGTGGTTTAGATAACTAATCTGATCTTTTGGATCATAGTTGAACTTCTTTATTTATGCCCGAGCTCCCTTGGAAAAGTGCAACACAATCTTTACAGTTCAGCCATACTAGACACTCACAGTAAGTGGTCAGAAAGGGCCTTTCACCAAGGTTCTTGGATGAAAGAAGAATTCTGCATTTATATTGTGCTTTTCATACACTGTATACCAAAGTGCTTTACAAGAAGAGAGAGACTGGTAGTGCAGTGACTGGTATCATGTAGTGGCAGCCATTTCTCGTCCACACCCAAACATAATCATCAAAGGTAATAGAAAGTAATAGAAAAAGTAATACGCATTACAGTTACAGTTACTAATTACTTTTTATAACAAGTAATCAGTAACTGTAATTGATTACATTTATTTGAAAGTAACTAGTAATTGTAACGGATTACTTTTTTAAAGTAACTTACCCAACACTGATTATTATTATTATGATTAATATTCTTCTTATTATTATTATTATTACACATAGTCCTCGTAGGCCTGTCTTTACAGGCTTTCAGGAAATCTGAGGGGTTTACAACTAAGGCAGTTAGTAGAAGGCAGCATTTGAAAAAGTGGCTTATGCAAAAGATTCTGTCATTTGCATATGTTCCATCTCTCTGGGAAGTTCTGTCTTAAAGGGACACTGCATAAAGTTATGAATACCTAAGTATCACTGGGAAGAAACGATTACTATGGTAAGTAATTTTTTCTTACTGCTCCTGGGTGAGCTTTTGAGCCCCGTTGTCCCGCAGGACAGCCCAGCAGACACACCCGACCCCAAACCGGGCCCCTCAGGTCAGGACCGATCCAGCCATGTCCAGGTGTGTCACAGCGAGAAGAGGCTGCAGAGACAGATGTGCAGGCAGACCCCAACCCCGGACACTTTGTGGATCAGGATGAGGATTTCTGGGATCATGGGGAAACTCCTGACCTTCAGAAACTACTTACTGATGAAGAGGACCTCCCCTCCAAGGAAGAGGAGGAAGGAGAGTGGATGGAACCCAGATCAAGGATTCCTATACTTCTGTTTGACAAGTCCTTGTCTTTCCTAATAGCAGAGGCATGAAGATCCTTACAGCTCAAGGAGCAGCAGTCTTTGGAGGCAGTGGATGTTAATCCAATTCAAACAACATGAAGTCTTGCTGTATTCTGACTATTGCAGTTAGCTCCAGCCTTTAAACTGCCCCGGAGAACAAAGGGTCAACTTTCTATGCAGTGCATAGAATGCTGAGCTCGGTTGAGGTCTCTGTCTGTTTCCCTTTGAAACTCAACCGTCAGATTCTTTACTCCGCCTCGCTGAACAGTCGCTCCGGAGATTTCTCCTTTAGCTCGGTTCGAAAGTCGGTTAAAGTCTCGGTTAAGTTGCCGGTTTTAAATCAAATTTATTTCCGCATAGTCGGTTCAGTCTCTGTCTGTGGTACCATGAGTACTAGATAGGTTCTGTTCTGATTTTCTGTGTGGAAATTGTAAAGTGTTAGATCGGTTCGGCTGAACCGATCACTTGTAGTGAATCCTTGTGTTTTACTTTAGTGTGTGGTTAATGATCCTTATCGGTTCTAAAAAAAAAAAACGTGTTTTGAATGATTTTTTACAATACCCATGACACAGTCAGGAACCAATAAGGGAGTCTTGCCTGGCGGTTGCCATAAAAAGGGTAAGTTTGCTTAGGTTGGCCATGTCTGAGAAACCCAAGAAAAAAACCGGACCCACTGGGTTTCAACACTGCAGTGAGTGTGGGGAGGTCTTTGCTAAGGCCGATCCCCACACCACTTGTGTTTAATGTCTGGGGTTTGAACACCTCGATACAGACTGCCAAATTTGTAAACATTTTCCTAAATCTACCCTTGAAAAGAGATTAAGTAGACTGAGGGAAAAGGAGGCTGAGAAGTCGGATGGCCAGCCCGGTTCAGTTCCGACCGAACCAGAAGGAGTGCCCTCTGACCAGGGCAATACTTCTTCGGGCAAGAGGAGAGCCAATCCTGAGGGGTCGGTTCCTACAAAAAGGAAATGCAAAGAAAAATCAACTGGTTCGGATCCAGAGGTTCATGTTCCGCCCGCCAAGGAAATAGCCAGAGCGATTCAGATTGTGGAATTGCTTCGCCTGGTTCCGACCGATCTGGCACCTGTTGGCAGGGGTTCGGTTCGATCAGTTCCCCTGGTTCAAGATTATACCCCTGAAGATTTTTATGAACCGGAGTTTGAGGAGGAGGGGGAATTTGAAGATGATGGTGAAAGTCTGGATGTGCCTGTGGAACCGGGTATCTCCCCAGACAGACCTTCTGGTGTATCCCCTCCTAGGCTTTCTGAGTCCCCTTCCCACTTTCTGTTTTACAGAAAAGTGGCTGAAACCCTCCAGCTTCCTATGGAGGAGGCAATGAAGGATCAAGAGGAGCCTGATTATGTGGAAATGATGGACATCCCAGAGTCCAGGAGACTGTCTGTTCCCCTTCACAAATCCTTTGGGAAGCAGACACAAAAAATCCTAAAGTCTCCCAATTCTGTACCTCCTGTTGACAGAAGGATGGACAAGAGGTACACACTATCAGGCTCAGATACGGAGTTTTTATACCAGCAATGCAGCCATGTTGGGGTAGTGCAGGCTGCTGCCTGTGACAAGGCAAACATTCCCTTGGCTTCACACACCCCCAGACAAAGACTCCAGGAAGATGGATGCTATGGCAAAGAAGCAGTACATGGCATCTTCCTTGAGACTCAAGCAGGCTAACTACATGGCCTATACAGCCGGGTACCAGAAGTCCAGGTGGGACACTGTACTGGCACTGGCTAAACAGGCCTCCCCCCAGCTGGCCAAGGAGCTGGAGGAGGTGGCTGCTGATGAGATTGAGACATTGAAGGTACAATTTCATGCTACTGTGGACTCCAATGATGTGTCATCAAGAGTCATGGCTACGTCTGTGGCTCTTCGGAGGATGGCTTGGCTCAGATGTACTAGCCTCTCACAGGACACCCAGGCTAAGGCCATGGATTTTCCTGTGGTGGGTAATTCTCTGTTTGGGGAGCAGACAGAGAATTACATGAAGAAAATGGAGGAGTACAGGACCACTTATAGGAGTGCTCAGGCCAAGGAGAGGCAAGCAACTCCTCAAAGGCAGCAATCTAGGGGCAGGGGCAGGCCTTTTCATAGGCCTTTTTACCAAGCACAGGCCTCTTCTCCCTTTTCACAGAGGGGTTCTTTAGAGGGAGAGGCAGAAGGGGGATGAGCAGGGCTGCATCCACTCCTCAGCCTAAGGCCCCTGCCAAGCAGACACCCTGATGGGTCTGCCCGGCTTGACTCTCCTATCCCTGTAGGGGCAGGCTGGCTTACTATGTCCAGGACTGGATGTCTATTACATCAGACAAGTGGGTCCTGGAAGTAGTAAGCCAGGGACTGGTTCTCAGCTTCAAAAAATTTCCAAAGATGAGAACCAGATCTTTTCAACCTGCAGGTCTCTCCGAGACCCTTTCACTGGAGGCAGAGGTTTCATCTCTTCTGGCTTTAAGAGCCATCGAGCGAGTTCCTACCCTACACTGGGGGAAAGGTCTGTACTCCAGATACTTCCTTACCCCAAAAAAGATAGGGGAGTGGTGCCCCATTCTAGATCTAAGATACCTGAACAAACATCTTTTAAAACCAAAGTTCAAGAGGTGACTCTGGGAATAATTCTTCCCTCTCTAAGGCCAGGGTACTGGCTAGTCTCCCTGGACCTCAAAGATGCCTACTTTCATGTTCCCATCAGGTGCTCCCACAGAGGTACCTCAGGTTCAAGTTGCCCTCAGGCTATTATCAGTTCAAAGCAATGCTCTTTGGCTTAACATCAGCTCCAAGGGTCTTCACAAAGTGCCTGGCAGTAGTAGTTGCCTTTCTAAGAAGGCAAAAGATTTCCATTTTTCCATACCTAGACGATTGGCTCATAGTGGGTCAGTCTCCAGACCAAGTCAAGTCAGACCTGCAAGTGACTCAGCAAGTGCTCACTTCTCTGGGTTTTCTTCTCAACCTCCCCAAATCAGTTCTCGAACCAGTTCAGCTCCTTACCTTTATAGGGGCACAGCTAGATACTGTCAAAGCAAGAGCTTTTCTTCCCCTGGAAAGGGCAAGTTTCTTATAGAACTGGCTTTGTCCTTCAGCCTTCAGGTGTCCCGACCAGCAAGGCACTTCCTTCAGCTTTTGGGCCACATAGCAGCTTCCACAGCAGTGGTCCAAGGGGCAAGATTTCAGGTGAGGGACATTCAGTTCCATCTGAGGGACTTTTGGTCCCAAAGGAAGGACCCTCTTACCAAACTGATTCCAGTGACTCGAACACTGATCCAAGCTCTTCAATGGTGGCAGTATCAGGGCAATTTAAGGCAAGGGGTCCCTTTTGTCACTCAGTCTCATTCGGTGGTCCTTACCACAGATGCTTCTCTTTTGGGGTGGGGAGCTCATCTGTGGGATCTCACAGCCCAAGGACTGTGGTCCCCTCAGGAGTCCCTCCTTCATATCAATCTCCTGGAACTCAGGGCAGTTTTTCTGGCCCTGCAAGCCTTCTCTCAGTTGGTGCAGAACAAGGTGGTTCAGGTCAGAACAGACAACACCACCACCATGTGGTACATCAACAAGCAGGGAGGCACTCGGTCTACAGCCATGTGCACAGAAGCCATGAAATTGTGGTCCCTGGGTTATTCCCTGCAGACCTCTCTGATAGCAGTCCACCTTCCAGGAAAGGACAATGTGCTGGCAGATGCTTTGAGCAGGATCTCCCAGGGCCATCACGAATGGTCCCTGGGCCCTCTGGTTTTGGAAGTGATTTTTTTCCAGGTGGGACACTCCAGAGATGGATCTCTTTGCAGCCCCAGACAATCACCAACTTTCTCTGTTTTGTTGCAGAACCCCAGTCTTGGGTTCAGTCCCTCTGGATGCTCTGTTTTTGAACTGGGAAGGGAAATTTCTGTATGCCTTCCCTCCCTTTCCTCTACTGTTCAAAGTCCTAGTTAAGATAAGGTCACAACCTTGCAAAGTGATTCTGATTGCTCCAGACTGGGCCAGACAGCCTTGGTACCCCTGTTGCTGTCTCTAGCAGTCCATCTTCCCCTGTCTCTTCCCAGGAATTACAACCTGTTAATCTCCTCTCAGGGGAGAATTTGGTACCCCAATCTTCGGTCTCTCAATTTCAAGGCATGGCTCTTGAAGAGTTAGAGTATGCAGATTTGCATCTGTCTCAGGGGATTCTGGATATTCTCAAAGCTTCTCGAAAGCCTTCCACCAGAAAGACTTATAACTCCAAATGGAAAAGATTCAGCATTTGGTGCTCCAAGAAGCATATTCCTCCAGACACTGATGAATTGTCTGAAGTTCTGGATTATATGGTCCATCTTAATGGCCTAGGCCTCAGACCAGCTACTCTGAAGGTACACTTGTCAGCTGTGTCTGCTTTTTTGTCAGTGAGAAAGTCTTCCTCATTATCATCTCATCCTGTGTTCTGTAAATTTTTCCAATGATTGCTTCATACCAGTCCTCCCTTTAGGGATCCTGCCCCTGCCTGGGACTTAAATATTTGCATTGCTCAACTTATGCAACCTCCTTTTGAACCTATGTCCTCAGCAGAGCTTAAGTACTTGACTTGGAAAACTGTGTTTTTGATAGCCATTACCTCTGCCAGACATATCAGTGAACTGCAAGCCCTGTCAGTGGAACCTGATTTTATCTCTTTCCATAGAGAGAAAGTGGTCCTTAGAACCAATAGGAGGTTCTTGCCTAAAGTGGTTTCAGACTTCCACTTGAATCAGTCCATGTCTCTCCCTGTCTTCTTCACTGATCATTCTTCCTTAGGAGAGAGGAGGCTGCATAGTTTGGATGTTAAAAGAGCCCTTAGCTACTACATAGAGCGTACCAAGGGTCACAGGTTTGATTCCCTCCAGTTATTCCTCACTTATGGGGAAGTGGAAGAGGGCCAACCTGCCACTAAGAGAACTATTGCCAGGTGGATTGTGTCTTGTATACAATTCTGCTATGAGAAACTGGAAAAGATTCCACCCTCAGGCCTGAGGGCTCGCTCTACAAGAGGTATTACAGCTGCTTCCCTGGCTGCTGCCAGGGATATTCCTCTCTTAGAAATTTGTCAAGCAGACACCTGGAAAATCGTCCATACCTTTACCAAGCATTACTCTCTGGATATCCAGGCTAGGAGTGATGCTCGGTTTGGCACAGCAATACTTCAGAGCCTATTCCCAAAGTAGGTTCTGTCCCTCCTCCATGGAGGTACTGCTTGGTAGTCTGCAATACTCAGAATACAGCAAGACTTCATGTTGTTTGAAGAAAAAATTACTCACCTTAGTAATTATGTTTCTTCTAATGGAGTCTTGCTGTAGTCTTACCTCCCTTCCTGCCTCCCCTCTCAAAACCTGTTTTTGGGAAGTGGGTGAGCAAGTGCAGTGTTACACCGCAGAGGTGCCTATTACACACCCTCCTCTTTTTGTTTGGGTGTTCTTTTGTTGTTATTGATATCCTTTATTGGGATGGGTTTTTGGTTTCGGGTTTCATGACTTGAGTCTTTTTGGGAATCCAAAACTCCTTGTTGCCAGTTGGCTAGTAAGAAATTTTACAATTTCCACATAGGATAGTTAGTGAGTTTTTGCTCGTAAGAATCTGATGGTTGAGTTTCAAAGGGAAACAGACAGAGACCTCAACTGAGCTCTAGCTCAGCATTCTATGCACTGCATAGAAAGTTAACCCTTTGTTCTCCGGGGCAGTTTAAAGGCTGGAGCTAACTGCAATAGTCAGAATACAGCAAGACTCCATTAGAAGAAACATAATTATTAAGGTGAGTAATTTTTTCTTCTGTCTGCATCTTCCTGTGCTCCAAAATGTTCCAAGTTTTATTCACTGTGACCAAATTAATGAACAAGAATTGGCTGGTGTGGTTCAGAGAAAGTACATTCCAAACCAAAAACATAGTCTTTTCTCTTTTAGTGGAAAAGTACTGAAAATGGAAAGCTTCACTGCTGGTGGACAAGGTGGTGTATAATTCAGTCAAGCACACCACCATTCCTGTCGAGGGCTCTCTGGCCTTGTCAGGTTTACATGACAAATGAGTGGATGCCATTTGTAGAAAGGCTTTTGCTTCAAATGGTACAAACCTTCGTACCTCATATGCTTCCTTTATTGTTACCAGAGCCTTAAACTTGTGGGTCTCTAACCTGGGCAGTTTCTTCCCACTAGATTCGGAAGGGATGAGCATTTTGCAATTGATTGCTGTGGCCTCTACTTTTCTCTGTGATTCTACAATGGAAAACTTGTGTATGTCGGCCGGCTCAGCCTACCATGTTGTGTTGGCCATGTGGGGTGTGTGGCTTAGGATCTGCTGATCAAGCTTCCAAATTTAGACTATTTAATCTACCTTTTGAAGGAGGTCTATTGTTTGGTTTCGGCCTGGATACCAGTTTGAAGGAGCTCCAAGACAAAAAGGACCATCTCCCAGAGTCAAAACAACAGCGCAAGACCACCTCAGTACAGAGAGGTCAAGGTAGCGGCCGACACGGCCAGTTGCTGGGAGATTTTCGTCCCTTTCGGAGCTTCGGTAACCAGAGAAACAGAGGAGACTACTGAGGTAACAAGGGTTACAGTAACTGAGGGGCCCTGGTCAAACGACATGGAGGAGGTCCACACCAAAAGCCTGGTATCTCACAATGAGGCTATGCAGGTCCATCCCTGCCTCCCTTCACTTGGTGGAAGACTACAAGATTTTTACTCAAGATGGGCCCAAACAATGTCAGATGTGTGGGTTCCTTTAAATCTTAGCACTAGGAAATGCAATAGAGTTCTCAACAATTCTCTCAAGGGGCAGTTTTTACCGTCCCCTGTTTGCAAGGACGTTGTAAAGAGACAGGCGGTGTCAGAGACCGAGTCACCTTATTCAGATCGGAGCAATAATTCCTGTTCCATCACACAAGTAGGGTCAGAGATTCTACTCTATTTAGTTTGTAGTTCCCAAAAGACAAGGGGTGGGGTGGGGGCTTCAGACCTATTTTGGATCCAAGCATCTGATCAAATTTGTCGTCACATGACAATCAAGATGGGAGTCTCTGAGGTCAATAATTCATGTGGTTCAGCCAGGGGACTTCCTAGCATTGATAGATCTGATGGACACCTATCTTCACATTCCTATCTGTCAGTCACATCAGAAGTATCTTAGGTTTTCGATATTGGGCCGGGGGACTTCTTAGCATTGATAGATCTGATGGACACCTATCTTCACATTCCTATCTGTCAGTCACATCAGAAGTATCTTAGGTTTTCGATATTGGGCCGGCATTTCCAGTAAAGGGCACTTCCCTTCAGCCTTCCAATAGCCCCCAGGGTTTTCTCGAAGGTGCTGATAGTCCTAGTGGCTCAACTTCGGAAGGAAAGGCATAATGTCTATCCATATCTGAACGATTTGCTCATCCATGCACCAGTGATGTCCTTGGCAAGGAGGTTGGTGCTCAGGTCGCTGGAGATGCTAGATTCCCAAGGCTGGGTGGTGAACTGGGAGAAAAGCTCTCTCGGACCATCTCAAATATTGGTGAACCTGGGGGCAGTCTTCAACATGAAACAAAGGAGGATTTTTCTATCATCATCTGGGATAGAGACTCTTTTGAAGGAAGTTTGGTGGCTCAGGGCTAAGCCATCGGCCTCAGCCCTCAGATTGCTATGCATCCTAGGTCTCATGGTGGCAGCAATAGATGTAGTCCTCTGGGCTCATTTTCATATGCAAACCCTACAAAGTGGGTTGCTGACAGCCTGGGATCCGACATCAGAAGATTATCAAGCCAGAATCTCCCTTTCACCTGAGCTATGCCACTCCCTGAGTTGGTGGGTGAGTGTAGAAAATTTGAGCAAAGGGGTTCCATTGAAACTTCCCCCAGAGCCGAATGTAACAACAGATGCCAGTCTGCATGGTTGGGGAGCAGTCCTGGATCAGCTTCCCACTCGGGGGACTTGGTCAGTCTGAGAAAAACATCTCCACATAAATGTCCTAGAAATGAGAGCGGTACACCTAGCGCTTATTCATTTTCAAAATCGATTGCATTCAAGGCACTGCCAGGTCCGTAGTGACTGGGGGTTGCTGCTGTGTGGAATCCTCATATGCCCAGCATTCTAAAGCTTGGGCTGTGCCATTCCCCTGGTAGGGGTGCACTATACCCAGTTGTAATGACTTCCCATTGACGATGTTGAAGCTAACAGAAAAGGAAATTATGGTAAGTATGAAGTTAATTCCTTGTTTCATCTCCTTGTGCAGTAATTGTTAAATCTCCCCCATTATCCAAACGTGTTAGTCATACCAACCCTAAGCTAAATAAGAACTTTATAATGCATAATTGTTCATAATAAGATTCCCTCCCATTTGGTCTTCATCTGCTTTGATTGCTTTCTACAATTGACATGATAATCCTCTGCTTGTGACATTATAATAATTTATTTTTGTTCTTTAAATTTTATTGTGATTTTCAGATTTCCATTCTGGACTGTTAATCATGTTCACTACACTATTTATTTATTTGAAAATGTTTCACCAGGAAAGACAACATGAGCTGTAAACAACTCGTTTCCAGAAGCGTCCTGGGGGAGGGGTTACATAATGGGGTTGATAAGATAAATTGCATAGAATGCAAATTCAAATACATACAGTGAGGTACTAATACAATACATTCTAATCCTAGGCTACAGATAGTAACATATAGAAGGTACAATATAACAAAGTAAAAAGACAAAACATGCTAATGTTATGCAAGAAAACAGTAAACATACAAACATACATTAACTATTGATAATTTGTTGTCAGCTCCCTTTCAGTAGGAATTTAATACATTTAATAAAACTTGTAAGTAATGTCTCTATTTTTTTAAAATAAGCTGGGCAGTTTCCATTTTAGATTGTTTGAGAGTTGAATAGTGTAGTATTACTTTATTTAGTGTAGTTCCTTTAGTTGGTGCAATAATTTGATCTTGTTTGGGGGTATCGCAGTCATCAAGTCACACCATAGGAACTTCACTGTTGGTGAAGCAGGATGCACGTGGAAGATTCTCAGCAGTACAACTGGGGCCAGCCATGCCGACGTCATGTGATGACATCACAAACCCTATAAAGGCATGAGCATCCCCGCTTCCTCCACAGTTCTTTCCCGCCGTCGACTTGTTCGCACAGGTCTCCACAGAAGCTCCATTGTAGTTTTGTGCCTTTTTTTGCCTACAGCTTTTTCATTACATTACTTTAGAATTTCTTTTTTTTAAAGAGCCTCCTTTCTTTTGTTTATGTCAAGACTTAATCCTTCGACTGAACACGTTCTCTGAGTCTGCTTTCTTGGGCCTGACCACGAAATCTCCGACTGTGAGCTCTGCCAGAAGTTTAATCAAACAATCCTCAGGCAATACAAAAAGGCTCTTAACATTTTTCTAATGGAGCAACAGGTAGCCAGTTCCAGGCAGGGGCCCTCCGGGGTTCCTGCCTCCCAGTCACTGGCAGGGTCGTCAATCTCCCAGGCCTCTAATGCCCGTGACAAGTCCTCGGGGGGGGGGGCACAAAAAGGACTGAGATTGGAACCACTCCCCCTGGCAGCGGTCTCGCTTCCCGACAGCCTCTTCTCCTTCATCTGGGGGTTCTTCATTGACTGTGGCTGCACTGACGCATGAATCTGCTGTCCAGGTCTCTTTGCCCACCAGACCCATACCGACAGTTCTTCTGTCCGATATTCATGGCGGCTGGTCGTCGACCTCTGGTCATCGATGATGGACTCATTGTCTATGGCTTTCCCAATGAGGCCTGATCCTACCCCAAGCCCTCAGGCTACAGACTCTTCAGATCCTCAGGGCCTCTCTGGTGGGTCACCGCTCCCTGCACCGTTGACTGTGTCTCTGTCGACACAGTCGTCAACCTCAATGTGATTTTGACTAAATTTACCTTGGTGATTGTTCACCAGCTTGGTGCCTTTAGGCTTTCGTCGCTGGTGCCATCAACAGCAGCTTTGTCTTTGATGACTCCTAGATGGCCGCAGGATGCCCCCGTGGGCCATTATCGGTGCCTCACACGTTGGATCTGGATCTGGAAGAGTACCACCCTGATATTATTTTTCCTGATGAGGAAGAAAAGGAGGAAGACCCCCTCTCTTCTGACAGTTCAACTGCTTCCTCAGTCAGTGAGGACAAGCACACCCCTAGGTCTCCTCCAGAGGACCCTACCTTCTTCAATATTATGAAGCAGCTGTCCTCAGCCATGAGGTTCCACACTGAGGAGGAGGATGTCACCAGGAAGGATTTAGTGGATTTTCTTGCGATCCCAGAATCTCCTTCAAAAGTAATTTCTCCTATTTTACCTGCTCTAAGGAGTGCCACTACTGCAGCCTGGCACAGATTATGCAGCCCAGCCTGAAACCGATTCAGTGGTCATAAAGGCAGCACATGACAGGTCTAAGGCACCCAAGTACCTTAGTTCCCTCCCCCCTGACAAGGAGTCACGCAGCATTGACCTTTGGGGTAAGAGGGTTTATGCCTCCTCCACCCTTAGGCTGAGGATTGCCAGTTACCTGTCCCATATAGTAAAGTACCGGAATACCAACTGGAAGAAGGGCAAGGCCACTGCCCAGGCCCTCCCAGAAGGTACACAGAAGCTGGAGATCCTCAGATGCTTGCAGGTAGCCGAAGATGTTAGCAAGCACCGCCTGCAAACCCTCTGTATTTTGGGCACTATTGCCAGGGCTGCTGCCACTGGCATTTGCCTCCTAAGGCACTCCTGGCTGAGGGTCTCTGGCTTTGCTGCTGATGTTCAGCAGAAGGTGCTTAATGCCCCCTTCACAGGCTCTAAGCTTTTTGGTCTAGATGTCCAGGACATCATTAATGACCTGTAGGCATCTGGCAGGGCTCTCAAATCTGTCCACTCGCTCTACCACATGCAACCTAAGAGCAGACAGCACCCTCCCTTTCGTAAGGCATCTAATAGACCAGGAGCAGCCTCTTGGCCTCAAGGCAGACACATAGCCTCCAGAGCCTTGCCCTTCCCCTCCACTGCTATAGCTGCAGCCAAGTGTCCCAGAGGTGATGGACCAGCCTCAGCCACTGGATCTGTCTCCACTTGACTCCTTGCCACACCCCCCCCCTTCCAGTCCCCTGCCAAGAGGTGGTAATCAGAGGTCGGGTCTCTCTGCATCTCATTCAGTGGAGAATCATTACAGTGGCTGCCTGGATTCTACAAATCATAGAACGAGATTACACTCTGGAGCTCACCAAACAACCCCCAGAGATTCCCCCTCTGCCCTCCAACTACTCTTCTCCTGCCTATCTGTCTGTTTTTTAGGAGGAGGTACAGTCCCTTCTGCATAAACAGGCCATAGAGTCAGTGCCCAGGTGCAAGAGAAACAAGGGGATTTATTCCAGGTTTTTCCTGGTTCCCAGAAAGACCGGTGATCTGAGGCCCATCTTAGACTTAAAGGACCTCTATCTGTATGTCCGCTACAAAAAGTTCTGAATGGTAACTTTGCTAGGTCTGATGCCCCTTCTCAAGCAAGGTGTCTGGCTGTGTTGTCTGGACATGCAGGATGCATACCTGCACATCTCGGTGTTTCCTTCTCACAAGAGATTCATCAGGTTTCTTTTTCAGAGTAAGCATTACCAGGTCAAGGTGTGTCCTTTGGCTTGTCCTCTGCGCCGGGGGTCTTTACCAAGTACTTAACAGCAGTGGCTGCGGCCCTCAAAAGGGAGGGAATGTATGTTTTCCCTTATCTGGATGATTGGCTTCTAAAGGCCCAATCCAGAGAACTGCTTCTTGGGATGTTAGAGAAAACTCTCCAGTTGTTTCGCTCCCAGGGCATTACCGTCACCCTACAAAAGTCAGTCTTGGTTCCATCCCAGAGGCTTTAATACATAAATAAATAAATCAAGCTTACTTACTTACTTAATTACATAGGGGCGATTCTAGACTCGGCATAGGGAAAGGTCTTTCTGCCTCAAGCCAGGGTGGATTGCCTTATTGTCATGCTCAGGAGGTGGCCCAGAGCTGTTAAATCCCTGCCAGGGTGTACCTGAGACTGTTGGATCTGATGGTGACTGCCATACCCACCATTCCACTGGCCAGGCTCCACATACCCACTCCCCAGTGGACTCTCCAGGTACAGTGGGGACCAGCAAACGGATGATTTAGATCAGTTAATGCTGGTCTCTTCCCCAGTCTGCAGAGTGCCCCAGTGGTAGATGGCTCCCCTGAACCTACTGCAGGGAGTTCCATTCCATATCTCCTCTCCACATCAAATCCTCACCACAGATTCTTCCAGTTTGGACTTTGAGGGGGCTCATCTGGGTCCCTTTCAAACTCAGGGTTTTTGGTCCCAGATCAAAACCTCCCTGCATGTCAATGTCCTGGAGATGTTGGTGGTTCTGAATGCCATGCAGGCTTTTCAGAGCCACCTTCTTCTGGGACACTTGCTGATTCAATCTGACAGCCTCAGTGTAATGTACTACATCAACAAGCAGAGAGGAACACATTTGTACCCCCTATGCAGGGAGGCCATGAGAGTGTGGTATTGGGCATTGGACCACAGCCTGATACTCTCGGTGGTCCATGTCCCAGGAGTGCTAAACACTCTGTTGGACAGCTTCAGCCGGACCTAGTCCAGCATACATGAGTGGGAACTTCTCTTATCTGTCACAGAAGATCAGTTCGACAGATGGGGTTGACCAGAGTCGGACCTTTTTGTGTCCCCACTTAATGCAAAACTGCCCAATTCTTACCCCAGGAGTCCTTTAGCATCAGTAACTATAGCAGTTAGCTGGCTAGGTGCAACTGCCCCGGAGGTATGCCTTTAAGATTATTAGCATAATGAGCTTGGGCATCAGCCAATCGGAAAAAAGGAGGGGAGTGTGCTGAGAGGAAGCACCCTGAAGGGCTTCAGAATGTTTCCTCCGCTGATTGAGCAACATTGCCTCAGAGATGTCTCTCAACTTTCCTTGTTGACAGCCTCTTTTTTGCTTATCTTGGTAAAGTTTTCCTCACAGGCTTAATTTTTTAGTGTGATGAGTATAATTTTACTGTTTTTTAGTGTTTTTTTTTTCCTTTCTGCACATCTGCTGAGATTTTTACTTCATCTGCGTATTTTATACATCATTTTTACCGCAGCTGCTTAATTTATATATATTTTTACTGCAGCTCCGGATTTGAAACAGTTCCTATCACTATTTTACAGTTTCTTAAGGAAACCATCGAGTTTTGATGTCTTTCTGTGTTTTTTTTTACCTCAGTACTCGCGGTTCCTGCCGCAATGTAACTGCTTGGATTTTCAAACTGTGACAGTTATTGCTGGGTTCTCTGTGGATTAGCATGTCAGAGATTCCTAGGACTGAAAAGAAATCTAGACCTACAAAAAAAATCAAAAACCTGTGTCATCTGTCACAGAATTTTGGCTTAGCAGATTTTCAACAACCTGTGCCCCAGGTGTTTAGGTCCAGATTTTATTTGTTCTCTTTGCACAAATTAGGTAAGAAGCGGAGCAGAGACTTGGAATATAACTATGGCTGAGGAAAAATCAAAGGCTACCGATGAGGGGCCATCTAAATTTAATAACAATAAAAATTAAAGCAGGGTGCTGAAGAAGCCTCCAAGTCCCAGCCAAATAAATCTTCCAAAGGAGCTGATGAAGTGCCTCACAAATGTAAAAAATAATAAGGGTGCTGATGAAGTGTCCAAAAAAGGAAGCATGATCAATCTGCTGACGAAGTGCTGGCAGTATAGCCTAGAAGTTAGAGTAACGAGGTGTGAACGAGCTTGGTACATCCAGCAGACCAGACCTGGGTTTGATTCTCACAACCTCCACTTGCATGCTGTGTGACTCTGAGCAAGTCACTTAACTGCCCAGTGCTCCCAGGTTGCCCCTGGAAACAGGCACTTGTCCTGGTGGGTCTTACCCGGTTACCAAAGACTAAAAAAAAAAAAAATGGGCTAAAAAGATGGTCTGTAAAGACAAAAGTGCTCCTGTTCCTCCTGGGAAAGCCAATAGTGAGACAACAGGTAGCTTAAAACATAAAGAAAAAAACAAAGCATATACAGCCACAGTTTGCACAGGGCTCCCAACTGTGCAAGACTTGGCAAAAGCATGGCACATCCTTCAGACCTTACAGAAGATGGGGTCTATGTTTACTGGGGCTAGTAAGCACTCTTCCACAGTTCTCTCTTCTGGAGACTGTGAGGGTGATACAGATAATGATGAGTAATTTTATGGTGCCCCTGACATGAATTTGGAGGGCCTATAACCTGTTGTGTCCACTGACCCTCTTTTTGGAGCTTCCTCTGCTAACCAGGAGGATTTCTCCTCTGTGCTTACGTTTATTCAAAACAATGGCCTCCTTGGACCTCCCTACTTAGTAGTACGTCCAGGATGAGGACGAGAATAAAGATTATAGGGAGATGAAAGGTCTCCCACCTTCTAAGAGACTAGTTGTACCTATCTATAATGGAACATAAATAAAAATACTATGAAACTGCTTCAAACCCCCACTTCTGTGGCAGGAGTTGACAAGCGGGCTGAAAAAAAAAATATATATATATATACAGTATGTATATATATATATATATATATATATGTAAGTAAATATATCAGTTGTCAAAAAACAATGCTGAGTGCCTGTCTGTACATCCCAGCCATAAGAGTATAGTACAGCAGGCAGCTTGAGAGAAAGCTGGGGTCTCCTTATCCACCTTACCCTCGGACGAGGACTCCAGAAAAATAGATTTCATAGCAAAGAGAATGTACACCACAGCTGCTTGTCAAGTTTTCTCCCTACATGGCTTTCACGGCCAAATATCAGAAAGCACTGTGGAATTCTGTCCTGGCCATTACCCGACGAGGATTGGAAAAAGTGGTACAGGAGCTGGTGGATATGGGCAAAAACTGCCCTGGAAGCTATGTAATACCAATTCCACATGGTAGATGACAAGGATGCCGCCTCAAGAGCCATGGCCCATGCCGTCTCTCTGAGGCGCTTTGCCTGGCTTAGAACTACCAGTCTAACCCCAGACACCAAGTCTAAGGCCATGGACTTTCCCTGTGATCAAATCATATTGTTCGATACTAGAACAACTGGCTGCAATAAGACCTCTTGGCTAAACCTAAGCCTCCTGCCCCGTGGAAATTCAACCCAAGGACAGTAGGGGCAGAGGTTATTTTCCCAGGCCTTACATTCCCTACCCCCAGTCTGACTTCTCTCAGTACAGGGGTGCTTTCATAGGGAGGGGCAGAAAGAGCCAAAGAGGGGCCACCTTTACCCAGCCAGCAGCTTCGCAGTCTAAGCCCTGATGTGAGTGTATGCAGACCTCAAGTGTACCCAGATGTCAAAGCCTCTAATCCCAACACAGGTGTTACTGTTGGAGTTGGAGGTAAAAAAAAACTTTCTAGCTCTGCGAATGGTGGAGAGGGTTCCGGCCCATGAAAAGGGACAAGGGCCTCTATTCCAGGTACTTTCTGACACAAAACAAAACGGGAGTGGCGACCTATCTTGCTGTTTAAACCCAAATTCAAGATGGTCACTCTGTTACTAGTCATACAGTCCTTACAGCGGGGAGACGGGCTAGCCTCCCAGGACCTAAAAGTCTCCTTTTTTCCATATACCCATAAGGAGGTCTCACAGGCATTTTCTCTGGTTTAAACTCCCTTCGGGCCACTATCAGTTCGCTGCGCCCTTCGGCCTGTCCTCGGCCCCAAGAGTCTTTATAAAGTGCCTGGCAGTGGTAGCAGCACACCAGCTGGGCATCTCTGTCTAACCCTATTTTGATGATTGGCTCATAGTGCCAAAGTTTCCTTGTCAGGTCAAGGAGTCCCTTTCAGGGCTCACTCCGGAGTCTCTGGGTTCCCTGCTAAATCTAAATAAAGTCTCACCTGGAACCCACCCAGCTACTCGCCTTCATAGGAGCTCAGCTGAACACCCAGAAAGGATATGCCTTCCTTCCACAAGTGAGAATGCAAACCTTCCCTCAGTGGCAGATTCTTTCATCCAGGGACAGCCAAGACCAGTCAGACAATTCCTCAGGCTATTGGGACACATGGCTTCAATGCCTGCAGTAGTCCCGGGAGTCAGATACAGGATACGAAACCTGCAAGCCTATTTTAGAACTTGCTGGTCTCAAAGAAGCAGCAATTTTTCAAAGCTGATACCGGTGACGGAGCAGTTTCTTCTGTCTCTGCCTTGGTGGAAGAACCCTGCAAATTTGGCAGTAGGGATCCCCTTCCAGGCTCCGCTTCCCACAGAGGCAATCACCACAGACGCCTCCCTTCTGGGCGGTGGAGCTCATCTGAACAGTACCTCAGTGAGTGGCACCTGGACTCGCCAAGAGTCATGGTTACATATAAACCTTTTGGAACTCAGAGCAATCTTTCTAGCTCTCAAAGCATATGCTCCTATCATGAAAGGGCAGACTGTACAAATTCAAACAGACACACCACTGCAATGTTGCACATAACCAAGCAGGGTGATACCAAATCGGGAAATACCCTGTTCTGCGGCTCTGAAAATCTGGTCTCTCACCTTCTCCCTGGGAGTCAGCCTTTCAGCTATTCACCTCCCAGGCAAGCACAATATCTTGGCAGATGCTCTAAGTCGCATCAGTCATGGTCAGAGTGCATGGACTCTGAACAAGCAAGTACTAGCCACAGTGTTTGGGTGGTGGGGCACTTCAGAAGTGGATCTGTGTGGCTCTCCCCTCAGTTTCCAGCTTCATCAGTACTGTTGCAGGCCCCCAGTCCCAGGAACGTTTCTCCTGGGTGTCCTGATCCTGGACTAGTCAGGAGGTACCTATATGCAATCCCTCCCTCCTCCCTTCCCCAATACTCAGGATATTGCATGATTCTGGTGGCTCTGGATTGGCCCAGGCAAGCCTGGTACCCTCTCCTTCTTCTCTCACTGTCCTGCAGCAGGCCTGTTCACCTGCCACCATTGCACTCTCTGCTGACCCCTTCCCCAGACAGAAGTGCATTATCCAGGCTACACTCTCTTCACCTCAAGGCCTGGTTCTTGAGAGGTTACAGTTTCCATCCTCTCAGTACTCTGAGCAGGTCCTTATGACCCGGAGAATGGAGGACTTATGCAGCCAAATGGGAAGGGGTTCTCCCTCTGGTGCAAGAGCAAAAAGGTCAGTCCTCTTACAGCTTCAGACTCCCAGTTGTTGGATTACCTGGTACATTGGCAGATGTCAGGCTTGAAACCCTCCCCTCTCAAGCTACACCTGGCTGCAATTTCAGCCTATCTTTCAGTGGGGAAGAAAAAGTAAGTTTTTTCCCCACATCATATTCAAACAGTTTTTCAAAGGCCTCTTGCTCCTCCAGCCTCCAGTCAGGGAGCCAGTCCTCCTTGGAGCCTGAATCTTTGTATTGCCAGGCTCATGGAACCACCCTTTGAGCCTATGGCCACTGCCCATCTCAAGTTCGTAACCAGGAAATCTGTCTTCCTGGTGGCCATTACCTCTGCCAGAAGGATTTCAGATCTACAGGCCCTGTGCACTAAGCCTAATTACATCATTCCTCACAGAGACAAAATTGAGCTCAGGATAAATAGGAAGTTCCTGCCTAAGGTGGTCCCTGAATTTCACTGTAACCAGTCTATTATTCTGCCTGTCTTCTTTACTGAGAAATCTACTCCAGGCGAGCAGCAGCTCCTCAGTCTGGATGTCAAACGAGCTCTCTTTTACGATCTAGGGCATACTGGACAGGTCAGTGGCTCCTCCACTCAGTTGTTCCTCACCTATGGGGATGTAGGCAGAAGAAGACTGGCTACCAAGAGAACTATTTCCCGCTCTCTTGTATTAGAGTCTGCTATGAAAATGCTGGTCATCAACCTCTTCTGGGGCTCAGGGCCCACTCCAGCAGGGGCATTGCAGCCGCTGTGGCAACAGCAAGAGACATACCCCTTCGAGATGTCTGCAAAGCAGCTACCTGGAAATCTGTACACACTTTCATTAAGCATCACAGGTTAGATGTGCAGTCCAGATCTGATGCCAAAAATTGTCAGGGAGGGTCTCAGAGCCTCTTTCCCAAGTAGGTTCTCTGCCCACCTCCCACTTGGTACTGCTCAGTAGTCTGCTATAGTTACTGATGCTAAAGGACTCCTGGGGTAAGAAGGAAAAATTACTCACTGTAGTAATCTTCTTCCTTCCAAGGGGTCCTTTAGTATCAGTAAGCTCCCACACTTCCTCCCTGGTTCACCTTTTAGGAGAAGGGTTCTCTTCTTAGTTTTATCACTAGCATTGGTCTTTTGAGTTTTCGAGCTCAAGTGTTATCTGTTCTAGTTTTGGACATTTGCATGTCTTTTGAATCCTGTTGGTTCACTTTTGGGGGCATGTGCCCATTATCTTCAAAAAAAATTCTGAAACCCTTCAGGCTGCTCTCTCTCAGCACACTCCCCTCCTTTTTTCTGATTGGCTGATGCCCACGCTCATTATGCTAATTATCTTAAAGGCATGCGTCCGGGGCAATTGCTCATAGCCAGCTAACTGCTATGGTTACTGATGCTAAAGGACCCCTTGGAAGAAAGAAGATTACTATGGTGAGTCATTTTTTTCTTTCTAACCCCATGTATTCTTCTCATATTCATAATTCTCTTCTCTACAGTTAGCCTGCTCAGTAGAACTGCCCGGAGAATGGAACTATATGCTAATGATGGAATCATTGGCACATGACAATTATTCAGACTGCTGCCCTCATCTGCTGCACATTCTATCAACGTCTCAGATTTCTTACTCCGTCTCACAAGTCTAGACACCCAGGAGATTCCTCAGGTCATTGTTATCTTCTTGTGAAGTATAATTGTTTAATTATACATAATTTTCTTTCTGCTGCCTTCATTTATTTTTATTTTTTAGTCTAACATCTAGTTTATTTATGTTTAGCTAGATTTAGCGTTTTTTTCTTGGTTCCTCATGGTTCGGTATAACTGTTGGGGAACCGAGTAATTTTATATTAGTTGTGGAGTTTTTCCGCTTTATTTTCTTTTAAATTTTATTGTGTAAAGTATATTTTAACATTGTTGAAGCCGCTGACCCGGTTTCTTTTCTAACTGCTAACCCAGTTACTGTGAACCGTTGAATCGGTTTTGAGAACCGCTGACCCAGTTCCAACTTTAAAAATTCTTTTGGGGCCTAATCAGTTCCTGAACCAACCGCAAAAAAAAAAAAGAAATTATTTTTGTGCTTATGGTTTTTCTCCTGGAAATGGAGCATACTGAAAAACCTAAGAAAAAGACTGGTCCCCCAGGTTTTAAAAACTGTGTCAAGTGTGGGGAAGTGTTCGCCAGAGCAGACAAGCATGACAGCTGTGTGTTCTGCCTGGGAACCGAGCATTTAAATACCGACTGTGAAATTTGCAGATCATTTCCACAGAAAACTGTGGAAAAAAGAATGGAGAGGTTGAACAGAAAGTTGGGAGGTGCTTCAGGCTCTAACCAGCCAGCACCTTGAAAATCAGCGGGTGAAACCGCAGCTTCTTCTTTTACCACACCTGATAATGGTGACTCAGCATCCTTAAAAAGACTGAGTGGGCTGACTGACTCTCCGGTCCCTTCCAAAAAGGCAAAGAAGATCAAGCACGTCGAACCCCAGGCAAAACCAACAGGGGATTCTTCTGTGCCTCACAGTCTGGCTACTGCTGGAGGAGCTTCAGTGCTACTACCACAGTCATTGAGGCAATTCAGGGGTTCGTACCTTCTCCATCCCCTCCTCCTCCTCTTCCTCTAAGAGTTCAGGAGATTACTCCCTCCTCGGATCCCCAGTCTCAGGAGATAGATACTGGGGAGTATGATATACCAGAGGATGATGATGGTGAGCCCATTGAACCGGAAATCTCACTAGAACAGGAATTTGGCTCTCCTCCTAGGCCTGAGGATTTTTCCTCTCACTTTTCCTTTGCAAGGAAAATAGTAGATGCCCTTGACCTGGCTACCACCAAGGTCATAGAAGATGAGGAGACAGAATATATGGAAATGATGGGGTTAACACCCATTAAGAAGATTTTTCTGCCTATTAATAAATTCTTCAAGAAGGATTTATTCACAATCCTGCAGAACCCTAACTCTGTCACGTCTCTGGATAAGAAGACTGACAAGAAGTACCAATTGGACAGGAAAGGGTCTGAATTCCTCTGTTCTCACCCTGGTCATCAGGATATAGTCCAACAGGCAGCCTTTGAGAAGGTGAGGGTTCCTTTATCCTCTCACCCTCCTGAGAAGAATTCAAGGAAAATGGACAGCATGTCAAAAAAAGGTTACTTAGCTGCCTCCCTTGGGGCCAGACAAGCAAATTACCAGGCCTACACTGCACAGTATCAGAAGACACTGTGACAGTCTGTTTTGGCCATGTCAGAGAAGGTTTCCTCCCCTATCTCTGACGACCTAGCAGAAATAGCACTGGAAGCATCTAAATACCAGTTCCAGATGGAAGCAGATGCCAGTGATAATGGTGCTAGGATTATGGCTCTGACTGTAGCCCTGAGAAGGTTTGCTTAGCTAAGGGCTACAAATTTAACACAGGACACCCAGGCTAAGGCCACGGACTTCCCTGTATAAGATCATTCTCTCTTTGGCAAACAAACTGAAGAATATATGAAAAAGGTGGATGAATACAAAACCACCTATAAGAGTAATTCATCTAAGGACAGGCCTACTACTTCTTACAGGCCTTTTGGAAGGGGAGGTAGAGGAAGGTCCTATGGTAGGCCCTTTTATCAGCCTCAAGCTGTCCCACAGCTGCAGCCATACCCACAGCAGACTGGGTATTATAGGGCCAGAGGTAGGAGGGTCTCCAGGAGGGGTTCCCAATCTGCCCAGGCCCCACCGAAACAAAATCCCTGACTCCTTTGCCAAGGCCACCTCCCTAATACCAGTAGGGGGCAGACTGGCTCACTTCTTCCAGGCCTGGCAGGCCATAACCATGGACAAGTGGGTATTGGAATTAGTGAGCTGGGGACTGTCTCTGAGTTTCAAATCTCTCCCTCATCTGAAGTCAAGGCTGTTCAAATCAGCCTCAATTCTCGAAGAACAGCTCCTAGAAAAGGAGGTTCATACCCTGCTCAGCATAAAAGCAGTGGAGCAGGTGCCAAACCTTCAGAGGGGCAGATGGTTTTATTCCCGGTACTTTTTTACCAAAAAGAAAAATGGGGAGTGGCGGCCTATTCTAGACCTAAGGCATCTGAACAAATATCTGGCAAAACCAAAATTCAGGATGGTGACCCTATCTATAATTTTGCCTGTCATCCAGCAGGGAGACTGGCTGGCATCTCCAGATTTAAAAGATGCCTATTTCCACATCCCCATAAGGGAGTCTCACAAAACATGTATCAGATTCAGACTCCCTTCAGGTCACTACCAGTTCTCAGCCCTGGCCTTCGGTCTCACCTCAGCACCAAGGGTATTCGCAAAATGCCTGGCAGTGGTAGTGGCATTCCTACAAAAACTAGGAATTACAGTTTTTCCTTATTTCGACGACTGGCTAATAGTGGGAAAGTCATTTCAGCAGGTGCAAGCACACCTGGAAATAAAAAAAAAATCTGTTATATTCTCTGGGCTTCCTGTTAAACCAGGAAAAGTCCATTCTCACACCGGTTCAAGTCCTGCATTTCATTGGCGCAGAACTGAATACTTAAAAGGAAGAGTTTTTCTTCTGGAGGACAGAGTTCAGTCTATACTGCAACTGATTGCCTCATTCGAGTTCGAAAAGCCATGTCCAGCAAGAAGATACTTGCAAATACTGGGACACATGGCTGCAGCAAAAGTAGTGGTGTTGGGAGCAAGACTTCGAATGAGGGACATTCAGTTTCATCTACAGACACACTGGTGCCAAAGAAAAGACTATGTCAAAATTGATTCCTGTAACACAATTTGTGATCCAGTCCCTTCAGTGGTGGAGAGATGTCCACAATCTAAGGGCAGGAGTTCCCTTTCAGAGAGAGCAAAACCCTCAGTCATTCTTACAACAGATGCTTCTCTGTTAGGATAGAGTGCTCATATAGGAGAATACACTACCCATGGCACTTGGTCAAGTGTGGAGTCTCTCCACCACATAAATCTGCCAGCGCTCCGAGCAGTGTTTCTGGCTGTAAAAAGTTTTTCCCAGTTGATACAGGGCAAGGTGGTGCAGGTCAGAACAGACAACACCACTACAGTGTATTACATAAACAAGCAAGGGGGAACAAGGTCGGATCCCCTGTGCACAGAGGCCATGAACATCTGGGAAATGGCTTAGTCACTAAAAGCTTCCTTGCAAGCCATTCATATACCAGGAAAGGACAATACCCTGGCAGATGCCTTAAGTAGGATCAACCAGGCACATCGTGAATGGTCTCTGAGCAGACAGGTACTGGACTCAGTGTTCAGATGATGGGGCACTCCAGAGGTAGTTCTCTTTGCCTCTCATGAGAATTACATGTTGCCCCTATTTTGTTGCAGGCCACCATTCGGGTACAATCCCCCTGGATGCTCTAGCTGTGGACTGGTCAGGAAGGCATCTATATGCCTTTCCTCCCTTCCCTCTCATCTTCAGAGTGCTACTCAAACTCAGGTCACAGCCTGTGTCCATGATACTGATAGCACCAGACTGGGTCAGACAGCCATGGTACCCCCTTCTGCTGTCAATGTCAGTGTCCAGACCAATCCTCCTACCCAGGAGGCACAATCTGTTAACTTCCCACCAAGGGAAGATTCTGTACCTGAACCTCAGGTCTCACGGGCTCAAGGCCTGGCTCTTGAGGACTTAAGAGTTTGCAAACTTACAGCTTTCTCAAGCTGTTCTGGATATCCTAAAAGGATATAGAAAACCATCTACTTAGAAAACCTATAATGCAAAATGGAAAAGGTTTTCTATTTGGTTTGATGCCAAACATATTTCTCCCTCCCTGGCAGAAATCCCAGTTCTGTTAGAATATCTTACTGAGTTACACTCATAAGGTCTGAAACATACATCTCTGAAGGTGCATTTGGCATCGATTGCAGCTTTTATATCTGCAGGAAAAAATGTTTCCCTTGCATCTAATCCCGTTTTCAAAAAATTCTTTAAAGGGCTATGTCACTTACATCCTCCTATTAAAGAGCCAGTCCCAGTATGAGATCTGAACATTTGCATTGCTCAGCTCATGAAACCTCCATTCGAGCCAATGCCATCAGCACACTGCAGTATATCACATGGAAAACTGTGTTGTTGGCGGCAATCACTTCTGCTAGGAGAATAAGTGAATTGCAAGCATTATGTGTGGAAAATGATTATCTTTTCATAATGATAAAGTAGTACTGCGAACTAATAGGAGGTTTCTTCCTAAGGTGGGTTCTGATTTCCACTTAAATCAGTCCATGACACTGACAGTTTTCTTCACAGAACATGCCAGTTCAGGAGAGCGCAGACTCCATAGTCCGGACATAAAAAGAGCATTGAGTTGTTATTTGACCCACACCAAGGATCACAGAGGTGATAAACAACAACTTTTTCTCACTTATGGGGATGTGGGAAAGGGCACCCCAGCTTCCAAGAGATCAATCTCTTGCTGGATAGTTCAATGCATTCAGTTTTGTTACACAAAATATGGAAAACAGGCCCCAGCAGGCCTCAGGGCCCACTCTACTAGGGGCACAGCTGCTTCTATCGCAGCTTCTAGAGATATCCCTTTAGTGGAGATCTGTAAAGCAGCTACCTGGGGAACAGTAAACACCTTTACTAAACATTATAGTTTGGACTTGTAGTCCAGAAGTGATGCCAGGTTTGACACAGCAGTTCTGCAGAGTTGCTTTCCTAAGTAGGTTCTCTGCCCACCTCCAAAGGTACTGCTTTGAAGTCTGCAGAGAGTTATGCATATGAGGAGAATACATGGGGTTAGAAGAAACAATTACTCACCTTAGTAATCTTGTTTCTTCCAATGTATTCTTCCATATTCATAACTCTCCCTCGCTACCTCCCCTTCCAGAACCAGAGCCTCTGAATGGTCTTCTTACCTGGCAGTCCCAAACACAGGCACACACACCTTTAATCCTGTGGGGTTTTATTTTACCTTTCTTTTTCCCAGGTGATTCTGGTCATTTTGAGGTAGGACTGATACCATAATCATTTGTATCAGTTTTAGTATATAGGCATTGAGTATAGTTATCTGTATCAAGCAGCATTTAAACTGGAATATTTTTAAATAGGTTGTCTTGTGGGCTTCCTTGAAATCTGAGATGTTGCTAGAATGAGCAGCAGATGAGGGCAGCAGTTTGAATAATTGTCACGAGCCAGTGAATCCATCATTAACATATAGTTCCATTCTCCGGACAGTTACACTGAGCAGGCTAACTGCAGAGGGTTATGAATATAGAAGAATACATTGGAAGAAACAAGATTACTAAGGTGAATAATTTTTTCTTCTGCTTGCTAGATCCAGGACCTGGCATTTTCTGGCGAGACGCATTATCCCACTCCTGGAGCGGGAGGTTTCTTTATGCCTTTCCCCGTTTCCTCTAATTCAGAGGGTACTCATCAAGCTGCAGATGGAGGGGGCTACCATGATCCTGGTAGCTCGATTTTGGCCTTGCGAGATATGGTTTCCTCTTCTACAGTAGCTGGCGGAGGAACCTCCAGTCACTCTCCCCCTCTGCAGGAATCTGCTGACCCAGGATCAGGGGACCCGGGTCCATCCCAACCTCAGGTCCCTCTATCTGCACTCCTGGCTCCTGTGGACATAGCCATCACCAGATTTGGGGTTTCTAATAGAGTGGCAGATGTCCTAGTGGCTGCCCGGAAGCCTTCCACCTGAGCCACTTATGCCGTGAAATAGAAGTGGTTTGCCATGTATGCTGCCAAGCATAATCTGGACCCTTTCACCTGTCCAGTGAAATGGATCATAGACTACCTAATCTCTCTGTCTGACTCACGTCTCCAGTACTCCTTCCTCAAGGTGCACCTTTCGGCTATCTCGGCCTTTCATGAGCCCGTGGGTGACCGTACCATAGCTCAGCTGAATGTCTCCCATACCTTTTTGAGGGGCATCCTGCATCTGAAACCTCCAATCTGTTCTCCTGTCCCGGCTTGGTATTTGAATTTTGTTTTGGAGAAGTTGACCCTGTCTCCTTTTGAGCCAGCCACAACTTGCGAGCTAAGCTTTCTTTCCTGGAAAGCATTATTTTTAGTTGCTATTACTTCTACTCGAATGAAGAATTTCAGAGCTTCAGGCCCTCTGGTGTGAGGAGCCTTATTTGATTTTTCACAGACAGGGTGTCTTTGTGCATGAATCCTAAGTTTCTTCCTAAGGTGGTATCTAAGTTTACACTGAACTAATCTGTCCACCTTCCTGTTTATTTTCCAGAGCGTGCCAGTTCAGGGGAAGCACTGCTCCATGTCTTAGATGTGTGCAGAACTTTGAAACATTATCTGCTCCGAACTAAGGAAGGTAGAAAGTTGAAGCAGTTGTTTGTTTCTTTTGCGTCAGGTAGAGAGGGTGTGCAGGTTTCCGAACAATGTACACATTGTTGGCTAACTGCATTGTGTTCTGCTACAAGTATGGTAAAGAACTGCCTGGAACAGTCAAAGCTCATTCCACAAGAGGCATGGCTTCCTCTATGGCTTCTTTTCGAGGGGTCTCAGCCACTGACATTTGTGTGGCTGCTACCTAGAGTACCATCCACACTTTTACCAAGCACTACAGTCTGGACATTGCCTCTAACGCCCATGCAGGATTTGGCAGAGCTGTGCTGTAGGGCCTCTTGTTTTACGCATAAAGTTGACCTTCCTCCCAGACTGTTTGTTTGCACCTGTAACTACTTGGGACTCACTCCTATAGTGTGACCTGATGACTGAGATACCCCTGAAGAAGATAGAACAATTACGTAAGAACTTACTGTAACAGTAGCTCTTCAAGGGGGTCTCCGTCATCAGGTCTGCCTTCTCTCCCACCATCTCCCTTTTTTTTTTGGGTGGGGGGGACTCTTTCCTGGAACTGGCTACCTGGTATATCCAGTCTTTCGTACAGACCTGGGCACCTCTGTCTCTCTCCTTCTCTCCTCGGTACCCCATGGCTAGAGCTACGCTCTCTTTGTCTCCGGGGGAAAGAACCGAGCAGAGAGCGGGGCCTCTCATGCCTTTATAGGGTTGGTGATGTCACATGATGACTGCATGGGCAGCCCCAGTTGTACTGCTGAAAATCTTCCATGTGGATCCTGCTTCACCGGTGGTGAAGTTCCTATGGTGTGAACTGATGATTGAGATCCCCTCGAAGATCTACTGTTAGGGTAAGTTCTTACATAACTGTTCTTTATGCTTACTCAAGATAAAGGTTAGGTTTAGTTTGTACTGATCAAAATTCTGCAGTTGATGAGCATTCCCATAGCTGGTGCAGTAGACTAATGATTTGATGTCTGCATTTTGCACACCATGCATTGATTATGGCTTCCATTATTTTTTTGCAGTTTTACTGGTGTATAGAAACATAGAATGTGTCTGCAGAAAAGGACTGGACTGTATTTCATCACAGGTGTTCCTTCCTCCTCCCTTACCTCTATTTGTACTACCCATGTGCCTGTCCCATGCATGTTTGAAGCTCCCCACTGTCTTCGTCTCTACCACCTTTTCTGGCAGGCTGTTCCAGGCACCCAGCACCCTTTCTGTGAAGAAGTATTTCCTGGCACCCCTCTTAAACCCCCCCCCAAGCTTCATAGCATGCCCCCGTGTTCTGGTGCTCCTTTCCTGTGAAAGAGACTCTTCTCCTGCACCTTGTTCACCCCCATAAAAGGTACCTTATAAGTCTCAGTCTTGTTCCCTTGTCGCTTACTGTCCTCCAGGAGTACATGTTGAGCTCCCGGTAGCCTCTCCTCATATGGTTTCTCATGCATCAATGTACCATTTTACTAGCCCTCCTCTGGATCGCTTCCACTCTGTTGATGTCCTTTCAGAGGTGTAGTCTCCGAAAATGGACACAGTACTCTAGGTGGGGGTCTCACAAGTGAGCAATACAGAGACACCACCACCTTCCTTCTGCTAGAAATACCCCTCCGTATGCACCCTAGCATCTGGCTCGCTTTGCCTGCTGCCTTGTTGCCCTGCCACCTTGAGATCACCAGAAAAGATCACCCCAAGGTCTCTATCTTTCTTGCTTGGTAACTGTAAGTACCACCCCCCCCCCCCCCAAGTAGAAGGTTTTGTAGGATCTTGAATTGTCTTAATTTATCAGTTATGGACAATGAGAATTTGACAAAGATCCGTATCTTCTCCTGTTCCCACCTGTCTATATCTTTATTAAGTTGTTTGGCCCACCAGCCTGTTTCTTCTGTTGCTTTACCATGAACTGTGTCAATGATTGTTCTCTACCCTGTAAAGGTAGTGTTCATTTGCAGGAGAATGGCTAGTGTGGTTTCCTATTCTGTGCTTCTATGACTTATGGGACTTATGGGGTTGTTTCTCCATGCTGCAGATGGCCTGTTGCAATTGTATGTAGAAGAATATCTCTGTCCTGAATAGGTGATAAGCAGTTTGCAATAGAATATAGCCAAATCCTGACAGAATATCCTTCCCCGATTTTCAGGACTTCACTTAGTCTCCATGTGGCTGATTCTAAAAGGGTGTAGAATGCCGCAAGTGACTTGCATCAAAAGAGTATAACGCAAGTGGTGACTTGCGTCACAGTTTGCGTCACATTGTGATTCTGGTAGGCAGCCTGCATCTGCCGCAGACTCATTGCACCAAAGCCCCCTTGCATCAGGGTTGCGTCCAACAACCCAGTGCACCAGGTTGCAAGAGGGGGGCTTGCGTCATGGCGGGGCTACCACATCCCCTTATTTGGGATTCTGGAAGCCCCCCAAAGGATGCAGGAGGGCTAATCACTTAGACCAGCCTGGAGGTGATCTAAGTGGCTTGTGCCCAGCAGAGCCAGGGCGCAGTGGTCCTGTGGTGTAGCAGCAGGGCCATAGGGGCCAGTAGTACAGGGAGGGACACAGGTGCTGTGGCCTCATAAGCTGTGTCAGATGGCATCTTGCCCCTGTAGGGCACTGTGCCACAACTGCTTGGACACCTGTGTGCAAATAAGATGGCATGCCTGCTGTGGCAAGCTATTGCCTACCCCCAGTGCCATATACAGATAGGTCCCACCGAACACACAATAAGCCCTGATCCCCCGATGTCCATTGAGAAGTGAAAAAACCCAATCCCAGTCAGACCCCAGTGTCTACCGTGCCTGCACGCAGGTCCAGGATCCTCCCTGGTGGTCTAGTGGCCCCCGCCCTGATGAACAATGGCCAAGCACCCCACCTCCTGTCCTGATCCGCTTCTGGACTGGCACATCCCTCATACACACCACCACGGCCAGCATGAGATGTGATCACCACAAATGTACAGTACACTTATGCAGTCTGTGAATCGTCGCTCTGTGGCTGCCTGTGGTGTGCAGAGGAGTGCCTGTCCAGAAGTGGGTCGGCGATGGCGGGTGGAGCAGTGGGCTGCACCACTGTCTGTTGGGATGGGGAGGGTGGGGGGCCACTAGACCACCAAGGAGTGTGACCAGGGTTGTGATTGTAGGGTGACAGGGAATTGTGGGCCACCACCGGACACCAGCCATATGGGGAATTGGCGGGGCTGTTGGTAGCGTGGCAGGCAGGTAGGATACAGTGTGGCACAGGGACACCCGGCATGTGCAGAGACTCTACCCTCTGGCGGCAACACGCCCTGTGCCACAGCTTGTGGGGGCTGACCCTTTTGTGCTCTTAGGTTCTGGGTTGCTTGTACTTGGGGCACCTCCGCTGCCCCCTGCCACCTTCTCCAGTGATGTGTTACCACCCTGTTCCCTAGCCTCCCACTCTGCCCCTCTCCCTGGGGCAGGGCTGGATAGTGCGGCTATTCCAGAAGGTTTGCTTCAAGTGGCAAACTTTCTGGAATAGCACCTTTTGCATTTGTCGCAACTGCATCAGACGCAGCCTCCTTTTCTGCCACAGGTTGCGTCCGACACAGGCGGGTTCCAGAACTGGCCCCCATGTGTTGTTGTGAGCACATTTCTTATCCAGATTATGGTTTGGTTCTCTTCTCTCCAACTTGCCCTCCCTCCTTACTACTATCCTTTCCCCTCCTTCCTCCTACCCTCTCTGCAGCAGTGTTTCCCCTTCCCTTTCTATTCCATCCAGGAGATCTAGTTGTTGGCAAAACCACCTTCTCATATCGCTTTCCTAAACTCTGGTTCACCTTTCCCCAGTCAATTCACTCTGCTGCTGCTCCCTTCTCCTGTAAGCATCCTGTTTGTGACTTTTCTGCTCCCACCTCCAACTGTCCATGACCCCTTATGTGTTCTGTTTTCCATTTACTCATATTGCCCTGGCCATATTGTTCCCCCTTCTTTACCTGTTGGGGTAATTTCCCCTTGCCTCTCCAAAGTTAGTTTTATCTATTGCATGTACTGGAGGGAGAGAGGGGATATGATAGAGACATACAAGTATCTTACAGGGAGGGACAGGGTGCAGGAAAACACTATTTTTAAGTGAAAAAGATGTTCCAAGACTAGAGGGCATGGGATGAAGTTGGAGGGAGGGACATTCAGAGAAACATGAGAAGAATTTCTTCACAGAACGGGTGGTGGACAAGTGGAACACCCTGCCAGAGGAAGTGGTGGGGGCTGAAACAATCACGGGATTTAAGAATGCATGGGATAGACATAAAGGAATTCTGGAGGTCAGGGGTAAGGTGCAACAGACTTCTAGGAAAACAAACTGAACTTACAAGCTCAAATGGGCAGACTGGGTGGGCCATAGGCCCTTATCTGCCGACACTGTGTATGTATCTATGTATGTATGTATGTATGTACCTCATTGTACTGTTTTAAACTGCATTGTTTAAGATTATGCTCCTTTTAATTGCATGTATAAGACTATTATTTTTGTAATGCTGTTACTATTTTTTTTCCCTCCTCTTGTACCATCTTCCATATCCCTCCCCACTAGAATGCATTTGGAAACAAGCTGTTATCAGCTTAGTATGTCCTTCCTGGTAAAACTTCTGAAATAAATAAATAAATTTTAATGTTTTAATTCCCCAAGCAGTATGGAAATAAGATTTGACTCACCCGGGGTATTTCTAAATTCTTTTTATTGAAAGAGAGAATGGTTCAAATAACAGCATAGAAAAATGACAATGTTTCATGATGTAAGATCACTTCCTTCATGGGACCATGAGGTCTACATGAAGTTACAAAGACAAGTTTATATACCATCATACCCTTCAGAAATAATAGTCCAAATTGGAATCCTGAGTCACTAGTGTGCAAGATGCAATTTTGTACCTTGAATCATAACCTCCTTTGAGTCCCTCTGTTGAATTTTTGTAGATAGTGGAGGTTATCGGACCACCCTTTCCCATACGCTACTAGTGTACGCTCAAATGTCAATTTGATGTTACCTGCATCATGACGCTTCAGCACTCACACACTTGCGTGCACACACACGCTAACACAGGCACCAATGCAGGCATTTGGATTCTTTTTTGGGAAGGGGGTTGCAGTAGTATTGGTTTATTTGAGTTGCAGTCTGACATGCTCACAAACGCTCACACACACACACACTAACACAGGAGCCGAGCTGCTGCTACTCACACCATCCCGAGCAGATGCAGGCATCTGTACTGTTTTTAATTTTTTTGGGGGGTGGGGAGGGATTACAGTATTGGTTTATTTGATTTGCAGTCTGAAGAAGGAAAAAAACAGTGACTAAAGGTTTTTAGTCTGTTTTCTTGATAATGTATTAATTTGTTACATACTCACAAACCTCAAAATTAAAGTAAGGAAGGATGGGGGGTGCACTTTGAAGTGCCTAACTGAATGTGGACCGCGCATAGCATGAAGAACGCAGTCGCCAGTAGAAGAGGCGGCGCTGTGTACCATTCACAGAACATTTACGCTACGCAAACTATGCTGGTCCGATAATGTCCACTATCGCCAGTTTTTTTTTTTCCAGTATGTATTTTTCACATTTTCTGTTTTTTTTCTTTTTTTTGTAAATCTGTAAAAATTAAAAATAAAATAGTTATTGCATGTCCCCACTCAAGCATACAGATATACTGTAAATGTACATTCTATTTCCATTTTCTCTCAGTCAGTATTTGCTACAGTTATGTTATCTACACTTGGCAAATTCATTGATTAGTGACCACAGAGGAAAAACAGAACAAAACAAAACATAGTGAAGCACTGCAATGAAACACATTTTCCCCCACAAAGTTTATTTTAACTACAGTTTAATACAGATTTTTGGCATACCTGTCAAATCTGCGTTCCTAGGTACCTCCTTTGCTACTGATTTTTTTTTTTTAGATTCTCGATTAAAACAACAGGAATTCATTAATAAGATACCTTACAAATGGCATCATTTTAAAGTAGTTTGCTGCCATGGGGATAGAACTTTATGCAAATTATGGAATGCAAGTTCAAACTCTGCACTGTGGTCACACTCCTGCTTCTGTTCTAACATCAGATTTTTCTCTGCTGAAGAAAGCAGTCAGCTCCAGTCTTCTGCTCAACATCTTTCTTATTTTTGTCTGTCATTTGTTATAAATAGAATAATAGATAGATAAGTGTGTATTACAAGGCAGTAATACCATCGAGAGGTGTTGGGGACATGGAACCTCGAGAGTGAAGCTCGAGAGGTCCTAAAGTCCTCAGAACCTCAAGATGGTATTATTGCCTTGTTAAAAACACTTACATTTTTGTTATTTTTTGTAATATACGGATCCATTGATAATACTACAGTTGGAGATGACCTTTGAAATGTAGTATTATCAGCAAAAACGATAGTATTATCACTTTCAAACAACATGAAGTCTTGCTATATTATGACAGTAGCAGTTTGATCCAGCTCTAGAACTGCTCCGGAGGCGAAATGGTTAAAACCATTCCAAAATAGAATTTTGGCCACGAGCTTTAAGAAGCAGCTCTATCTGTGTTAATTCAAACCTCAACTGTCAGATTCTTTACTCCGCCTCAGTGAACAGTCGCTCCGGAGATTTCTCCTACTGCTCGGTTCATTTCTCGGTTTAAAAAGTGTTTTCTCGGTTGGATTCAACCGAGAATAGTTTTATTTTAACCGCAAAACCGTTCGGTTCAAGCTCTATCTGTGGTAACCGTAAGTAAATTGAAGGTTTTGTCTGTGTGTGGAACTTGTAAGTTATCGGTTCGGTTTTGAACCGATCAGTTGGGTTTAAAACTCATTTAAAACTAAAAATGTAATATTTTAGAGTGCGGTTCCCGGTTCTTATTGGTTCTAAAAAAAACGGATTTATTACGTTTTTTTCCAATACCCGTGACACGGTTAGGAACCGATAAGGTGTCTTGCCTGGCACTGCGTTAAAGGACAAGTTTTCTGGTTAGGCTGGCATTATGTCTGAGAAACCCAAAAGAAAAACCGGGCCACTGGGTTTCAACACTGTGATGTTTGTGGGAAGTCTTTGCCAAGGCTGACCCACACACCATGTGTTTATTGTCTGGGTTTGACCACCTCCAGTCAGACTGCCAGATATATAAGAATTTCCTGCAGCCACCCTGGAAAAAGATTGGGCAGGCTCAGGGGACGAGAGGCCAAAAGTCCGCTGACCCGGATGGCCAGCCCGTTCGTGCCAACCGAACTGAGGGAGTGCTCTGACCAGGGCAAGACTTCCTCGGCAAAGAAAAGCTGGTTCTGAGGAACCAATTCCAGTAAAGAAAACAAGAAAATCAGCAGGTCTGGGTCCAAAACCCTTCTCCAACTGCTGCAGAGATAGCAAAACCATACAAATTGTCCAGTCACTGTCTCAGGGTCGTCGAACCGCCACTATCTGGCAAAAGGTCGGTTCGTCCGTCCCAGTGGTTCAGGAATATGATATTGAGGAATTTTATGAACCAGAGGAGGGGAGGATGATTATGAACAGTATGAATGTGGCCGGAAGGTCTGGGTGTGCCCATTGAACCGACATCTCCCCAGACAGACCTTTAGAATCTCCCCTATGCTGTCTGAGTCCCCATCTCATTTCATGTTTTACAAAAAGTTGCTGAAACCCTCCAGCTTCCCTTAGAAGAAGCTGTGGATGAGCAAGAGGAGCCTGATTTTGTAGAAATTATGGATATTCCAGAGTCTAGGAGATTGTCTATTCCTTTACATAAGTCTTTTAGGAAGCAAACAATAAAAATTTTAAAAACTCCTTATTCTGAGCCTCCTGTAGATAAAAAGATGGACAGAAGGTACACATTGTCAGGTCCTGATACAGAATTCCTTTCTCAGCAATGCAGTCATGTTGGGGTAGTTCAGGCTGCTGCCTGTGATAAAGCTAATATTCCCCTGGCTTCACATCCTCCTGACAAGGATTCCAGGAAGATTGATGCCATGGCAAAAAAACAGTATATGGCAGCCTCTCTGGGACTCAGGCAAGCAAATTATATGGCTTATGTAGCTAGGTATCAGAAATCTAGATGGGATACTGTGATGCAGTTAGCCAAGCAAGCCCTTGGCCAGCTGGCTAGTGAACTAGAACAGGTGGCTGCTGATGGCATTGAGGCTTCTAAGGTTCAGTTTCATGCTGCCGTGGATGTTAATGATGTTTCCTGTAGGGTCATGGCCACATCTGTAGCTTTTCATAGGTTGGCCTGGCTCAGGTGTACTAGTCTGTCACAGGATACCCAGACTAAGGCTGTGGATTTTCCTGTGGTGGGGAATTCTCTGTTTGGGGAGCAGACAGAGAACTACATGAAAAAGATGGATGAATATAGGACTACTTACAAGAGTGCCCAGGCTAAGGAGCGGCAAGCCACTCCTCAAAGGCATACCCCCAGGGGTAGGGGTAGGCCTTTTCACAGGCCTTTTTACCAGACTCAGGCCTCCTCTGCCTATGCTCAGAGGGGCTTCTTCAGAGGCAGAGGCAGACGAGGGGTGGGCAGACCTGCTCCCACCCCCCAGCCTAAAGCTCCTGCTAAGCAGGCACCCTGATGGGGTGCCCAGGGCCGATTCTCCTGTACTGGTAGGGGGCACGCTGGCTTACTTCAGCCAGAATTGGGCTTCTTTAACCTCAGACAAGTGGGTTCTGGAAGTAGTAGGACAGGGTCTGGTTCTCCGCTTCAAAAAGTTTCCCAAGTTGAGAAGCAGACTTTTTCTACCTGCAAGTGCTTCAGAGACCCTTGCTCTGGAAGCAGAGATCTCATCCCTGTTAGCTCTCAGAGCAGTAGAAAGGGTTCCTCCCGTGCACCAGGGCAGGGGTCTGTATTCCAGATACTTCCTTACTCCAAAAAAGACAGGAGAATGGCGGCCCATTTTAGATCTCAGATATCTGAACAAGCATCTTTTGAAACCAAAGTTCAAAATGGTAACTCTGGCAATGATTTTACCCTCCCTAAGGCCAGGGACTGGCTAGCCTCCTGGACCTCAAGGATGCCTATTTCCATGTCCTAATCAGAAGCTCCCATCGAAAGTACCTCAGATTCGAACTGCCCTCGGGTCATTACCAGTTCAGAGCAATGCCCTTCGGCCTTACCTCTGCCCCAAGGGTATTCACTAAGTGTCTAGCAGTGGCAGTGGCTCACTTAAGGAGGCAAAGGATTGCTGTTTTTCCCTATCTAAACGACTGGCTCATTGTAGGCCAGTCCCCAGAACAGGTAAAATCTCACCTGCAGGTCACCCAGCAGCTTCTCACCTCCCTGGGCTTTCTGCTAAATCTACCAAAGTCAGTTCTGGAACCAGTCCAGGTACTCACCTTTATAGGGGCAGAATTGGACACAAAGCTAGCCAGAGCCTTTCTTCCCTTAGAAAGGGTAAGGAATTTAGTGGCTCTGGCCTCCTCCTTCACTCTGCAGGTCTCTCGACCAGCAAGACACTTTCTGCAGCTCCTGGGGCACATGGCTGCATCCACAGCTGTTGTGCAGGGAGCAAGATTTCAGATGAGAGACATTCAGTTTCACTTGGAGAAGAGACCCCCTTTCCAAGTTTGTCCCAGTGACTCGAACCTTGATCCTAGCCCTCCAGTGGTGGCAGGATCAGAGCAATTTAAGATTGGGGGCCCCCTTCATTCCCCCTACTCACGACTTGACTCTCACTACAGATGCTTCCCTTCTGGGTTGGGGAGCCCACATGGGCGACCTTTCCACTCAGGGAGTGTGGTCCCCCCAGGAATCTCTGCTTCACATCAATTTGCTGGAACTCAGAGCTGTCTTTTTAGCTCTTCAAGCATTTTCTGCATCTGTCCACGACAAGGTGATACAAGTCAGAACAGACAACACCACAACAATGTGGTACATCAACAAACAGGGGGGCACTCGGTCTTCGGCCTTGTGCACCGAGGCAATGAAGTTGTGGTTTCTGGCCTGTTCCCTGAACACTTCCCTCATAGCAGTTCATCTTCCAGGGAAGGACAATGTCCTAGCGGATGCTCTCAGCAGGATTTCCCAGGGCCATCACGAATGGTCCTTGGATCCTCAAGTGCTGGGGATAGTCTTTGCCAGATGGGGCACCCCTCAGATAGATCTTTTTGCAGCCCCAGACAATCACAAACTTCCTCTGTTCTGTTGCAGGCCTCCAGTGCTGGGCTCAGTTCCCTGGATGCCCTTCTTCTGGATTGGGAGGGGAAGTTTCTCTATGCTTTTCCTCCCTTCCCTCTCCTATTCAAAGTACTAGTCAAAATCAGATCTCAGCCTTGCAGGGTGATTCTGATTGCCCCGGATTGGGCCAGGCAGCTCTGGTACCCACTCCTTCTGTCACTGACAATCCATCTTCCCTTTGCCTCCCCAGGAATCACAACCTGTTGACTTGTGCCCAGGAAGGGTTTGGTATCCGGACCTCAATCCTTCAACCTCAAGGCCTGGCTCTTGAGGAGTTAAAGTTTGCTGATTTACACCTCTCTCAGGGTGTTCTTGAGATCCTAAAGGCTTCTAGAAAGCCTTCCACTAGGGCTACTTATAGTTCTAAATGGAAAAGGTTTTCCATTTGGTGTGCTGGGAAAAATATTTCCCCAGAATCTGCTGATTTGCCCATTGTGTTAGATTACATGGTACATCTTAATTCCTTGGGTCTCAGACCAGCTACCCTGAGATTTCATTTGGCAGCTGTATCCGCTTTTGTGTCAGCAGGAAAGTCATCCCCTCTTTCCTCTCATCCTGTGTTTTCCAAGTTTTTTAAGGGATTACTCCATACTAATCCACCCTTTCGGGAACTGGACCCTGCTTGGGACCTTAATGTTTGCATTGCCCAGTTGATGCAACCCCTTTTTGAACCTCTGTCTTCTGCAGAGCTTAAGTACCTAACTTGGAAAACTATTTTTCTAGTGGCTATCACTTCTGCCAGACGCATAAGTGAGTTGCAAGCCTTGTCAGTGGAAACTGACTTTATTTCTTTCCACAGGGATAAGGTAGTCCTTAGGACTAATAGGAAGTTTTTGGCTAAGGTGGTTTCAGATTTCCATCTTAATCAATCTATCTCCCTTCAGTATTTTTCACTGATCACTCCTCTTCTGGTGAGAGGAGGTTGCACAGCCTGGATGTTAAGAGAGCTCTTAGTTACTATATATAGGCGTACAAAGGTCTACAGGTTCCAATCCTCCAACTTTTCCTTACCATGGTGAAGTTGGGAAAGGCAAACCTGCCACTAAGAGATCAATTGCCAGGTGGATTGTCTCTTGTATCCAATTTTGTTATCAGAAACTGGGCAGAGCCCCCGGTTTGAGGGCTCATTCTACCAGGGGTACAGCTGCGGCTCTAGCTGCTGCCAGAGACATCCCTATATTAGAGATTTGCCAGGCTGCTACTTGGAAAACGGTACACACTTTTACCAAGCATTACTCCCTGGATGTCCAGGCCAGGAGAGATGCTCGGTTTGGCACAGCTGTTCTTCAGAGCTTATTCCCTAAGTAGGTTCTGCCCCTCCTCCATGGAGGTACTGCTATGTATTCTGCTACTGTCATAATATAGCAAGACTTCATGTTGTTTGAAGAAAAATTACTCACCTTAGTAATGTCGTTTCTTCTAATGGAGTCTTGCTGTGTGTGACCTCCCCAACCTGCCCCTCTCAGAACCTCTACTTGGTGGGTGCGGGCATCTGGGTGGGCACCTTTTATGCCCTGTTAGCATTTTTGTCCCTTTTGGTGCTTTGGGTGGTGTGTGTGTGTGTGTGTGTGTGTGTGTTTTATTATACTTATGTTTTATTCTCATATGATTAGAATTGTGTTAGTATTTCTGGTCCCCTGACTTGAGTCTTGGGTGTTGGGACCAGCAATGGTTGTTATTATTTAGGTAGCCATTTGGCTAGTGTAGGTTACAGCTTCCACACCGACCTTAGTGAGTTTGGCTCGTAAAGATCTGACAGTTGAGGTTTGAATTAACACAGATAGAGCTGCTTCTTAGAGCTCGTGGCCAAAATTCTATTTTGGAATGGTTTTAACCATTTCACCTCCGGAGCAGTTCTAGAGCTGGATCAAACTGCTACTGTCATAATATAGCAAGACTCCATTAGAAGAAACAACATTACTAAGGTGAGTAATTTTTTCTTTCAGGATAGTATTATCGAGAGTAGTAATGTATTACTGGGAAATTTTTGTACAAATTAGTATAGTATTATTGAGGCTTATCCATATATTACTTTACTTGTAATATTTGGATTTTCAAAATAATACCCCTTAAAAGCATACAAAAAAATTCCTTGTAATGCACTGGTGCAAACTCAATAATAGTATCGATGGAATCCCGTAATACTATCGTTGAGATCCCGTAATACTATCGATGGAAGATCTCAACAATAGTATTATTGCAAACTGACTAGAGTGCAAGCGCCACCCGACAGCTTGTGCTGACCGCGAGACGGCTTTTACTGTAACTGTCACATACAGTAAAAGCTGACAAAACATTCGCGTCACGCCTACAGTCTGATATTCGGATCCCACTGCAACTTCTTTTGGGATTTAGCCATCAATATTCAAAAATCTCCTCAACCAGCAAAAAAGACGGTATGTCGTGTACTCCAACTCGGAGTCAAAGTCTCCACAGCAACAGTCGCTCGCTCAAGAAAAAAAAACTTGTTACTGCCATTTCGTTCTGCAGTTTCTTTAACACTGCACAGTTTTGCTATTTCAGTTTTGGAAACACTTTTGATGATGCCGCAATCATTGGCTCCTATTCACACGAAAATCACCTCAGCACCCCAACCGAAGATTCCTCATTCTATGGCAAAGTTACACATTTACAATTTCCTCGCATCCATATATTACAAAAAATAACAAATACATTCTTGTGTTATAAGGCAGTTCTTCATCTCGAGGATCTGAGGCCACTAGAAACCTCTCAAGCTTCGCTCTCGAGGTTTTCTGTGCCCCCAGATCCTCTCGATGAATTACTGCCTTGTAATACACCAGAATGTATTTATTATTCTATTTTTAATAGTTAGTTTTTCGATACTCTGTATTAATTATGGTGTTTATTTTAATAATTTGTTATTTTGTGTGGTTTCTTTGTTTTCTAGGAACCAGAGAAGGCCGCTTGACAATGAAGTTCTTGCCTGAGGGAACTGACTGTACTTTGTTTATATAAACTGAGTTGCTTACATTTTATTTAAAAATTAAAGCAGTTTATGCTGTTTTTATGATGGAATTTTTTTTAATCACTTTTTGCTGGGGAACCGTTTATTTAAATTGATTTTGATTGATTTGATTTTTTATTAAAATTTCATGATTGCAACAAGTCAGAAGGACTAGCTGCAGTACAAGAAACATAGAAGTCATTACACAAAATTTACAAAGGATGTCAGAAAATTCCAAGCATACAAATAAGGAAGTGCTAATATATACTATTACAAAGCTTTCCAGTATTTTCAGTATAATCAACAAGGTATCAAACACATCACCAAATCACTTCTGCAGTCACATGTCAAATACCATATAAAAATAGATTTTTCATGTCGCTTTCCTCTTGACCGAGGTTTTTCCCACACTCCTGGGATTCTGAATTAGTAGCCAAAATTTCTTACTTTTTTAGAAGCGAGTGAAGTCTTTTTGGCATTACTGATATACCCGAAAGGGAACAGGGTCCCATAGATTTTAAAAATTGTGTAAAGTGTTTTCAGCTCCTAGCAAAGTCAGTCTGCCATGAGCTTTGTCTAGAGTGACTGGATTTAGATTACAATTTTATTAATTGTGTACTTTGCAGAAAGTTTTGCCCTAAACTCCGAAAGAAAAGGGCTTTAAAAAAGAGAAAAATGTATGACTTCTCAGTCTGCCTCTATGTCACCAAAGCATAATAAAGGCTTAGAGGGATTTCCTAATGAAGGTGGACAGCATGCATCAGAGGATTCTTCCTCTCATAAGCAGCCATCCCTGTCAGAGGGGTGGATAAAAAAGATAAGGTTGCTCAGCCATTGGAAAGGCACGGAAAGGACAGAATAAACATTTGGGTGTCCAGTAGGGGGAACACTGACTCCCAGTGATGGCAAAAATACAAATAGAAGCACCTCAGAGCAGGTGCTGGAACCAGTGCCTGCCAAGAAAAAACAAAAAGAAAAACATTTCCATGTCACTCCTCCTACAAAGGAAAAGAAGCAGGCAGTGAATCAGAAACAAATGCCCTGAAAAGAGGATATGACTTAGATATGGCAGTTTTTCCAAGCCTTCCAGGCTATGGGACATTTGTTTAACGTGCCTGACCCCCTTTCCAGGCTCTGACTTCAGACTACTTGCCTGTAGAGGAGGTGGATGTGTATTACAAAGAGGAGGAAGGAAATGAACCTATAGAACCTGATGGTTCACCTGACCAAGCATTTGGTTCCCTCCTAGGCCTCAAGAGGATTACACCTTGTATTTCACATTCATAAAACAGATGGTGAACACCCTCAACATCCCCTCTCAAGAGACAGAGAAGTCTGAGAGGAAATAGAGATCTTACTTCGAGAGGGCTCTTGCAGTAGGTAATTACATATAGGACTGAAGCTGGCAGGTGTCAGGACGCCACGGAAAAATTTCTAGCTAGCAGTCTCTGGCGGGGGACCACCCCCACGTCAGGTGACCGACGTCATGTGACGGCGGTATAAAGGTGGTCCCCCGCCCGCCTTCAGTTCTTTCCATCCGTTAGCTCATGTTAGCACTTCACAGTTAAGTTCACAGCTTCGCCAGTCTAACGTCGGTATTATTACCATTAAATTTGTCGAATTTTCTTCGATTTTTAGCAGTGTCTCTTCAGCTGCCATGTATGCCGTTCCCTACTCCATCAGGCACCAAAAACAAGTCCGATTCCTCACGGCCCTAGCTCCGCACTGGATGGACCTCAGTGCCTTTTTGTCTGGGCCCCAACCACCCTGTGGAGAAGTGCCAGCACTGCCAGCAGTTCAACGCCGCCACCTGCAAGCAGAGGCAGCTGTCCCTGGAGGCCCACATTTTAAAACTGAAGATGTCCTCCATGGAAAAGGAGCTAAAAAAAAACCTCATGCAGGCTCTACTTCCCCTGAGAGTCATGGCAAGAAGAAGCATTGGGACCGGGACTCCTCTACTACGGTCGCAGCGACTCCGGCTGGGTCACGGTGCTGAAGGTAATGTCCTCCGGAGGACCATTCCGATAGCTGTCTTGGAGGCTTCCAAGGCGGTGACCCTCCGTCTGGCTGCTTCCGGGCCTTCGGGAGCCGTCGGTCAAAGGCCGCGCTCCCAATAAACCCACCAGCTGTGGCCTTCCGGTCTGAGTGGCCTAAAGCCAGATGTCGGCTCCTCTGACGTCCGCCCGGGAAAGGCCGATAAGATGCCCGACTCTTCGGGGCAGCACACGGCCTCCAAAGCACCCGCCAAGGCCGCCCCTCCTTCGCGGCCTTCATCGAGTGTAGGGTCTGATAAGTCTGACACTGGCTCCTCCGACATCCACCTGGATCCCGCCGGTAAGCCGGATGTCGGCCCCCAACAGCTGCATGGCGCTAGAGCCGACGCCAGACCCTTTGGACCTGTCCGTCGTCTTGAGCTCACCGCAACACTTGTTGCACTCCGAGGCTCCAGCATCTCCCTTGTTGGATCCTGGGGATATTAGCCCTCCTTCCCCGGGTGATGCAGGATGTAAGCACGCTGCCATCAGGTCTCCCTCCCGTTGGGCCAGACCTGATGTCGGACCCTCGGATGCCGGCTCCGACGCCGGCCTACCCGACGCCGGGCGGCATCCCCTTGCTGGACGCCGTTCCTGCCAGCCATTGTCACCAGGACTCCCATTCGAGGGCCCCACTGGGCTGTTCCCTGGGCCTTGTGCTCCGTCAGAGCCCCTGGTGCCTGGGTACCCAACTCTGTCGTATCTTGATGTCGTCCTCCCCAGGGCCGCAGTATCCGGCACCGTAGTATCCGACGCCGCAGTACCTGGTATCTCAGTACCTGATGCTGGGCTTCCTGCCATCGGGTTCTGGATACTCGCTGTACGGCTATCTCCAGTATCTGTACCCTCCTCCTCTACCATCCCCTCAGCTGCTGGTGGATCTGAAGGAGACTCTGGCTTCCTGGTAGGCTGAGGCCAAGGCTCAGCTTATCAAGGAAGTAGAGAGCCATCTTCCGACGCCGGACCCAGTTCCGGACTCCCATCGTCGGAGGCGAGAGACTCTCTCCCCACCTCCTGACACCAGAGGCGAGCCCTCCGGTTCCAGGGCAGGGGAGGACACACTTCCCCAGGGGTTCCCCAAGGGGTCCGTTCCTCCCCCGTGCCAGGAGGGGTCTTCCTCTTCTTCCTCCTCTTCAGAGACCTCGGACGACTCCGACAGGTGCTGTGACTCTGACGACGAGCCCCACACTCCAGACATGCCCAGGCCTAGGACTCCTCCAAAGTCCCATCCGTAGGATCCTTCCTTTCTGGAGTTGCTGTGTAAGATCCAGGCTGCTCATCAGTGGCAATCTTTGGAGCCGGATCCACAGTGGAAGAAACTTGCTGTGCACCTGGATCTGCCCGAGACCGCTCCAACTCTGATTCCACCCTGGATCGAGCCTCATGTGGAACTTGTTTCCGCTATTTGGAAACAACTGTTGGCATTAACTCCCCTTCCGAGGAAGGCGAATAGGCTATACCAGGCTCCTGAGGGTGTTGATTCCTTGAATTCACACCCTAAAGCTGATTCGGCCATGATTAGCACTGCTCACGGCCATACGGCTAACCCCAAGCATTTGAGCTTGTCCCCACCCCCGACAAGGATTCCCGCCTTCTGGACCAGTATGGGAAGAAGGTCTACGCTTCTTCCGCTCTGGGAATCAGGGCCCTGAACTATGTAGCTCACATAGGGGATTACCAGAAGGTGATCCTTAGGGAGGTGGAAGCTAAATTGGACTCCCTTCCTGAGTCTCAGACTAAGCAGAAAGTGGCAGATCTGGTCCAGTCTGCACGTTCAGCCAGTCAGCACATGCTTCGTGCCACGTACGACACAGTGGATGCTGCTGGTCGGAGCTCGGTTTTCGCCGTTGGTTTATGGCGTCATGCCTGGCTTTGGTTTGGTCCTGGAGGTGCAGTCCGCTATCCAGGATGTGCCCTTCAGGGGTTCAGTGCTGTTCAGGGATGATGTCAAGGACATCATCACTGATCTACAAGAGAAGGGTACTACACTAAAGTCCATCGACTCCATGTACAGGCCCCCTCAGGGTCGGCATCGCCCCTTTCGCGGACATCCTCGGCCCAAAGCGAAACCTCAGGGCAAGCGGGCCAACAAACGTCGGGCCCCTCCGGCTGCCAAGCCCCCTCCACCCAAAAAAGCAGCAGGAGCTTCAGCCACACCTCCTGACTTCTTTCCTCTCCCACAACCTCTGGGCCTCCCAGAGGAACCGGTAGGAGAGAGGTTCTCCTTCCATCTACCGGGTTGGGAGAGGATCACTTCCGACACTTGGGTGCTCCAGCTGATAGCAGAAGGACACTCAATAGAGTTTCTTCAGAAACCACCAAGAACCAACCCCACCAGGTCGTCTTACTCTCCGGAACAACATCTTCTGGTTTGGGAAGAAATAGCCTCCCTTCTTATGAAGGCGGCGATAGAACCTGTCCCATCCCACCTTTGGAGATGGGTTACTACTCCCATTTCTTCCTGGTTCTGAAGAAATCGGAAGACGTGAGGCCTATTCTAGACCTTAGCTCCCTGAACCTGTTCGTGGAGTACAAGCGGTTCAGAATGCTCTCTTTGCAGAGTCTTCTGCTCCTCCTTCGGCCGGGACAGTAACTGTGCGCTGTGGACAGGCAGGATGCCTACCTGCATATCCCTATTCACCCTTCCCACCGCAGATATCTTCGTTTTTCATTCTAGTGGGACCACTACCAGTTCAAGACCCTCCCATTTGGTCTTTCCTCGGTGCCTCGAGTGTTTACCAAATGCCTTTCTATGGTAGCAGCCTACCTGCGTACCCAGGGAGTTCAGGTTTTCCCATACCTGGACAGCTGGCTCCTGGTGGCCCCATCCAGGGAGGAGCTCCTTTGGTTCCTTTCCCTCACCCTGCAGGTTTTCACCAGGCCAAGTCCCATTTGATCCCCTCCCAGAGGCTCCAGTTCATCGAGGTGATCCTGGACACGACCTCTGGCATGGCGTTCCTGCCACTGGACAGGGTGGCCACCCTCCAGGCTCATGTAAGCCTGTTGTCCAGTCGCAGGCGTGTCCGCATCAGGTCAGTCCTTTGCCTTCTCGGGCTAATGGCGGCTGCTATTCTGACAGTCCCTCATGCTCGACTCCACATAAGAATCTCTCAGTGGACATTTCAGTCTCAGTGGGATCAATTGGTGGATGACCTAGATCTAGAGGTCCTGGTCTCCAGTCCTATGGTTCGGGACTTGCAATGGTGGATGGTTCAGGAGAACTTTTGCTGGGGAGTTCCCTTCTGCCTCTTTCCCCCCTCCCAAATGTTGACAACAGACGCCTCGGGTGAGGGTTGGCAAGCCCACCTGGGGTCTCACAGGACCCAGGGCTCCTGGTCCAAACTCGAACTAACTCTTCACATAAACGTGCTCGAGCTCAGGGCTGTGCTGTATGTTGTACAAGCTCTGCATCTGTATGTGCTTCCCGGCCATCTGGCTGTCCAGACGGACAACATGTGCGTATTCTGGTACATCAACAAACAGGGAAGAACCCGTTCCTACCCTCTTTGCAGGGAGGTGATGCAAGTTTGGTATTGGGCAGTGTAACACAACCTTCACCTTACAGCGATTCATTTTCCAGGGGTCGAAAACACGTTGGCAGACTAGGCTCACGAGTGGGAACTGGATCAAGGGGTGGCAGACGATATTTTCCTACACTGGAGAACACCTCAGGTAGACCTGTTTGCGTCTCCTCACAGCGTAAAACTTCCCACCTTCTGCTCGCTTGCTCCAGGGCATGGAATTTTTTGGAGGGACGCTCTATCTCTAGACTGGAAGGGCAGATTTGTCTATGCCTTCCCCCCAATTCCATTGATTCTGAGGGTACTACTCAAACTCAGCTCAGAAGGAGCTCGCATGATCCTCATCGCTCCTTTCTGGCCCAGGCAAGTTTGGTTCTCTGTTCTGCAACAGTATTCAGAGGAACCTCATCTTCCTCTTCTACTGTCACAACTTCTGCTGACCCAGGATCAGGTGACCCTGGTCCATCCAGGCCTTAAATCCCTTCAGTTGCATGCGTGGCTCCTGCAGACGTAGCTCAAGCCCAATTCGGGTTTCCCCGCTGGTGGCTGAAATTCTGGTGGAGGCCCGAAAGCCCTCCACTAGATCTACCTATGCCATGAAATGGAAACGGTTCGCTATTTGGGCCTCTTCCAAAGATTCCGAGCCTTTCTCTTGCCCTGTTAGGAGGCTTGTGGACTACATGTGCCATCTCTTTGATCTGGGTCTCAGTCATTCTTCTCTAAAGGTTCACATGGCCATCTCCGCTTACCATGTTCCTTTGGGGAAAGAATGTTCACGCAGTTGGAAGTCTCTAAGACTTTTCTTAGAGGGGTTCTCCACTTAAGACCCCCTATTCGCGTTCCTGTCCCTCCTTGGGATCTGAATTTCATACTTGAGAAGCTTACCCTGCCTCCTTTTGAGCCGGCAGCCTCAGCAGACCTGAAGTTCCTTTCCTGGAAGACTCTCTTCCTTGTGGCCATTACTTCTGCTCAAAGGATTTCCGAGCTGCAGGCCTTGATGTGCAAAATTCCATATTTGATTTTTCACAAGGAACGTGTGGCTCTGTGTACCAACCCTAAGTTTCTTCCTAAGGTGATAGCGGAATCTATGCTGAATCAATCCATGGAACTTCCTGCTTTCTTTATGCAACACTCCAATCAAGGGGAGTACTTCTTGCATACTTTGGATGTTCACCGAATTCTGAGATACTATATCACCAGGACGAAGGATCTCAGAAAGACTGATCAACTGTTTGTCTCTTTTGCTCGAAAAAGAGAAGGCAATTCTGTCTCCAAGCAATGCCTGTCTAAATGGTTGGCTCATTGTATCACTTTCTGTTATGACAAGTATCACAAGACCCTGCCGGGTCAAGTCAGGGGCCACTCCACCAGGGGTGTCGCTGCCTCTGCAGCTTGTTTCAGGAGTGTGTCAGCAGCAGACATCTGTGCAACCTCTACTTGGACTTCTGTCCATACCTTTATGAAACACTACAGTTTGGACACTGCCTCTCGCCGTAGAGCTGGCTTTGGGTTGGCTGTTCTGCAAGGTCTTCTTTCCTAAGACCTTCACAGCCAGAGGGTCTACATCTGAGTAGTTTCCTCCTCCTGCATGCTTTTCCTTGTTCCAGACTGCTTGGGACTCAGTCCTATATGTAATTACCTACTGCAAGAGCCCTCTCAAAGTAAGATAGTACAGTTACGTAAGAACTTACCGTAACAGTAGATCTTCGAGAGAGGCTCTTGCAGTAGGTAATTACATGTAGGACTAAAGTCGGCAGGTGGCAGGACCTCACAGAACAATTTCTAGCTAGCAGTCTTTGGTGGAGAACCGCCCCCACGTCAGGTGTCCGATGTCAGCATAAAGGGGCAATCGCCCACGCCTGCCTTCTAGTTCTTTCCCACCAAGGGCCAAAAAGGCAAGATGAGAGAGAAGCGGATATTTCTCTTCCAGGAAAAGAAGCTGAAAAAGCTAAGGGGGATGGAGGGCGGGAAGGTATTACCTACTGCAAGAGCCTCTCTCGAAGATCTACTGTTACGGTAAGTTCTTATGTAACTGTACTTTAATGAACATGAGGAGGCTACAGGCTCCTACAAGGACACTGCTAGTCCCCATCCACAAATCTTTCCAAAAGGTGATGTTAGACATGTTAGCACCTAATTCAGCTGCTTGGCATTAACTCAAAAAATAGTTGGAAAAAAAGTATCAAATGTCCACACAGGGGGTGGAATACCTGTATGTCCACCCTGATCATGAAGGAGTTGTGCAGGCGGCTGCTTGTGAGAAGGTCAAGGTGCCCCTTTTTGCATAGCCTCCTGAAAAGGATTCCATTCCAGGAAACTGGATACTATGGCCAGAAAAGTGTACACAGCAGCCTCCCTCCAAGACAGACAACTTATCTGGCATACCAGAAAACAATCTGGAATGCAGTGCTGGCCCCGAGTGATAAGGTGGATAGTGAGATGGCACAGGATCTGGATGTGACTAAATGCCAATTCCTTGTGGCTATAGACACTGTTGACTCTGCTTTACACTGACATTGAGGAGGTTTGCCTAAGTAAGTGCTACCATTCTTACCAAGGACACTTCGGCTAAAGCCACTGATTTCCTCTTTGAGGAAAATTCCCTATTTGGTGACAAGACAGAAGCATACATGAAAAAAGTGGATTATTATAAAACCATTTCAAACTGTAACACCAACAAAGAAAGGCCTCTATTTCCTATAGGCCTTATGGAAGGAGGGGGCAGGGGTAGGGCTTACTATCCAAGAGCTATGTTACTACCAAACTCAGAGAGGTTACTGCAGAGGGAGAGGCAGGAGAAGCTCCAAGTGTGCTGCAGCACCAACCCCTAAGCCACAGCCGAACAACCCCCACCCGACAGTTCTGCCCAGGTCACCAGCTTACCATTGCCATGGGGCTAGTGGGGTAGGCTGGTGCACTACTTTCAGAAATGGGTAAAAATTGCCACAGACAAGTGGGTCATTGAAGTAGTGGATTTGTGGTCATCCCTGCAGCTCCAAAAGTTTCCAAAACTACAGAGACCAAAAAACTTCCCAGTTTATTCACCAACAGGAAGAATTCTACTCGAACTGGAAGTAAAGAAACTACTGCAGGCAAAAGCAGTACAAAGGGTTGCTGTCTCACAGAGGGCAAGGGTCTCTTTTTAAGATACTTCCTGACACACAAGAAAAATGGGAAATGGTGACCCAGTTTAGACTTAAGGTACCTGAACAAACCTATCAAAAAGGAGAAATTCAGTATGGTCACACTAGGCACAGTGTTACTATCCCTACAGTCAGTAGATTGGTTGGGGTCACTGAATCTGAAGGATGCCTACTTGCACATTCCAGTCAAACCCAGCAACAGACATATGTCAGGTTCAGACTGGAAAACTGCCAGTATCAGTTTGCAGCACTTCCCTTTGGTCTCACCTCAGTACCAAGGATATTCACAAAATGTCTGGCCATTGTGGCAACTCACTAATGATAACAAAGATGTGGTGGTTTTCTCCCTACCTAGATGACTTGCTAGTCTCATGGAAAACGCAACAAGAAACAAGGTGTGCCACACAACAGGTAAGGAGCGCCATAGAGAACCTGGGATTCCTAATAAATCTGCTGAAGTCTCAAACTTGCAGGTTCTTACCACAGGAGTCCTTTAGCATCAGTAACTATAGCAGTTAGCTGGCTAGATGCAACTGCCTTGGAGGTATGCCTTTAAGATAATTAGCATAATAAGCTTGGGCATCGGCCAGTCAAAAAAAAGGAGGGGAGTGTGCTGTGAGGGAGCAGCCTGAAGGGCTTTAGAATTTTTTTCTCCGCTGACTGAGCAACACTGCCCCAGAGGTGCCTCTCAGCTTTCCTTGTTGATGGCCTTTTTCTGCTACTCTTGGGAAAGTTTTTCCTCATAAACTTACTTTTTAAGGGTGCCGAGTTCATTTTTGGTGTTTTTTTTAGCGGTTCCCCATGGTTCCCAGGAACTGCTATTTTTGGTCGGTTCTGCGGTTCCCCGCACTTCCCTCCTCTTTATTTTATGCTATTTTAAACCACAGTTGAGTGTTTTCAATGGTAGTTACTATTTAACCACGGTTCCTTTTTTTTTTTTATAGGGAACTGATGATTTTAACGTTTTTTCTTGAATTTTTACCTCAGAAATCGCGGTTCCATACTGCGAGGGAACCTATTGGAATTTTCAGTTTTGACTGTTACTACTGGGATTCTCTGTGGATTGGCATGTCAGAGATCCGTAAAATCAAAAAGTAAACTGGACCTACAGGATTTAAAAAGTGTCAGTTGTCACAGGATTTTGGCCATTGCAGATTCTCATAACCTGTGCCTTAGGTGTTTAGGTCCAGATCATACTTGTTCTCTTTGCACCAAGTTTTGTAAAAAAAAAAACAAAAAAAACATTGAGAAACAGAGCAAAGAGACTTGGAAAAAATTATGGCTGATGAAAAATCAAAGGCTACCGATGTGGGGCCATCTAAAAGTAATAACACTAAAAATTCAAACAGGTGCTGATGAAGCCTCAAAGTCCCAGCCAAAAAATACCAAAGAAGCGGATGAAATTCCTCTGAAATTTAAAAATAATAAAGGTGCTGATGAAGTGTCTGTACAAAAAAGGAAGCATGATCAAGCAGCTGATGAAGTGGCTAAAAGATAGTCTGCAAAGACAAAAACGCTCCTATTCCTCCTGGGAAAGCCAATAGTGAGACAACAGGCAGCTTAAAACATAGAGAAAAAACAAAGCATACACAGCCACAGTCTGAGCAGGAACTTCCATCTGTGCAAGACGTGGCAATAGCATGGCACGTCTTTCAGACCCTACAAAAGATGGGGTCTATGTTTACTGGGGATGGTAAGCACTCTTCCACAGTTCTCTCTTCTGGAGACTGTGAGGGAGATGCAGATGATGATGAAGAACATTTTTATGATGCCCCTGACATGCTTTTCGAGGACCTATAACCTGATGTGTCCCCTGACCCTCATTTTGGAGCTTCCCCTGCTGACCGGGAGGATCCCTTCATTATGCTTACATTTATCCAAAATATGCTAGACACCTTGGACCTCCCTACTCAGGAATCTAACCAGGATGAGGACGAAGATAAAGATTATAGGGAGATGAAAGGTCTCCCGCTCCCTAAGAGGTTAGTCATGCCTATCTATAATGCTTTCAGGAAAAATACCACAAAACTGTTTAAAACCCCCACTTCTGTGGCAGAGGTTGACAAAGGTGCTGACAAAAAATACCAGTTGTCTAAAAATGATACAGAGTTCCTGTCTATACATCCCAGCCATGAGAGTATAGTACAGCAGGCAGCATGTCTCCTTATTTTCCTTACCCCCTGACAAGGACTCCAGAAAAATAGATTTCATAGCAGAGAAGATGTGCACCACAGCATCCCTGCTTGTCAGACTTTCTTCTTACATGGCTTTCACTGCCAAGTATCAAAAATCACTGTGGAATTCTATCCTGGCCATTACCCACAATGGGTCAGATACAATGGTACAGGAACTGGTGGATATGGCTAAAACTGCCCTGGAAGCTACAATGTACCAATTCCACATGACAGATGACAACAATGATGCCGCCTCCAGAGTCATGGCCCATGCCATCTCTTTGAGGTGTTTTGCCTGGCTTAGAACTACCAGTTTAACCCCAGACACCCAGTCTAAGGCTATGGACTTTCCCTGTGAACAAAACTTATTATTTGATTCCAGGATAACAGACTACATGAAAAAGGTTGAGTACAAGGCCTCTTGGCAGAGTCACTCCTCTAAACCTAAGCCTCCTGCCCCACAGAAATCCCATCTGAGGGGAAATAGGGGGCAGAGGTTATTTTCCCAGACCTTACACTCCCTATCCTGAGCCTGACTTCTCTCAGTACAGGGGTGCTTTTAGAGGGAGGGAGGGACAGAAGGGACCAAAGAAGGGCCACCTCTACCCAGCCAGCAGCCTCACAGTCTAAGCCCTGTTGTGAGTGTCCAGGTTGCCTCCCCTCTGCCAGCAGAGGCAGATTCTCCCACTAGCTTCAGAACTGGTCCCTCATTACCTTGGACAAGTGGGATCTAGAGATAGTGGACAATGGTCTGCCGCTACAGCTCAAGCAGATTCCAGACTTCAAGCGTACCCGGGTGTCAAAGCCTCTAACCCCAACACAGGTACTACTGGTGGAGTTGGAGGTAAAAAACCTAGCTCTACAAGCAGTTGAGAGGGTTCCGGCCCACAAAAAGGGCAAAGTCATCTGCTCCAGGTACTTTCTGACACAAAAGAAAACTGGGGAGTGGCAACCTATCTTGGATCTCAGATATTTAAACAAACATCTGTTAAAACCTAAATTCAAATTGGTCACTCTGTCACTAGTCATGCAGTCCTTACAGCAGGGAGACTGGCTAGCCTCCCTAGACCTGTAGGATGCTTACTTCCATATACCCATAAGGATGTCCCACAGGAAGTTTCTCAGGTTCAAACTCCCTTCGGGCCACTATCAGTTCACTGCAATGTCCTTCGGCTGGTCCTCGACTCTGAGTCTTTACCAAGTGCCTGGCAGTGGTAGCAGCACACCTCGGGAAGCTGGGTGTCTCTATCTACATGACTGGCTCATAGTGACAAAGTCTTCTTGTCGGGTCAGGGAGTCCCTTTTCCTTACAGAGCACACTCAGGAGTCTCTGGGCTTCCTAGTAAATCTAAAGAAGTCTCACCTGGAACCCACCCAGCTACCCACTTTCATAGGAGCTCAGCTGGACACCCAGAGAGGATATGCCTTCCTCCCACAGGAGAGAATTCAGAGTTTCTTTTCAGTGGCAGATTCTTTCATCCAGAGACAGCCAAGACCAGCCAGACATTTTCTCAGGCTCTTGGACACATGGCTTCAATGACTGCAGTGGTCCCAGGGGTCAGCTACAGGATGCGAAACCTGCAAGCCTATCTCAGAGATCGCTGGTCTCAAAGAAGCAACAATTTTTCAAAGCTGATACCTGTGACAAAGCAGTTCGTTCTGTCTCTGCTTTGGTGGAAGGACCCTGCAAATTTAGTAATAGGAATCCCCTTCCCAGCTCCGCTTCCCACAGAGGTGATCACCACAGACGCACCCTCCTGGGGTGGGGAGCTCATCTGGACAGTGCCTCAGTAAGTGGTACCTGGACCTTCCGAGAGTCAGTTGCACATAAACCTTCTGGAGCTCAGAGCAATCTTTCTAGCTGTCAAAGCATTTTCTGCTGTCATAAAAGGGCAGACTGTAAAAATTCGAACAGACAACACCACTGCAGTGTTCTATATAAACAAGCAGGGTGGTATCAGATCAGGGATACTCTGTTCGGAGGCTCTGAAAATGTGGTCTCTCGCCTTCTCCCTCGGGGTCAGCCTTTCAGCTATTCATCTCCCAGGCAAGCACAATACCCTGGCAGATGCTCTTAAGTCGCATCAATCAGGGTCAGAGCGAATGGACTCTAAACAAGCAAGTACTAGCCACAGTGTTCAGGCAGTAGGACACACCAGAAGTGGATCTGTTTGCCCTCCACTCAAATTCCAGCTTCCTCAGTACTGTTGCAGGCCTCCAGTCCCGGAAACGATTCCCCTGGATGCCTTGACCCTGGACTGGTCAGGGAGGTTCCTATATGCATTCCCTTCCTTTCCCCTGATACTCATGGTATTGCTGAAGCTCAGACAACAGTCCGCATCTATGATTCTGGTGGCTCCACATTGGCCCAGGCAAGCCTGGTACCCTCTCCTTCTCTCACTGTCCTGCAGCAGACCCATTTGCCTGCCACCAACTCACTCTCCACTGACCCTTCCTCAGACAGGAGTGCATTATCCAGGCATACACTCTCTTCACCTCAAGGCCTGGTTCTTGAGCTAGGGTTCCTATCCTCTCAGTACTCTGAGCAGATCCATAAGATCCTGACAATGGCTAAAAAACTGAACACAAGACTTATGCATCCAAATGGAAAAGGTTCTCTCTCTTGTGCGAGAGCAAAAAGGTCAATCCTCTTGCAGCTTCAGACTCCCAGCTGCTGGATTACCTGGTACATCTGCAGGCATCAGGCTTGAAACCCTCCTTTCTCAAGCTACACCTGGCTGCAGTTTTGGCCTATCTTTTGGTGGGGAACTGTTCAAACAGTTTTCAAAGGCCTCTTGCCACTCCAGTCTCCAGTCAGGGAAGCTAGTTCCTCCTTGGAGCCTGAATCTCTGCAGGCTCATGGAACCACCCTTTGAGCCTATGGCCACTGCACATCTCAAGTTTGTAACCTGGAAATCTGTCTTCCTGGTGGCCATTACCTCTGCCAGGAGGATTTCAGATTTACAGGCCCTGTGCATGGAACCTAATTACATAATTCTTCACAGAGACAAAATTGGGCTCAGGACAAATAGGAAGTTCCTGCCTAAGGTGGTTTCTGAGTTTCACCTTAACCAGTCTGTTACTCTACCTGTCTTCTTTACTGAGAAATCCATTCCTGGTGAGCAAAAGCTCCACAGTCTGGATATCAGAAGAGCTCTCTTTTACTGTCTAGAGCATACTAGGCAGTTCAGAGGCTCTTCCACTCACTTGTTCCTCACCTACAGTATGGGGATGTAGGCAGAGGAAGACCAGCTACTAAGAAAACTATTTCCTGCTGGTTGGTCTCTTGTGTTAGATTCTGCTATGAGAAGGCTGGTCATCAACCTCATGTGGTGCTCAGGGCCCACTCTACCAGGGGCATTGCAGCCTCTGTGGCAGCTGCAAGAGACATGCTCCTTCTGGATGTCTGCAAAGCAGCTACCTGGAAATCTGTGCACAGTTTCATTAAACACTACAATTTGGATGTGCAATCCAGATCTGATGCCAGATTTGGTAGGGCAGTTCTGTAGAGCCTCTTTCCTAAGTAGGTTTTCTGCCCACCTTCCACTTGGTACTGCTTGGTAGTCTGCTATAGTTACTGATGCTAAAGGACTCCTAGGGTAAGAAGAAAAAATTACTTACGGTAGTAATCTTCTTTCTTCCAAGGGGTCCTTTAGCATCAGTAAGCTCCCACCCTTCCTCCCTGGTTCACCTTTTAGGCGAAGGGCTCTGTTCTCAGTTTTATTACCAAAATTAATCTTTTATTAAAGAGTTTTTGTGCTCAGGTTGTTAACTGTTTTCTGGTTTTGGACATTTTCATGTTTTTTTAATCCTGTTGATTCACTTTTGGGAGCATGTGCCCATTATCTTCAAAATAATTCTGAAACTCTTCAGGCCGCTCCCTCTCAGCACACTTCCCTCCTTTTTTCTGATTGGCTGATGCCCAAACTCATTATGCTAATCATCTTAAAGGCATACTTCCGGGCAGTTGCACCTAGCCAGCCAACTGCTATAGTTACAGATGCTAAAGAACCCCTTGGAAGAAAGATTACTACGGTGAGTAATTTTTTCTTCTGGACTTAATAGGTGCAGGGCTGGATACCCTGCAGGATAAACCCTTCTTCCCACAAGAGAGGGTAGCAAACCTGATTACAAGTGCAGAATCCTTCATATCAGGTCATCCAAGACCTGCAAGGGATTTTCTGCAGTTACTAGGCTACATGGCCTCATCCACAGTTGTGGTGCCATGGGTCAAATTTCAGATAAAGGACATTCAGTACCATTTGAGAGGTCACTAGTCCTAGCTTTTATCTAAGTTAGTGCCAGTCACAAAAGGCTTTGTACAAGCATTACAGTGGTGGAACGAGGAAAGCAACCTCAGAAAGGGTATTCCCTTCCTCCAGCAATCCCCATCAAAAGGTCTTGTAATATATGGATTTTAAAAATAATACCCCCAAAAAGCATACAAAAAAAACCCTGTAATACCTTAGTCAGTGCCGTAATACTATACTTCCGGTCCCTGTAATACTATACTTCCGGTCCAATAATACTATACTTCCGGTCCTCGTAATACTATCGTTGGGATCACCAACTTTTCTAGTGTCCAAAGCATAGTTTTTTGTTTCTTTTCTTTTTATTCCTGAGAGAGAGAAGCAGGGCTCCACGAGGAAGGGGATGTGAGTGAAGCGAGAACAAGCAGCAGGAACCATCCACAAGGAATCCAGAGGTAAAACCTCGTCAGCATTTAAATATCCATATATTACAAAAAATAACAGTTAGGTTCGGTGAATCACTCAGCTGTAATTCCATCGAGAGGTTCTGGGGACATAGGAACCTCTCGAGCTTCGCTCTCGAGGTTACCTATGTCCCCAGAACCTCTCGATGGAATTACAGCCTTGTAATTCACTCGAACCTATCTATTATTCTATTTATAATAGATGCTTCATTCCATTATACAACAGTACAGGGAGGAACAAGATCCTCAGAACTGTTTATTTATTTATATCTCAGATTAGAATACCTTTGAACCAGAGCCTCTTTTACAAAGGTTCCACGTCAGAAAAGCATATGAATACAATGGCATATAAAAACAGTAATTTTGACATACAATTTGATAACAAGATAAGTACAACTGATGCAGGGTAGAATACCGTTATGTCAGTACATTCAGAGGAATAGCCTAAGTGCACCAAAACATGGTAAAAAAACAAGTTAGACTTGGGGGATGAATATGGAAATGTGGAGGCAAAGTCATACATTCTGCAAAAAACATAACCAATAAAAAGATCTAGACAATATTATTTATTTATTTGCTTTTGGTAACCGGGTGGGTGCACTAGGCATAGGAAATGCCTATTTTCAGGCACGACCCGGGAGGATACAAGAGGACCTACATAAGTATACATGTGACGCAGCATGTGAGATAATGTAACATAGTGAGGATGAGGATCACATACAATCAACTGCAGATTTGGAAAAACATTTTTCAGCATGATACAATCAATACAGTTTTGACAATCAAAAGAAAGCAAGAAATGCAAAAAACATGGGAGAGAAAACTGATATTTTAAAAGCATGTGCAATATACAGTAAGTGCCATTATGTGACCAGTAGGTTTAGGGAGAGTAGAAACTGGGAGGAGAGGGAAGGGGAAAGTGGTGGGAAACGGAGGAAGAGGGTAAGGGATGATAGAGGGATTAGAATAGTTATGAGAGAGGTGGAGAGAGAGGTTTTGGAGAATTTGTTGCCTCAGGTCACAGAGTAGGAGAAGGATAGTCTACGGAGGATGAAAGCAAGTGCAGGGACTAGCAGCCCATAAATGATCATGGTGTAGTTTCTTGAAGCTAGCATGGGTGGGAGCTTGGCGAATAGTTTGAGGTATAGAGTTCCAGTACTTTGGAGCCGTGTTTGAGAAAGCACATGCACCCATATTGGTTTTGCATCTGGGGATATGGAGAAGGGCTTGGTTGGTAGATCAAAGCCCATAGGAGAGGGGTTGTTTGAGAAGCAGAGAGGTGAGAGATTGGGGAGGCCTGATCTAGCAATACCGTCAATTAGAGAGCCATAGGACTGAAGCCGATAGTAAGGTAATAGTAAGAAAACAATGCTACTGGAGGTAGGTGTTGTTAGAGGGTGTGGGATGAGGCGTACAGTATGATGGGAGAGGGGGAAACGATGGACACTTATGGGAGGGTGGGAAGTAGAGGGGAGAGTACAGGCATGATGTGGAGGGTTGGTGTAGGTGAGGTGGAACCCTAGTGAATACCATAGGGGTGGGGGTAGGGGTGGTTGAGGCGGCAGGGTAGTGGTGGTGGGAGCAATAGCAAGAGTAGATGATGGTGGGAGGGAAGGAAGGAGATAGTGAGGAGAGGTTGAGGATGGGGGCCAGTGAGGGGGTTGGGGAAGTGAGTGAAGCAGGAGGGGGCAGGTTGTTAAGGGGTGGGAAGGAGAGGTGCCACATAGGAAGAGAAGCGACTTATAGTCGGCAGTCACAGCTACTAAGTGCAGAGAGATATTTCCTAAGATTACACTTAAAAAGGCCAATCCTGGACTCTTCCTGTATACCAGTGGGGAGGTTATTTAGCCAGCAGGGTGCCCTGTATGAAAAGCAATGCTGCGCCTGGGAGGTGCACAGAAGCTATGAGGATCTGGCTTGCTCCCTGTACATAAAGATCTCTGCAGTACATCTGCCAGGCATGGACAGCATGCTGGCAGACTCTCTAAGCAGAATACATTTTCCCAAGAGCAAGCTGTACCAGAAACTAAATATAATATTTCAGTTTCAAATCGGTTTAGTCCACTTAAGGAGCAAGGTGACTGACTACAGGGTCTTCCCCCACAACATAGGGACTGACAATCTTGGAACAAAAAATAATCTATTGATTATTTCTTGGAATATAGCTGGCTTATTAGCAAAGTTTGCAGATCACGATTGCATAGATTTAATGAATCAAGCCCTAATATTATGCCTACAGGAAATCTGGCATCTGGCAACTAATAATGTTACTTTAAATGGTTATTCCACTTTTCAGATCCCCAGCAGTAAGCATTCTAAACTTGGCAGGACTTCGGGTGGCTTAGTCACTTGGTTCAAAGTCATAGAAGATTTATCAGCTGATTTATTATTTTCTAAGTCCTTTCTTGTTAAATTGGGCTCACTGGAATTTTGCTTAATTAATGTTTATGTATCCCCTTGTAATTAAAAATTTTTTAATATCAAAATTTCAGAGGACCTAGATGATTGTATACATAGGTCATGGACCACAACTACATGTGAGAAAATTTTAATGTGTGGTGACTGTAACGCTAGGCTAGGCAGCTATGATGGATTCTCTGATAATGAAATACAGAACTGGCGTTTTGAAAATGCTTTCAAATTTCCCAGATCCTCTCTAGATTTAAGAGTTAATGACAGAGGCCTCAAGCTTATAGATATTTTGACACCTTACAATTTAGTACCACTTAATGGAAGACTTAAAGGAGATGCTATAGGTAATTTTATGTATTACAATAAGCTTGGGCCCTCAGTTATCAATTATGTATTCTGCAATGATATCATGAATATCTGGGATTCATGTGTGATTCCCCAGAGCTGATAGTGATCATTTTCCCTTGTTGTTACAATTTAAACTGCCAGTTAAGAAACCTTTGGTTGCATGTTATGACAATTTAGAAATAAGGAACAATGTTAAAGTTAAGTGGAATCACACTCTCAGCAATGAGATCAGTTTCCTTGTGTGCAGGTATTTCCCTAAAACAGATTGTACCCTATGGAGTGGCTTTAGCTTGGTTAACCAATTGGAGTTATGTTGTGAAGCAATAAGGGACCTAACTCCTGGTAACTACACATAGTTCTGGGGTTCCTATATATAATTGGTATGACAAGGACTGCTGTTTGGCTAAGAAGCAGTTAAACCAGTTACTTAGAAAGGTCAGAGCTTGTAATCATAAAAGTCAAATTAAGCTATTAAACCAAGCTAGAGCTTCATAGAAAGAGTTAATTAAAAAAAACAGTTAAAGTTTTATCATTTGCAGTGGGACAAGATGCTGAAGGCAATCAGTAATAATGACCATTGTGCCTATTGGCAGATGGTCGCCCATGGTACAAATAATTATAAATCTGGAATAGATTCTTATATTTCTTTGGATACTTGGCAAAAGCATTATTCGAAAATTTTTTTTGACTCAAGTCATTCTCATGACCTGTTTGAGCTAAAAATAGATACGTCACACTTTGTGTTTTGTAGGCAGTCTGATATGTATCTTGCCATTGTATCTGTGAAAAAGCACAAAGCACCCGGCACTGATCAGATTCCTGCAGAGGTCTTTCTTGATTCGCCTACACATTGGGCCTCAATTTTAATGTCACTTTTCATTTTTTTTGTTATTAATTTGAACTTTCCCAACTCATGGAAAGGGGCTATTATAATTTCAATACATAAAAAAGGGGACAAGTCTGGCCCCAAAATGTATCACCCTGTCTCATTGCTAGATAACTGCTGTAAAATTTTCTCCAAATTAGTACTTTCAAGATTACAAGAACAAATTAAATCACTGGGTGACCTGTCTGAGCTCCAAGCAGATGTTCGGGATGGATATTGCACTGTGGATAATTGCTTTATTTTATCCACACCTTTTGAAAAATTTGTTAAATTATCAAACAGAAAGTATATTTGGTATTTATAGATTTAGTTCTGTCTTTGACTCTGTTCACTGTACTTTATGGTCAGTAATGAAGGATTAGGGGCATAGCTGTCGAACTCATTGCTATTGTAAGAGAATTGTATCATAACACTTGGGCCCAGGTTAAACTAGGGACAACCAGACAATTTTCAACTACTTTTGAAACGAACCATGGGGTCAGGCAGGGCTGCGTTTTGGCCCTCACTTTGTTTTGCATTTACATAAATAACTTGCTAATTTCCCTGGATAAATCTTCAACTGATTCACCCAGAATAATAGATACATTTTGTCCAGTGTTGACATATGCTGATGATCTCATTCTGCTATCATTATCACAGAGGGGATTACGAGGGAAAACTTGATCTCTTAAATGATTATGTTGCTAAACATAAATTGTCTGTTAATGGAAAATAAAAGCCAAATTATGGTATTGGGCTCAAATAAATTAACTAAAACTTGGAAACTAGGTGGGAAAAGACTTAGTACTGTGAAATCTTATGTCTGTTTGGGTCTCCACTTTTCAAATGATGGTAAATGAGCCAGACATGTCAACTCTCTTCTTCTTAAGCTAATTCCCTAAAATATTTTAACTATAAATATGGGAGAAACTCTGTCAAACCACTAATTATAGCAGCCACGTTGAAGTACTATACACAAGCCTTATATCATTCTAAAATTTGGGGATTTGTAAATCATCAAGCAGTTGAAGTTCCACTTAATAAATTGTTGAGATCTTCTCTTGGTCTAAATAACTCTTCTCCTCTAGCTCTTTTGCTGGCTGAACTAGGTTTAGTCAGTCCATTAACATATGCGCTAGCATATGCACAATCTAGGAAAGTGAATTACTTAGTGAAGTTGTTAACATTAGATTACAACAGATTGCAAGTACTTGCACTGAAAGAAAAGTGGTCTTGGGAAGAAATTGATTGTAAGAAGTCTAACTGGCTAATTGGGCTTTATGCTATTTTGGAAACAGCAGGGTTGTTCTTTTAGAGAAAGTACCTGGACAAAAAGATTTCATTCAGTCCTAAATATAAACCATATATTACAAAAAAGATTAACAATTATTTTAAAACACTTGATCTTGTAACTATTTCAAATTTGAAAATAGCCCCATGGGTTCATCAAAATTATATTACATTTCAATATAGAGAGTATTTAGATGTATTAACCAATTTAAAACAAAGACAACGTTTTACAAAGTTCAGACTGGAAATGTTTCCTAGCAATGTGTTGATGGCCAGATATAGTGAAGAAACATATCTTGGTTCTACTTATTGTTCTTGCACTAATAAGAGTGTGGAAGATCTATTCCACGTTATTATGATTTGCCCGGGTGCAAAAAACCCAGAGAGGTATGGTTAAAGCCACTGTGGAAGGTAATTTCAACAATGGATCAGACTTAATTATTGAATATTTTCTTCACTTCAAATGATGAATATATTATTCAGAAATTGTCAGGCTATCTTGGAGCTGTAACAAGAATTAGAGATAAACATGTGTAACCAATTTATTTAGCTTTATACAAAATTGTGAGGGTTTGGATGTTTACATCCAGGAGAAGTTAACTTTTGTAAAGACTGATTATTATTATTGACTCTAGAAGCTTTATTGTAACATTGTAGTGTTTGCATATGTACCTGAAAATACCCTGACGTTTTCGATGTGTTTGTGACTAATGTCTCTATGTTAATGTATATTTACTGTTTATTGTTATATGCTGATTTGTACTAATGTTTATTTTATTGTAATGGTCTATGACTGATCAAATAAACTTATTAATTCATTCTAAGCAGAATCAGCCTGTGAAACAAAGAATGGATCTTGATCCAGCAAGTGGTTGCTTCAGCCTTCAGAAGTGGGGGTACTCGGAAATGGATCTGTTTGCCTCTTGGGACAGCAGTCAGCTTCCAAACATTTCTTGCAGACCACTAGCCAGGGGCACAGTCCCAGAGGATGCCGTACTCTGGATTGGACAGGGAAGTTCCTGTGTAACTTGCCACCATTCCCATTCATATAGAGAGTGGTCATAAAGCTCAGGAGAGAGAGCCCGCAACAATGATCCTGTTAGTTCCAGGCTAGGAAAGACCAACTTGGTACTCAATGTTGCTGACTGTATCGAACAGGATTCCCATCAACCTGCCACTGAGATACAACCTGCTAACTCTGTCTCGGAGCACTGAGTCTGAGGATACAGATCTTGAAGAGCTAAAATTCTCTAGTTTGAATCTGTCAGAAGAAATGCTAAGGGTTCTGAAGGGTTCCAGACAACCACAATCAGGAAAGCACATCCTCCAAGTGGAAGAGATTCGTATACTGGGGTGCCCCAGAAAGATAATACCAATGCATGTAAAGCTGTCTACAGTTCTGGAGTACCTGGTGTAATTACAGTCCTTAGGTCTCAGACCTTTAACACTTAGAGTACACCTGGCAGCTATGTCTGCCTACACATCAGATGGCAAAGAAGTGTCCTCTGCCTCACAACCTGTTTTAAAAGGTTTGTCCAAGGTCTCAACAATCTGTATTCCCCTGTAAGGGAACCAGTCCCTCTACAGGACCTAAACATCTGTCTTGTCCAGCTGATAGTCTTCCTTTGAGCCTGTGGATACAACTGACTTAAAGCAGCAGTACTGGTTAGTCAACATAAAACTTTTCATCCTACATTTTTTTGCAGTAATATATTCCTTCTATTCTTAAATTCTTCATTGGGGTAATTTAAATCCATTCAGCTGTTTTCAAGATCATTCATATTACACATGTTATACTTTGTGTGGATCTACAATAAAAGTGGCAGCTCCTAACATCATTTAAAAATCTCCTTCCTGGTGGTCACTCTTTAATTGCATACACTGCATTCATAATGCAGATATGTCAGAGTGTTACCAGCACATCTTTCTGATAACCAAGGCAGCACCCCCCCGATCTGCTTACATCCATTGTGGTAGACTTGGCAAAGGGGCAAGAACTTTATAGAACTTCAGTAACCCTCTGTCTTTCCTCAAGAAAGAAATAAAGCAAAAATAAAATCAGGTATATTGATGTTTTTGTTTAATCTAACTGCCAACTAGATTATTTTAATTTTTAATAACCAGTTCTGCTACTTTAAAGTATTTCACATGGAAAACAGCTTTCCTGATAGCCATGATATCTGCTGGGATAGCAAATGAACTGCAAGGCCTGTGTACAGACCCAAACTACATAATATTCCACAGAGACAAGGTAGTCCATAGGAAGTTCCTACCTCAGGTAGTGTCAGAATTGCACTAAAACCAGTCAATTACTCTTCCTTTTCCTCTTCTCTGTTCTGAACATTCCAGTACAGGTGAGCAAAAACTGCACTGTCTGGATGTGAAAAGAGAACTTGATTACTATATGTACCGGGCAAGGGATGTTAGGTCCCAGAGTATACAGCTTTTTGTTACCTCTGGAGAGGTTTGCAAAGGGTAGCCAGTAGTTGGGAAGACTCTCTCATTTGGTAGTTTCCTGCATACAGTTATGTTATGAAAAAGCTGGCAAGATACCCCCGGAGACCTATGAGCACATTCCTCAAGGGGCAGCTCTACCTGTTTGGGAGCCACAAAGGACATCTGTCTACAAGAAATTTGTAAAGCAGCTACCTGTAAAACAGTGCACACCTTCACAAAGCACTATTGTCTGGACATACAGTCCAGGAGGGATGCCAGTTTTGGAACTGCTGTCTTGCAGAAGTTTTTTCTTAAATACGTTCTAGACCCATTCTCTAAGGTACTGCTGGTGAGTCTGTCATTTGTAAGACATCTCACTGATGGATTCCTGTTGTTTGAAGAAAAAGATTACTCAATGTAATAAGGTTATTTCTTCTCACGGATCCATTAAGAGGTTGTTTCTTCTCAGGGATCCATCAGTGAGCCTCACAAACCCCAATCATGCCTCCCCTTTTAGAATCTGAAAATAGATTCACACAAGAATGAGTTCTTGTCTTAAGGTTGCTTGAGCATTACTTATTGCAGTTTCTCAGTAATTTTTAAAATTGCAATGATGTAAATTCTGTATTTTTTTTCCTTCAATTTAGTTGAAGTTTTCAAAAAAATTTAAAGAAAATGTTAGAATTATTTTGGAAACCATTTAGATAATTTCAGTGGCCACTGCTTTTCCGGGTATAGAAACAAAATTGATGTTAAAACAACAAAGGGAGCATGACCACAGGGCAGAGTTTGAACTTGTATTCCATATTTCACAATTTGCATAAAGTTCTATCTCTGGGGCAGCACACTCCTCTGGACCGATGCCATTTGTAAGACTCATTGATGGATCCCTGAGAAGAAACAACAGTACTATGGTGAGAATTGTTTTCTTTTAACCCTTGCCAGGTCTACAATACTATTTCTAAGCCAAATGTTTATTTATTTATTTAAAAGAGAACAATGGACAAAAGCAATGCAGCGATTGCTGCACAGATTGGGGCTTCAGTACCCCGACCCCTCCTGCAATCACACTGCGCATTGCAATATTTAAATACTATAACACTTGTAACTTTTGATAATCCTCCTGGTGCAGCCGGCACTTTTTAATAAGTGGGTACTCAGTGGCCAAGATCGCGCTATTAACACTATAATATAATGGCATGCCTTTGCCCCTGCTTGTATGGTGCCCATATGTACGGAGATTTAATATTAAGCGTATCTCCGATGCCCTATACTTTGTCTAAATGCCATGTGTAGAGCAGGGCATAGGAGATACAGATATTATTAAATCTCCGTACATATGGGCACTGTACAGGAAGGGGCAAAGGCGCGTCATTATATCGCAGTGTTAGCGCAGTCTCGGCCACCGAGTATCCGCATATTACAAAATACTGGCTGCACCGGGAGGATTATCAAAAGTTACAAGTGTTAAGGTATTTAAATATTGCAATGCACAGTGTGACTGCAGGGGAATCTGGGTACTGAAACCCTGATCTGTGCAGCAATCACTGGATTACTTTTGCCCGTTGTTCTCCTTTAAAATTTGGTAACTGAGAAATGCACACTGACTGAGCCAAGTCTCATTTCCAGGTGTGACCTGGGGGAGGGGAGATGGAACAGAACAGCAGCAGACAGTAGCAAAACATCTGAATAGACAGACGGGCAATGTGTTACAGTAATAGAATCAATAAAGAGCAATTTGCACGTACCATAATTAAACGAAGTGCAGTAAACTTTAGCAGTGCATAGAATCACGAACAGTAACTTGTATGGATTAAAATAGAGACTTCAAAGGTAACTGGAAGAAGGGTAGCAGGAGCAAGTGGGAAGGAGTTGAAATTTCAGCAGGCGTTTGAAGGTGTTAAAGGATGGGGAAAGATGGAGGGATGAGGGGAGTTTGTTCCAGAGTGAGGGAAACCTATAGGAGAATGCAGATTGTCCAGCAGAGGAGTGTGGGTGAGGAATGGCAAAAATGCAATGTTTCCTAAACAGAGGGAGCAGGAGGCAGGGGGAATTCAGGATAGGAGCATGGAGAGGTAGGAGGGAAAGGTGTTGAACCAAACTTTGGAGATGAACAAAGCACAATGGGCCTGGTGGTGAGAGGGCAGAGGGAGGATGGATAGGGAGGAATATAGTGAGCAACGATGTGTGCATGGAAGAGAGTTAGATGCAAAATGACAGAAGGAGTTGAGGAGGGCATCCAGTCTAGTGAGGGAAATTGAGGGGGCAGAGCCATAGACTACATCCGCATAGTCAAATATAGGTAGCACCATTTTGGTAATCAGTTCCCTGCAGACGTGGAGATGGGCAGTCTTTGTAATGATAGAGGGCACCAAGCCTGGGATGGAGCTTGGCATAGATGGCATCAATGTGGGCTGAGAAGTCAAGCTTACTGTCCAGACACACGCCTAGGTACTTAAGGGACTGAACCATTTCAAGAGGGGTGCCTTCCAGAGTGGTGAAGACAGGGGGCAGTGAGTCTGGCTAGTTTCTGACTGGTACTAAAGGTCATGGAGACTGTCTTTTTTGTGTTTACTCTAAGATGGTTAGAATGGAACCCATGAAGGACAAAGTTAAAAGTCCTGAAGGAGCAGGTCTTCCACTGCTGCAGAGGAAGGACCAGAAGTGAAGATGACTGTGTCATCTGCATACATGTGTATATGCGAGTTGACACAAGCAGAGGGGAGGTCACCGAGGAAGATTAAGAAAAGGAGGAGTCCAAGGATGGAGCCCTGTGGAACCCCAGACTGGATAGGAAGTGGGGGTGACTATAGATGGATGGTTATGTAAGAGTGGAACCAAGCAACAGTGGGGGCAGAGAGACCATCATTTCTCAGCTTGTCCAGGAGAAGCAGATGGGACAAAGAATCGAAGGCTTTGGCCAGATCGACAAAAATTGCTTTGGTAATGCGCCCCGGTCCATCATGGAGAAGATGGCATTAGTGATATGCAGCAGGGAGGAGATTGTGGGGTGGTGTTTCCGGAAGCTAGACTGGAAGGGTGATAGGATTTTAGTAAATGAGAGGAAGTTGAGCAGTCTGGCATGGACCAGTTTCTCTTCAGTTTAGAGCGTGAGGGGAGGAGGAAGATGGGACAATACTTACCAGGAGAAGATGGGTCACCACCTTTGTGTAGAGGAATAACTTTGGTCATCCTCCAAGACTGAGGAACAGTGCAGAGAGTGAAGGAAAGGTTAAGCAGGTTAGTAAGGGGAACTGCAATAACAGGAGCTGAGAGGTGTGGGAACTTGGGTTCTAACCCTAGTAATACTCAGATATTCATAACTCTGTGCAGTGACCCCTTAAGACAGAACTGCCCGGAGAGAATTTGGAACATATGCAAATGATGGAATCTTTGTGCGTGCTGTTTTTCAAATGCTGCCTTCGACTAACTGCCTTAGTTCTAAATCTCTCAGATTTCACTATCCGCCTGTCAAGGCCAGAAGCTCGGAGATCCTCCCCTCATCTACTCATCCTGACGCAACAAAACTTATAAAAATACATAAGTCTTTTCTTTGTTTCATTTGCTGCCTTTTACTTCCTATTTTAAGCTAAACCATTAGTTATTTAAATTGTGTTTTTTCTTGGTTTCTCCCAGTTCAGCATAACCGGTGGGGCACCAAGGTTTTTTTTGTAGTTATCGGAGTTTCTGACCAAAAAACTCCATTAGTTTTGTTTAATTTTACTTTATTTAACTTATTTTGGGAACTGCTAATACCAGTTCCTGAACCGCTAGTCCCGGTTAATTTTTTCTCTCGATTCCCAGTTCCGATTGGTTCCTTATCGGTTCTGGAACTGACCGCAAGCACTAAATATACTTTAAATTTTCTTATTATTTAGCGGTTATTACTTTATTCGGTTTTCGTTTTAGAATGTCAGAAAAAATGAAAAGAAAAAACAGTGAACCCGGTTTCAGACCTTGTTCAGATTGTGGTGAGATTTTTGCTAAGGCAGACAAACATAATTTATGTGTTGTCTGCCTTGATTATGATCATTTAAAAGCAGACTGTGAAATCTGCAAAACTTTTCCAGAGGAAACTATTGAGAAACGTCTTGAAAGCATAGAAGAAGCTTCCACCACCTGAGTCCACACCATATACGCTTCAACATACCTAAGGATGAGCTGCTCCGGACCCTTAGGAATTGTACTGAACCATCTGAGTTTAAACAAAAAAGTGCAATACAGGTAAAGAGGTTCCTAGATAGGGGCTACAGTAAACAATGTATTGCCTCATCAATACAGCAAGTGGAAAAAATTAACAGGGCCAAAACTCTATTGAATGCTAAGATGGACAGTGATACAGTGGCGTGAAAAAGTATTTGCCCCCTTCCTGGTTTTCTCTATTATTGCATATTTGTCACACTGGATGTTTTCAGGTCTTTAGACAAAATATAATATTAGATAAAGGGAACCTGAGTGAACAAATAACACTTTTTTTTTTTTACTTATTTCATTTATTTAATGAAAAAAGTTAACTAACACCAACTGGCACTGTGTGAAAAGTAATTGCCCCTAGTTAAATCAACCCAATTAAAAGGATAATTAGAGTCAGCTGATTGAATACAGCCAGGCTTGATTACAGCCAGCCCTGCTCAATATAAACCTCACTTATTTTGGCCCTTACCATCAGAGTCACGTTGCCAGCACAAAGATTCAACCAGCACATTATGCCATGATCAAGGAAGTTCCTGAAAAGATCAGAAAAAATTTGTTGCCCTCTTTCAGTCTGGAAAGGGTTACAAAGCTATTTCTAAGGCTCTGGGACTCCATCGAACCACAGTGAGAGCCATAATCTCAAATGGAGAACACTTGGAACAGCAGTGAATCTTCCCAGGAGTGGGCGGCCTGCCAAAATTACTCCAAGGGCACAGCGTAAAATCATCCAGGAAGTCTCAAAGGATCCTAAAACAACATCCAAAGAACTGCAGGCTTCTCTTGCCTCAGCTAAGGTCAGTGTTCATGACTCCACAATCAGAAAGAGACTGGGCAAAAATGGGCTTCATGTGAGAGTAGCAAGGCAGAAACCACTGCTAACCAAGAAGAACATAAATGTTCGTCTCTCATTTGCCAAGAAGCACCTGGATGATCCACAAGCCTTTTGGGAAAATGTTCTATGGACAGATGAGTCCAAAGTGGAACTTTTTGGACGACATGGATCCCATAATGTCTCGCGATAAAGCAAACACAGCATTCCACAGTAAGAACACCATACCAACAGTCAAACATGGTGGTGGTAGTGTGATGGTGTGAGGGATGCTTGCTGCCTAAGGACCTGGATGACTTGCCAAAATTAAGGAACCATGACTTCTGCTCTGTACCAGAAAATTCTTAAGGAGAATGTCTGGTCATCCTTCCGTCAGCTGAAGCTGAGCGTAGTTGGGTCATGCAGCAAGACAATGATACAAAACACAAAAGCAAGTCCACATCAGAATGGCTAAAAGAAGCAAAATTAAAGTTTTGGAGTGGCCTAGTCAAAGTCCAGACTTAAACCCAATAGAGATGCTGTGGCAGGACCTGAAGCGAGCAGTTCATGCTTGAAAACCTACCAAATGTTACTGAATTAAAGCAGTTCTGCAAGGAAGAGTGAGTTAAAATTCCTCCACAGCGATGTGAAAGACTGATATTGAATTATAGGAAGTGTTTGGTTGCAGTCATTGCAGCTAAATGTGGCATAACCAGTTATTAAGTGTAAGGGGGCAATTACTTTTTCACACAGTGCCAGTTGGTGTTGGTTAACTTTTTTCATTAAATAGGTGAAATAAAAAAATTAAAAACAAGTGTTATTTGTTCACTCAGGTTCCCTTTATCTAATATTACATTTTCTCTAAAGACCTGAAAACATCCAGTGTGACAAATATGCAATAATAGAGAAAATCAGGAAGGGGGCAAATACTTTTTCACGCCACTGTAGAATAACTTCCTGTCCATTTGTTGCGAATTTTTCTAGAAGGGCAAACCAGGTTAAAACATAGAAACATAGACTTTGACGGTAGATAAGGACCGCTTGGCCCATCTAGTCTGCCCATTTCCCTACCTACAGGATAGGCCGCATATCCTAGTTAACCAACAGTCTATTTCTTCCTACCCCCCACAAGAATTGCCTTATGTCTGTCCCATGCATTCTTGAATTCTCCCACAGTTTTAGACCCCACAACCTCCTCAGGAAGGCTGTTCCATGCATCCACTACCCTCTCTGTGAAACAATACTTCCTCACATTGCCCTTGACACGCCCCTCCTCTATCTTTAAATTGTGTCCCCTTGTTCTTGCACGTCTCTTTTTCTGAAAGATGCTATCCTCTTGGACTTTGTTGATTCCACGAGGTACCTAAAGTTTCTATCATGTCCCCTCTCCCTTCTTTCCTCAAGGGTATACATATTGAGCTCCTTTAGTCTCTCCTCGTATGGCTTCTCTTGCAGACCCTGCACCATTTTAGTTGCCCTCCTCTGGACTGCCTCTATCCTGTCTGTGTCCTTGCAGAGATGGGGTCTCCAGAACTGGACGCAGTACTCTACATGGGGTCTCACCAACTGTCTGTACAGAGGGATAACAACTTCTTGTTTTCTGCTGGTGGTGCCTCTCCCTATGCATCCCAGTATACCCCCAGCCCTCCCTACTGCCATCTTACATTGCTTGCTAACCTTAAGGTAATCTCATATGATTACCCCCAGGTCCCTTTCCTTTTTTGTTGTTGTTTTCTCCCCCCCACTGTGTAATCTTCCCCTGGGTTCTTGTTTCCTAGGTGCATTATTTTGCACTTCTTTGCAGATCATTTACAGTAATTGATCTATTCTAGAGCTGGAAAGAAGACTTGTGGATGTTGTACAACAGGGCTCACAAGTAGTTTTTTGTAAATGTAAAAGTGTAAGAGACTTGGTAGTAAAAAACATAGTCTCTGGTCCAGAGCCTTTGAAACAGACCCTTTTGGCCCCTGCACCAGTGGGCACACACCGGTGCAGTAATTGCATGTATTGCAGGTATGTTAGCACTTGTAAAGTGTTTAATCATCCGTCCACAGGTAAAAAAGTGCCACTGAAGGACTTCATTACATGTAACAGTAGTGCGTTGGTATACCTACTAAGTTGCAACTGTGGTGCCTTCTATGTGGAGAGAACTGTGAGAAAATTCAAAGTAAGGATTGGACAGCATGTGAGGGCAGTGGACAAAGGAGTCATGTCTTATGCTATAGCAAAACACATTTTTGAAAGTGGAGCTGAAAATCACAAATTCAGCTTCATAGATATAGAATTGGTCAATTTGGGAGGGAGAGGGGGAGATTTGAAAAAAGATCCCGGGCCAAAGAGAAAGTTATTGGATTTTTGAACTAGGGGCACGCCATAATAAGGGACTGAATAACAGCATCGACCTTGCAGCATTTCTAAAGAAATATAGATGTTAGTTATTATATACTTGCATATAAACTCTCGGAGACAGAACATTGCCCCCTTTGGCAAGAAGGGGAAGTTCATGGAAATTTAAGTGCCTGGAACTAAATCAAGCATTTAAGAGTTACCACAAGGGAGAAAGACGTAAATGTTTATAAAACATATAATGGGCAGTAATGGCCAGAAAAACATGTTATATACAAAAATCAGCTTAACTAAGCCTGTGGTTATATAAACAAAGGAAGCATATGAACAAATAAAATTGCTAAAGTTAAATACCACAGGTTAACATTAAATTAAATTATTGAATTAATCACAAAATGGTCTGAAGTGGCTGCTTATACAAATAGCTTGATCAGTTCCATGAAACTTGAGTGTTTAAACTAATTGATTTGCACAGGTTTAAGCATTAGTTTAATATAATAACTGGTGATCCCTGTTATCAACGTGTTTTCGAGTACTGTAAAAAGTCGTATCAACCCGGAGGTTGATACGAAAAAGGTCATATCAACCCACGGGTTGATACGACTTTTACAGTCTTGAGCCAAGAAGTCTGCAGCACTTGCATTTCAGAGTAAATAGATTCAAACTCATAGCATGACCTCCATAACTTACAGATCCAAATGAGAAAGCGTAATCATTTTAAATGAATTCTGTAGCTTACCCTCCGGTTTAGAGATCTGTATGTGTGCAGCATTTATTTATTTCATTTATTTATTTCGTAAAACCAACATTGAGACCCGCAGCCTGGCGCTCGTACTTCCCTTACTAGTAGGCCGCCCCACTAACCGTTATGTGATGTCAGTCCTTGAATGGCGTGGGCGTGCCCTATTGAAGCAGGAAGTATAACGTTTAACTTCTCAGCGATCTCTAGTAGTATTAATTCTTCTATGGAATTTTTGGTGCCAGTTATTATAAAAAATAAAACATATGTAGGGGTAGAAATGGGTTTTACACACCCTCGTTGTGTGATAATAGTAAAACCTCTCGAGCTTCGCTCTCGAGGTTTACGTATTATCACGCAACTTGGATGTGTGAAAAAAATCCATATCAACTCCCTACATATGCATTATTCTCTATAAATTGCACAAGGTGATTCAAGCACTGTTCACTTTATAGGAGGTGATAGGTTTACAAGTAACGTGATGTGAACCTGTTTGTAATAAAAAGAGCACTTGTTTCATGTTTTAAACTACTCTGAAGAAGCCTGGCAGCACGCCAGGAGTAACGTTAGTCTGTTTGCTAACCACTTTGGCCAGTGATTCGTTTGCGCATTTTTCATATAAAGGATTCAGTATGTCAGTCCATGGAGTCCTGGTCTTCTGTCTGGTGTGTGGATGCTTATCTAACTTTTTTTCCTGTCCTTCCTGTAAACAAGTTTTTTAAGAAGGATGCCTTAAAGATTTTGCAAACCTCGAATACTGCTCCCCCCCTCTTAATAAGAGGCTGGACAAAAAGTACCAGTTGGAAAGGGAGGGAGCTGAATTCCTATTCTCCCACCCTGACCACCAGGGGGTGGTGCAAATGGCAGCCTGTGACATGGCAACCGTACTATTAGCATCTCGCCTCCGGACAAAGACTCTGGAAAGATTAACAGCATGGCCAAGAAAGGATATTTATTGGCTTCCTTAGCCATTAGACAGGCAAACTTCCAAGCCTATGCTACTCAATATCAAAAAATCTCTTTGGCAGTCTGTTCTTGCAATGACAGACAAGGCATAGGCTCCCCTTTCAGCTGATCTACCTGAAACAGCCAGGTTTGGTTTGGAAGCAGCCAAATATCAGTTCCAGATGGCTGCTGATTCTGATGACACTACTGCCAGGTGGATGACAAACACTGTGGCACAGAGGAGGTTTGCCTGGTTGAGAGTCACAAACCTTACCCAGGATACACAAACCAAGGCATTGGATTTTCCACTAGAGGAAAACTCCCTGTTTGGAGAAAAGACAGAGGCTTACATGAAGAAGGTGGACAATACAAAGCCACCTACAGAAGCAATTCTGCCAAAGAAAAACCTTCCCCATCCACCAGACCTTATGGAAGGGGAGGCAGGAGGAGATCTTTCCAGAGCAGGCCTTTCTTCCAGGCCATGGCTTCACTTCTGTATCAGCAGTACCCACAGCAGGGGTACTTTAGGGGCAAGGGAAGAAGGGGCTCCAGGCGTGGCTTCCAGGCCCAGCCTCAAGCTAAGCAGGCACCCTGATGTGTCTGTACAGCCACCTTCCTACCACCTGTAGGAGGCAGACAGGCTCACTACTTTCAGGCTTGGCAGGAAATCACCACAGACAAGTGGGTCCTGGAAGTAGTGAGTCAGGGATTGTCTCTAAGCTTCAAATCCCTTCCACCTTTAAGAACCCGAGTTTTCAAGCCATCCACACATGCAGAAAGAAAACTGGAATCAGAGGTTCAGAACCTGCTACTGTCACTAGCAGTGGAACCAGTGCCAGTGCATCAAAAGGGAAAGGGATTTTACTCCAGATACTTCCTTACCACAAAGAAAAATGGGGAGTGGCGGCCCATCTTAGACGTAAGGGTCTTAAACAGATACTTAACAAAGCCAAAGTTCAAAATGATAACCCTGGCAATAATTCTACCATCCCTTCAAAAAGGAGACTGGTTGGCTTCACTGGACCTAAAGGATGCCTATTTCCACATCCCCATAAGAGAGTTGCACAAAAAATACCTTGGGTTCAGACTCCCTTCAGGTCACTATCAGTTCTCAACCCTGCCATTTGATCTCACTTCAGCACCAAGTGCCTGGCAGTGGTCATGGCACACCTTCGAAGACAAGGTGTCAGTCTTCTTGTACCTAGACGACTGACTGGTGGTGGGGAAATCACCCCAGCAAGTGAGGGAGCAGCTGCAACTCACCCAGGAGCTCCTGGTGTCTCTAGGGTTCCTGATAAATCTAAAAATGTCGGTCCTTCAGCCTGCTCAGGTACTGCAGTGCATAGGAGCCGAGCTAAATACTCTGCAGGGCAGGGCCTACCTGCCTCTGGACAGAACAAGGAGTATCCTTCAGATAGCAGGTTCATTCAGCCTGAACAAACCAAAAACTGCAAGACAGTTTCTTCAGCTACTGGGCCACATGGCAACTGCCACAAGCACAGTACTGGGATCCAGATTCCAGATGAGGGACATTCAGTTTCACATCAGGGCACACTGGTGTCAGAGAAGGGATCCTCTCTCAAAACTGATTCCAGTAACAAAAACTTTGTCAGAGGCCCTCCAATGGTGGAAAGAGGAAACCAACCTATGGGAAGGGGTTCCCTTTCAGCAGGAGTCCCCATCAGTTGTTCTCACAACAGACACATCACTACTGGGGTGGGGTGCCCATCTGGGAGATCACACCACCCAAGGCACATGGTCAAATGCAGAATCACTTCTGCACATAAATCTGCTGTAACTCAGAGTGGTATTGCTGGCGCTAAAGGCCTTCACACCACTGCTGCAGGGAAAGGTGGTACAGATCAGAACAGATAATACTACCACAGTGTACTACATAAATAAGCAGGGAGGGACAAGGTCAAACCCTCTCTACACAGAAGCCATGAAAATATGGAGTCTGGCATACTCCTTGGGAGTTTCTCTACAGGCTACTCATCTGCCTGACAAGGACAACACCCTGGCAGACACCCTGAGCTGAATCAGCCAGGCCCATCCCTGTGGGCCCTGAACAATCAGGTGGTGCAAGTGCTTTTCAGGAGGCGGGGCACTCCAGAGGTAGACTTTTTTCATATCCCACCAGAACCACCACATGTCACAATATTGTTGCAGACCTCCAGTTCATGGAACAATCCCCCTGGATGCTCTGGCACTGAACTGGTCAGGGAGGTACCTGTATGCTTTCCCTCCCTTCCCTCTGGTGTTCAGAGTACTACTCAAGCTCAGATCCCAATCAGCATCCATGATCTTTATAGCACCAGACTGACCCAGGCAGCCATGGTACTCTCTGCTGCTCTCCATGTCTTTGGCCGAGCCAATACACCTTCCCAGGAGGCACAACCTGCTAACCTCCAATCAGGAGAGGCTCTTGTATCTGAACCTCAGGTCCCTCAGGCTCAAGGCCTGGCTCTTGAGGACCTAGAATATGCAGGCCTAAATTTTTCTGAAAGTGTCCTGGATATTTTGAGGGGGTTACAGGAAGCCCTCTACCAAGAAAACCTATGCTGCAAAATGGAAAAGGTTTTCTCTTTGGTGTTCCACCCAAGAACTGGTGCCAGCACAGGCTGGGGTCCCAGCTATGCTGGATTATCTTTCCCATTTGCATTCATTGAGTCTACAGCCCAGTTCCCCGAAGGTTCACTTGGCTGCAGCATCTGCTTACATTTCAGCTGGGCAGAGGGTTTCTTTTGCCTCAGACCCTATCTTCAAGAGGTTCTTTAAGGGCCTTGCTCATTTGCATCCCCTCACAGGGAACCAGTGCCAGCATGGGATCTCAATGTATGTATAGCCAAGCTCATGGGGGTCCCTTTTGAGCATGCCCTCGACTCCTCTAAAGTACGCCACATGGAAAACAGTTTTCCTAGTGGCAATGACTTCTGCCAGAAGGATCATTGAGCTTCAGGCTCTCTGCATTGGACAGAACTACACAACCTTCCACAAGGACAAAGTGGTCCTGAGAGTGAACAGGAAATTTCTTCCTAAAGTGGTTTCCGATTTCCACTTGAACCAAACCATTACCCTACCTCTCTTCTTCACTGAGCACTGTACTTCTGGTGAAAGGAGACTCTGCAGTCTGGATGTCGAGAGAGCTCTTAGCTACTACATGACAGTCACTAAGAACCATAGGCAGGACAGAAAACAGCTATTCCTGACTTATGGGGATGTGGGAATGGGTAACCCAGCATCTAAAAGGTCAATTTCTTGCTAGATACTACAGCGTATCCAGTTTTACACTAAAGCAGGAAGGGAATCCCCAACAGGATTGAGGGCCCATTCCACAAGGGGCACAGCTGCTACCATGGCAGCTGCCAGGGATGTTCCATTGGTGGACATCTGTAAATCAGCTACCTGGAAAACTGTGCACACCTTTACAAAGCATTACATTGTGGATACCTAGTCCCGAGATGATGCCAGGTTTGGCACAGCAGTCTTGCAGAGTCTTTTTTCAAAGTGGGTTCTGTGCCCACCTCCAAATGTACTGCTTTTTAGTCTGCATAGAGTTATGAATACCTGAATATTACTGGGGTTAGAAGAAAAAAATACCATAGTAATGTTGTTTCTTCCCAGTGATACTCAGGTATTCAGAACTCCCCACCCTGCCAACCCTTCTAGAACCAGTAGCCTCTGCAATCCTGAAAGCATTGCGTATCCTCTGGTAAAGGTGCCACAGTCTGGTTCTGTGGTTTGCTATCTGTGTTCACAATTATTGTTTTTCCCCTTTCAGGTGATTCTGACTTTCAGGGGTCATGTTATATGTTATGACCTCCATTTGGAAGTCCCCTATTTGGGCATTTAGGGTGTTATTGCCATTATTATCTTTCTTTTTTAATTATTAGTCTATATATGTTTAGTCCTTTGAGGCCTATCTTTCCAGGCTTCTATGAAATCTGAGAGGTTTAGAACTAAGGCAGTTAGTTGAAGGCAGCATTTGAAAAATAGCACATGCAAAGATTCCATCATTTGCATACGTTCCAAATTCTCTCCGGGCAGTTCTGTCTTAAAGGGTCACTGCATAGAGTTCTGAATACCTGAGTATCACTGGGAAGAAACAACATTACTATGGTGAGTAATTTTTTCTTTGAGATCATCAAAACTGGACTTTGATGTGTTGAGGGAGGAAAGGGCAAATAGAGCTTCCTGGACGGTGACGGGGGAAGCGGTAACCTGGTGAGGTATGGGGGATAGGAGAAGTGCAGAGGGGAGAAAGTGACAGGTTATGGTTGGGAATCCTGGACAAAAGCCAATACTCAGTGACATTAGAACATCAGTTGAGTGCAATTGCAGCTAAACAGAGAGGAGGTCAAGTTTTGGTAGTGGGCTCCTACTGCTTAGATGAAAGACTCTGTGGCCCCTTGGAGGTGGTGGTGGTGGGTAGGAAGGGAAGGGGGTCCAGGAGAGCCAGGATATGTAGCGACCATCTTTTTTTCTTGAGAAAAAAAGGCTAAAAATACTCATATTTTGGTGGAACTATAACATTTTACCACCAAATGAAACTGGAAGATGCCTGGAATCTTTAATAGTTAAAAAAGGTAGGGTTGAATTGTTGGCCCAGTTTTGTTGCACTGCTGTTTTAAAACACTCAAGCATCATTTTATAGACTGTATCATAAGGCTAATAAATAAGCTGTTTCTGCATTGTGATTCGCTACTGGATCGATCATTAACGTCCAGTTAATGACTGACCCAGATGTGCGATCACCACGAGTGACCACCTCATAGAAAGTCAAAATTTAACTGCACAGTCGGGAACACAGCTTTTCGCCCCACAGACCGTTTGCAGTGACAGCTATGTGTGGAAACGAAAGTCACAGCAGCTGCAAGAACCACAATCGCGTTTACAAACACTGTGACAGCAAATAGCAGGAAAACAGATAAGGAAATGTCAGGTAACCGAACAAAAGCTAACGGGAACGCAGCAACCAGTGAAATCACCACTAAAACACATGATCCGAGAGAAAAAAAAGTGTCCCCGAAACAAAATCTCCCCCCCCCAAAAAAAATGACACAAAAAAAGAACCCAGTACTAAAAACTGCATTTCTGCAAGTGCACAGCTAAAAGAAAGACAACAGGAGTACCCTGGCATGTAACCGCCGAGATCCTTAAGTCCATACGGCTGGTCTAATTGACAGCAGATTGGCAGACTTAGACACATGTCATCATGACGTGACCTAACTACAGAACAACATGTCATGCAATAAAGTTGCACGCCCACTCCACCACCTCTGAGGAAAGAAAACAAAATTGTAAGTTTATTTTCAAACTATTTCTACAGGTAGAATAAAATTAGCCTTATAATAGCAATAACGACCTCACTGACTGTTGTTTCCTGGGGCTTAACAACCGTGTGTTGGATGATTGCCCACGCGGCTGCGCCTCAGGCAACCCAACCCCGCACATGGTCATTAATCTCCAGGAAATTACTGCCAGTTTGGTCATTATTGTTTAACTAGCACAAGCTCTGCTCAGGCTGTTTTATGAACTGCTGATCTGATTTTTGTCTTGCAGATCCTGTGTTTTTTTGGTCAGAATAATTAATTTTTTTTTAAATGAAATCTGCATGCTATGCATCTTTATAAATATTTTATTTAAAGTGCATAGTCATTCTATTCCTCATTTTTTTTTTTTCTTTTCAGGAGATGGACTTCTAACAAGTTCTTTTCCTCGTACCAAACTGAATCCTGTTCCAGTGACAACTCATGTGGTAGATGGTGTTGGCCAAGATTTCCAGCAGGGCACTAAATCAGCATCCTTAGTAGCATTTGGCGATGTATATAGTCTGGCCACCATGAAATCCAGATCTCGTCAGGCTTCGCACAGTGCTTGCCCTAGTATTACAAATAACCAGGGGGACACACGTGTTTTACCAGGTAGTTGTTCCCACAGCATACCATTCTTTTAAATATACTACCAGAATGGAAATATTGGGAGTTGACTGTACTGATAGTTTCCAAACTTCATGATAAGACCCTACAAACACAAAATGCAGAGGCATATTTGGTGTTGAAATAACTTTACATCTTTAAGGAAAAAGAAGTTAACACCAGAAAAGAAAACTATACAAGCAGTTTGTTTTGGCAGTGGATTCGGAGCACTAGTTTCAGAAATGTTTTACAGTAAATGAAAAAAAGAGAGAGTAGCTTGAATACTGACACGGCCTTCAGGTATTGAGCATCCACAGTATCACTGATGATTATACATTTTTATTGCTGAAAAAGTATCTTGTGCAAAGGAAAGCAAATGCTGTAGTGTACTCAACATGTCACTGCATATAAGTGGCCCTTTCAAGAGTGCCTCATCAGATCCTCTCAGCTTTTGTTAGTGGTGTGTCATTGGTCTTTGTGCCCAATTGTCAGTTCCTCCCCTATACTGCACTGGCTGCTAGTTTCACGAATGTGTAGTTGCACCACAGGAGGGAGGAGCCATTCTGCTAGTGTGATTTGATGCTAATCTCTGGTCCAGATGTTAACTGGTGCTCATTAGGGATGTCAGTCACTAATAACCAAGTGAGGAGTCACAGGTATGGCACTATTCTGTGTTGTAACATTCACTTGGTGCATGTTGCTGTACTGTATTGTAGCATACGTATATTGTGCCATGCCCTCATCTTCCTTTCCTATTCTAAGCATGCTGTGATTTCCAGTGGTTCCCCCAACATCACCCAGTGGGTGGTACTCTAATATGTGTAAGTCTGACTGCTAGACTTAGGGGAGGTTGTGAGAGGACCTCCTTGATTCATCACAGAACTGCCTTAATGTTTGTTATTGGTGGAGTCGAAGGACTTTTTCTGGACAATTGTTATTAGATCAGTGGAGGATGAGCGCCTCTCCTATCTGTACCATTTTATTGGAGGTCTTGGCGTACCTTCTTTTTTTTTATTCTGAACTCGTTTCGATTATAATGTGAATCACTTTTGGACCTTTTCGACTGAGGGTTTAAGCCTGAATTTTTTGGGACAGGTATTAGTTGTTTTGGGGTTTAATTTATAGCTTGGGGGTGGCTATATTAGGTTGACTGGAGATCATGTGCTGGCAGGTGGCTCTCCTGGTCTGGCGCTACTCCCACTCCAAGCTCTGGGGCCTTCGCCCCTTTAGCTGCCCTCTGTTACAAGCCGACGTTTATTATCGTTGTTGAGCTTTGGGTGTTGCTAGAAGGAGGCGCAGGGTGGGGATCTGGGTGGCCCGATTGGGGTTGTGGGGGTGAGGAGACACCTTGGGGCAAAATGGAGATTGGAGAGGGGTCTGCCCTGTCTAGTCCCCATACCCATGGGCTCCACCTTTGGTGGGCAGCTGGCTCAGTCAGCCTAGGTGTCTCATCTGACCCAGGCAGTGTTATGTAATGCCAGGTCCATTAAAAACAAGACAGCAATAATTGCTGATCTTGTTGGGTCATCAGACCTGGCATGCATCACTGAGACCTGGCTGGATGATAATACTGGCCCTGTCATTGAGTCAGCAGTTCCAGCCGGTTTCTCGGTGATACACCATCCGAAGCTGGATTGGAGGGGCAGGGGTGTGGCCATCTGTTTTGGAACAGAATTGGGCCTGACAGATGTGCCAGTGGGGGAGACCAGATCCTTTGAATGTATCCTTGGTGCAGGTGTGGGGTGCAAGATTCTTCTTGTCTGCCATCCACCCGGGGACGGGAAGCAATTTTTGCAGGAAGTCACGGACTTCATTGTCGACATGGTGTTGGAATCTCCCAGAGTGATAGTGCTGGGGGACTTTAATGCCTGGGTCAGTGGTGAACTCTAGCACTTTGGTCAGGACTTCCTCCAACTTATGATTTAATTGGGCTTCACATGGGTAGTTTCCTCTACGACCCATAATTTTTGTCATTCTCTGGACCTGGTCTTCCTACTGGGTATGGAGGCATCTGACTTGGCAGTGGAGCCTGTCAGTTGGTCTGACCATAGCACTGTCAGGTTCAATTTCCAGGACCCCCTTATAGGCCTGCCCCTCTGGAGATGGTTCGGTACTGCCCATTAAGGAGAGTGACCCCAGATGGCCTGATGGTGGTGCCGAATCTATCGGGATTACCAACTGCTAGCAGGGGTCTGGACAACCTATTACAGGCCTATAAAAGGGCCATGGTGGTGGTTCTGGACTCTTGCTCCTGTTCACGTTTGCCCCCTCACTCTTCACCTTCGGTCCCCCTGATTTGATGGGACCTTGAGGGAGATGAGGAGAGACGGGTGAAGTATGGTGCATCTCTGGCGGAAATCTGGCCTTGATGCCGATAGGCTTAGATTGATGGCCCATTATATGGACTATCAATTAGCGATCTCCCATAAGAAGGCAGGGTTCCTGTCCAGGGAGATCACTGCTGCACGAAACCGAGCAGCTCAGCTCTTCCAAACTGTGGACAGACTGTGCAGTCCAGCCTGTTTGCAAGTTCGGAGAGTGTTGACACAGGATAAGTGTGATGAGTTTGCTCACTTCTTTGCTGATAAGGTTGCCGACATTAGGTCAGAGATCTGCATAGCTCACTGTAATGGGCAGAGTGGTGATCGGTTGGAGGTTGCAGAGCCCCGGTTTGTCTGGTCAGCCTTTAGCCAGCTAGTGATTGTGGATGCCATAAGGATCATCCAGGGTATGCAGCTGACCTGCTGTAGTTTGGATCCAAGTCCAACCCGCCTCCTTGTGGAGTGTGTTGAAGTCATCGGCCTGGTCCTTGCAGAGATAGTCCGAAGCTCGCTTGAGACATGTGAGTTTCCTGACTCCCTGAAGGAGGCGGTGGTGACGCCCCTCCTTAAGAAATTCTCTCAACTCAGACTGTCCTGCTAACCACAGTCCTAGCTCTAACCTGTTCTTTGTGATCAAGGTTATTGAGAAGGTGGCTGCGCTGCAGCTGGACAACCACCTTGCCATCCATGACATCTACGATCCTCTCCAGTCAGGATTTAGGAAGAGGCATAACACCAAGGCGGCTCTGGTCCGGGTGCTCAGTGAACTCCTGATACTGAGAGATCAGAGGAGTTGTTCCATCTTAGTCCTCATTGATCTCTCTGCGGCATTTGATACCATGGATCATGAAGTATTGCTGGAGTGCCTGCGGATTCTCTGTGGTCTGTCAGGGATGGTTCTCAGATGGTTTCAATCATTCCTCACTGGTAGATCTCAGAGAGTAGCATTGGGAATTTATTCCTCTGATGCATTCTCTCTACCTTGTGGGGTACCCCAGGGCTCCGTGCGTTCACCTGTGTTATTCGTGGTGTACATGCCGCTGTTGGGAGACATTGTAAGGTGGTATGGTTTGAGTTTTCACTGCTATGCAGATGATACTCGGCTATACATGTCCTTTGTACCTGACCAGGAGGATGCAGTCTCGGTGTTTAATGACTGCCTCGCTGAGATCCAGGACTGGATGAGTGCTAGCTTGTTGCGGCTGAATCCTGATAAAACTGAGGTTTTTGTGGTGGACCCAGGTTGCCAGGTAGAGGGGTCTTCAGCTGGGTAGGCCACTGGGCTTTTGCTTGGAGGTCACCAGCTGTTGACCTCTGAACAGGTGCGGAATCTGGGTATTAGTTTTGACGAGGGGTTTACCCTGAAGTCTCACGTGTCATCTGTCGTCAAGACCTCTTTTACCATCTGAGGAATATCGCCCGGATTAAGCATCTGGTTCTGCCCAGTGATCTCCCAACATTGGTCCATGCCTTTGTGACCTCCTGCCTTAATTACTATAACGCCCTATACCTAGGGCTTCCGGGGGTTGATATCTGCCGCTTGCAGCTGGTGCAGAAAGCTGCGGCAGGGTTGTTGATGGGGCTTTCTTGATCTAGCCATATCACACCTGTACTGCGCGGACTGCACTAGCTGCCTATTCAGTGGCGGATCACCTTCAAGGTCGGCTTACTGATCTACAAAGCCCTGCATGGACAGGGACCGAGATACCTGCAAGAGCTCCTTTGTCCCTACAGGCCCCTCTGACCACTTCGCTCCGTTGATGAGGGGTTGGTAGAAAGTCCCAGGGTTTGCCTAAAGACCTTTGGAGCCCAAGCATTTGCATTTGTGGCTCCTTCCCTGTGGAATTCTCTACCTCATCGGTTAAGGGGGTGCCAGACAGTGGAGAGCTTCAAAGCCGCACTGAAAGCATTCCTGTTTTTGCTTGCCTATCCTGAACATTAGCTGTGAGAGTGCTGATATTATGGTTGTTTTAATTCTTTGGATTGTACGGTTTTTAAAGTTTTATTGTAAAAGCACTTTGATATGTATTGAATTGCGCTTGCAGCAAATAAATTCTGTTATTATTAAGTCAGTTTTAGATTTGTATGTACTTACAAAATATCTATTAAATGCTGTTGCCTTGTCTTTTTCTCCTTCTATTTCCTGATTTTCTACGACAAGGGGTTCTGCTACAGATTTATATTTTCTTATACTATTTATGCAACTATAAAATGCCTTTTTATTATCCTTTGCAGCCGTTGCTAAATTTAGCTCAAAAGCCCTTTCTGATTTTGTTATAGATGTCTTACAAGCTTTGCATATCTTTTTATATTCTTCAGTGTTTTTTGCAGAAGGATTGATTCTTAAATTTTCTGAAAGCTTTCCTACATTGTCTCATAAGTGTTATGATGTTTTTATTAAACCAATTTGGTATCTTGCTCTTTTTGTTATATTTGGTCATGACTGGGATAAACTTAATTTTGGCAGTCCTCTATTTTGTCACTGAATTTCTGCCATTTCACTTCCAGCGTCTGATCTTTGAATCTCCTCTTTCCAGTTCCATTGCCCATGATTTTGGTCTATCACGGTATAATCAGCCTTTCCATAAAATCCCACCCTAGTGTTTCCGAGCAGTGGTTTTTCAGTTTATTTTAATTACTGTTTTTACCATGTTATGGCCACTGCTGCATAGCGGTTCTCCCCCCCCCCCCGCAGTCAGTCATTCCAGTATCAATGTTGCTAAGTATCAGCTCAAAGATGTTCTCACCCCTTGTAGCTTCGCTAACTAATTGCTGCATATTATTTACTTCTGCATATTCTAAGAGTCTCTTTCCACTTGGGGATTTGGCTTTATTTAGTTTTCAATCTGTGTCTGGGAGATTCATATCATCCATAATGATCGTGTCAGATCCTGGATCATTTGCTCCAACTTGTCAAAAAATGTACATTTTTCCTCAGCTGTTAAATCTGGTGCTCTGTAGCCTGCACACACCAGCAGTTTGTTTCCTTATTTGGGTGAAGACTGACACCCATACTTGATCCACGTGTTCATGACCTCATTGGATTCCAACTCACTTGAGACATAAAGTGTCACACCCCCAACCGCGTTTATCATGTCTGTTTACATAATAAACTTTGTAGCCTGATAGATCCATACTTCAATTTTCATTATTCCACCAAGTCTGTCACTCCACATAGATGTATATTTGTAGAGTTCAGAATGTATTCTAGCTCATCCTTTTTGTCAGTTAAGCTTCTTGCATTTAGTGAGAGTATGTTCAACTCCTGATGTCTTCTTATTTTCCTTCCCCCTCTTTTGTCAGTTTTTTGCTTACGTTTTTGTTGAAAGGGCCCCTGCTTCTACCCAAGATGTGTTTGCCTGATTTATTTAAATGTAAACCATCTTTTGCATAGTTATGTGTTTTTCCATAAAATTGATCCCAAGTATCTAAGAATACTATATCAGCCTGCCTGCATTTATATTGCACCCCAGCATTCATTCTTTGGATGGTGCAGTTTTTTTCTGGGCGGCATTTGCTTAAGGGGAGTATTCCTGAGATCACAGCTGTGGAACCAGTATCCTTGATCATTTTTCTCACAGCAACAGTTTCATCTGCTCTGTCTTTTTCGTGCTCTCTACCCAAGTCATTTATCCCACCATGAACCACTACTGTTTGATAGTTGTACCTTTGTTTAGAAGTGTACCCAATATTTCCTTGGTATCTTTTATTCTAGCCTCGGGAGACAGTTTATTTCTTTATTCGTTTTGGCATGATGACATATTAGTGTATTGCAGCCTCTTATAATAGAGTCTGCTATAACCAACTCCTGAATACTTTGCCCCCTAGTATCCTCTATGTCCATGGAGTTGTCATTTACTATGTTGTTGTCTTCAGAATTTGTTATCCTGTTCAGTAGTTAGGACAGAGACTATGTTAGAGGTTTCTAATTGGGTATTTCCAAGTGCCCTTATGTGTTTTTTTGTTTTGGAAATGTATACCCTTTCCCTTTCGTTCATGCTATTACTTGAACACATGGTTCAGCAAGGGTGGCCCCTTGCCGATTAATTTATCGAAAACACGAAAATTACCATTATAGCGACAGTCGCTGTAATGGTCCTTTCGGCTTCTCGCAGTTCCCCACTGTCCTGCCCCTTCCCCGGACCAACTCCGACCTGGGTTGAGAATCTTAAGTCGGGAGGTGCAGAGGCACAGCCCACAGAAAACACTGAGGCAGCGGCTAACACCAGTGTCGGGTATTGTACACATAGTGTTGGTTTACAGGTTTACTGTCAACCAAACTTGGTGCTTCCATTCAGCAATGCAGTACTCATCACTTGTCAACTTCCTTTTATCCATTTTTATTTTATTTGGCTGTTCCTTTCCAGCTAGGAGTGTTTTTAGGGCTTAACACTTCAGCCCTTAGTAGTTCAGTTTCCATACATTTTAAACATTTCGTAGGGAGTGAATTTTCAATTTCTTCAGATACTGTACATATGGCATGTCTCACATTTAACCGCTGAGCCTGTACCACATAGGATGTCCAGTAAATATTCATTAGGTTCTGCCATTTTGTATGAAACTACCAGTTGACTGATATGTATTTATATTGATTGACCTCGGTTTACCTGCAATATGACTTATGTTGCAGTTCTTTAGTTTATAACTGGACGAGTGTTTAGCATATCTACCCCTTCACATCTGCTGCAGTTTTGATAGGCTTTTTTTCTGTATCCCCATAATCCCGTCAGACATACGCAGACACGCTAATGCGTTTCTCTGTGTGTGTCTCCGCGCATGAATATGTGCACTCGCCCGCTTGCTCTGAGCGTTGATCTTATACTGTGTGACCCAGAAGAATGTTTCCCGGGTCATGTGATGCTCCTGATCTGACCTTTCAGACTTAAACTTGTTAAAAAGTATAAATTTCTAAGCCTAAGTATGTCCGTTTTCTGCTTTAACCACCTAGTCCCTTATGTAACATTTGTCCTTACAAATAATGCAGCTATTTAGAGTTTATAGTTCCAAGCAGCATGCTGGAGAACTACTGAGCGACTCACCTTCCTACCACAAGTTTCCTCTATGGGCTAATTTACCCTTCGATCTTTAAACATCAGCTTAAAGTATATTTTTTAAAAACAAGATCAGTTATAATGATACAGCCATCTGTCACACTGCATAAGCTGTCACACAGCACACAATTTGAGTTATAATCACCTTATCCAAGTTTCTTCCATACTGATGCAGTTCTCCGATAACTGATGCACATCTCATCACCTAATAAAACTTCTCCCTGGTACTAGTGTAGGTCTTTCTGGACTCCTGATTCATATCCATTTTATCAACAGAGTCGACTTAGTCCTCTTCTGCCCTTACTGCCTACGTTTCTTTGTTTCTATGAGTCCCCCTTTTTACTGTTGCAAGTCTCCATTGGTTACTGATGCAGTTGCACCAGATACCAGTGCATTCTTCCATCACCATTGCAAGTCCCCGCCCCCAGTTACTGATGCAGTCCTCCCTTACTGTTCCCATCTCTTCCCCATCCTGTGGCTCCCCCTGGCTCGCATGTTGTAGTGTCATGTGGCCTCACTGTGTTACTGCCTGTTTTTAGCGAGCAGCAACTTGAAGCAGTCACTGCAGCCTGTGACCCAAGTTGTGAGGGCTGCAATCATATGAGAATAGCCCTGCATGTCATTAGCATTATAGTCCTTATCCCTCTTGTCTGGCGCTGACCAATGACTTTTTAGGATACCTGGTAAGAGTTTAGTATTTTTTGATGGTATTGCAAACTTAGCAGAGGTGCAGCATGATCTTGCCGACCACTTAGCACCCGTGAATTCAACCGAATCAGACCCAATGTGTTTTGTGACTTATATTTATAGCCCTTGATTCTCTGTGGTACTTCAGCCCTCAGCCTTAGTTATACATTAGCGTTCCTAAATATCTAAGGAAGAAATTTACTTGTGTAGTACATTTCTGTCCAGCCTTTGGCTAACATATACTACCCAGTAATGTCACCGATAACCTCTGATACTGAGTGTGGAGGAGGAACTTCTGGTCAAACAAAGTTGGCAGAAGAACAGGGAATTGTGGAAAATTAAAATGGTGAATTCCAAGGTAATATTTAAGTTCTGCAAAAGGATACAAATACTGCGGCTAGTTCTGTGATGGCTGATGTTAAGAATTAGTAGGGCTTGCCTATATTAGCCTGAAATGTTAAATTAACTTGCTTAGATCTACTGATATAGTGTAGTGATCAAATGTACTGAACTCTAATTGTCATGGTGTAAGCCAAGCTATGGACCCAGTTGGAAAACATATAGTAAGACAGGTTTATGTGAACCCTGATAAAATATCAGATACTTGGTTTGGGGGAAATTGTAAGAAAGACAAGTTATACTTACTGAAAGTTGTTAAAGAAACGAAGAAAAAATCCTCTAAGAATAATATTAACTCTTAAATAAATGCAGAAAGGATTATAAGAAGTTGATAAAGTATGAGAAGGAGAAATTCCAGAGACGGTTACAGGAGAATATGCTTATCTGTATACAGAATAAGGATGACAATCTCTTCTGGACGCTTGTCACTAATGACACTATGGCTAACAGAACTCAAGTTGATGATACATTGAGCTACAAACTTGGCTTTCTTATTTCTCTTGTCTAGTTTTTCATGAAAAGGAATTGGTGATAGGGAGCCCTCTGTCTGGCCCTCTAACAGAATAAAAAAAAAGGAAATTTCAAGAGAAGAAACGTATAACTATAAGGTCATTAAAAATACATAAGGCTCCTGGCCCCAATGATATCTCACGAGATTTTTACATGATATGGTGCTTGTGTTCTTTTTTAATTGGTGCATTAAGGAGTTCTTTTTCTTCCAATGCACTGAGGAGTTTTATTCTTCTGGAGTCCTGGAGAAATGGTACCATTGTTCCTGTCTTTAAGAAGGGTAGCAGATAAGCTGACCCGGTGGCGCTGAGGGTTGAGGTGCTGGACACCACGTCTCACATGCCAGCTACCTGTGTTCAGAAACGAGCATGGGCCGCCGGGGGTCGTCAGGGGAGGGAGAGGATCGAGGATCCGGAGGACAGCTCTCCTCTCCGGGGGAGGGAGGACTGGCGCTCCCGCTAAATGACTGCCCCCAGGTGTATGCCAGAGTGCAGTGAGGTTCTGAGGACACCAGTAGAAGGAGGGTACTGCAGGACATCCGCAGATGAGCATGCGCCTCCATGCACGCCATCGGGCTGTGTGCACTCTAGCAGGGGAATGGGAGAAAATCGGTGGAAAAACTCCTCTGGCTGCAGGAGGACGAACCGATCCTTCACAGGCTCCACACCTGGACCGGGCAGAAAGGTAAGACCTGGTGACTCCTGGGTGACTGGGCTGGGAGGGTCGGTCAAAAGGGGGCAGCCAGAGACATAAGGTGAATAAAATGTATATAGAAAAAAAAAAGGGGGTAACAGATTGGACTCTAGCATATATCATCTCATTAATCTGCTGGACATGGAGAATATATTTACTAAATTATTGTCTGAGATCATCAGTGCTGCTCCCTTTTCTGAGCTTCAGGCTAGCTTCAAGGTGGGGTACAGTATGAGCGATCAATGTTTTGTTGCATTTAATGGAAAAGTATGTGTATATCAGCAAACAAACATTGTGTGTTTTTTTTTTTTATTATTTTTTTTATATAGGTTTTTATCCTCCGAGCCCTGGCAGGGGTTTTGGCCCTCCAAATGAGGGTCTCTCTCTCAGTTCCCACTGCACCACACTTAGCCAACCTCGGAGATTTCCCCACAGCTTGCCCCCTGTGGTGGGGCCAGGAAGGTGGCTCCCCCTTCCTGGGGATCCAATCCAGAAGCCAGGTTTGGCCTTCGATGCGGCAGACAGCCGTGGAGCCCTGCCAGACTCCTTTTCGTCCTGTTTTTTTTCTTCCCATCCCCCCTCCCTACTGACATAATTACGTTGGAGCGCGCCTTCCAACCTGTATTGCCCTCCAGTCACCACCAGAGGGCAATCAGTGACAACATGGAACTGTCCCCCGAGAGAGAGAGCTGTCCTGGACACTTGATCCTCTCTCCCTGCTGACCCCCGCTGGCCCATTCCTGAACCCGAACCAGGGTCGCTGGCATGGTGCGAGGTGTGGTGTCCAGCGTCTCAACCCTCAGCACCACCGGGCTGGCCTGTGTGTTATTTTTATAGGCTTCAGCACAGTTTTTGACACTCTGTCCAGAAATAAGTTACGGAATAGAATGAAAGAAGTGGGCTTTGCCAAAGATTTAATATGAATATTGTTTATATTCAAATACTTGGGCCAGAGTAAAATTTAACACAAATGGTGAACTGACAGATAGATATGACTGAAGCAGACAAAGGAATGAGACAAGGATGTGTTCTGGCACCTGTGCTTTTAATATATATCATGTACTAGAAAATGTAGAAGACAGTTTCATTCTCCTAAGATTTTGACTAAACCACTTCTGGTCTTGGCCTATGCCAATGATTTCATTTTAATTTCTGTCTCTAAAGTTTGATTACAAAGGAAATTGGATAAATTGATTCAACTCGGTGATGAGCTGGCCTAATTATTAATCTGGACAAATCAAAAGCAGTGATGTTTGGATGTAGTAGAATAGATAAACCATGGTTTATTTAGGGTAAAGCTATTGAAATTATCTTGGATTAATTTTTCTAGTAATAGAAAATGTGTAACATACTTAAGGTACGCAAGTGTTAAATAACTGAAACTGCTCAGGTTTTACAAAGATTTAACTATAAGTATAGGGGTAAGACTCTGATTCCCATGTTGAGCGTCATTGAGGCAAACATATTCCCCATAGCTTTGTACACTAGTGAAGTATGGGGGCATGTTACTTAGAGTGTTTAGAAAAAGTAATTAGTAGGGTATATAAAAAGGCTTTGGACCTTCTTGTATCTACACATTCCACACTTGTCCATACTGACCTTGGGTTAACTCCTTTGAGGGTTCTGGCTGATATATTTGTTATAAGCTATTGGATCAGAACAATTGTAGTTCTGAATTTCCTCAAAATCTTTACACTCTGATTACCTTAAATATTTGTTACTAATTCAGGGTGTGCAAGTCCTATTGCCCCCTGCCCAGGACAAATAAATTTCCTTGAAGGGCAAGTACAAAAAGAGCTGATTTCATTGTAATGAATAGGGGCAAGTAAAAATTCAACTACAGTCATGGCAGGGCAAGTCCTAAACGTTTTGATTTTAACAGCCTACTTATGTGGATACGTAGAAGTGGGTGTCAAGCTTAGCTATTAATATGCCAATGTAATTAAAATTACACTACAAGATATTGCTAAGAAAAATGACCTGCTAGATGCTAAACAATCTAAAACAACTTCTCTCTTGCTGAGGATGTTAGAGAGCATGTATTAAAACCTTACTTGTACGTTCTTACCGACCAAGTATACCCTAATATTTATTTTATTTTTATTTATTTCTTGAGTTCTAGGATTACACAAACCTTTGAGCCAGAGGTTCATTTACAAAGGTTCCACGTTTGAGTACAAAATGAAAAATACAAGTGGAGTGAGACAAAATGAAAGGAATGGCAAGATACATGATTTTAAAAATAACAGTAAAGTGTTACAAAATTAAAAGTTATAAAACAAGATTGTAGAAGCAATGGGGAGGGAGGCAACAAGTGAGTAAGAGAGGCGGTCAGAATATGCCTCTGTCATCACGTGCAGGATTTCGGTAAATAAGTGCAGGTGTAGGACAGAAGGCAGACGAAGAAGGGGAGAATGGGCAAAGAATAAGAGGAGTTAGAAGAGGAGTAGGAAGTGGGCAGAAATAGGAAAGAACAGAGCAAGAAAGGTTGGTTTATAGGGTGGATACATGAAGGAAGGGGTTGGGGAGGTAGGGGGTGTGCAGAGGGGAAATTAACACACAAGACTAGGGAGAATACTAAGGTGTGATGGTGGAGGTGAGGGGGGAAGAGAGGAGTGGAGGAGGGAGCGCAGGAGGGGAAAGGAAAGAAAAGAAAAACGTAAGAGATGAAAAGGAGGAGCAAATTAGAAGATGAGCATAGAGGCAACCTAGCTGGAACAATCACAGTTGCTAAGACTAGTGAGGTGCTAGCACAGGTTACATTTGAAAGGGCCAAGTCTGGTTTCAGGTGAGACTTCAGGAGGAAGATCATTCACTAGAGATGGGGCTGTTGCAAAAGAGGAGCGTTAGCTTGGGTGGTGTGACAAAAGGAAATCTGGAAAGAGGATTTATCAGCACTAGGAGTGCAGCGCGCGTGAATGTGGCGGGTGACATGAGTCCACACATGGCAGGTGGGGTAAGGCCAAGGCAGATTTTCTTAGCCAGGAGGCAGGTCTAGTAAACGATCCTTCCTTGAAGGTGGAGCCAGGACGATTGTTTATAGAGCTCACAGGTATGGGTTCTTTTACCAGTCCCTGTCACCAGACAACAGCACTTATTCAGAGCAGTCTTTTTAAAGTGGTGTCTGTGGCAGCTCCATAGAAGATCAGTCCATAATTGATAATCGAGAGGACTGAGATGGTTACAGCTACGCACATGGCCTCTTGTGTGAGACAGTTGCGATGGCAGTAGAGAGTACCTATTCTAGAGTTAATAGCTCTGGAAATTAATTTTACATGGGCAGCATAGGAGAGTGAACTGTCCAGAGTAACACCCAGGTAATTAAACTCATGGGCCCAAATATTCAAAGGGGTTGCACCTGGCGCATAAGAGTTGCTCTGGCGCAACCCCGCGTTGCGCCCCGGTAGGATATTGAGATGGCTGCCTGGCGTAGCGGAAATCCCAATGATAATGTATGCAGCGCAGATGCAGGGGGCGTGCCCATGCATCTGCAGCAGATCCTGATATTCAGCCCGGGATGTGCGGCACATATGCCGATGCACCCCTGCAGTGCATCGCATGGGGGGGCTCAAAGATGAACCCATGTTGATTAGGAGCAAATCCCAGTCACCCACAGGAGGGCTGCTGTATTGCAGGGTGCAACACAGCAGCCCAGCCATGAGTGGCCACCCGCCTGCCCAGAACACCATCTACAAGCACACATACTCCTGGTGGTCTAGTGGAACCCCCCGTCTGTAGCCATGATTGCACGGTATATGTTTATAATGAGATCCCTGGTAGACTAGTGGCCCCCCCAGTTCCTGATTCCCCGATGTGTATGAAACAAGACCAACCCTGGTGGTCCAGTGGCCCCACCCGAGTCTCCAGTTCCCCGTTACAGGACAATATGATGTCCCTGGTGGTCTAGTGGACCCCCCCACCTATTGCTGAGATCGCCGTTAAATCCCGTATTGAAATGCCCTGGTGATCAGTGGTACCCCCACCACCCAACCACACAGAACCCATTGCTCACTCCAATCCCCCGTCATGTGGTGGCTGCATCCGCCCCGCACCGCCTGGCCACCCGCCCACTGAATGACAGGTACAGTATGGGCTGTAAGCCTATTGGTCCCCAGATGTGGACAAATGAGCTTGCAGGGCATATACTGTACTAGACAGTCCCAAATATGTGAATGGGTCATTACAGATTTGAGGACTGTCTAATATAATATGCTACATGTGCCATTGGTCCTCACCTGAGACGCTCAACCAGCCCATACCGTACCTCTCATTGGGCAGGCGGCGAGATGGTGTGCTTGGGTAGGATCCAGCCGTCAGCACGATGTGAAGGCGGGTGGAGCAGCGGGTTCTGTCAATGTGTGTGTGTGGGGTGAAATACCACTTGATCACCAGGCGTTTCTTCAAGGAAGCTAACCACGATCGCGGGCAACGTGTGGGGTTACCACTAGACCACCAGGGACATCATATTGTCCTGTAATGGGGAATCGGGACTTGGGTGGGAGGGGGACCACTGGACCACCAGGATTGGTCTTGTTTCATACATATTGGGGAATGGAGGGACTGGGGGGGCGCTAGACTACCAGAGATCTCATAACAACCATATACCTCTCGATTGTGGCTACTGGGCGGGGATGCCCCGGATCCCACAGCACACGTTCATGCCGTGCAGGGCGCCAGGCCTGCTGCCAGCCTGCCCTACAAGAAGGAAGCAACCGGGCCATAATGACATGCAAATGGCCCCATTTGTGTGTTGCATATATTATGGCTTCATTTGCATGCCCTCCCCACTGAATATCGTGGGTGATGCGCCTAGTGCAACTCCACTTGCGCTGGTGCATCCCCGTGCTCCCTATCTGTGGCTTGCACCGGTGCGCTGCCTGTGCCATATTCAACAGTGCTGCGCCATTTCAGTATCTTCTGGCCCTGGCCCCGGTGCATCACAGTTACGCTGAGCCCAGATATGCGCCACTGCCTGGTGCAATTTGAATATCCTGGCCATGGACTTGATCAAGTGGGTGGTGTTGCTTATTCAGGATATGTAAGATTGCCATTTTGTATTTACTGTGGGTGTTGACAAACAGCATGGATTTGTTTGTTTTGTAGTTCATCAGCAGTTTATGCTGATCAAACCACTTTTCGACAAGGTTAAAATTTGTCTGCAGGTCAGAGGATATTTGGTCAGGGTTAGAATGAGTGGAGAAGAGGATGGCATCATGCGCGTATAAGATCATATTGTTGTTGCATGCTGCTGGGAGTTTGTTTAAAAAGAGGCTAAAAAGAAGTGGACCAAGGATGGATCCTATAATATAATTACATTGTATAGGTTTGAGTGTTTCCCTAGCAAAATATTTGAAAAGCGGTCAATACACCAAAAAGCTAATTTCTGAAATGTGTGACTGTAATCATTTTGATGTGGAGAACTTGTGTTGTGTACTGGCAATCTGCCCATGGTGTGAATCAAATAGGTGAAAATATCTGGGCTCAGTTAGGGCAAAACTGTTTATTCCTTTAGAATTGTTGCTGGCTCAACTCTTTCATGCAGAAGATTAGGGAATTTTACAAAACTTACCAAATTTCCTCTTGAAAGCAAAGAAAGCCAGATCACAAAAAAAAAAAAAAAAAACTTAAGAAAAAAGTGGATTAGTGGTTTGTGACTATATGAAACTGTATATTCCTGGGGTTATAGTAGGCTACAGTGTCACTGTTACAGATTTTGCTGTTTTGTGCTCCTATGATGTTTTATGGATGTTTGCTGCATATGAAGATTTACTTATGACACTGCGATTTTTGCACGTCTAAAAATATTTAAATGTATTATGTCTTTTTGATGGTGTATTTTGTAATAGCTGTTTTTAAGATATGCTGAACAAATAAAGTAAACATGATTAAATTAACAAGTCGGACTTGATCATGATCAACAGAATTAATTTGCGGAGGCCAAATATAAACTAATTTAACTTCAATGTCCATGTTTGTATGTAAAGAGCAAGAATTTCTACTAGAGCTGCAAGTTTGGTACCACCTGAGAATTGAACACATCAGACTTTGGGTATTTGATTCAGGCAGACTTTTGCAAAGTTTTGAGCATATCCCAAGGGAGGATTTTCATTAATGATACTGGCTATTCTACTCTGTCACTGTTTTTCTCCCTCTCTTTTTCTCCCCAGGGGCCAGCAAATTTAATGTTTGTATACAGAGGATGGGGAGAAGGAAGACTGAGTTAGGCTGGTTTTAAAATCTGACTATCTTGCAAGTGGGTCATAAGATAGTTTTATCTTAGCACATCTGGACCCACACCTGTTGTATAAATAAGGGCGTTAAATACATGATTTATGTGCACAAGAGCAGTTTGACCTCATGTAACCTCATGTGTGGGTAAGCCACGAGTGAATTGCCCAAGGTCAGAATGCTCAAGTGCACATATATAGAATAGTGTATGGACGATTGTACACAACAAGGCTGTGTTTCCATCGAGGGGTTGAGATGACATCATTCGCTCTCGAGGTCCCGATGTCATCTCAACCCCAAGATGGAAACACAGCCTTATCTGTCAATAAGGATTGTCCATATACCTATTTATATAATATATGGTTAAAGTGCAGGACACAAGAGCTTCTGTTTTTCTCCTTACCGGCTCACTCGTCCACTCGACCGGCTCGCTGCTCGCGCTAACGTCAACTTCTCCCTGATCCCACTTCTCGGTGCTCCCATTCGCTGAGTCGCTCTGTCCTTCATTTCTTTTTTGGGTTTTGGTGGTGAGGTTTTAAAAACTAAATAAAAAAATTAACTTTTGGGGCATGGAGCGGTATGAGGCTCTTTCCGTCAACTGTCTCGGGGTCGGAGGTTCTCGCTAAGCGTTGCCGCCATGTTTTTGCCGGTTTTCTTGACGGAGCGTCGACGTGGGAGTGCGTTTGTGTTTGATTGACAGGAATGTTGTTGTACTATCGATGTGACGTCAGATCTATAGTACAACAACTTTTCTGACCTTTGAACTGTCCTACAACAACATTTGAAAAGCCACTGATTTCCATCTAGAATAAGCCCTAACCATATACTATATATCATTTATTTAACTCTTCCCCACGGCAGATTCCATTTATTCAACAGGGAGAGAGTTTAACTGAATGGTTTCATGTTTTTTTATTTAGTTTAATTCTTTCTTTTTTTATGAAGTAATGTGGACTATTCTGTGATCTGCAGTGTATCATTCCCAAATTTACAGCTGGTTGCTAGGGATGTAAGTGTAGTTACTATGACCGCAACGTCATCACGTTTCAAGCGTGGCATGCCATTGGTGATAGTTTGTGTGAAGGCTGAATAATTTGATAAACATGCTGGCCCCGTTTCTCGCTAGCGAGAGTTCGAGGGAGCCACTGCAGTTTTGTTTTTTTTTGTTTTTTTTCAGTTACATTCATTTTTTGGGTTAGATTAAATTATGTAACTGGTTGAGCCTGCGTATGTCACAGTGGAATACTAAACCAGTCAGAGAGCAGCTTTAGCAGTGTTGATGACATAACCATAGCAATGTACAACACAAATGTCAGCATATGTGAGATGTTCTGTAGACTTGGTTGCTTTCTACTTGGCATCAAGTGTGATAGTATTGACTTGTACTGTACTGATTGTATTGATTTGTACTGTACTGATTTGAAATGTATTGATTTGCTTCTCTGGTGCCAAGCCATTGATCAGAAGGGCACAATTTACATTTCATACTTATTTCTTTTTGTAACCTTTGATCCTTTCTATCATAAAACCACCTGAACACCTGTTGCACAAATTTAATATGACATGGGGAGAGTGAGACAGAAAAACCTTCACTCACCTTATTTGACCTCTTCTGACCTCACTTGTGGCATTGCCACTTGTGAGGTCAAGTATACCTTGTGAAGATATTTCTATCTTACTCTCATCCATATCATATCTCATATTCCTGTATCTATATCATCTACTGTATATCTATACACAGACACATTTATGCAATAGGGATGGAGGTAAATGGCAGTGTGATAAATGCATTTATCAGAGCAACTGTATGTATAAATCGATTTATACATATAGTAAGTACATCATTACTGATTTATACATATAATTACTACGTCACCCCCTTGTAGACCCACCTACCTGAACTACTTCTCCCTTTTACCTAAAGCACACACACTACATAGTAACACAGAGCCTCACAGAACCATCTAATTAAGCAGCATCCTCCTTTCCCTGCTGCCGAACTGTAAGAACTGGATACACACACAGAAAAAGTCACCTTCTTCTTTCTTTTTTTTTTTTTTACTGTTTTAAAAAACCCCATCAGCAGCTATGTGCAGCATCTTTCTCCACAACACCATCTACCACCGGTTCTCCAGTCCCACTCATTACCTCTGTCAAGCTGGTACTTGTACCTTCTTGTCTCCCAGTGGAACACTAAACAAATCATACCTCAGTTGCTTTGGCAGTTTCCCTCCTAAACAGCCATTTACATCTCTTTGCCTCCATAGAGTGGTAAACTACTTTTGACTGGCGACCACTCGCGTAGTCACTCTTCACAGATACCCGAACCGCAACACAAAGCCAGTAAATAACAGAGAAATCAAAATAAAAAAAAGTAAAATAAGTTCAAAAGTATAAGTGAAATGAGGCCTTCGACACTGCTCTGCACAGAAGGCTGGTTAACAAGTTGGGTAGCCTGGCGGTGGGCCACAAAGTGGAGAACTGGGTTAGAAATTGGTCGAGGGACAGAAAGCAGAGGGTGGTAGTAAATGGGAGCACATCTGAGGAAAGGGGGGTGTCTAGTGGGGTGCCACAAGGATCAGTCCTTGGGCCAGTCCTTTTTAATGTCTTCATTAGTGACATTGCTGAAGGGCTGGAGGGAAAGGTTTTGCCCATTTCCAGATGACATCAAGATCTGCAGCAAAGTAGATGCTCAAGAAGGGGTCAAAAGAATGAGGAGGGACCTAGGAAAGCTAGAAGAATGGTCAAAAGTGTGGCAATTGAAGTTTAATGCAAAGAAGTGCTAAGTCATGCACCTGGGGCGCAAAAACCCGGCGGAGAATTGTAGGATGGGGAAGTTGCTGACGGTCACCAAGGAGGAAAGGGATCTAGGGATAATCTACTCAGGTGACCTAAAGGTGGCCAAACAGTATAGCAAGGCTATGGGGAGGGCCAGTAGAATGTTGGGGAGCATAGGAAGGGACATCACTAGCAGAAGAAGAGAGGTGGTGATGCCATTGTACAAAATGCTGGTGAGGCCCCATCTGGAATATGGTGTACAGTTCTGGAGGCTATACCTTCAAAAGGACATTGACAGGGTGAAAGCGGTCCAGAGAAGGGCAACTGAGAGGGTGCAGAGATTGCACCAGCAGACATATGAGGAGAGACTGAAAGACCTCAATATGTATGCACTGGAGGAGAGGCGGAAACGGGGAGACATGATTGAAACTTTCAAATATCTTAAGGACTTGAATAAAGGGCTGGTGGGTGACATCTTTCATAACAGAAGTTGTACAAGGACAAAGGGCCACAATATGAGATTGGGGGGGGCAGGATAACGGGAAATGTTAGGAAGTTTTTCTTCACAGAAAGGGTGGTGGATGCATGGAGTAACTTACCCCAGGAGGTAGTAAGAGCTAGCATAGTGGGGGGTTTCAAACATGCGTGGGATAGGCATAAGGAACACTACAGGTGAGAAGGAGAGGCAAAAGCCAATGATCAAGTAGGGTCAGCGACCGCTGGTACATGCAGGAAATATGGGCAGACTAGGTGGGCCCATGCGGTCCTTATCTGCTGTCGATTACTATGTTACTGTGTAATACAGCCACCATTTTCTTCACATAATGCACAGAACTAAACCAGAGCTTTTTGATACCGTAACAGTCCGGCTGTTTGTGAAAAGCCACGGACATTTCTGTTAAATTTTTTCTGAAAGCCGTTTGCTCAACCAGTCAGTGGCTGTGCTCGGACATCGACGTGTTATTGTGACGCAGCGTTACGAAAACAAGGAAGCCAATCTCAAAAATGCGGAATTCTAACCCCAGGAATCCGCTAATGTTATTACTCTTGCAGTGCTCCTTTAAATCAGCACTGCCCCAGAGAGAATGGAATGCTATGCTAATCATGGAGTGTTTAGCTCGTGCATCTGTTTTCAAACTGCCCTGTGTCAACTGCCTACATTCTACCTCACATTTCTTCTCTCTGTTGCAAAGTTCAGATGCTCTGGAGATCTCTCTCAATCAAGACAGATTCCTGTAGCGTATAGAGCAAACAAACTATATTTTTCATTACTGCCTAGTGTCATTGTTCTTTAGTGTTTTATACCTCATAAGCTCCGAGAGCCCCTGATCGAGCTACTGCCTCCATGCTCCTGCGGCTGTGACTGGAGAAGCCAGCCGGCCGTGTGCCCTTCACCTGCCCACCTGGGAGCCCCACAAGCCGGCTCCAAGAGCCCCTGATCGGGCTACTGGCTCCACACTCCTGTGGCCACGGCTGGAGAAGCCAGCTGGCTGCCACCCTTCACCTGCGCGCCTGGGAGCCCTGCAAGCCGGCTCCGAGAGCCCCTGATCAGACTACCGCCTGTACGCTCCTGCGGCCGTGGCTGGAGAAGCCAGCCAGCCATGCACCCTTCACCTCCCTGCCTGCCTGGGAGCCCTAAAAGTCAACTCCGAGAGCCCCTGATTGGACAACCACCTCCACGCTCCTGCAGCCGCAGCTGGAGAAGCCAGCCAGCAGCGCGCCCTTCACCTGCCCGCCTGGGAACCTGACGGCTCCCACAGTAGCCCCTTATTGGGCTACCACCTCCACGCTCCTGCGGCCGTAGCTGGAGAAGCTAGCTGGCTGCGCGCCCTTCACCTGCTTGGCTGGGAGCCCTACAAGCCGGGTAAGCTAACTCACAGCCTCGGGGAACAGCTTTGGAGCCCTGATTGGTCAACGACTCTCTGGGAATCCTTCCGATTGGCTGCTGCTGTATGGCTTTTCCTGTGATTGGTCGCCTGGAAATTCTGCTCTCCACGGCTTTTTTCCAACTTTTCTCTTGCTTTGGGCACCTCCGCTCGCTCTACACAAGCCTCCTCTGAATTTTCTTCCCACACCACCCCCGACCCGGCCTCTATTAAATGCCCTTCCCTTGAGAGCTAGGCCAACCCTTCACATACCTATTGGACCAAGCACTGTTAGTCACGCCTTTCTTCTAGCCCCCGTCCCCAGCTAGCCCTGCCTTCTTAAAGTAGTTTTGCTACAGATTGGTCCTGTCAACCTCGCACATGCTACCTTTACTAGGAGATAACGTCCCAATAAAAATGCCATGCGAGGATATTCTCCTGTTTAGCTGCCTCATCTTGCTAACCTATGCACCAGTCAGAATTCCGGTTACCAATCTGCACCACGACTACCAAGCTTTGCACTCTTCTAATAGACTATGGCAACACACAGTGGGGATGACTCCCCTGTGGTCTTGCCCATGCTCACATCAGGCATTAACCAGAGAATACGTGAGCGCGCCCCTGAACCTGTCAGCTAAAACAGTCATTTATGCCTTATTACTAACAAATTGCACTGGTGTCCATAAACCAGCCACCACTAAATCTACCCATGCCAGATGGAGCAACAAGAGACTATTCAGCAGGCTAAGACATTACCTCAAGAAACTATTACTGCTTCTCTTACTCTGTTCTGGAACCGTCGAACTTAACCCAGGCCCACCTGCTTCTTTGAACAGCCCTGCAGACCTCCCACAATACAAGGGTATCAGCTTCCTTCACGTGAATGTCTGTAGTTTACTTAAGAAGCTTGACCTAATACAGACTTGGGTTCTACATGCATCCCCTGATTTCTTTATGATATCGGAATCCTGGCTTACGCCCTCAACCCCATACAAATCTGTCAACATACCGGGATACAGCACCTACCGATGTGATAGACCGACCGGGGGGGGGGGGGTTCGTAATATATGTTAAGAGCAAATTCGCTGTCACAGTCGTTGATTGCACCTCTAAGGCTAAAGAATTTGAATGCTTGGCACTAAAATTATCCCTCTCCAATGAAAAGGCACTCCTTATTGTTGCATGCTACCGACCGCCTTCTGGTGGCATGGCCCTCCTACCGCATCTCCAAAGCCTAGTCGACTCAGCTAACATCGAGTGTATTCTAATGGGGGATCTCAACCAAAACTGGAATGATGACAGCTCCAAGAAGCTTATGGATTTCTGTGATGTGAGTGGACTGGCACAAATGACACCTGCAGTCACCAGACCCAACAGAAAAAACCCTGAGCGAAGCTCCCTTCTGGACCTCACGTTAGTAAACAAACCTCATAACATCTCGCATACTGGAGTGTTCAATGACCTAAGTGATCATTGTGCCACTACCTGCATCAGACATTCTCCCCAAATAAAGTCGGCCACTAAATTCAAACTGAAAAGATGTCCGAAAAAGTTCTGCCAGAATGCCTTCCTGAAAGACCTGGGTAACATCAGATGGCAGGACTTCTACTTAGCCCCTTCCCTCAGCGAGGCATTTAATATCTTTCATAGCCTCTTAGAGGGTCTCATAAACAAATATGCCCCTCTAAGGCTGATCAAGTCTAAAAAAAAGATCTCCTGGCTGGTTCTTTCCTATCCTGAAGAAAGCGCTCAAGGATAGAGACCTCTGGTGGAAAAAGAGCGAGGAAATCTCACCTGGAGGCCGATTGGCTTGCATTTCGTACCTCTAGAAATGCCTGCACCAAACTAATTAGGTCTGAAAAAGCTAGATATTTTCAAGCAGCACTAGAAGACAACAAAAACAACTCTGCCAAACTCTGGAGCATCCTCAAAGAAGTTGAAGGTCATACTACTGATGCCTCCCTTCCAACCAAAATAGTGTCCGATGGATCTACCTTCACAGACAGAGCTGCTATATTAGAACAGCTCAATGAACACTATGCCACTGCAGGGCTGGCCTTTCACACCTCACCTATCAACAAGCTCAGCCAGTTAGGGGACTCCACTGGTGACTCTAATGCTGACTTCAGCCCTAACCAACCTCATTCCTCCTCCTTCAGCTTCCATACGGTCACGTTTAAACAAGTGGAGGACCTCCTGTTGTCACTGGATACAAAAAAAAAGAGTGCTGGTGCCGACAATATTGAACCCTACTTCCTAAAATTAGGCCATTACTACTTGACCGCCCCCATCACCCATTTATTCAACACCTCCCTGATGCAGGGCGAGCTACCTGTGTCGTGGAAAACTGCACACATCATACCCTTGTTCAAGTCTGGGGATCCGAGTGACTTGAACAATTACCGGCCCATTTCCATGCTATCTACCCTATCAAAACTACTGGAAAAAATTGTCAACACCCAAGTTAGAGAGCATTTGGATTCGCGCAGAAACTGCTAAACCCTGCAGAGTCCGGCTTTAGAGCCAAACATAGCACAGTATTTGCCCTTGCAAAAGTAACCACTGATTGGCAAATTGCCTTGGATTCTAAGAAGCATGTGTTTGCCCTCTTCCTTGATCTTAGTAAGGCTTTCGATACTGTGGATCATAATATTATGCTTAATGCACTGAGCAGAATCGGTCTCGATAGTTCTGCCATCAAATGGTTCACCAGCTACCTTACTAACAGGTTACAACAAGTTAAAGCTGCAGGTGAATTGTCTCCACTAAAATCACTTCCATGAGGTGTCCCCCAAGGCTCCATCTTGGTCCCAATCCTATTTGCAATCTATATCAATAACCTTGACTCACATCTGCGCACAGCTAATGTGCACTTATTTGCAGATGATACTGTACTCTACACCTCAAATTCAGCCTTGGACTTGGCCCATGAGAATTTACAGCGAGACTTTATCTCTGTCCAATATAACCTTATCAAACACAAGCTCCTACTCAACGCCAAAAAGACCAAAGCCATGATCCTCTCACCAAAGGCAGCCTCAGGACCAACACACAATCCCAAGATTCTAACGCTTTTGGGTGAACCCCTTGAAATAGTTGATATATTTAAATACCAAGGGTTCTGGCCGGATAACAAGCTTAACTTTCTGCGCCACCTGAATGAGATCTCGAAAAAACTAAGGCAGCGGTTAGGCTTATTCTACCGCATTAAGCATCAGCTCACCAAAGAAGCTAGAAAGAGACTAGTACAATCCACATTCCTATCCTTACTGGACTATGCTGACTTTCTCTACAACCATGGCCCCGTAACAGTGCTCAACAAACTCGACACTCTTTACCACCGGGCCTTAAGGTTCATCCTTAATCTGCCCTCTCGCAACCCCCACTGACTACTGTACCAAGAGAAGGGATTGTCCTCACTCTCAACAAGGAGGAAAAGAAACGCTCTTCTCTGGTTCTTTAGAGCACTGTCTGATAAACTTCCTGCATACATCTGGAGCTTCTTCGAATGTACCAAGGGATCCTATGGTTTGAGATGCTTCTTCATACTCTGCTTCCAGATTCCCAGAGTAAAAACAACCCATGACTCGGCTGCAATCAGTTTCTCATTCCCATCCCTATGGAACGCCATGCAAAGCTCACTAAAGCTCTCATCCCTTCCAGGTCCGTTCACATTCAGAGCACTAATAGCTGAGTACCTGAAGGAAACCTGCAGCTGTTTTAGGTGACTTTGTGCACGTAGCCTCTGGTATCTCTCACGAATCCTGTGACACAGAGAGTCACTCTACTCACATCCCCAGTAAGGGGTATCCAGCACTTATTAGCCCACCTCCTCCTCTCCCGGTCCTCACCGTCCTGTCCCCTCCCCCCCGTCTCATATACTCTCTCTTCCTTCCCCTTCCTACATCTTTTCATAAAGGTACTAGCCTTTATTTACTGGTGACTGCCTAGGATTTAAGTCTTTTACCTCTCATGTTTACTTGATATGAATTGTAACTGTGTTTACCTATGTTAGCTCTGTATGTATAGGTCTGAACTATCCTTCACATGTACAATGTTTTGTTTTTTTGTCTACCTTATTTGCGACTGTGAATTGTATTGTTGTCCAGGACCACTTTGAAAATGAGCTTGCTCAATGGCGTTTATGCCTGGTTAAATAAAGTCTGATTGATTGATTGATTGATTGATAAGTTTTAAATTTAAAACTTGTTTATCGGTTCCTCGCGGTTCATTTGAACTGAGGGGCAACCAACCTTTCTTTTTATTTAATCCGATCCTTTTTTGGGGGTTCTGGTTACTTTATTCTTTAATATTATTTAATTTTACCCACTTTTGAACTGAGTTTTATCGGTTTTTCTCAGCGGTTTCTCGGTTCCGGATCTGATCCAGTAATTTTTTTCACTTTATCGGTTCCTGAACCAACTGTTTCTCTATTGAAACTGACTGCAAATTTGTAATTTAGATTGTTTTTTGGTCGGTTACTGGTTTCTGTATTCTATGATGTCAGACAAGCCTAAAAAGAAAACAGGACCCCCCTGGGTTCAAGAATTGCTTGAAGTATGCAGAGGTGTTTGCCAAGGCAGACAAGCATGATCTTTACTTGATTTGCCTTTGGCAACAGCACTTCAGTGAAGACTGTGATATTTGTAAGTCTTTCCCTGTTAAGACAGTAGAGGAACGCAGGGAGAGGCTTAAAAGAAAACTAGAGGAGGGGTCCATGGGCTCTAACCAGTCCACCCCCTCTAAGACTGTGGCAGTTCCTTCCAGAGCCTCTAAATCCACTCCTGTTATGGGTGAGGGCTCTGGCAAGAGAGGCAATCAACTGGCTAACTCCCCGGCGCCTGCCACAAAATTAAAGAAAACCAAACACACTGACACCCCAGCTGAAACACCTCAAGGGGTCCCTCAGGTGCCTATTAATGCTCCTTCTCCTGCTGATTTGACACAGGCTTTAGCCTTACTCCAGGCTCTGCAGGATTTACTACCCCCTCAGCAGCCTGTGATTACTACTGCTGAAAAAGCAACTGTTGCTGCCCCTCTTTTGCCTACTGCTACAGTGGCATATAAGGATGATGACCTGGAAGAAGAGGGAATTGAACCTAAGGTGTCACCATAACAGGATTTTGGCTCCCCTCCCAGACCCTCGGAGGATTTCTCTTCCCATTTTTCTTTGGTCAAGAAAATGGTAGAAACCCTGGATCTCCAGACAGCGGAAGAGATCCAGGATGAAGAGGAGGCACAATACATGGAGCTGATGGGGCTGACACCCTCAAAGAGGCTCATTTTGCCTGTTTACAAATTCTTTAAGAAGGATGTTTTAGAAATCCTAAAGGCTCCCAATACAGTCACGCCCACTGACAAAAAGTGTGACAAGAAGTATCAGAAAGATCTGGTGCTGAGTTTCTTTTTAGTCACCCACACCACCAGGGTATTGTACAGCAGGCTACCTGTGAGAAAGACAAAACTCCCTTTTCCTCTCATCCCCCCGAGAAGGATTCGAGAAAGGTGAACAACATGACAAAAAAGAGGTACCTTTTGGCATCCCTGGCAATTCGTCAAGCCAGCTACCAGGCTGATGCAGCCCTTTATCAGAAAGCTCTCTGGCAGTCAGTAGTGGACAGTGCTGAGGTTAACCCCTCTTTAACCGTGTCAGAGCTGCTAGACACGGCAAAACTGGGCTTGGAGGCTTCCAAATACCAATTTCAGATGGCAGCTGACACCAGTGATACAGCTGCAATGTGGATGGCTGGTACCATTGCTCTAAGATGATTTGCCTGGCTGAGGGCTACCAGCCTCACCCAGGACACCCAAACTAAGGCAATGGACTTTCCTGCCGAAGGCCACTCTCTTTTTGGTGCCCAGACTGAGGCATATATGAAAAAAGTAGACGAATATAAAGCTACTTTTAGGAGCAACTTGACCAGAGACAGGCCCTCTACTTCAGCTTTGTCTTATTCTAGGGGAGGCAGGGGCAGGTCATCTTTCAGGAGGTCTTTCTTTCAGGTACAGGCTGTTTTCAGCAGCAGTGCCAACCATAGCAGACAGGAATTTACAGAGCTAGAGGTAGAAGGGGTTCTTGGCGAGGATCCCAATCTGCTCAGCCTCAGCAGCAAGCAAAACCGAATTACTGACGTTTCCCTTCAGGCTGCCTCTCCACATCCTGTAGGGGGCAGACTCACCCACCTTTTCCTGGAATGGTTAAAAATAACCACAGACAAGTGGGTCCTGGAAATAGTGAGTCAGGATCTCTCCCTTTGCCTCAAGTCCCTTCCTCCTCCCAAGGCTAAAACATTTTGCACCAGCTCCCTTCTCAGAAAGAAAAGTACTGCAGCAGAGGTACAGGCCCTACTGCTGGCAAAGCAGTGGAACCTGTCCCCCACAACCAAAGAGGGCAAGGGTTCTATTCCAGATATTTCCTAACAACAAAAACGAATGGAGAGTGGCAGCCTATACTAGACCTCAGCCTGCTAAACAGGTACCTGGTACCAGGTTCAAAATGGTCACAATGGCCATGATTTTGCCAACTCTGCAAAAAGGGGACTGACTAGCCTTCTTGGATCTGAAGGATGTATATTTTCATATTCCCATAAGGGAGTCACACAGGAAGTGTCTCAGATTCAGACTCCCCTCAGGCTGCTACCAATTCTCAATACTTACCTTCGGCCTTACCTCTGCACCAAGGGTCCTTACCAAGTGCATAGCAGTAGTAGTAGCACACCTCAGCTGACTGGGTGTCACAATTTTTCCTTATCTGGACGATTGGCTAATCATAGGGAAATCCCACCAACAGGTGTCAGACCACCTTCAGGTAACCCAGGATATGCTGCAGTCCCTGGGATTTCTTCTCAGTACAGTACCAAATAGTCAGTCCTGACCCCTGTGCAGGTTCTGCAGTTCATAGGTGCAGAACTGAATACAGTAGTGGGAAGAGCTTTTCTCCCTCAGGAGAGGGCAGAAAGCATTCAGCTTCTAGCAGGCTCATTTGCCCTGGGCAGGCCAAAGCCAGCAAAACAGTTTATTCAACTGTTAGGGCACATGGCTGCAGCAACAAGCACAGTGATAGGTGCCAGGTTTCAGATGAGATATTCAGTTCCACCTCAGAGCACACTGGTGCCAAAGGCAGAACCCCCTCTCAAAGCCAGTACCAGTCACACAAACATTACTGCAGGCCCTCCAATGGTGACGGGAACTGGAAAATTTAAGGGAAGGGGGTTCCATTTCTGCAGGAGCCTCCCTCCCTCCCAGGTTCTCACAACTGATGTTTCCATGCTTGGTTGGGGTGCTCACTTAGTAGATCACACCATCCACGGTACCTGGGAGAGTGCAGACTCACTCCTGCACATAAACCTGCTTGAGTTAAGAGCTATTTTTCTGGCCCTTCAGGTTTTCTCTCATCTCATACAGGGAAAGGTGGTACAAGTCAGAACAGACAATACCACAACAATGTATTACATCAACACACAAGGAGGGACAAGGTCCACTTCTCTGTGTACAGGGGCAATGAAGATATGGAGCCTTGTTTACTCTCTAAATGCCTCTCTGCTGTCAGTTCATCTGCCAGTCAAGGACAACACCTTGGCAGATGCCTTGAGCAGGATAAACCAGGCCCATCACAAATGAGCATTGAACAAGCAAGTGGTGAATGCCGTATTCAGGAGGTGGGGCACCCCAGAAATAGACCTTTTTGCTTCCCAACAAAATCACCACTTACCTCTCTGTTGCTGCAGGGCCGCAGTGAAGGGGACAGTTCCAATGGATGCCCTGATTCTGGATTGGACAGGCAGGTACCTCTATGCCTTTCCTCCTTTTCCTATACTCAGGGTGCTCATCAAGCTCAGGTCACAACCAGCTTCGATGATTCTGGTAGCCCCGGATTGGGCAAGACAACCTTGGTACTCCCTGCTGCTCTCAATGTCTGTGAGCAAACCGATTCATCTCTCACAGAGGTACAATCTACTGACTTCTGTTCAGGGGAGGGTAGTGTACCCCAATCTCAGGTCTCTCAAGCTCAAGGCCTGGCTGTTGAGGACTTAGAATATGCAGATTGTCAATTCTCTGAAGCAATTTTAGAAGTCCTTAAGGGTTACAGGAAGCCTTCCACTAAGAAAACCTATGCCTCAAAGTGGAAAAGATTTTTCCATTTGGTGCTGTGACAAGGGTATAGGCCCAGCCCAGGCCAGGATCCCAACCTTTCTTGATTATTTGTCTCACCTGCACTCCCTAGGGTTGTAGCACTCAACTCTGAAGGTGCACCAGGCTTCAGTTTCAGCATACCTTTCAGCTAGAAAGGATACCTCCCTGGCATCGAACTCTATATTCAGAAGATTCTTTAAAGGGCTTTCTCATTTGTTTCCCCCTCACAGGGAACCAGTGCCAGCATGGGACCTTGATATTTGCATTGCCTAGCTTGTGCTTCCACCCTTTGAGCCTATAGCATCTGCAGAGGTCATATTTCTTACCTGGAAGGTAGTTTTTCTGGCAGCAATCATTTCTGCCAGAAGGATAAATGAGCTACAGGTCCTCTGTGAGGAAAAGGACTATGTTTCTTTGCACAGGGACAAGGTAGTGTTGAGAACTAATAGGACGTTCCTCCCCAGGGTGGTTTCTGACTTCCATTTGAACCAGTCTATAAAATTGCCAGTTTTCTTTACTAAACACTCTAGCTCAGGTGAGCATAGACTGCACAGCTTGGATGTAAAAAGAGCACTGAGTTAATACATAACTCATACCAAAGATCATAGGTAGGACACACAACGACTGTTCCTCACCTAGGGGAAAGTAGATAAAGATACTCCTGCTTCAAAGAGGACTATCTCTCGATGGATAGTCCAGTGTATTCAGTTTTGCTACTCAAAGGCAGGCAAGGTTCTTCCCATTGGTCTTAGGGCACACACTACAAGGGACACAGCTGCCAGTATTGCAGCTGCCTGAGAGGTACCTCTGATGGAAATATGTAAAGTAGCTACCTGGAGATCAGTCCACACCTTCACTAAGCATTATAGCCTGGACACCCAGTCCAGGAGTGATGCCAGATTTGGCACAACAGTCTTGCAGAGTCTTTTTCCTAAATAGATTCTGGCCCACCTGCTTGAGGTACTGCTGCATAGTCTGCAAGAGTAATAATATTAGTGGATTCCTGGGGTTAGAAGAAAAAATTACTCACCTGTAATAATCTTGTTTCTTCCAAAGGGATCCACTAATATTATTACTCCCCGCCCTTGCATCCCCTTTCAGAATCAGTAACGAGAAAAATCTTCTCCACAGCTGATGAGATGTAGAGTTGGAGTGGCATGCCACCTGCTGGCACCTTCTAGTAATGTCTTAACTTGTAGGTTCTTTAATAAAGGCATATCTGACTTTAAAAAAAAAAGGGCATTTGTTTATACTAGTCCTTTGGTTAATGTTATTTGCCCAGTTGGGCATTATTTTTCTATAATTATTTAAATAGTGATTCACATGTTGTTATGGCCTCTTTGCAGACTTCTAAGAAATCTGAGGTAGAATGTAGGCAGTTGACATTGACACTGAGCAGTTTGAAAATAGATGCACGAGCTAAACATTCCATGATTAGCATAGCATTCTGTTCTCTCTGGGGCACTGCTGATTTAAAGGAGCACTGCAAAAGTAATAATATTAGTGGATCCCTTTGGAAGAAACAAGATTACTACAGGTGAGTAATTTTTTCTAACTGGACAAACCGCACAAATTCTAAAATATTTTTATTTCATTCAGTAACAAAACACACAAGCCCCTGCCTATTGCATAAATGAAATATGCAATATTGGGGCGGCTGTCAGATAAACAGTTTATTTGCACTCATCCACAGTGAATTCGGGACCATCACTTGTGGCTCCGTTTCGATCCGCCACTCGTGAAATTGTAAATTGTTTATCTAACAACACTCCCATTGCATATCCCTTATATATAAATATAGAAACATAGAATTTGATGGCAGATAGGGACCGCTTGGCCCATCCAGTCTGCCCATTCCTCCCTACCTATACTATTAACACAGACCGTACCCGATCTACAGATCTTTCTCCTTCCCCTCTTCCTTTTCACTATGGCTCCCTTGTGCTTATCTCATGCATTCTTGAACCCCACAACTGTCTGTTACAGGAATCCACCAGTCTTTCTGTGAAGAAGTACTTCCTCACATCTTTCCTGAATCTACCCTCCTCCAGCTTCATAGCATGTCCCTTTGTTCTTGAGCCTTTTCTTCTGAGAAATCAATCAATCACTTTATTTACTACCGCCTGTACTTTATTTAACCCATGATGTATTTAAAGGTCTCTATAATATCCCCCTGTCCCTCCTCTGTTCCAGGGTGTACATATTGAGGTCTTTTAGTCTCTCCTCATGGGGCTTTTGATGCAGACCCTGCACCATTTTATTTGCAATCCTCTGGACTGCCTCCATTCTCTCTGTATTTCCAGAGATGTGATCTCTAGAACTGGACACCACACTCTAGGTGGGGCATTACCAGTGATCTATACAGAGGCAACACCATCTCTGTCTTTATGCTGGTGATACCCCTTCCTATGCATCCCAGCATCCCACTAAACCTCCTGATTGCCTTGTAACACTGTCTGGCCAGCTTTAGGTAATCTGATATGATTACCTCAAGGTCTCTTACCTGCTTGGTGGTCATCAGTACCACTCCACCCATTTTGTACTCTGTCCCTGGGTTTCTGTGCCCCAAGTGCATTATTTTGCACTTCTTCACATTGAAACCCAGCTGCCACACCCTTGACCACTCCTCTAGTTTTCTCAGGTCTCTGCTCATCCTTTTCACTCCTCCTGGAGTGTCCACCCTATTGCAGATTTTGATGTCATCCACAAATAAGCAGATCTTTCCTTCCAGCTCCTCTGCAGTGTCACTTATAAAGACACTAAAGAGGACCAGTCCCAGCACTGATCCCTGAGGTACCCCACTGGTCACTCTTCCTTCCTCTGAATGAACTCCATTTACCACCACCCTGGGTCACCTGTCTCCTAACTAATTTCTTATCCAGTTTAACACATTTGGTCCCACTCCTGTTCTACCCAGCTTGCTTACTAGTCTCCTATGTGGAATGGTGTTGAAAGCCTTACTGAAATCTAGGTAGACTATGCCCACCGCTCCACTCTGACCTAAATCCTTTGTCACCTAGTCAAAAGATCTATCAGATTAATTTGACGTGACCTCCCCCCTGTGAACCCATGCTGCCTTGGGTCTTGTAATCCACTGGATTCAAGTTATTCCACACTCCTTTCTTTCAGCTGTGATTCCATTAACTTTCCCACCAATGGTGTCAGGCTGACAGGCTGCACTGCTACCAGTTTTGTGTAGTGGGACAACGTCTACCCTCCTCCAGTCCTCTGGAACCACTCCTGTTTCCAGTGAGCTGTTAAATAGAACTGTCAGAAGTGCAGTCAGTATTTCCCTGAGCTACCTCAATACCATTGGAGGTACCCCATCTGGCCCTATTTCTTCTCTACCTTCAGATTAGTGACTCCCTTTAGGGCTCTCTCCTCCCAAAAAGTATTAGTGTCCGTTTCCCTCCTTCCAAAACTTCTGTTGCTTTTTTGTGGCACCTCCCCTTCTCCTTCTTCTGTGAACACTGAACAAAAGTATTTGTTCAGGATTGCTGCCTTTTTCTGGTCTCCCTTTGCACAGTCCCACCCCTTCACTTTTTAACCTTACAATCCCACCCCTAGTCTTTCTGTTTTCACTCACGTACCTTAAAAATATTCTGTCCCCTTTTGTTAGCTCCTGGGCTATTTGCTCTTTAGTGTGTGCCTCTGTGCTCCTAACTGCTCTCCCCACTTCCCTCTTTTTCCCCGATACACCTCTCTATTCTTCTCACTTTGTATCTCCTTATACTTTCTGAGTACTACCCTTTGAGCTTTTACCTTTTCAGCTACCTCTTTATAGAACCATAACAGTCTCTTTTTCCTCTTGATTTTGCTCACTTGTTTGATGCTGAGGTTTGTTGCCTTTACTATGGCCCCTTTTAGCTTCACCTACTATTCATCCACCCCACACAGGTCATCTCTGAGGCATTCACCAATTTTTCTAAAATCTGCACAATTTGAAGATAGAGGGGGGAACGGCTCAGAGGTAATGTTAGAAAGTATTTTTTCACAGAGAGTTGTGGATGCATGGAACAGCCTTCCTGAGGAGTTTGTGGAGTCAGGAACAGTGGGAGAATTCAAGAATGTATGAGACAGGCATAAGGCAATTCTAGTGGGGGGCAGGAGGAAGTAAGCTGTTGATTAACTAGAATCTGCAGCTTATCCATCAGGTAGGGAAATGGGCAGACTGGATGGGCCAAGCGGTCCTTATCTGCCATCAAATTCTAAACTTTCTATGTTTCTTGAAATTTAGGACCTTCGCCCTTGCGTGGTGTGATTCCACAGCCATCCTTGTAGTGAACCATACTGTACATTGATGACTGGTCCCCAGGTGGCCTTCCACCTTGATGTCTGCAGTACTGTCCCTGTTAGTGTGTACTAGGTCCTGTATTGCCCCATCAAGAGTAGATTTACTGACTAGTTGCCTGAGGAACGACCTCTGCAGAGCATCCTGGATGTCCCTGCTTCTAGCCAGAGCTTCTGCTGGGAGGCTCCAGTCTTCATTAGCAAGTTGAAGTACCCCACCAGCAGCACCTCCCTCTTTTTCTGCCATCTTGCCAGTAGTTTCCAACAGTACCTTATCTAATTCCTCCCCTTGTGCTGGAGGTCTGTAGCGACTCCAGTTTGAAGAGGGAAGGTGAAGGAGAAATTGTTTAACCAGGAAAGGCACACTAAGCCAGAGCTTGTTTCCCCCGGTGTGTCCTAGGAATACAGGTAAGTTAAGTGACTTGCTCAGTGTCACACAGGATTCATGTGGGGGCTGATGGGATTCAAACCCAGGTCTCCAGGTTTGCAGCTCAGTGTCCTTAACCACTACGCTATGCTGCCTGCAGTAGTGGCTCCATTCCTCGTCTCTAGGGAGCCACAATACCTCTGCCTCACCCTTTATTCCCTGTATCTGCATTGTTTTTATATTCCCTCACATAAAGCAGCACACCTCCCTCCTTTCCTTCCCACCTGGTCCTTCCTGGGCAGAGTATAGCCTGATATAGCCATGTCCCAGTTATAGTTTTCAGTGCACCATGACTCGATAATGGCCACTGAATCCAAGTTGGCCTCTGCCATGATGGCCTCTAGGTCCAGAATCTTATTTCCTAGACTTCTAGCATTTGCACACATTGCCTTCCAGATATTGTTTCCACTCTGCTTGTTGCCTCCTTTTTTTTCTTTTTGCCTTCCCTCCTTCCCCACTCTCTTTTTATTGCTCCTGTTCCCTTCCCCCTTTATGTCTACCACCCTGCTTCCTTTATTAATTTGCACCCTGGGGGACTCCTCTCCCTTCAGGTTCTCCATACTCTCTACTTCAGCCTTTGGAGTGCACAGTTTCTGCTTCCCCAATTCCTTCTGCCATTTCCCTCAGCTAGTTTAAATGTTCATTGAAGTAACATTTAAACTGTCCACTAAGGACAGTGGTTCCCCGCCCAGATGGATGCAGGCCATCACACCTGTATAGGCCATTAAACGGACGGACAAGAAAAGCTGCAACAAACAATGTTCAAATCGGTGCTCACCACAACGAACAGCCAGCTCGTAACAATTGAAGACACAAAACCAAAATGTGGTGTCATTTGGGTCTCTTGCCACTGATCTGGATAAATCCAAATAAATCCACAGGTAATCCAATATATTCAAGGAATTTATTCACAGCAGAGAGTACCTGCAATAGTGAAGGCTCCCTCCAGACCACCCAGCGCTTCGACTCCTCGCGAGTCTTGTTCAGGGCTGTGGTCATATATGTGTGGAATATATTGGATTACCTGTGGATTTATTTGGATTTTGGTTTTGTGTATAGGCCATTACCCTGCCAGGTGGGTCCCCACTCCCCAATGTAGCTGAACCTTTCCTGTCTACACCATTCCTTTAGCCATGAGTTGAAGCCCCTGGTGCAGAGATTCCTCTTCTTTCCCCTGTCGTAGACCAGTAGCACCTCAGTAAAAGCCACAGAGCAAGCTACATAAGACCCCCGCTCTATCCCAGCCCCATCCCTAGCCAGGTCATTAGTCCTCAGATGGACAGTAGCATCCATTTTTCCCTCCTGTCCTGCTTTCCTAGCGATCCTCAGGATCTGCTTCCCTTCCCTCCACTCCATGGCACTGTGTAGGCAGCTAACCTGCCCCCTCCCGTCCTTTTCCCAAATCTGTCCCCCTCACAATCGAGTCCCTCACCAGAAGTTGCTTCCTCTTCCTCTGGGGTCCTCTACCACTCTGCTAGGGATCTCCAATATGGAGGGCCCCCACATCCTCCTTGGTCATTACCATGGATGCCTCTTCCTGGCAGTCCCACCCTTCCAGAGTGACATAGGAATTATGTAGTAGTACCAGTTGAGGCATGTGCCTCTGTCCTACCACCTCCACCCTTCCAGAACCCACCATAATCCAGCTGTTCATCTTCCCTGGCATCCTTTGAGGTAATGGTGGCAGACCTGGTGGCCCCTGGGTTAGGGAAGAGGTCCTCCGAATCCTAGCCAACTCAGCGTGTAGTCTAGCAACCTCTTCCCTCAACCCAGACAGGATTGTGTAGATGGACAGCACCACAGTCTCCAGAAGGTCTCCCTGAAAACTGCCGCCCCACAGTCATTGGACTGTATCACTTCCAGCATTCTCAGCTTCCTTGTTCTCTCTCTGCCTAATACCCTTAGACTAGAAGCAAAATATATGGTGTGCTTCCTACACCTCCCTTACTCCCTTAAGTAAGCATTAAGCCATAACACAGCATGGTTCTGCCGGAGCATTAATCTGTGCCTGGGGGGTTGGGGCATGGGGCTGAAGGCTGAGTGTCTCCAACCACCCAGGCATGGATTAATTCTCCTGTAGAACCATGCTGTGGAGTGGTTTAATGCGTTTGTAACATGGCAAGCAGAAGGTAAGTAATATTTCAGCACTGTTTAAGTTAAAATGAAACAAAAATGAGCACAAACACTGAATTTTAGTTCAGGACACATTTTATGTTTCAGCTTTGCCCGTTTCAAAGGCTTCATACAACAGCAAACGTGCTTCTGCACGTTGCAGAGTGGACATACATTAATGTAGTGCCTCAACATTTTTTTTTTTAAACTCAAAAGTTTATTTCCAGAATCAAATGTACAGCTCATATACACATTGTATCACAGAAAATGCATCAGTTTCCATTAGTTATATGCACAGTCATTTTTTTCTAACAGCACCCTTATTAGTACTTCTTTGAGGGAAAGATATACCACTTTATGTTTCTATAATCACTTTATCCCTCCTGAAGATCAGTCTCAAATAAGATATGCTCTATTTAGTAAATCTCAGGTAGTTATGAGCTGTACGTTACTCTTAGGTATCTGTGTGTCTTCTAAGTGCCTCAACATTTTAAACCCGTACAAACTTCATATCAGCTACACAAGCACAGAGAAAGGTTAAAAACTTATACTTGTAAAGAACATTTCTAACATTTTGGGCTCCGTTCTTACCTCCGATTCATGCATTATACTACTGCATTATGGGGGAACGTAGTATATTTGCATATTTAAATGTGCCAAAAAATATTTTGAACCAAGTTTAAAACTTTGTCTAATACTATCAAGACTACAACATTTTTAATTGTGAATAACTGTACTCGGTCACATATTAAGGCAAAAGATTTGTACCTCTGCGGCAGACTTAAAACTTCTTCGGCTTCATTTATACCTACACTGCATTATGGGCATGCGCTGGGAATTTGCATATTTACATGCAGTGGCAAAAATTGACACGTTGAACATTTTCTAAACATTTGAACAAGTTCTCAAATAATATGCTAATTAACATATTCACTGGTAAGTTTAAATAAAGGCAGCTGGCTGCCTAGGAAGAGAACCACGCAGTCTAGCTTACACGATGTACTTCCTCTGCGGTGTCCCTATGGGTAACCCACAATTAACATAGACTACCCACAGATTCGAAAACTGAGATGTAACATGGGGATTACAGTTGTGGAGGTAACATTTTTAACAAACCCAAAAAACATTTCCTGGCATTATACAACACTGTCCTGCCAAACTGGTCAGAATAATAGTTAAAATTTATGGGCCCTAAGCCAGCCTGGTGGCGCCGAGGGTTGAGGCACTGAACGCCACACCTCACGCCATGCCAACAACTTAGGGTCGGAGTGACCTTAGGTTGCCAGGGGTCGGCAGGGGAGGGAGAGATCAAGTGTCCGAAGGACTGCTGTCCTCTCCCGGGGAGGGGAAGGTTGTCATCCCTGTCCTTGACTCCCCCCCCCAGTGGAGGCCGGAGGGCAGCACCAGGGGTTGGGAGACACAGAAGTGTGGTTACGTGACGTGCATGTGCCTCCACACACTCATGTTCATGCCGCAAGGGGGAAGGTGTGTACTGGGTGAAAACAAAAAAAAAATGAATGGAATAAAAGTAATATGGAAAAAGAAAAAAAATATATATGGGCCCATTTATTGTAAAATGGTGCAGATTGAATGGACTGGCATTGTGATTATGTCCTGCTGCTGGCTCTGATTTAACACTGGTGCTGGATTTATCTTCGGGGGATGTGCTTTGTTGTGGGTTTGATGAACTTCTGGTGGGTGTTGATTGGGGGGATATCTGTAGTTTGCTGTTGGGCTGATGAACTTCTGCTTGGTGTTGATTTGTGTATGGGTTGCTTTGGGGGATGCTGTGCTTCTGAAGGGTCTGCAAATGGATGGAGAGCTGCTTGTTGTTGCTTCTGCCTCAGTACTGAGTCTAGGCTTTTCAGCAAGAATGCTGGACCACTTCTCTCTGTCTGTGGGTGATGGGGACCAGTAATTTGTGAGGCTGGTCTCGCATCTGTGTCCGGTTACAGTCATGATTTCTCTGGATGCGAGACTAGTCTCTGACAATAAGTGGACAGCGGTACTGCGTATGCAGTGATTTGTGTACTGCTTGCTAAGTTGGGTATCTGAAGATATTTGGGACATCATGTCCCCAAGATAATTTATGCCCAAGGGCTGCTTTCCATACCATATATTTTGCTCATTCAAAATGTGTTGTGGCATGCATTTAAGGTGTAAATAAAAACAGGGTGCATCTGTTGGGCATCTGGAAACATACTGCTTAAAGAGAGACACTGTACAATCAGGATTTCCTGACTACACAAATACAGTGCCTCTTAGGGTATCATGATTAGGCTCATTAATCTGATTATGATTTTTGGTGGCTTCGTTGAAAGCAACAGAGATTTACTCTTACTCTTTCTCTTTCTCATCTCTGTTAAGGGTAAAAGACTGATGTTTTAACTTTTTGAGCCCCTCCCTTCTTCAGGCTAGACCAAGTTGCAGTTCAAACCACAGCCTGCATACTAGCCCATACGCAGACTGTGGGTTCAATTTGTCACAGGTTCTAAAGCGGTGCAGATCCTCATCTGTTATGTCTGGGTGGTGTGTAGTAACATCACTGCAAGAGAGATACAATGCGTTGTGCCAGAAAGCACCATGCCCTGGAACGAGCGAGCAAAAACTGAAGTTTTGCATTGAATGGGGAGGCGAAAAGGTAGAATTCCGGACGCCCCCACCTTAGGAAGAGAGACTCAACCACTTCCTGACTTAGTTCCCACTCGTAACTGAGGGTTTGAGATCTGCTGAGACTGTCCGCCAGGACATATTGAATGCCTGGAACATGCATGGCCACTAAGGACAGATTGTGCTGGACTGCCCAGTTCCACACACTCACCGCTTCCCTGCAGAGAGGGTACGAGCGAGTTCTTCCTTGTTTATTGAGATACCAGACTACTGACATATTGTCCATCTGGATGAGCAGTGATTCATTGGTGAGAAGGGTCTGGAACACCTGAAGTGCATACAAGACCGCTCTCATCTCCAGAACATTGATGTGCAACAATGCCTCCAATCTGGACCAAAGTCCCTGTGCTTAGTGTTCCCCCAAATGCACCTCCCCAGCCCATATTCAATGCATCTGTAGTCAGAGATGCCGAGGGGACAGGACTCCTGAATGGGAGACCCAAAGAAAGGTTGCAGGGATCCCTCCACAAAAGCAAGTCTTTCTGGACTGCCGACAATACCAGGACCGGATGGTCCAGGTCATCCAGGAGTTGATCTCACTGCACCCGCAAGGACCACTGAGTGATTCTCATATGGAGCCTTGCCAGGGGAACAGTAGTGATGGAGGCCGCCATCATGCCAAGAAGGTGAAGGACCTCCCCTTGCTGGAATGGTCCTGGATGAGGCCACCACTGAAGCCTGATGGACCAGAGTTTCCACCCTGTCCAGAGGAAGGAAGGCCCTGCTATGGACAGTGTCCAAGACTGCCCCGATGAACTGAAGTCTCTGATTTGGGGAAAGAGACAACTTGGGGAAATTGACAGTAGTCCCCAATTTGGAGAACAGATCCAGAATGAAATGCAGAGCTTCCAAAAGGGAATCCCTGGAAGGGGCTGAAATCAGCCAGTCATCCAGGTAAAGGAAAACTGCTATGCCTTGGCGATGCAGAAGGGCCGCCACCACCGCCAGGCAATTGATAAAGACCTGAGGTGCCGAAGACAGACCAAAAGGGAGGGTCCAGAACTGGAAATGCTCCCACTGGAAACAAAACCGCAGGAACCGGCAGTGGCTGGGGAAAATTGGAATGTGCAAGTAAGCATCCTGCATATCCAGAGCACAAAGCCACTGGTTCTCCAGCAGGAGAGGGAGAAGGCTTTGGAGAGTCAGCATTCTGAATTTCTTGTGCTTGACGAACAGGTTGAGACTGCTCAGGTTGAGAATGGATCTCATGTTGCCTGACTTTTTTGGAACCAAGAAGAAGTGGGAGTAGAACCCCCTTCTTCTTTGCCGGAGGGGAACACTTCCTATAGCCTCCTTGAGCAAGAGAGAGTTGATTTCTTCTCTGACTAGAAGAGCCTGGTCTCGAGAGAGTAGGACAACCAGATTGGTGGAGAGTTTGGTGGAATCTCCAGAAACTCTATGGTATGTCCGGGGACACCAACTGCAGGATCCATGCATCGGAGGTAATGCCCTGCCATTCCTGCGCATGGCGGGCGAACCTCCCCCCCACCGGCTCCTCACACTGAGGGTGGGGGTGGGGCGAGGGAGTCAGGAGGTGGCAGGACGGTCAGGGGGAGGATCCCCTGAACGTCTCTGATTCTTGGAGGTGGGAGGGGTGGCGGAACCTGTGGACTTACGCTTGCCCTGGCGATGAGCCGAGGCCTACTTCCTCTGCCTCCAGGTCCTTTTCCAGAAGAGCTGCTGCTGTTGTTGGGCATCTGATCGGTACATGGACTGTACTGATCTAAGAGCCTGACCTTTATCCCAGAGATGGGTGATGATGTCTTTGGTGTCGCCGCCAAAGAGCACCGAGCCCTGAAAGGTGGTATCCTGAATCGCAGACTGGACCATATTTGCGAGGCCAGAGATGTGAAGCCAGGCCTGCCGTCTCAAAGCAATGGCAGTCGCCGAGGCGCGAGCTACTGAATCGACAGGGTCATAAGTAGCCTGCAGTGCATGCCTGCAAGAAAAGCGGGACAGGCGGAGTTCCTTGGCAAGCTCCTACTTGAGATCCGAAGGTTCCATAGATTGGACTCTGGCCTCGAGCCTGGCCAAGGTAGCTTTTTTGGTGCGACACCATTTGGGCCACATAATTAAGAGACCAAAGTGCACATGTGGCCGAAGCATAGACCTTCTTACCGAACTGGTCCATCTGCCTCGACTCCTTGTCTGGAGGAGAGGTGCTCATGTGCTTAGACGCTGAAGAGTGATCATGGGCAGCTGAAATCACGACGGAGTCTGCCTTTGGATGAGCGTAGAGGAACGGAGCATCCTTGGTCACCCAGTAAACCCTGTCCACCCTCTTGGGGATAGCCGAGATGGAATGAGGCATCTGCCAGACCATAGAGTTGAGGTTCTGGTGACGTCCTATCCATGGGAGAACAGGGATCGGGGACAGAGACTCCAGGTCCAGGTGTTCCGGCGAGTCTCTGCCACATCGGATCCTTCTCCTCTGATTCCCACTCAAAATAGTTCTGCATGGACTTCAGGAGGTCTGAAAAGGCAGGGTCCTCCGTTGGGGATTTGGGGGAAACCTTGCCCTTAAGCACTGTAGACTTGTGATCCGAGGGCTCCTCCGGTGACTCATCGCCATCCACCTCATCATCATCATCCCCCATGTCCAGAAGGTCTCCAAGATCTGGAAGAGTAATATCCTTGCGAGTGGTCCCCAGGATGTGAACCATGGAAAGGGACGAACTCCTCAGGGACAGAGACCTAGGAGAGCGTGGTGGTGGGAGTCTGCTCTCTAGATCAGATACCAGCTCCAAGCACGCCCCTCTGCCACCAAGACTGGATAAGAGTCTTGAAGTCCGGTTGAACCGGGGCTTGTGGAGGAGGCGGAGGAGGAGAAGGTTGGGGGGGGGGAGGAGGAGGGATTACCAGGAGAGGAGGATAGTGATACCCCTGGTAACCCACATAGCCATATCCCGGGTACTGACTGTATCCCGGAAAATAATGCCCTGCGCCACTCCAATCTGGAGGCGGACCAGCCAGGAGATGGTCCCCAGGATACCCCAAGGGGTAATGTGGGACAGTCTGGGGTCATGAGTAAAGGCCCAGCGTCAGAAGATCTGATGGAGAGGGAACCCACGTAGGGTCTGGCGTCGGGGCCACTGTTGTCGAGACCAGCACAACCTGATCTGGTGCCAGAATGGGGTCTGGTATCAGAGGGACCGGCGTCAGAGCCGGGTGAAGGGGACCCGACTGAGGGACCGCTTCTGGCACCTGAGCTGGGCAGATGACTGGGCCCAGGCTCAGAGACTGTCTTCGGGGGGTCCGACATTGGAGGAACCATTGCCGGATCTGGTGGAGGGATCTCGACCGGGACAGGCATCGGATCGGGAGTGGATCCCACCAGAAGGGATAGGAGGGACTTCTGGAATAGGGCCAGATGGCTGAGGAGGAGCATCCTTCCCTGCGACCCCTTCAGGAGAGTATGGAACGGACCTAGAGGTGTGGTCGACGTCCAGGGTTTCTGCACTATCGTTGCCCGAGGTAGCAGCCTGAGCAGGGGAAGCTACTAGCAAATTGGAAGGGGGGAGAGGGGCAGTCTCCCCCGGGCTCTGCTGGATGTCGGGTTGAGCGCTGGTAGGCCCCGATGGGAGAGCCGCGTCTGAGCAGCCACCTGGGACAGGCGTCTGACCAGACAGAGCCAGGCAGGACCGGGAGGAGCCCCCTGCTGACTTAGCAGCTTGTGCTGTGCGGGTTCCCGAAGCCTGGGGAGCCGACTTATCAGCAGCCGGGCAGTCCCCGGAGGAGCTGGGGGCCAACTTAATGGCAGGTGCAGTGCAGCCATCGGAGGAGCCGGCGGGAGGATTTGTCCAACTTACCATCTGGAGCCGGCTTGGCCTTAGGTGGCGGATGGGAAGAAGCTTTGCTGGTTGAGGGCTGAGAGGCCTCGGTCTGAGATACTTCTGCAGAGCGCTGCCACTCCCTATGTTTCTCTTTCCTTTGTTCTTTTTTGGAAGGAGACAAAGAAGAAGATTGAATCCGCTCCATCTGCTTTTCTAAAGATGCCAGCTGGGTCTTCAAAAGATGGGCCTCCAGAGCCTGCTGCCTCCTTTTGCATGTAGCCTGGTTAAAAGGCTGGCAGTCCGGGCAAGAAGAAACTGGGTGGTCTGGGCCTAAGCAGATCACACACTTCCCGTGGCTGTCCTTATGTGGAATTTGCGTGCCACAGGTGGAACACCTGTTCTTCGGTGAAGACATAGAAGAAAATTCGAAAACTTGAAGAAAAAACGCGGTGAAAACCGACGGGGGAAAAAAAGCACTTTCAACAATGTTCGCTTTGGAAGTCTGCAGTGCAACTGACACGAGGTGATGGCGGGAAAGAACTGGAGGGCGACCACTATATATGGGGACCGTTCACTATATAACATCACTCTGACATCGGTCACGTGACGTTGGGTAGGTGGTCCCCCATCAGGTATTGCTAGAAAAAGTCTGCTGTGCTGCCAGATGCCAGGTGGCGTTAGTCCTATATGTAATGACCTACTGAAGGAACCCTCTCGAAGTAAGATCATCATCGTCACCCACTCTTTTAAAACAGCAATGAATCTGAATACATTATTAGCAACACGAAACTGAGCATCAGAGGCAATATTGACAATTCTATTTAGCTCAACACTGTTGAGATGCCTGTTCAGGCCTGCCCTTAAACCAATAAACAAGCTGATGCTGTGTTTGTTTGCCTTCTGAGGTCTTCACTGACCCACAGAAATGCCTTAGAGTGTTGGCTAACTGTGGCACAGACAGAGTAGTGAGATCAGTTTGCTGCAATGTTGATGTGAGCCAGTCATTGAAGACATTCAATGCCCATGTAGTGTTTTTATGTGTTTGGCTCAGCTTTTTTTTTTTTTCCTCCAATTGTTTAACCAGGAGAGACGCACTAAGCTGAAAGCTTGTTTACAGGTGCAACCCAGGAGCACAGGGAAGTTAAGTGACTTGCTCTTTCTCTCTAGACTTTCAAGGTCAGTGTCAGTTAGGGCAAGGTGGTGACTTTTTTTTTCTTTCTCTGACCTGGGCAACACTGGAGCTGCTTCTACTAACTTTGCTAACAGTGGTCTTATTTTCACTGACCTGAGCAACGTGGGCAGACACTGCTACTGATGATAGTAGAGCTACTGGTGCTAGTGGAGCTTGTAAGAGAGGTGGTAACAGTAGAGCTGCTTGAGCTGCTAACAGTGGACGTGGTAACAGTGCAGCTGCTTCCAGCAACCTTGCTGTTTTGTTTTATTTGTGGCACACTTCTTTCCTGCAGGAGCACTCACAGAAGCACCCATCTGGTTACTTGTTGCTCCGTACTGCAAGTCAACCCACTGGCAGACTTCAATAGTGCTGCATGTCGCAAAATTGATTTTTACGCTCTGAATCTTTAAAACGTGCAGCTTGGGTTGTAGGAGGAATGCTGGGCAGGTGGGTGGGAAATCACCATGTCTGTTTAAACAGTTAGGCTCTCTGTCATAAATGTACTCCATTTTACTGAAGACCATGTGACGTTTGGCTATTATTTACTTCTCTCCTCAGACTGCTGTGTTGTGCAGTATGACTGACAATGTGATGCACTTAGTGATGACACAGATAGCTGCTGAGGCGTGCTCCCGATGGAAACCATGGATTAATAAGGAAAATTAATCCACAGCCAGGTGACAGCTCAGAACCAATGACAGCTATTCATTTAGTTCTACTATACAGTGCCATGTTAGAACCTTAAATAAATATACAAAAAAAAATAAGTATTTCACTTGTGTCAAATCTTTCTGTTATCCATATGTTTAGAGCAAATCTCGATATTCTAGAATTCAGTAGACTGCTACTTCAGATGTCCTATTAGAACCAGAACATTATGGCAGGAAAGCTGTTTCTAAGCAACAGTTGGATTCTGGCTAAACAATAACTGAGAAAAGCTTCTTTTTTTTTATTTTTTTGAAGAACAAGAACACAGCCGTCGAGAAAGCCCACTGAACTGTGAAAAACAAAATGACAGTTCCACGTAATTAACTGGCCATCAAAGCAACAAGCCAGCAAATCCTAGTCACAAAGACAGCCCCAGAAAAGACACACACTCACACGCACTGCCAAACTGTATAAATAAAATTAGATTTAAACTGGAAGTGATTCACCACAGAACAAATGTGGTGACCACAGATAAAATGCGGTGACTGTCCTGCTCCCAACTAACATCAAACACACCCAATCCCACACCTTCATGTAGGCAACCCTCCACCAACAGCAGGCAAGAAAAAAATATTTAAAATTAGAGAAAGATGGAAATGTTTCAGTTAGCTGTGGGAGTTCCACACAGACACATACACTCTACTGCTGCCAGCATTCTTTAAATGGAATAATAGATAGGGGACAGTATATTACGAGGCTTTATAAAATGGGCATCCAAAATAAAAAAGTCTCATTGGTCAAAATATATGTGACCGTGCATGAAATCTGTTTCATGCACAGTCATCCTGGTCCTATACCACATCACACAATGAGCAAATCAGTCCTCCTACAACCAGAACTATCTTCTACCAGTCACCCTACAACCAGAATTGATCTTCCATCACAAACATGGCTGCTGCCTTTACACAGTAAAAATAAACTTCAACTGGGCCCTAAAGATAAAACTACCTTAAATAAAAAATAAAACAAATTAATTAAATGTTGTTTCCCTGATCATCACACTTTCCTTACACGCATAAACAAATTAGAAATATTAAGTATTGTTTATTGTTTTCATTACAACTGTTCTTTGCTGACAATGAAAAATTCCCCTTCTGTCTTTACCTGCTCATCAGGGAAATCTCTACTGCTTGCCCTGACAGTGAGATAATTGAGTCTCTGGCTGTAAAAGAGGCCTTTGTTGTTGTGTGTGTATGTGTACAGTATGTTAGGAGAGGAACTTTCTGCCTGTGGAACTGAGCAGAATGTTGAATCGATGTATTCCATGGTTAACATTCCATGACAAATATTCCATATCTTGAATCTTGACCCAGCAAAGAACAAACTTTGTCAAGCAGTAATACAATGACATCATCAATGACATTTGCAGTGGGCGGGAGGACTATTTTATTATAGATGCACACAAGTAAATCTATTGTTTCTACATATAAACATGCTCTTCCAACTGTAAAAAGTAAAAACAAACAAACAAAAACAAGCCAATTTTATAAGCACATAAGCACAGTAAGGCACTCCGGGTGTGTGTGTGTGTGTGTGGGGGGGTGGTGTTGTTTGTGTGCATGGAACAGATTTTACCGCACTTCCAGAGGCTGAAGGCACTCGGTCCATGGCTTCATGCCTCACTTCGCCCCTGGGCACGTGGTAAAATCTGTTCCATGCACACCCCGTCATGTCTTATTTCTTACTCATAAAATAGGCATCCAGAATAAAGAAGACTCTTTGGTCAAAAAATATCATGTGACCGTGAATGAAATCTGTTTCATGCATAGTCATCCTAGTCCTAAACCACATCACACAATGAGCAAATCGGTCCTCCTACAACCAGAACTATCTTCCATCAGTCCCCATACAACCAGAATTGATCTTCCATCACAAACATGGCTGCTACCTTTACACTGTAAAAAACCTTCAACTGGGCCCTAAAAATAAAATTACTTTAAATAAAAAATAAATTAATTGCATGTTGTTTCCATGATCATCCCACTTTCCTTACACCCATAAACAAATTGGAAACATTAAGTATTGTTTATAGTTTTCATTACAACTGTTTCTTTGCTGACAATGAAAAATCCCACTTCTATCTTTACCTGCTCATTAGGGAAATCTCTTTTCAAACAACATGAAGTCTTGCTGTATTCTGACAATAGCAGTGAGTCCCAACCTTCGAACTGCCCCAGAGATGAAAGAGAGAACTTTCCATGCCAGGCATGGAACGTCGGTTGAGACTCTGTCTGTTGCTGTTTGAACTCAAACCGTCAGATTCTTTACTCCGCCTCACTGAACAGTCGCTCCGGAAATTTCTCCTTTGCTCGGTTCAATTTGTCGGTCAAAGTACCGCTTTTCTCGGTTTTCGACCGAATTTAAACCGCAACCTTTCGGTTCAGTCTCTGTCTGTGGTATTCGTGAGTACTAGATAGGTTTATATTGTTTTCTATTCTGTGTGGAACTTGTAAACGGTTCATTGGTTCGGTTTGAACCGATCAAGTTGTTAAAAAATCTTAATTTCTACTTTTACTGGTTCTTATCGGTTCTAAAAAAAACGGATTTTACCACGTTTTTTTCCACGACCCGTAACACGGTCAGGAACCGATAAGTGTCTTGCTTGGCGGATTGCCATTAAAAGGGTAAGTTTTGTTAGGACTGGCACCATGTCTGAGAAACCCAAAAGAAAAACCGGGCCCACTGGGTTTCAACACTGTAGTTTGTGTGGGGAAGTCTTTGCTAAGGCTGACCCCCACACCACCTGTGTTTATTGTCTGGGGTTTGACCACCTCGATTCAGACTGCCAGATTTGTAAAAATTTTCCTGCAGCTACCCTAGAAAAGAGAGTTGGTAGGCTCAGGGAAAGGGAGGCCAAAAAGTCCGCTGACCCGGATGGCCAGCCCGGTTCGGTTCAAACCGAACCAGAAGGAGTGCCCTCTGACCAGGGTGAAACTTCTTTGGGCAAGAGGAGAACCGATTCCGAGGAGTTGGTTCCGGTTAAAAGAACAAGAAGGGAAAAATCAGCTGGTGTGGATCCAAAAGTTTCTTCTCCAACCGCTGATGAAATAGCCAAAGCGATAAAAATTGTGCAGTCGCTTTCCCGGTTCCGACGAACGGCACCATCAGGAAGAAGCGCTCGGTTGGCCGGTTCCACGGTTCGGATTATGATTTAGAAGAATATTATGAACCGGAGGAGGAGGAAGAGTATGAGGAAAGTGAATGTGGTTTTGAAAGTCTGGATGTGCCCATTGACCCGGACATCTCCCCAGACAGACCTTCAGGAGTGTCTCCTCCTAGGCTTTCTGAGTCCCCCTCCCATTTCATGTTTTACAAGAAAGTGTCCGAAACCCTTCAGCTTCCTATGGAAGAAACTGTGGATGACCAGGAAGAGCCTGACTATGTGGAAATGATGGATATCCCAGAGTCCAGGAGGCTGTCTATTCCCTTACACAAGTCTTTTGGGAAACAGACATTTAAGATTTTAAAGACTCCTAATTCTATACCTCCTGTGGATAAAGAATGGACAAGAGGTATACTTTGTCAGGCTCAGATACGGAGTTCCTTACCCAGCAATGCAGCCATGTTGAGGTAGTGCAGGCTGCAGCCTGTGATGAGGCTAATATACCCTTGGCTTCACACCCCCCAGATAAGGACTCAGGAGGATTGATGCCATGGCAAAGAAACAGTACATGGCAGCATCCTTGCAGGACTCAGGCAGGCCAATTATATGGCCTATACAGCTAGATATCAGAAATCTAGATGGAACACTGTCATGCTTTAGCTAAACAGGTCCCTGGCCAGCTTGCCAAGGAGCTGGAGCAGGTGGCTGCTGATGGTATTGAGGCATCCAAGGTGCAATTCCATGCTGCAGTGGACTCCAATGATGTTTCATCTAGAGTCATGGCTACATCTGTGGCACTTCGTAGGATGGCTTGGCTCAGATGTACTAGTCTGTGGCAGGATACCCAGACTAAGGCCATGGATTTTCCTGTTGTGGGTAATTCTCTGTTTGGGGAGCAAACAGATAACTACATGAAGAAAATGGATGAATATAGGACCATCTGTAGGAGTGCTCAGGCCAAGGAAAGGCAAGCCACTCCTCAGAGGCAGCATCCCAGGGGCAGGGGCAGGCCTTTTCATAGGCCTTTCTACCAAGCCCAGGCCTCCTCTTCTGCCTATGCTCAGAGGGTGTTCTTTAGAGGGAGAGGCAGAAGGGGTACAAGCAGGCCTGCTACCACCCCTCAGCCTAAACCCCCTGCCAAACAGGCACCCTGATGGGTTTGCCAGGGCCGATTCTCCACCACCTGTAGGGGGCAGGCTGGCTTACTTTGTCCAGGACTGGAAGTCTTTAACATCAGACAAATGGGTCCTGGAAGTAGTAAGCCAGGGACTGGTTCTCAGCTTCAAAAAATTTCCAAAGATGAGAACCTGATCCTTTCCACCTGCAGATCCCTCAGAGACACTTGCCCTAGAGGCAGAGGTCTCTTCCCTCCTGGCTCTCAGAGCTGTGGAAAGGATTGTACTCCAGGTACTTCCTCACCCCCAAAAAGACAGGAGAATGGCAGCCCATCCTGGATCTCAGATATTTAAACAAGTACCTTTTAAAGCCAAAGTTCAAAATGGTGACTCTGGGAATAATTCTACCCTCTCTAAGGTCAGGGGACTGGCTAGTCTCCCTGGACCTCAAGGATGCCTACTTCCATATTGTCATCCGAAGCTCCCATCGAAAGTACCTCAGGTTCGAGCTGCCCTCAGTCCATTACCAATTCAGAGCAATGCCCTTGGCTAACCTCTGCTCCAAGGTGTTCACAAAATGCCTGGCAGTAGTAGTTGCTTCTCTAAGAAGGCAAAAGTTGCCATCTTCCCATCCTGGACGACTGGCTCATAGTAGGCCAGTTCCCAGACCAAGTCAAGTTACACCTACAGATAACTCAGCAACTGCTCACCTCTCTAGGTTTCCTTCTGAATCTTTCAAAGTCAGTTCTAGAGCCTGTTCAGCTCCTCACCTTCATAGGCGCAGAGCTAGATACAGAAAAGGCCAGAGCCTTCCTTCCCCTGGACAGGGCAAGGACCCTTATCACACTGGCCTCTTCATTCACTCTACAGGTGTCTCGACCAGCAAGGCATTTTCTGCAGCTCCTGGGGCACATGGCTGCTTCTACAGCAGTGGTGCAGGGAGCAAGATTTCAGATGAGGGACATTCAGTTCCACTTGAGAGCCTTTTGGTCTCAGAAAAAGGACCCTCTGACCAAACTGATACCAGTGACTCGAACCCTGATTCAGGCCTTGCAGTGGTGGCAGGATCAGAACAATCTAAGACAGGGAGTTCCTTTTGTCACTCAGTCTCACTCTTTAATCCTTACTACAGATGCTTCCCTCTTGGGGGGGGGGGCCCACTTGGGAGACCTGACCACCCAAGGGTTGTGGACCCCTCAGGAATCTCTGCTTCACATCAATCTGTTGGAATTCAGAGCAGTGTTTCTAGCACTTCAAGCTTTTTCCAAGTCTGTTCAGAACAAAGTTGTTCAGATCAGGACAGACAATACCACCACAGTGTGGTATATCAACAAGCAAGGGGGCACTCGGTCTGTGGCCTTGTGCACAGAAGCAATGAAGTTGTGGTCTCTGGCCTATTCCCTGAACACCTCCCTCACAGCAGTACACCTCCTAGGCAAGGACAATGTCCTGGCAGATGCTTTCAGTAGGATATCTCAGGGCCATCACGAATAGTCACTGGATCCCCTGGTTTTGGAGGTGATCTTCTCCAGATGGGGCACCCCACAGATAGATCTTTTTGCTGCCCCAGACAATCACCAGCTTCCCCTGTTTTGCTGCAGGCCCCCAGTGTTGGGCTTAGTACCCCTGGATGCCTTGGTTCTCAATTGGGAAGGGAAGTTCCTGTATGCTTTTCTCCCCTTCCCTCTCCTGTTCAAAGTGCTAGTCAAAATCAGGTCTCAACCCTGCAGGGTGATTCTGATTGCTCCAGACTGGGCCAGATAGCCCTGGTACCCTCTCCTGTTGTCCTTAGCAGTCCACCTTCCCTTATCTCTTCCCAGGAATTACAACCTGTTAACCTGTGCTCAGGGGAGGGTTTGGGACCCGAATCTCAAATCTCTCAATCTCAAGGCCTGGCTCTTGAAGAGTTAGAGTTTGCTGATTTATACCTCTCTCAAGGTATTATGGATATTCTAAAGGCTTCTAAGAAGCCTTCCACCAGAACTACTTATAATTCCAAATGGAAAAGATTCTCCATATGGTGCTCTGGGAAGCATATTTCCCCAGAGTCTGCTGACCTGCCCACAGTCCTTGACTATATGGTCCATCTGAATAGCTTGGGACTCAGACCAGCTACACTAAGGTGCATCTGGCAGCTGTCTCTGCTTTTATTTCAGCAGGTAAGCCTCTTCTCTTTCAGCTCACCTGTATTCTCCAAGTTTTCAAAGGATTGCTTCATACCAATCCAGCCATTCAGGGACCCTGCCCTGCCTGGGACCTTAATGTTTGCATTGCTCAGCTTATGCAACCCCTTTTGAGCCTTTGTCCTCAGCAGAGCTTAAGTACTTGACTTGGAAAACTGTGTTCCTGGTGGCCATCACTTCTGCCAGGCGCATAAGTGAGTTACAAGCCCTGTCAGTGGAGCCCCTGATTTTATCTATTTCCATAGAGATAAGGTGGTCCTCAGGACTAACAGGAAGTTTTTACCTAAGGTGGTTTCAGACTTCCACCTTAGCCAATCTATGTCTCTTCCTGTGTACTTCACTGACCATTCCTCCTCTGGTGAGAGGAGGTTGCACAGTTTGGATGTGAAAAGAGCCCTTAGCTACTACGTAGAAGCGTACCAAGGGTCACAGGCTTGACTCCTCCAACTGTTCCTCACTTATGGTAAGGTTGGTAAAGGAAAACGTGCCACTTAAAGATCCATTGCCAGGTGGATTGTCTCTTGCATTCAATTTTGCTATGAAAAACTAGGTAAGGTTCCACCCTCAGGCCTGAGGGCTCACTCTACCAGAGGTACAGCTGCTTCCCTGGCTGCTGCCAGGGATATTCCTGTCTTAGAGATATGTCAAGCAGCTACCTGGAAAACAGTTCACCCTTTTACCAAGCATTACTCTCTGGACATCCAGGCTAGGAGTGATGCTCGGTTTGGCACAGCTGTGCTTCAGAGCCTATTTCCTAAGTAGGTTCTGTCCCTCCTCCATGGAGGTACTGCTTGGTAGTCTGCTATTGTCAGAATGCAGCAAGACTTCATGTTGTTTGAAGAAAAAATTACTCACCTTAGTAATGTTGTTTCTTCTAATGGAGTCTTGCTGTATTCTGACCTCCCCTCCCTTCCCTCTCAGAACCTTTGTTTTGGGATGTGGGTGGGCAGTAGCAGTGTTGGCACTCAGGAGGTGCCCCACCTTTTTTATTATCACCCTCTTTTCTTTGGGTGAGTAGGTGTTGTGTTTATTTCATTTTTTGGGTTTCCTGACTTGTCTTTGTTTTGGGACCAAAAAATTTGTTATTATATTTAGTAGCCAGTTGGCTAATGTAGGTTTACAGCTTCCACACAGGACCTCAGTGAGTTTAGCTCGTAAAGATCTGACGGTTTGAGTTCAAACAGCAACAGACAGAGTCTCAACTGAGTTCGAGCTCAGCGTTCCATGCCTGGCATGGAAAGTTAACTCTTTCATCTCTGGGGCAGTTCGAAGGTTGGGACTTACTGCTGTTGTCAGAATACAGCAAGACTCCATTAGAAGAAACAACATTACTAAGCTGAGTAATTTTTTCTTGCTTGCCCTAACAGTGAGATAATTGAGTCTCCGGCTATAAAAGAGGCCTTTGTTGTGTGTGTATGTGTGTGTGTGTGTGTGTACAGTATGTTAGTAGAGGAACATTCTGCTAGTGGAACTGGGCAGAATTTTGAATCCATGTATTCCATGGTAAACATTCCAAATCTTGAATTTTGATTCCAGCAAAGGACAAACTTTGGCCAGCAGTAATACAATAACATCATCAATGACACCGGCCCCGCTGACGCTGGGGCAGAATGCCGACGACCTGGGTTTGGGAACGGATCTGGGACATTGGAGGGCATGCTCTCCTTCTCCATGGGGGAGGGTGGTAGAGTGTCCGGTGCACTACGGACACCCAACAGAGGCTGGGTGTACAACAAGCAATGGTGACAGCACGTCCGAGGGCGGGGCGGATGCAGGCCGTCAGTGCATGTCCCCGCCCCTGTATTGGGTAAAAACTTAGCTCCCTGCTGCGTCTATGAAGCCAGTCCCTCTGCCTTAATCAGCTTCCAGGGTCAGCTCCCCATCCTAATACAGTGGTTGCGGCACTTAGGGCCGGTGCCACAACCCCCGCCCTGGGGGGTAAGCCAGGGGGCTTCGGGGACGCCGCAGCCCCCGCCCTAGGGGGTAAGCCAGGGGGCTTCGGGGACGTAGCGGCTAAAGTTGGAGGTGGAGGTCAGAGGGGTCCGTGACCAGGCTGATGCATGGCAGAAAAGATAAGCACAAAAAAACAAATCATCAATTACACCATTTGCAGTGGGCGGAAGAATTATTTTATCATAAATAATAATAATAATGCTTTATTTAGCGCAATTATAAAAATCAAACACTGTACATAGTTAAAAACATCATAAGACAAAACAACTCAAAAATTATTTACAATATAATTTAAATGCTTCAATTAAAATTATCACAAAATACCATATTAAATACTGAATGCTGCTTAAACAGATAAGTTTCCAGGCCCGTTTTAAAGCTCTCCACGGCCCCACACTCCATAATCTGATGAGGTAGAGAGTTCCACAGGGATGGGGCACCAAACATAAAAGCCCTGGCCCCAGATGTTTTCAGCTGCACCCTGGGAACCTCTAACAGCCCCTCATCAGTTGAGCTGAGAGGAGGGCCAGGACTGTAGGGAATCAGGAGCTCTTGCAGTTAGCTCGGACCCAGTCCATGCAGGGCTTTATAGATCAGAAGGCCGACATTGAAGGTGATCCGCCACTGTACAGGTAGCCAGTGCAGTTCACGCAGCATGGGAGTAATATGACTTGAACGAGAAGTCCCAGTCAACAGCCGTGCTGCAGCGTTCTGCACCAGCTGCAAGTGACTGATATCAACCCCTGGAAGCCCCAGGTAGAGGGAGTTGCAGTAGTCCAGGCCCGAAGTCACAAAGGCGTGGATCAACATAGGCAGGTCACTGAACAGAACAAGGTGCTTAATTCTGGCGATATTTCTAAGATGATAAAAGGAGGACTTGAGGACTGCTGACACCTGCGAACGCAGTGTCAGCCCATCGTCAAGAACCAACCCCAGATCACGCACCTGTTTAGAGGAAGATAGCTGTGCACCCTCAAGCCAAAGACCAGAGGGTAAACCCGCTACTGACCTCTCTATCCGGCGACCTGGATCCACCACCAGCACCTCAGTCTTACTGGAATTAAATTTCAACCAGCTGGATTTCTTCCAGTCATGGATTTCCACTAGACAGCTGTTAAACATTGAGACCGCACTATTCTGGTCGGGTGCAAAAGACAGTTCTAGGGACGTGGATATGTTGTTCAATCCACACTTATTGGCAGATTCCTTGCCACTTTAAATCTTGCCAGAAGGTCTTCAAGCTGGCTCCTCCCACCCACCCGAGTGGTAAAACTCTCGGCTCCGCCCCATGGCGCCAGATCTTCCTTACCGCGCGGAAGCTCAGGTTCCCTCCTTAGCACTCTGCGTTTAGGCCTGGATCCACACTCTTGAGTTAATCCAAAACTAATTCTCAAATTTACAAGACTTGGTCTTCTTTTTCCTTGCGGCTGCAATGGACAATCGACTCGGTTAGTCGGTGCCCTGTGATCAAGAAGATGTCCTGGACTGACCCGCACTCACATGCTTTACTGCCTAGGACTCGCCACGATTCGTGAGGCTATGGATTTGTGCAACTTTTCAAGCTCGGGTCTTGGAGGACCGGCCTCACTTCTTTTGGGGTGCCCTGAAAACTGTATCCACCGGTCAAGTCGAAGGAAGCCCGTTGGGTGGTGTCCACGGTGGCGGGCTCCGCAGAACAGTTGGAGCAGATGATCGCCCTCGAAGAGGAGGCGGCCCAGGCCGCATCATCTTCCTCCACGGTTGCGGCATTTACCCCACTCTCCTTGGGCTCTTCATATACAGCTTCTTTTAAGGTGCTTTGCCAATCCCTCTCCACCAAGAGAGAAGGCCCATCGGGACATTCCAGTCGGTCCAAGAAGAAGGACTCCAAAGGTAAGTCCCACCGTCGACGTTAGTGGGAGAGATCCCCTTCACCGGATGGTCGACTTTTGACTTCGGTTGAGGTTGCGGCTAAGGCTGCTGGCTTCACAGTGTCCCCGTCAGGTCAGCCGGCCGAGATGCCCATCTACGCAGTCGAGATTTTTCTCAAACCCGTTGGATGGTTTGTCAACTGGTGATGCCGACAACTCTACTTCACCAGTTCCCCCGGTGGAAACAGAGGACTTGCCTGTGCCTCCTGTGCTGGAGTCCCCGGTTAAGGTCCCTGAACCGAGGGAGGAGTGGGTTTCCCACGTCCCCTCTCTGACCCACCCTCAGAATCCCCAAAGGTCTCGGACCTCTTCCAGGTCCAGCCAGTCCCGTCGACGTCGGCAGTCTCGGCACCATGGAAAGTTGTCCTCTTTGGAGCATAGGCTCTGGTGCAAGTTGCATCGGCGCAGCGAGGATTTAATGTGGCAGCAGCTGTTATTGTCCGGGAATAAGCTGACTCCGTTGCCTTCTCCTGCCATTAAGTGGCTGTCACCTGAGCGGCCGAAACAACCCCTCGTAGTCGAGGAGCCAAAACTGGCACCAGTTGTTCAGCCAAAACCGGCTGCTCCATCATTGTGGTGGAACCTCCGCCTCCACAACCGAAGTCTGGGGCCCCGACCAAGGATTCTTGGTCAGGTCAGGGCTTGCCTCGTAGGTTGTCGGTCACCCTCACTCCCGATCGACCTCAGCATGTGGAGGGTGGCTCAGGCACTCGGCAGCTGTTTGCAGACTCCTCGGAGTCTGACGACGACAACTCCTTGTTCTCCAGGCTGCTTGATCTGGAGTCTACAGGGGGTCGGTCGGTGGACGAGAGCTCATCCTCGTTTTTAGGAATGCTTCGACTCATCTCAGAGTCCTGGGATGGGATGAAGCTTGAACCCGTTTCAAAACGGGCCAAGTATCCCCTCATGGAGATACTGGACCGAGGAGATTCCCCTATGGAGGCCTTTCCAGTGGCCAAAGCCATTGTTGGCCTGGCCCTGGAGCTGGCAGCGGTCAGCATCTTGTCCTGCACCTTCGGCCAGGATGGCTCAAAAGTATGCGGTCTCTACAGGTTCACTTTCCGGTTTCTCGGAGCACCCCTCTGCGGAGGGGTTAGTGACCGATAGCGTTTTCCGGCGTTCCGGGAATGCTCAGGATGTGGACAAACCGCCCGATAAGGAGTCCAAGAAATTGGACTACTCAGGGCGGAAGGTATATGCTGCTTCCTCCCTAGGCCTTCGTCAGGCTAGCTCGGCCATTCTAATGGCACACTTTTCATATGCCCTTTTGGGCTTCCTGGGCGAGGTGATTCCTCATCTCCCGGTTGACCTTCAAATGACGGTCAAACAGGTGTGGGATCAGGGAAGGGCGGTAGCTAAACAGCAGCTCCAAACTTCGTTGGACATTGCTGATTCGTGTGCCTGGTCAGTAGTGGCCACAGTGGCCATGCGCCGCAGAGCTTGTCTGCAGATCTCCACCTTTACGGCTGATACCCAGCACAAGCTGTCAGACGTCCCCTTCCTGGGTACCGACTTGTTCGGGCCCGGGGTGGAGGGTCATCTCCAACGGATCGAGAAGTCCAACGCCACCTTGGACTCGGTCACGTCTGCCCTGAAGGACAAAGGCCGCCAGCAGCAGCGTAAGCCCTTTCATCCTTCAGCCCCTGCGGCATGTCCGGCCCAGCAACACCAGCATCAGGGCCAGCAGGCTCGTGCTTGGCACCCCAAAGCCAAGTCTGCTCCTTCCTCCAGCAGGAAGCCGGGAGGAAAAGGCCCAGGTGGCTCCTCGGCTGGCTCTTCCTCAAAGCCTGCCCAGTGACGGGTTGAGGGGTGTCACCCCCAACCTCGTCACTCCTCCCTGAGTTCCCCCCCGTGGGAGGACAGCTCCGCCACTTCCGTTCCGCCTGGTCCGTTATCATCACGGACCGCTGGGTGTTGGAAGTGGCAGGCAGGGGTTTGCCTCTGGAATTCGAGCAGTCCCCCTCCTATTGAGCCGTCGCCCCACAGGGGGCAACGGGTTCCTCAGCCTCTCTGTCGGCTCATCGAGCTGACATTGCCTTGCTCCTCCAGAAGGAGGTGATCAGGGAGGTGGCGGACCCCCCTCCAGACCCAGGGTTTGTGTCCAGATACTTTCTGGTCCCAAAACGGACGGGGGGCTGGTGCCCCATTCTCGACCTACACGACCTGAACAAGTTCCTAAGGTCTCACACCTTCAGGATGATCATTCTGGCTCAGATCATTCCATCCTTGGACCGAGGCATGTGGTTTTGTTCTCTGGACCTTCAGGATGCGTTCTTTCACATCCCAGTCCGTCCATCTCACCAGCGATTCCTCCACTTCAGGGCAGAGGGATCCCTTTACGAGTTCCAGGCCATGCCCTTCAGCCTCTCTCCAGCTCCCAGGGTCTTCACCAAATGCATGGCAGGGGTGACAGCATTCCTGCGGCGCTGAGGGGTCCGGGTGTACCCTTACCTGGATGACTGGCTGATTGCAGCCGCCTCCAGGTTGGAGATGGAGCAGTCCAGGGATCTGGCCCTCCAGGTCTGCTCTCAGATTGGCCTCCTTGTCAACGAGGCCAAGTCGGAACTCATGCCATCACAGGTGATTCAGTTCATCGGGGCAGAGCTTGACTCTCTTCGAGCCAGAGCACGGCTCCTGGTGGACAGGGCCGAGGTCCTTTCCTCCTTTGCCCAGTCATTTCTGGTTGGGCAGTTGCACCCTGCCCGGGACTTCCTGCGTCTTCTGGGCCTCATGGCGGCCTGCACCAGCGTGGTCCATTGGGCCCACTGGCATATGCATCCCCTGCAATGGGGGCTGGCCTGCCAATGGTCACAGCGCTCCGGTCCTCTGGACCAGCCAGTGACAGTGACCCTGTGGAACGGCCTCCAGTGGTGGCTCATTCCAGCTCATCTGCAGGAGGGTATCCCATTTGTCCGCCCGAGCCGATGGTCACTCTGATGACCAACGCCTCTCTGATGGGTGAGGGGGCCCATCTGGGGAAGCTCAGAGCCCACGGCCTCTGATCCCCTCAGGAGTCTCGATGCCACATCAACCTGCTGGAGCTTTGAGTGGTCCGACTAGCCCTCACCGCCTTCGCTCCGTTTGTACGGGGTCAAGTGGTCCAGGTCCAGACGGACAAACAACTACCCACTATGTACTACCTCAGTCGACAGGGCGGGACACACTCCTTGACCCTGTGCAAGGAGGCTGTCCGCACTTGTTCTCTCGTGATCAGCCTGGAGGCGGATCTCCTAGCCATCCATGTGGCAGGAGCCTCCAACAGTCTGGCCAATGCCCTTAGCCGGATAGGCGCTGTATCTCACGAGTGGTCTCTCCTGCCGGAGATAGTACAAGATCTGTTCTCCCACTGGGGCACCCTCAGGTGGACCTGTTCGCCTCCAGGGAGAATGCGAAGCTGAGGTTGTTTCACGCCGCCCCAGCAGGGCTCGCTGCAGGGGATGCCTTCTCGAGGCCGTGGACCCCGGGCCTCTTCTACGCCTTCCCTCCATTCCCCTTGATCCACAAGGTGCTTCTCAAGGTGAAGAGGGACCAGGCGCAGGTGATTCTGGTAGCCCCAGACTGGCCCCACCAGTTCTGGTATCCAGATCTCCTCAGCCTCAGCTTCAGGCTCCTGAGGCGGCTTTCAGCCCGCTCGGACCTGATCTAAGTCAACAAGGGGAAGGTACTCCATCCAGACCTTCAATCCCTGCACCCGACAGCCTGGTTCCTGAGCAGCTAGAGTTCCAGGCCTTGGGTCTTTCTGACGAGGTCCTCAGCGTGGTTGAGGCTTCCTGTAAGGAGTCGACCAGAAAATGCTATGCCTTCAAATGGAAGAGATTCTCCATTTGGTGTCAGGGCAAGGGGTTGGACCCTTTCTCCTATTCATTGGCTAGCATTTTGGACTACCTGTGGTCCCTTTCTCAGCTAGGGCTTCGGTCGACAACCCTTAAGGTGCACCTGGCAGCCATCTCTGCTTACTGGGCGTGGGCTGGCAAGCAGTCAGTGTGCAGGAGAAGGTGGTCAGGCGCTTTTTCAAAGGCCTTGATCATATATCCCCTCCAGTGTGAGAACCTCCACCTCCGTGGGATCTACTGCTGGTATTGGCTAAGCTCATGGGTAAGCCATTCGAACCGATGTACAGGTGTGACATCTCTCACCTGTCGTGGAAGACCGCCTTCTTGGTAGCTATTACATCAGCCAGAAGGATGGGAGAGCTCCAGACGCTTTCCATCAAGTCTCCTTATCTGGTCTTCCATAGGGACAAGGTTGTCTTGCGCCCCCAACCGAAATTCCTTCCGAAGGTGGCATTGGAGTTTCACCTTAACCAGGTGTTGACTCTGCTGGTGTTCTACCCCAATCATACCTCGGAGGCTGAATATAGGCTCCATACTCTGGACCCTAGAAGAACGCTCTCTTATGATAAGGAGCGGACGGCTGAAGTTCGGGGAGAGGTTCACCAGCTGTTTGTCACCTACGCTGAAACCGCACCTGGCAGACCTGCAGCCAAGCGGACGATAGGCAGGTAGGTCACCTCCTGTATAGATCTCTGCTATAGGTTGGTGGGCATGGAGCCTCCCAAAGGGATAACAGCTCATTCTACCCACCATACCTCTGCTTTGGTGGCTGCTTCCAGGGACGTCCCTATCCAGGAAATCTGCAGGGCTGCTACCTGGAAGTCAGCACACACCTTCATTACCCACTACCACATCGACCTTGAGTCATGCCGGGATGCTGGTTTTGGGACCTCGGTTCTCCAGTCCTTATTTCCCAAGTAGGGGGTGTGCGCATTGCTTCCCTCCTCCCGGAGAACTGCTAGGAGTCTGCCAATAAGTGTGGATTGAACAACATATCCACGTCCCTAGAAATACAGGTTACTCACCTGTAACAGGAGTTCTAGGAGTGGTATATGTTGTTCATCCACACAACCCACCCGACCTCCCCGGCTTCAATGTGCAACCTGGCTTCCAGCAGGCTAGATCTGGCGTCATGGGGTGGAGCCAAGAGTTTTACCACCCGGGTGGGTGGGAGGAGCCAGCTTGAAGACCTTCAGGCAAGATTTAAAGCAGCAAGGAACCTGCCAATAAGTGTGGATGAACAACATATACCACTCCTAGAACTCCTGTTACAGGTGAGTAACCTGTATATAGAGCTGTGTATCACCAGCATAGCAGTGAAACCTCAATGCATATTGTCTTACAGTGTCTCTGAGGGGTAGTATGTACACTGCGAACAACATAGGAGACAGCACCGAGTCCTGAGCAACCCTGCATGGCAGAGAGAAGGGATCAGAGGAAAAGACCCCTGACACCACCCTCTGGGATCTGCCAGCGAAGAAAGATTGAAACCATCTGAGAACTGGACCAGCCAGGCCACAGATTAACCCTCAGGTACTCGAGCAGCACCTCATGGTCACCAGTGTTAAATGCTGAGGAGAGGCCAAGAAACACCAAGATGGAACGGTGCTTCTGATCTCTCACCATTAGGAGATCATTGAACACCCAAACCAGAGCAGTCTTGATACAATGTCTTTTCTGGAAACCAGACTGGAGAGGATTGTAGACATAATGGATGGTAAGATGGTTCTCCAGTTGCAGCACAACTGTTTTCTCAATCACCTTCCCAACAAAGGGAAGGTTAAAGATAGATCTGTAGTTAGCAAAGCAGTTAGGGTCCAAAGCAGCTTTCTTGAGGAGCGGTGTCACCACTGCCTCCTTCAGGGAGCTGGGAAACTCACCCGACTCTAAGGAGCACCTCACAATCTTTGCAAGGACCAGGCCGGTGGACTCAGTACAACCCAGTAGTAGGCGTGTTGGGCTCGGGTCCAAACTGCAGCACGTTGGCCACAAATTCTGGACAATCCACATGATGTCCGCGATCTCTGGCCGGTCGAAAAATATCCAAGAAAACCGAGGAGTAGTGACCGCGCACAGACCACCGTCAACCCCCATAGAGAGCGCTGAATGGATCTTGGCCCTGATGTTGGCCACCTTATCCACAAAGAACTGAGCAAACTCATCACGCTTAACTTGTAAAAAAGCACCTCGAACCTGTAGACAGGTTGGGCTGCACAACCTGTGCACTGTTTAAAAGAGCTGAGCTGGTCGATTCTGAGCAGTAGCAGTCTCACTGGACAGGAACTCTGCCTTCTTATGTGCGATTGCTGATTGATAGCTTTGATAATGATCCATCAATCTAAGGTGGTCCCCCTCAAGAGTCGATTTCCACCAGTGACGCTCTAGCCTTCGTCCAACTTGTCTCAACTCCCTCAAGGTCCCATCAAACCAAGGGGACCCCAAGGACGGAGAGAGAGAGAGAGGGTGAACATGGACTGGGACAATAGAATCCAGAGCTTCAGTAACAGCCTTATTATAGACTTGAACTAAACTTTCTGGATCCTTGCCCACCCCTAAGAATCCAAATAGGTCTAATACCGCCAGTAGGCCTTCCGGGGGTCACATCCCTCAATGGGCGGTATCTGACCATCTCCACAGGGGCAGACTTATAAGGAGCTTGAACCTTACTGTGTGGTGATCATACCATACGACTGGTTCCACCACCAAGTCGGAGGTCTCCATTCCCAGGAGGAAGACCAGATCAGGTGAGTGACTGTGACTATGAGTAGCAGCGGTAACTACCTGTGTGAACCCCAACGAGTTCATAAGTTGGAGGAAGTTTTGACCAAACTGCAGAGTTCATCATCAACCCAGGCATTAAAGTCACCCAGGACCATCAACCTGGGCGACTCAAATGCCATATCGATGATGAAGTCTGCTACTTCCTATAGGAACAATTTCTCACCTTCAGGTGGATGGTAGATGAGAACGATCCTGCAGCCCACACCTGCTACTACGGTAAACTCAAGTAATCTGACTTCTTCAACTGGCACACCAGTAAGGCCCAATTCTGATCTAAAACAAATGGCTACACCCCCACCCCTGTGGTCCAATCTCAACTGGTGTAAAACCGAGAACCCGTCGGGGACCACCACCTCTAAAATGGGGCTAGCATTGTCGTTGAGCCAGGTCTCGGTGATGCAAGCCAGGTCTACTGTCCCAACAAGATCAGCAGTAACCACTGTCTTGTTTCTAACAGACCTGGCATTGCATAACACCACTCGAGTTGGACAGGATTCCAGGACCAGCTGAGCTATCGGCCCAGAAATACTGGAGCCCTTGGGTATGGAAACTAGATATGGAGAACCACGTTCTAGAGACCATTTTGCCCAGGGCGTACCCTGGTCTGTACAACCCCGATCGGCCACCCTCCCCCCAAAGTCCAGGACCCCAACCCATCTCCATCTCCTGCTGACAATACCCTATGCCCTGCAGCGGCTATAAACCACTGCGGGTAGGGGAGGACAATAAAAGGGCCGGAGGTCCCGGAGTTCAGAGGGGGAAATGCACACAAGTAAATCTGTTGTTTCTACATATAAACATGCTCTTTCCAACTGTAAAAAGTAAAAAAAAAAAAAAAGAGCCCATTTTATAAGTGCAGTTAGACACTAGACACTCCAGTGGTGTGCATGGAACAGATTTTATGTATTTTTTATTTTTATTTATTTAGGTATTCAGAAACAATCTTTGAGCATGAGCTCTTTTACAAAGGTTCCATGTCATTAGAACATAAGATACAAAAACATGGGATACAAGCACATAAGCTACAGAAAACATAGGATACATACATGAGTCAGATAGGATACATACATGAGTCATATACAAGCAGAGCAATTGCAAAGGGATGCAGGATTACCATAGCATACACAAGGGCAAAAAGATGACCAGTGGTCAAGGAGAAAAACTCAGAAGAGCACTCTGCAGAGCAAGAAGCAACCTCGAGCTAAGAGGCTTTGTGTAGTCATTGTAAGGCAGAGGTAGGGGCATGGAGGACCTGGTGAGCAGTAGGAGGGATTAGTTAGCCACGGGAATTGGTGGAAATGAGGGAAGGGGGGGACATGTAGGAGCGGAGTAGGTCAGTGGGGAAAGTACCGCCGTTGTCTTAAAGGGGAAGGACATGGGGCCTGTACTGTGGCCTGGCGGTTTAGGCTTTTCTGAAACCATCACAGGTAGAGCTGGAGGGGAGGCAAAGTAGTGCTTGAGTTTGGATTTGAAGTTAGAGATACTGAGGGAGTTGCCTCACTACGTCCCTGGGTGTGCGGTAAAGTCTATTCCTTGCACACCCTGTCATGTCTTATTGCTTGTATAATACCATTGAGAGGTTCTGATGACATGTGGATCTCGAGAGTGAAGCTTGAGAGGTTTCAACATGTCAGTAGAACCTCAAGATGGAATTGTAGCCAAGTCGTACACCGTCACCTATTTTTATTTTTTGTAGTGTATGGATCCAGACAGGAGCTTACCTCTGTGCTCCTGCCTGAAGCTGCAGCCAACAGCACCCCCCTGAGTAGCTTCTTCTGTGGCTGCAGACAGAGCAGCATGTTCCTCCTTTTTTGCCCTCTCCTGGACTGAATAGTACAGACCCTTCACTACACCATCCCCAGGAACAAGGGAGCAGTGGGGCAGAAGGGCTTGGGCATAAGAGGGGGATTTCTCTGGTGCCGATTTAATTATCGTCCGCTGAAGGGTGGCCAGCTTTTACTGTACACAATGGTTACAGTAAAAGCTGTCTCGCTCTCAGCTGAGAGAAGTGTGTGTGGTACATGCTTACTGTTCTTTCCTGTAATACTATCACTGGAAGTGCATCAGTAGTATTACGAGATCTCATAATTATTGATGGATTCCAGTGATGGTATTATGGGAAATTTTTGGTAGTAGTATTATGAAGATCCATATACAGCATTATATTTCTTAATATATATGTGTGTGGAGGGTGCTGCAGCACTGGTTGGAAAAATATTAAGGTTGGGGAGGTGATGGACAGTGGACTGACCTTGGCCACTTTAGGAGGCCTGAGAAGGTTGTTGTGTTTTTTTTTCTTTTGTTTGTCTTGCAGTCTGACAGTGCAAACTGAAACCTATTAAAACTGCAGCAAACTCTGCTTGTGTCAAAGTTTGCATGGTCTAACTTAGGAAGGTTCTCACAGTCTAAGTTTTTACCACTCACAATGTGAAAGGTGTTGAGGTAGCCTACTTGATACCTTTGTTTGCTATATTTTAAGTTTGAGTTTAAACACATAAAAGTAGTGCAGCATTTTCTGCTGGTAACATAGTACTGTATATTTTCTGACAGGAGATAATGTGATCTTTGCAGAAGCTTCATCGGTACAAGGAACTCCAGTTGTGTACCGCAGGATGGAAGAAAAGGCCGCCAGTCCTGATAGGCTAAATCTAGACAGGTGAAGAGCTTCATTTGATAGATACAATTTGTATTTCTACAGTTTTACTGACATGTTTATATATTTGTTGTATGTACAGTATAAATTAGCTTTTGTGTGGATAAGCTGTATTAATTTCAGACTAGTAGTTACTTTAAGTAAGCTGTACATCTGTGCCATGTATAAAATTGTAGTTCTAACCCCAGGAAACCCTCAGTTAGTGTTTACACCTCAGCATCTCTTCCCAGTACAGGGAGGTGCCCCAGATATAGAACCTATCCACATTAGAGAATTTGGAATGTAGGTTCAAACTCTGCCTGATGTCTTGCTCCGCTCTAGGCAGTAACACTCCACTCTAGGCAGGTGGCTCAGATTCATACCCCAGGAATTCTCCAATATTCCTAACTCTTGTAGTATCCCTTTAAGACAATACTGCCCTGGAGAGAATGAAACATGTGCTAATGAGTGGAATACCATTAGCTCGTGCCATTTTCAGATGCTGCCTTGGTCAACTGCCTGTATTCCAATACCTCAGATTTTTTCTCTCCGCCTGCAAGTCAAGACACCCTGAAGATCTTTCCCTCTCACAGTCATTCCTGACATGTTTCTTCATTAAATACTTAAGTGTTTCTTGATATTTTTCCTTTTGCTGCCTTGGTATATTGTTTATATATTTTAAAACCTTACTTTTGAGTGTATTTATATTTGTTTTTGGTTCCTCGAGGTTCACAGGAACCAGAGGGGGAACCAAGATTTGTTTAAACTTATCCAGAGTTTTTATTTAGTTTTATCCGTTACTGTTTGGGTTATTTTTATTTAATTTGAGGATATTTTGAACTGAGTTTATTGGTTCCTTTACCCCGGATCCCGGTTTCCGAACCGACAGCAACCATGATGTTTCACTATTTTTCTCAGTTCCGGAACCGACCGCAATCAATAACTTTATTGTCACATTTACTGTTTGCAGTTCCTGTGTTCTTAAGATTTAACTTGAAGATGTCAGAAAAACATAAGAAGAAAACAGGACCCCCGGGGTTTAAAAACTGTATTAAATGTTCTGAAGTGTTTGCCAAGGCAGGTAAACATGACTTAGGTGTTGTCTGCCTTGGCAGCAACACCTTACTGTTGATCGTGATATTTGCAAGTCATTCCCTCAAAGGACGCTTGAAAAATGATGGGAAAGGCTGCGAAGAAAATTGGAAAAGGTTGCCATGAGCTCTGACACCAGTCCACACCCTTGAAAGCTGGGGGTGAAACCGCTAAGGCTTCTCATACCACCCGATATGGGTGAAAACTCTGGCAAAAGGGGCATTGAACCGGCTGACTCCACAGTGCCTGCAAAGAAATTAAAAAAGACTAAACACACTGAGACTCCTGTTGGAATGCAACTAGGGGTTACTACAGTGTCTGCCAGTATGCCTTTGCCTGATGACATTGCACAGGCTTTAAAAGTTATACAGGTGCTGCAGGACTTGATCTCCTCGCTTTAGCCACCTGCTCAAGCCCTGACAAGGCAAGCAAGTACTCTGTCCCTCCACTCCTGGAACAATTGGAATATGAGGAACAAGAAGAGTTTGAGGTAGAGGAGGGTATTGAACCTGAAGTCTCCCCTTAACAGGAGTTTGGTTCACCCCCTAGACCTACTGAGGATTATTCCTTACATTTTTCATTTGTCAGAAAAATTGTGGAGACTTTGGATCTAGCAACCACTGAGGAGGTGCAAGATGAAGAAGAAGCTGAGTACGTGGAGATGATGGGGGTGACACACATTAGAAAGTTATTACTCCCTCTGTACAAGTTTTTCAAGAAAAACAGTATGGCTATACTTCAAACGCCTAATACTGTCTCTCCCATTGATAAGAAATCTGACAAAAAGTATCAGCTGGACAGGACAGGTGCTGAGTTTCTTTTTATTCACCCTGTCCACCAGGGTATAGTTCAGCAGGCAGCTAGAGAAAGGGCTAAGATGCCTCTGGCTTCACACTCTCCAGAAAAATTGACAGCATGAAAAAAAAACAGGCTACCTATCTGCTTCTTTAGCAATCAGACAAGCCAACTGTCAGGCCTATGCAGCCCAGTACCAGGAAGCCTTATGGCACTTAGGACGGGCTATGTCAGAGAAGGATCCGTCCAGCATTTCCTCAGACCTAGCTGAAACTGCTAGATTGGCGCCTCTAAGTATCAGTTTTTAAATGGCAGCAGATACTAATGACACTGCTGCCAGGTGGATGGTTGGCACAGCAGTCCTAAGGAGATTTGCTTGGCTTAGGGCCACTAACCTGACTCAGGACACCCAGGCTAAGGTCATGGATTTTCCAATGGAGAACAACTCCTTGTTTGGTGAACAAACAGAGGCTTACATGAAAAAGGTGGATGAATATAAAAGCACCTTTAGAAATAATTCAGCAGAGGAGAAGCCCCTCCCCCTCTTCCAGGTCCTGTGGAAGTGGAGGTAAGGGTAGATCTACATACACCAGGCCTTCTTACCAGGCCCAAGCTGTACCTCAGCAACTGCAGTACCACCCCCAGCCGGCTGGCTGTTACAGGGGTAGGGGTAGAAGGGGTTCCAGGCATGGCTTCCAGGCTGGTCAAGCCCAGCCACAAATGAAACAGAACCCCTGACTCCATTCGTCAGGCTGCTTCCCAAGTGCCTGTAGGGCGCAGACTGACTCCTTACTTACAGGCTAGGAACATCACAAGTGGGCCCTGGAAGTAGTGGGTCAGGGTTTGTCTGTAAGTTTCAAATCCTTCCCCCCTTAAGAACAAGAGTGTTCAGAGCAGCTTCTCTCTCAGAAAGATAGCTACTAGAAAAGGAGGTACAGGCCCTGCTCTTATCTAGAGCAATAGAGCCTGTACCCCCCATGCAAAAGGGAAGGGTTTTTTACTCAGGGTACTTCCTTACCACAAGGAAAAATGTGAGTGGCGGCCTGTTGTAGACCTCAGACTTTTAAACAGGCACCTGGTAAAACCAGGTTCAGGATGGTCACACTGGCAGTGATCCTGCCAGCTTTACAAAAAGGAGACTGGCTAGCCTCATTGGCCCTAAAATATGCATATTTACACATTCCAATAAAGGAGTCTCACAGAAAATATCTAAGATTCAGACTCCCTTCAGGGCACTACCGGCCTCACATCAGCACCAGGAGTGCTCACAAGGTGTCTGGCAGTTGTGGTGGCTCACCTGAGAGGATTAGGTGTCTCAGTGTTTCCCTACCTGGACGACTGGCTAGTCATGGGAAAGTCTCCCCAGCAGGTAAGGGAGCATCTGCAGGTAACCCAGGACCTTTTTCAGTCCCTGGGATTCCTGATAAATGTGAAAAAGTCAGTCCTGCCCCCTGTGCAAACACTGCAATTCATAGGGGCAGAACTGAACACCATAGTGGGAAGAGCTTACCTACCTCAGGAAAGGGTAAGCAGCATCCTGCAGCTGTCTGGTTCGTTCAGAATGAACAGGCCTAAAATAGCAAGACAGTTTCTGCAACTCCTGGGCCACATGGCCGCAGCACCAGGCACACTCCTAGGTTCCAGGTTCCAGATGAGGAACATTCATTTCCACCTCAGAGCACGCTGGTGCCAGAGAAGGTACCCACTCTCGAAGCCAGTTCCAGTAACATGGGAGTTACTGCAAGCACTTCAGTGGTGGATGAAGGGAGACAACCTTAGAGAAGCAGTCCCCTTCTAACAAGAGTCTCCATCGGTGATCCTGGCAATGGATGCATCACTACTGGGGTGGGGTGCCTATCTAGGCGAGCACACCACTCACGGTACCTGGTCAAGTGCAGAGCCACTCCAACACATAAATTTGCTAGAACTGAGAGCAGTGTTTCTAGCCCTGCAAACTTTTACTCCCCTAATTCAGGCAAGGGTGGTACAGATCAGAACAGACACTGCCAAGAAAGGACAGCACCCTAGTAGATGCTCTGAGCAGGATCAATCAGGCCCATCACGAATGGGTCTTAAACAAGCAGGTGTTGGATGTAGTGTTCAGAAGGTGGGGCACCCCAGAGATAGATCTCTTTGCATCCCACAAGAATCACCACCTGCCACAGTATTGCAGACCATCAGCCAGGGGCACAGTCCCTCTGGATGCTCTGATTCTGAACCGGTCTGGGAGGCATCTGCATGCCTTCCCTCCTTTTTCCCCTGTTACTCAGAGTGCTGATCAAACTCTGATCCCAGCCAGCATCAGTGATTCTGATAGCACCAGATTGGGCCAGGCAGCCATGGTACTCTCTGCTGCTCTCCATGTCTGTGGCCAACCCGATACACCTTCCTTGGAGGCACAACCTGTTAACCTCTAACAAAGGGAGGATCATGTACCCCAACCTCAGGTCCCTCAGGCTCAAGGCCTGGCTCCTGAGGACCTAGAGTATTTAGGCTTGCAACTCTCAGAGGGTTTCCTGGAGGTGCTGAGGGGGGTACAGGAAGCCCTCCACTAAGAAAACCTATGCTTTAAAATGGAAAAGGTTTTCGCTTTGGTGCTCCTTTAATGGTGAGGTGCCAACACAGACAAGAGTTCCAGCCCTGTTGGACTACCTAACATATTTTCATTCTCTGGGCTTACAGCATTCAGCCCTAAAGGTACACTTATCATCAGTATCTGTTTACATTTCAGCTGGAAAGGGTGTCTCTTCGACATCCAATCCAATCTTCAGAAGATTTTTCAAAGGATTGTCCCACTTGCACCCCCCCCTTTCGAACTCATGGTCTCAGCAGACTGTAAGTATGTTACTTGCAAAACAGTTTTCCTGGTGGCCATCACTTCTGCCAGAAGGATCAGTGAGCTCCAGGCCTTGTTTATTAAAAAAGGACTATATTTCTTTTCACAGAGACAAGGTAGTGATGAGAACAAATAGGAAGTTCCTTCGCAAGGTTGTATCTGACTTCCATCTGAACCAGTCTGTTACCTTGCCAAGCTTTTCCACTGAGCACTCCAGCTCAGGGGAACGCAAACTGCACAGTCTAGATGTAGAAAGAGCCCTGAGTTACTATATAATTCACACTAAGGACCATAGGCAGGACAGACAGTAGCTTTTTCTGACCTATGGCGATGTGGGCAAAGGAAATCCAGCATCTAAAGAACTATCTCTCGCTGTATAGTTCAGTGTATTCAGTTTTGCTATTCAAAGGTGGGAAAGGAGCCCCAGCAGGGCTCAGAGCTCATTTCACAAGGGGTACAGCTGCCGAGGAGGTTCCCTTGTAGGAAATTGGAAAGCAGTTATCTGGAGGTCAGTCCACACCTTTTACAAAGCATTACAGCCTGGACACCTTGTCCAGAAGTGATGCCAGGTTTGGCATAGCAGTCCTGCAAAGTCTGTTTCCAAAGTAGGTTCTGTGCCCACCTTTCAAAGGTACTGCTTCATAGTCTGCAAGATTTAGGAATGTTGCAGAATTTATGGGGTGAGAAGAAAAATTAATTACCATAGTAATCTTGTTTCTTCCAAGGTATTCGCCAATATTCATAACTCTCCCACCCTGCCTCCCGTACTAGAACCAGTTGCCTCTGCAATCCAAGCTGAGCAACTATGTGTGAGGGTCCCACACACTGGCATATTTTTTATTCTATCTCTTTTTAGCCCTATTGGGCCATGCCCCCAGATGATTCTGACATTAAGGGTGGTTTGGTGTTTAAAATAACTTTTCTGACCCCAGTTGGGGCCTATTACTGTTAGTTATTATTATTAAGTAGATTTAAATTTGTTGGGCCTCTATAGCAGGCTCCATTTTAATCTGAGGTATTAGAATACAAGCAGTTGACGAAGCATTTGAAAATGGCGTGAGCGAATGGCATTCTGTTCATTAGCATATGTTCCATTCTCTCCGGTGCAGTATTGTCTTAAAGAGATACTGCAAGACTTAAGAATATTGGAGAATACCTTGGAAGAAACAAGATTACTATGGGAAGTAATCTTTCCTTTTTTTCTCTGCCTGAAGAGAGCAGTCGCCCCAAAGTCAGCTCCAGTATTTCTTGTCTCCAGATGTTTTATTGTGTTAAACATTTTAAGTCATAAATAAGCTAATTTTTGATAAAAAAACAAAAACAAGGCGCTGCATCAGCATGTGGTCTAAAAGCAAAACAAAATGGTTATGTTAAATGACATGCTGAAAATAGCAAATAGAGTTAAAAATCTACATTTCGACCTTAGGTCTTCTTCAGAAAATATCTAAAAGAGAAAAAAAAACAAAGTTAGTGTAGAGGGGAGGTAAAATGAGGAATATATGTGTGGGGAAAGAAGAAAGGGGAGGTTCTGGGAGAAGAAGTGATAAATGGTAAGATTAAGAGAGAATCTGTGAAACAACAAGGTGATGATGGGAAAGATAAAGCATAATAGGAGTGAAAGAGCTAGGGAATTTCCCAGGTGGGGACTAATTAACAGGGCCTAGTCAGAAGGCTGAAAGGTGACAAATGTGTGGGAAGGGGACAGAGATGGAGACTTATGGTGAAAATGAAAAATAAATCAAATGAGTACAAAAACAAATAGACTTTAGGGAAAAAAGGGGTGGCTGAAAGATGTTAGTGGAAAATAAGTCTATCGTTTAAACCAGAGGGCTGCTGGGAGCCAAGGCAGATGATCAGCTTGGCTTCCATGTTTTTTCTATGGTCAGGATCCCAGAAGCCCTGCTGAAGGACGCAAACAGAAAGGTCATTGAAACTGTGGTCCCTGGAGATAAAGTGGGATACAATGTGTTTAGCAGTGTCACCATTCCAGAGCAGTGTGCAGATCCTGCACGGGGACGACCACTCCCGCTGCGTCCTCGGCCTGGGGCTAAACACGAGACTGCAGAGTGCACTATCTGCCAGGCCTTTAACCAGGCCACTCGTACCCGTTGCCAGAGGACCCTCGATACCCATTTATTGAAACAACGACTGGCATAGATGGAAAGAGAGCTCCAGGAGCTGAGGAAACGATCGTCATCACCTGCCCCGGAAAAGAAAAAGGAGGAGAAGCACCGGGAACTGAGCCATTCTCCTCAGAAGAAAAGCAGCCAGACAATCGACACCATCTTGGGTGGGGCTTTCACCCCCGTGAGTACCCCATCTTCTGGGCTTTCGTCCGCTCCAGCGGATTGGGCGCCTTCCCCCAGCGCTGAGGTGAATGGGCAGTCGGGGTCTCTCTTCCGAGGAAACAGCTGCGCTTCCTGCTCTTAGGTTGGCCGATAAGCTGCCCTCCGGCTCTGCCGCCAGGCACCTGGCCCAGGCCGATCAGCCTGACTCTAGCCTACCGGCTTCTGTCAGTCTGGCCGTGGTCTCTAAGTCCACCATCAGCTCCTCCGATGCGTGCCAGACCGTCACCTCTACTTTGGCCGCCAGCTTACCCGATGACTGCATGGTGGCTGCTCTCCTGTTGAACTCCCTTGTGGTCCCCGATGTCTGGCACAGCGAGCTTGGCTACATCTTGCAGGATTGGTACAAGATGTACAGAGCATTCTTCTGGACACTCCCTTCAGGGGTCCAGTTCTGTTTGGCAGCGACGCTAAAGACATAATCACAGAACTGCAAGAAAGCAGCAAATCTTTGAAAGATGTCTGCTCTTTGTACCACTTGGGTCAGAAACCCAAACAGAATTTTCATTGCCAGTGGAAGTGGAACAAACAGAACCAGGGCAGACATCAGAACAAGCGTCGCATCCAAGATGGTGGCCACGCTGGGCTACCATCTGTAAGCTCCCTAATCATTCGTCTGTTTTGTTTGTTTAATTTTAGGAGAACTTGATTTTTTTTTGCTTATGGTTTAAGTCCTAAGTTTACTGTTACGGTCTAAGTTTAAGTCGACCGTCGTTTTGCGTTTTAGTTGATCTCCTTTGGAGTTATAATAGAAACTGTCAAACTGGAACTGTAGGAAGTTGCTTACTGTTTTTCAACTCGACGAGGGAATTCTATTACTTGGTGGTCCAGTGGAGTTGTTACGAAGTTGTGGAGAGTCGGAGGAACAGTGAAGTGGAGTGGTGGGTTCCGAACGGGACGAAAGCACAGCCGGACTATACTTGGAGGACGTAGTCGGGTATCTGTGAGAGAGGACCGGCTAGAGGAAGAGGAAGCCCTGAGAGGGGGTGTGCAGCGAGGATCTCTGCGCAGTCTTGAGAGGTTTGGGTTCCTCGGTCTGGACGGAGGGACGGTTGTCACTGCCACCGGAGGGTGGTGGTGTAAATCCAGTTCCCTCAGGTGAAATAGGGAGACCACCGAAGGGTGGTCTAGCCTAGTTCACTGTAGCGAAGGATCGGGTAGAGCTTAACCTTGAAAGTGAGATCCATATGCTGCCTGCCTACCATCGTGAAGATTTCTAGGGAGGAAAAAACCACAACATGGGAAGGAAAGTGGGACTTCCTGGACCATCTGTCGGTGAAGTACTTTTCACTTCTGTTTTTGGGACAGCGTTTGTTATATTTTCAGTAAAGAACAGAACTGGGGTCCGTAGAATTATTTCAGCCTCGAGAGAGGCTTGCAGACACTTTAAAGCTCCCACCCTGTAGTGGTGAGAGCATTACCAAGTGGACAGTAAAGAACCTCTGAACTCTCTTCTTATCTTTCAAGGGAAGCTGTGTTATGACTTAACCAAAATCTGGTTATTGGACTTGGAGGCCTTCTCTAACGTTAAAAGTTAGCCTTATGATAGGGGCTTGTAAAGTTTGGAAAAGCTCCTTTCCCCTGCAGTGGTGAGAGCACTGTGGGTGAGAGCGGAGAAATAAAACTAAATCTACTGATTGGAGATCTGAAGGCACATTCTGGACACTACAATAATATGAATCTTTTGATAGGGTTTATTTATTTATTATACGTTTGAAATAAGGGGTATAGGTTTTGTTAGATAGATATTATATTTTCTATTTAGTTTTATTTGGTTATTTGGTTACTTTGTTTATTAGATTTATAGCTTATATTATTGTTTGATTAATTGTATATTATTTATTGTAGAGCTGTTGTATTTATTTAAGTGTTTTGAGGGGGGTTAATAATTTTTAGATTGTTTATTGTTGTGTTAATTATGTGCTGGGACAAGATTAGGACAGTCGGGTACTATTCCCCCTCCAGGCTCAGGGACCTCCGTCCCTTCTCCTGTCGTCACCTATCACCGGAGGTCTATAAAAGATGTAGGGCTTTGGGGATTGTGGGGAGGAGGAGGAGGGCTGGTGCTGGGTCTGGAGGAGGAATGGAAAGGAGTGGGCGGATAGAGATAGTGGGGACAAGGAGACGCCCTGGGGCGAAATGGGCCCAGGAAAGGGGACCTCCCTGTCTGGTGCCCGTACCCAAGGGTTCTGACTATAATCAGCAGGTAAGGCGGTCATCCTCGAGGCTCATCCTACTGGCGGCGGTGTTGTAACGCTAGGTCTATTAAAACAAAACAGCTATTATAGCTGATTTTGTTAGGTCATCTGAACTGGCGTGCATCACCGAGTCCTGGCTGGATGAAGATGCTGGACCAGTTTTGATGGCAGCAGTTCCAGCCGGTTACTCGGTGATACACCGCCCAAGGTTGGATCGTAGGGGCGGGGGTGTTGCCATCTGTTTTAGAACAGAACTGGGCCTAGTGGAGGTACCAGTGGGAGTCACCAGGTCCTTTGAATGCATCTTAGGCGAGGGTGTGGGGTGCAGGATACTTCTTGTTTACCGTCCACCAGGTGACGAGAATGTTTTCCTGCTGGAAGTTGCAGACTTCACTGTCGACCTGACATTGGGGTCCCCCAGATGGTTGGTTCTGGGGACTTCAATGCCTGGGTCGATAATGAACTCTCACATTTTGGTCAAGACTTCCTCCAGTTGATGATTTCACTGGGCTTCACACAGGTTATTTCCTCCTCGACCCATATTGGTGGACATTCACTGGACTTGGTGTTCCTTCTGGGGATGGGGATGTCTGACTTGGTGGTGGAACCGGTCGGATGGTCGGACCATCACTCCATTGGATGCAGTTTTGAGGTCACCCCTAATAGGTCAGCCCCTACGGAAATGGTCCGGTACCACCCATTAAGGGGTGTTTCCCCGGATGACCTGATGGCGGTGCTGGACCCATCGGGCCCACCGGAGCAGATTGCTGGATCCGAGACCCAGCAGTGCCTATAATAAGGCAGTGGCAGGGCCCTGGATTCCATTGCTCCTGTTCGTGTTCGGCCTCTCACTCTTCGTCCCAGGTCTCCTTGGTTCGATGAGACCATGAGGGAGTTGAGGAGAGTTGGACGAAGGTTGGAGAGGCGCTGGCGGAGGTCCGGTATGGATAATGACAAACTTAGCTTGATGAACCACTATGTGGTCTATCAATCCGCAATCTCTCGTAAGAAGGCAGAATTCCTGTCCAGAGAGATTGCGGCTGCACAGAATAGACTGGCTCAGCTCTTTCGGACCGTGGACAGACTGTGCAATCCAGCCTGTCTTCAGCCTGGAAGAGCCTTTTCTCAAGAACGGTGTGAGGAGTTTGCTCTCTTCTTTGCAGATAAGGTTGCCAAAATCAGATTGGACGTTCGCCTGACCCTCTCCAGTGGGAGTTGTGATGGTCGGCAGGAGATGTCGGACACCCAGTTTGCATGGTCTGACTTCAGCCTCTCCACAATCAATGACATTGTGATGATCATCCAATCACTGCGTCCGACTAACTGTAATTTGGACCCTGGCCCCACGCGTCTTTTAGTGGACTGTGTGGATAAAATCAGCCCAGTCCTGGCTGTGATAGTCTGGAGGTCCTTGAGAGGGGATCTTTCCAGATCCTCTTAAGGAGGCTGTTGCGTTTCTTCTGAAGAAGCCCTCCTGGACCCGGATTGTCTAGCAAATTACAGGATTGTCTCTAACTTACCCTTTGTGGGTAAAGTTATTGAGAAGGTGGTTGCAGCACAGCTGGATGATCATCTGACCAACAACAATGTCTATGATTCTCCAGTCTGGATTTAGGAAAAGGAATAGTACCGAGACAGCACTTGTTCGGTATTAAATGACCTTCCTAATAGCGAGATCGTAGGACCTGTTCCATCTTGGTACTTCTTGATCTCTCTGCAGCATTTGACACTGTTGACCATGGTGTGCTATTGGAGCATTTGTGGCCTATCTGTGGACTGTCTGATACAGTCCTCAGGTGGTTTCGATCTTTCCTCGAGGGTAGAACTCAGAGGGTGGTGTTGGGAATTTTCTCTTCAGCATCAGTCTCCCTATCCTGCAGGGTACCGCAGGGTTCCATTTTGGTGCCCATGTTGTTTGCAGTGTATATGCTGCCATTAGGAGTGATTGTTAGATGATATGGTTTGGGTTTTCATTGCTATGCAGATGATACCCAGCTGTATATGTCTTTTGTGCCTGGCCAGGATGCTGCCATTTCGGTATTTAACAACTGTCTTGCTGAGATCCAAGACTGGATGAATGGGAGTTGGCTGTGGTTGAACCCTGAAAAAACTGAGGTGTTGGTTGTGGACAAGGGTTGCTGTGAGGCGGGCTTGTTAGCCAGATCGCCCTCGAGCTTATGGCTTGGGGGTGTCCAGCTGACGACCTCGGACCAGGTGCGGAATCTGGGCAGATTGGACGACTGTCTGACTTTTAAATCTCGGGTGTCAACGGTGGTCAAAACCTCCTTTTACCACCTGAGGAACATCCCCCAATTGAAGCACCTGGTTCCTCCAGAGGGTATTCCAACATTGGTCCACGCCTTCGTTGCCTCCCGCCTTGACTATTGCAGTGCCCTTTACCTGGGGCTATCGGGGGTTGAACTTCGCCGTCTGCAACTAGTGCAGAATGCGGCAGCCAGGCTGTTGACTGGATCTTCTAGGTCTAGTCATATAACGCCTGTGCTCCACGGACTGCACTGGCTGCCAGTTTTCTGGCGAATCACCTTCAAGGTCGGTTTGCTGACCTATAAAGCCCTACATGATCAGGGACCTACTTACCTGAAAGAGCTCCTTCGTCCCTACTGTCCTCCCCGCTCTCTCCGATCCACTGACGAGGGATTGCTAGAGATTCCCAGGGTTTAGTTTTATGGCCCCGACCCTGTGGAATTCTCTACCTCGTCAGGTGCGGAATTGCCCAACTGCCCAAAGTTTTAAAGGAGCTTTGAAAATGTATCTTTTTAACAAAGCTTTTAATGATTTATGATAGTTTTAATGCTGTTTAATTATTTATTGTTTTATGTATTTGTACAGGCGCTTTGGTTATAAGAAAAGCGCCTTATATAAATAAAGAATGAATGAATGAATGAATCTCTGGCTCTGGCGCTTAAACCCCTCCAGTCTAAATTCCCAAAGACAGCCGCTGGGGGCCAGGTGCCCCTCCCCTCAGCATCCTGATTTACAGAGCCCCCTGCTCTCTCTCTTCGCTGGAGGAACTAGTGGGAAGATTCTTCCACCTGGAAGGGTGGAAAGCCACAACCGCAGATGCGTGGGTCCTAGAGCTAATTGCAAGAGGTCACTCTAAAGAGTTTCTGGAGAGACCACCTACCAATTCTCTGGGCAGGTCTCATTACCCATCAGGCCAACAAATTTGGTCCTACTGGAAATCCAAGCTCCACTGCAAAAATCGGCCATAGAGCGGGTTCCAACAGAGAAGATAGGAAGGGGATTTTTTTCCCACTTCTTCCTAGTACCCAAAAAGACGGGAGATCTCAGCATGCTCAGTCTCTTCATGGAATATAAGAGGTTTCGCATATTGATACTCCAGGGACTCTTGCCCCTGCTCCAACCAAACAATTGGCTGTGTTCCCTGGATATACAGGATGCCTACCTACATATGCCCATTCTTTCAGCCCACCGCTGCTTCCTGAGATTCTCCTTCCAGGAGGAGCATTTTCAGTTCAGAACCCTTTCCTTCAATCTCTCATTGGCACCTCGGGTTTCACCAAGTGCCTAGTGGTGGTAGCGGCAACCCTACGTCGCAAGGGCATTTATGTGTTCCCGTACCTGGACGATTGGCTGCTTTCAGCCCCATCCCAAGACAGTCTGAAGGATTCCCTTTCCTTCACCCTGGATCTTTTCTGCAGATATGGGATCACCGTCAATTACCCCAAGTCTCACTTGTCACCATCCCAGTGCCTCCAATTCATAGGAGCAGTGCTGGACATGGTCCAGGGTAGAGCTTTCCTTCCGTCCGACAGAGCCGAGACCCTTATCTTTCAAGCAGCACTGGTGGCCTCCTCTCGTTGGACCACAGCGTGCTCGGTCTTACGACTGCTGGGCCTGATGACAATTGCCATACTCACCATCCCATTGGCCAGACTGCACATGAGGGTGACCCAGTGCTCTCTACGAGTCCATTGGGATCAACGCTTGGACGACATGGACCAGATGATTCTAGTCTGCAACAGTCTTCAGTGGGATCTACTTTGGTGGCAGGAACTATCCAACCTCTTGGTGGGGGTCCCTTTCCACTGTCCATCCCCCTTCATGACTCTTACATCAGATGCATTGAACCTTGGATGGGGGGCACACCTGGGAGACCATTGGACACAAGGAACTTGGTCCCCCATGGAGGAGAACCTTCACATCAATATCTTGGAGACCAGGGCAGTACTCTATGCTCTCCAAGCTTTTCAGTCCCTCTTAGTTCTGGGAACACTTCTCATCCAGACTGACAACATAGCAACGGTCTGGCACATCAACAAACACAGAGGCACCCATTCATACCTCCTTTGCAGGGAGGCAATGCGGATGTGGTAATGGGCTGTTCAACACGGCCTATCCTTTACAGCAGTCCACATGCCAGGTGTTCACAATATTCTGGTGGACAGTCTCAACTGATCAGTCACCAGGGCTCACGAGTGGGAATTAAAACAGGCAGTTGTAGAAGATCTTTTTCTTCAGTGGGGTTGGCCAGATATAGACCTCTTCACCTCCCCATCCAACTCAAAACCACCCAGCTTTTGCTCACTCGTTCCAGGGTGTGGTACTTTTTGGCAAGATGCACTGTCTCTGTCTTAGACAGGGAGATTTCTATACGCTTTCTCTCCCTTTCCTATTCTTCAGAAGATTTTGCTGAAGCTACAGGCGGAGGGAGTGCACATGATCCTCATTGCCCCCCTATGGCTTCGGCAGATATGGTTCCCTCTACTACAGCAGTTAGCACTGGAACCCCTAGTACCTCTTCCTCTCTCTCACGATCTTCCTTCTGAGAAGCAGGGCACCCTTGTGAACCCAAGCCTCAGATCGCTCCACCTTTATGTGTGGCACCTGTGGACATAGCGGTTTCTCGCTATGGTGTCTTCTCTCGAGTCACTCAGGTCATAGTGGAGGCCAGAAAATCCTCCACTAGATCCACTTATGCTATGAAGTGGAAAAGATTTTCCATCTGGGCCACAGCTAAAGGTTTCGATCCTTTTTCATTCTTGACTTCCCAGGTCTTAAAGTACCTCTTGCACCTGTCAGAGTTGGGCCTCAGTTATTCCTGTCTGAAAGTCCATCTCTCTGCGGTTTTGGCCTACCACCTTCCGGTGGGGGGCAGAACCCTGGCTCAGTTAGAGGTTTCCAGAACCTTTTTGAAGGGGACCCTTTGCCTCAAACCTTCAGTCTGGAATCCTGTCCCCCCCCTCCCCCCGGGATCTTAATTTTATTAAAAACTTACTTTGCCCCCTTTTGAGCCGGCAGCAAGTAGGATATGCATTTCCTGGCGTGGAAAATGCTCTTTTTAGTTGCTATTATTTCAGCTCAAAGAGTTTCAGAGCTTCAGGCCCTAGTTTGTAGAGAGCCTTACTTGATTTTGCACAGAGACTGGGTGGCTCTGAGGATTAATCCCTCTTTTCCTCCGAAGGTGGTTTCGGAACTTACCCTAAACCAGAATGTTGAACTGCTGGTATTTTACCCAGAATAGTCCAACAGAGGGGAGTATCTCCTGCACACCCTTGACGTGCACAGGATTTTGAGATATTACGTCTCAAGGACTAAGGAGGTTTGCAAATCTAACCAACTTTTTGTAGTCTTTGCTCCCATGTGCCAGGGCAAGTCTATTTCAAAACAGACTCTGTGTAGGTAGCTGGAAAATTGTATACATTACATTTACCAGAAGTATGAAAAGCCCCTTCCAGGGACGGTTAAGGGCCACTCAACTAGGGGAGTGATCACTTCCACTGCCTTTTTCAGGAATGTGTCCACTGCAGACATATGCACAGCGACCACTTGGTCCTCCGTCCACACTTTCACAAAACATTACAGCCCGGACATTGCTTCTAGGTACAGGTCTGGCTTTGGTCTAGCAGTCCTGCAAGGACTTCTGTCATGAGTGACCTGTAGTTGGCAGACATTTTCCTTCTCCCGGAACCTTGTCTCCAACTCCTCCTTTTTGGTTGACTGCTTGGTATTCAGTCCTACTTGAGAAGACCTACTGCAGCAACCCTCTTGAAGTAAGATATAGCAGTTATGTAAGAACTTACTGTAACAGTAGATCTTCGAGAGAGGTTCCTGCAGTAGGTCTAGATTTCTCTCCCACCTTCCCCCAGTGCCTGTGTTTTTTCCTCTTTATTCCCTTCCCAGGACTTTGTTTTATCCAGGGCTCAGGGTCCCAGGCGTCTCCATTCCTTTTTTCTGCTTCCTCTTTAGAGGTCTCTGGTGGAAGAACTGAAGGGTGGGCAGGGGACCGCGCCTGTTTATAGTAACGCTGCCGTCCATCACCTGACGCTGGGGGCGGTCCCCACTGATGATTGCTAGCTACAATTTTGCCATGCAGTCCTGATGCCAGGGGGCGCAGTCCTACTTGTGAAGACCTACTTCAAGAACCTCTCTCGAAGATTTACTGTTACGGTAAGTTTTTACGTAACTGCTATATCCATCTAGTCTGCCCAAAAAAATGTAATAGGATGCTACCCCCCACTTAGCCTGTCTGCAAAATGATACCATTGTGCCTATCACATGCGTTTTTGAACTCACTTACTGTTTTGGCCCCCACCATCTCCTGGGGCAGGCTATTCCATGGGTCGACCACCCTCTCAGTAAAGAAGAACTTCCTAGCATTGCACTTGAACCTTCCACCCTTCAGTCTAATATTGTGCCGTCTTGTTCTACCTCTGTCCTTCACCTGAAACAGCTCCTGTACCCCACCCTTATTTATACCCCTAATATACTTAAAGGTCTCAATTATGTCCCCCCTCTCCCTCCTTTGTTCCAGGGAGCACATGTTGAGCTCCCTCAATCTATCCTTGTACGCTATCTGGTGCAGCCCCTGAATCATTTCTGTTGCCCTCTGTTGCACTGTCTCCATTCTGTCAATGTCCGTTTTGAGGTGCGGCCTCCAGTACTGTATGTAGTACTCCATGTGGGGGTGCACCAGTGACTTGTAGAGTGGCAGCGCTACCTCCCTCCTGCGACTCGTGATTCCCCTCCCAATGCAACCCAGCATACCACTGGCCTTTAGCACTGCCTTGTCGCACTGTTTCCCTACCTTCAAGTCTTCTGAGATTAGGTCATGTTCCTGGCTGGTGGAAACTAGCTTCTCTCCCCCCACCCAGGTAGTAATCCTCTTTGGGATTGCCTCTGCCTACATGCATAATTTTGCACTTTTTGGCATTGGATTTCAATTGCCAAGCATCCAACCACTCCTCCAGTTTCCTTAGGTCTGAATTCATACTCCTCACTGCCTCAGGGGAGTCCTCTCTGTTGTATATCTTGGTGTTGTCGGCATATAGACACACCTTTCCCTCTAATCCGTTTATGATGTCGGTCATGCAAACATTGAAGAGTGGAGGCCCCAGCACTGACCCCTGTGATCTACCACTAGTTACCTCCCTCTCAGCAGATACTGCGCCATTTACCTGCACCCTTCATGTTCTTCCTCTCAGCCAGCTGCTCACCCACCGGACTACCTCCGTACCCACCCCTATGGGGTCCAGCTTCTTTACCAGCCTTCTGTGTGGAATAAAGTTGAAGGCCTTACTAAAGTCCAGGTAGACCACATCTGCCACCGCTCCCTGATCAACTGCCTTTGTAACCCAGTTGAAGAAGTCAACCAGGTTCGTTTGGTTACATGCGAAAACCCCGATGTTGTCTAACAGTCTAAAATAAGTAAGAAAGGAGAAGCAGTCTGAATCTGAACCAGAGGCAATGATGGTACTACCTGCCCAGACCCCTGTCCTTTTATGGAAGAATGCAAAAAAATGTGGGAATTCTTCCAAAACATGAAAAAGTAGGCAGACAGACTGCCTCCCTCTGTTCCTGCCAGCCAAGCAGCATACACTCCAGAGGAGGAAGGTGAGGAACTCGTATCCCCTGATGTAACTGGGGAGGGGATCAGGAAATTGGTTCCCCACCCAGAGTTCTGAATGATTTTAAATCCTACTTTGCCTTTCTTAGAGGCATGACTGAGACCATAAACACCCCCATGGAAGAAACTCAGGAGGATGGTAGTGAAGCAGCATTCCTCAGTATGCAGGGTCTAATCTCTGCTAAGAGGATTATTATACCCATCTATATAACATTCATGAAAATGAGCACAAACATTTTGGAAATACCATTTTCTTGCATGGCTAATGACAAAAAAGGTGAAAAAAGATATCAGGTCGCAAAAACTGGCTCTGATTACCTTTGTAAACACCTCCTGTAAGTCCTGAGGGGCTTATCTAAGCTGCTGCATATGAAAAGGCAACAACTACTATTTTTTAACAGCGCACCCTGATAAAGATTTCAGGAAAATTGATTCATTAGGAAAACTTTCCTATTTCTCATTTTCCTTCATTATGAGACAAGCTGCCTTTCTGAACTATACTACTCATTACCAGGAAGCCTTGTGGAAGGAAAGACATAATTACCCACCTTAGTAATATTGTTTCTTCTTAAGGGATCACTCACTGTGTTTACACTTTAAGTAGTCATCTTGGCTGAGAGTGACACCTTGGCGATAGAATCTATGCAAATTTTAGAATATGGAATGTAGGTTCAAACTCTTCATCTGCGCTACACTCTGGCCGTTTACTCAGATCTGTTTCCAAGCCAGAGTGTAGCAGCGACTAGTGAACCTAGCTAACAAGACTACCAAAAAATGGTTTAGAAAAATTTTTCATTACATTTTTAAAAACCCCAAACAAATTAAAACGGACTATGAAAATGTATCATATAAACCATAACAACATGCATATAATTGTAGGAACTGCAGTGGTACTGCTCAGACGACCGCAGTGAAAAAGGAACAGATTCTTGTGTGACCCTATTTCAGGTTCTGGAAGGGGAGGCAGGGTTAGGGAGTGTAAACATAGTGAGTGACCCCTTAAGAAGAAACAACATTACTACTACAATGAGTAATTTTTAATTCTAACCCCAGGAATCACTCACTTAAATGTTTATACGTTATGCAGACTCAGCAGCAGTACCTTGGGAGGTTTCGTCCAGAATCTAGTTAGGAAAAAGGTTCTGCAAGGCAGCAGTTCCAAAGCTGGCATCCCTTCTGGACTGTACATCCAAACAGTAGTGCTTTGTTAAGGTGTGCACTGTTTTCCAGTTAGCTGCTTTGCAAATGTCTAACAATGGAATGACTCTTGAGGATGCCACAGAGGCAGAGGTACCTCTTCTGGAGTGACCTTGGACTGGAATGCTCTGGAAAGAGTACAGAGAGGGTCACTGACTGATTCAGGTGGAATTTAGATACCACCTTAGGTGAGAGTTTTCTGTTGGTTCTAAGAACTACCTTATCCCAATGAGAGATTATGTGTAATGTGTCTCTGTGCAGAGTTCTTGCAATTTACTTACTGTTTTACCAGAGGTCATTGTGACCAGGAATATGTGACATACTTCAGGTCAGCGGTTTTCATAGGCTCGAAGGGAGCCTCCATAAGCTGGGCAAGGCATATATTGAGGTCACAGGGTGGGACAGGATCCCTCAGTGGTGGGTACAAATGGTTGAGGCCTTTAAAAAACCTTTTGAAAATGGGTTTTGTGGCCAGAGACTTTCCTTTGCCAGCTGATATGTATGGTGATACTGCTGCTAGGTATATCTTTAAAATTGAAGACTGTGAGCCTCATGACTATGTGTATTAGGTATTCCAGGATTATAGGCAACCCTGCCTCTATTGGGTTAATTTTTCTGGGGACATGCCAATAAAAAAACCTTTTCCACTTAGCGGAATATGCTTTCCTGGTAGCAGGTTTCCTTGAAACCCTAAGCATCTTCAGGACTTCCTCTGGGAGATCCAATCCAGCATAAATTCTAACTCCTCAAGAACTATGCTCTCAGGTGTAGGGCCCTGAGGTTCAAGAATATTATTCTGCCCTGGGACAATGTCAGCAGACTATGACCGAGGGCAGGCTGATTGGATTCTTGCTGGACAGGACCAGGAGCACTGAGTACTAGGTCTGTCTGGCCCAGTCTGGAGCTATCAGGATTATTGTTGCAAGTTCCCTCCCGAGTTTCAGGAGTATTTTCTGAATAAGCAGGAATGGTGGAAAGGCATACAGAAACTTCTCTGTCCAATCTAGTACCAGGGCATTCTCATGGCCTGTCCCTGTGGCTGGTGGTCTACAACAAACCTATGGAAGCTAATAGTTCTCCCAAGTTCAGAACAAGTCTATATTGGGAGTGCCCCACCTTCTGAACACTAACCAATGCCTACTGGTTTAAAGCCCATATGTGATTTCCCTGGCTGATTCTGCTAAGGGAATCAGCCAGGACATTTTCTTTGCTTGGCAGATGCACTTCAAATATGTATGCTTCTAAGGAATATGCCAGGTCCCAGATCCTCATTGCCTCTGTGCACAGCTTTGAGGATCTTGTTCCACCATGCTTGCTTATGTAGTACATGATTGTGGTGGTGGTGTCCATCCTAATTTGGACAGTCTGACCCTGTAACTGGGAGGAGAAAGATTGCATTCCTAGCAACACTGCTCTGAGCTCTAGGACATTGATGTGTTCCAGGTACTCCTGTGGGCTCCATGTGTCACTCACCATGAGGTCTGCAGGTGGGCACCCAACCACAGGAGTGAGGCATCTGTAGTAAGAATTCTTGTTGGTGATTGCTGTAGGATGGGAATACCCTCCCTCAGGTTGCTTTCTTCCTTCCACTACTTTAATGATTCTCCCATCTTTGAGACCAGTTGTCTCTTAAGTGGTACAGGATATCTGTCATTTGAAACTTGGCTCATGGAACCACAGCTGTGGATGCGGTCATGTGCCCTAGTAACTACAGGAGGTCTTTTGAGGGTCTTGGTTGACCTGCTGTGAAAGACTCTGCTGTTGTTATTAAAGCTGTAACTCTGGCCTGTGAGAGGAAAGCTTTTCCCTGCAGGATAATTAGCTCTGCTACTATGAAGCCCAGTACCTGAACAGGCTTTAGCTGGAACTTCTGTAGGTTTAGCAAGAATCTCAGGTTTTCCAAGGTACTTTTTACCAACTGAACTGACCACATTGTCTCTTGTTCTGTTTTCCCTGAGACTAGCTAGTCATCCAGGTAGGGGAAACCACCATGCCTTGTTTTCTCAGATGTGCTTCCACCACGACCAAGCACTTAACCCCTAGAACGGAGGTGATACCAAATGGTAGAGCTGTGAACTAGTATTGGCAGTTTCCCAGCTTGACTCTGAGATACATTCTGTGGGACTGTCTGACTGGGATATGAAAATATGTGCATCTGTCAGATCTAGGGATCTCAGCCAATGACCTTTTTACAAGGACGATATCATTGTCCTTTGTGTGACCATCTTGAATTTTTCTTTTTTCAAAAGCTTGTTCAGAAAACTGAGATTGTTTTTTTCACTTCCAGTTCCAGCAGACCTCTTTCTGTGGGAAAGTGAGCTGCAAAACTTCAGTGTTTCTGCAGGTTTGGGAAGTGTTTGAACTGCACATGCAACCCCTGGCCCACTACGTCCAATATCCATTTATCTGTTGTAATGTTTACCCATTCCTGGAAGTCTTCATTCCATTGGCAGTGGTTGGGCAACCAGGGCAAACTTGTCAGGGGTTTTGTTTTGACTGGGATTTAGGTACTGAAGCTGCAGGATTACGCCTGGAAGCCCTTTTGTCCCCTTCCCCTATAGTAACCCCTTGTAATGGATCCTTATGGGGGTATTAGAAACATAGGCTCTTGGGAAGGATCCCCTGCCTGTGCCTTCCCTTCCATAAGCCCTGCAAGAGGTAGAGGCCTTTTCCTTCTTGTTACTTTTTAAAAGTGGTTTTGCATTTGTGATAGTATTCATAGGAGCAGCCTCTAGGTATCGAGTAGCATAGTCACATACTACCAGAATGACTCGATTACTCTCTTTACTTTCGTCTAAGGGGCCAACCACATCCACTGCAATTCTCTCAAAAGACACATTTATCAAGGGTAGGGGCACCAGGATCATCTTGTCTTTTTTTTCGTCACTGGGGCTACTTTCTGACACTCAGCTCAAGAACTACAATAGGTAGCAACATCTTCATGAATTCCAGGTCAGTAAAATCATCTGTACAGCAATCTGGCAAGGGTGCGATCCCTCCCCAAGTGACCAGCCATAGGACTATCATGTGCTACCTGCAACAACACAGATATATACTTTTCTGGTACAATAAAACTAATTGTTCTATCTGGTCCTGTGTATGAGGTTTAACCCAAACTCTGTACTGTAGCCCGTTACATTTTTTAAACATATGTTCACCCTGTTTTGGTTTCACCTCCAGCTGCTTAAAATAATCCTGGAGAGAAACATCGTTAACTTGTTCTGAAAAAAAAAAAATCAGTGATCAGTTTAGTTTCAGCATTTTCATATGTTAACCCCTTATGTCCATCGGTCTTTTGTTGCTACTGTTTCTTAAGCATTGTCTTTCTTGGACTTCCGGATCTTGGAGCTGTGCTCAAAGAAGTCCGAATCAAAATCGGTGAAAGGAAAAGAGTCCCCACCATCTGAGATTTTCTTTGCCAGAGCTCTTGTCACCCCAGCTGCTGAAACATCAGGATTTACTCCCTCTTTGATTAACTCAGTAAATCCTGGAAAGTCACTTCCAGTAATCACAGGTACAGGTAACTTAGGTACTACCCCCACTTTCATTTGGTGTGACACCCCATTAATAGAGTCACTTGGCTTATGAGATAGTATCAGTGTCCCCATGGATGCAGATGACACCAGTACCTGGTCCTTTTTGACACTGTTTTCCTAGCACTTCAGTATGTACTACGGTCTGTCTGCTTCCCGAATCTATAAGGCCCTTCACAGTCTTAGCTCCTACCTTTACATCTGTTAAGTACTTGTCCCAATTTGCTAAGGACAGTCTGCTCCAGAGTCACTCTTCTTTCTATGGCAGTTTCTTGCAGTATGACCTGGCTTATTACAGTTATAGCAGATAACGTTTTGGGGTGCAGATTCATTTCCCCCACCAGAGTTCTTATCTGATTTGGAGTTTAAATTGGAAAAAGAATGTCTTACCAGTTCTTGGCTGTTACCTCGCTGCTGTGGCATCTGTCTTGCCATTTGGTAGTCTTCAGCCAAAGAGACAGCCTTTTCAACACTTTCTGGTCGTTGTTCTTTTACTCAAAGCTGCACATCTGAAGGCAGGATGTCAATGAATTGCTCCATTGCATATGTGTCGATCTGTGGGACTGTTTTGCCCCCTGGTTGGAGCCATTTTATCTGGAGTTCTCTGAGTTGGGTGAAGGCTTCTCGAGGGTTGTCGACTGAGGTGTACTTCAGAGACCAAAATCTCTGCCTGTAGGGCTCTCCTGAGATGTGATACCTTTTCAGGATTTCACTTTTCACCGGGTCATAGTTTTGTGACTGTGCAGTGTCAGTATTGCTGTAGGAAAGTTGGGCTTTCCCTGTCAGGTAAGGTACTAGTCTGATTACCCATTGCTGCTTTGGCCACTGGCAGGCTGCGGCAGCCCTTTCAAAAGTTGGAAGGTATGCTTCGATATCATCTGAGGGACACAACTTTGTAAGTTTAATGTATTTCAAGTTGTTAGTGTCCTGTTGCTCTGCTGGACCAGTGGTAGATCCTCCAGCTTTGATAACTTGCAAGACATCCATCCATCACTGCATCTCTTCTCTTCTTTGCTGTTCCTGTCGCTACTTCTCTTCTTTTCTTTGCTGTTTGAGTTGTTGCATTTCTTCTTTTCGCTGTGCTTCTAAACATTGAATCTCTTTTTCTCTCTGCTTATCTGTCTGTTTTTATTGTATAGCCCACCATTTGAAAAAGGCAGTCATTCTTTCAGGTTCTGTCACTACCTGTTCTTTTTCTATAACTGGTGTTAGCTATACAGTTTCAGCTTGGACGTCTATCTCTGCTAGTTTGGCTGCCATTCTCCAGGTAACCACTCCTGGACTTGCTGCTGCAGAATCCATACCTTTCTTCTATGCTTCCCTGGTACCAGGTCTAGTACCCATGCACAAAACTCCTGGCTTAGAGTATGCATGGTGTAAATCACTTTTCTTACACCATCTGTCATCAAGGCACAAGTCAGGAAGCATAGGAAGACCAGAAGCAGTTGTAAAATTTGCAACAAGAGCTTTATTATTAATAACAGTAAAATAAAAAAAAATTGTTTAAAATAACTATTTACAATGTCAGTAGAAACATAGAAAACAAAGTCCTTTTTCCTTCTCAATTTCCAATCTCAGTCTCTCTCTCTTTTGCAAAACATTGTAGCTCCTTTTTATAAGTCTGTGCAGGAGCTCGTTAAGAAAATAGCATGCTTCTCACACAGTGTCCTTGTAAGTTTCCAATGTTCTTGTCAGTTTCAGCAGGTGCAGCAAAAAGAACATTGTGCCCTAGAACTGACCTCTTGTTTACATCTTCTGCAAAAGGCTTAAATATTGCATCTCAGCTTAATCCCTTGAGTTCCAAATAGCTTTGCAATCTTTTCAGTGGTATAACTATATACAGTTTTAGCTTTACAATCATTTCAACAGTATAAGTACATACATTTCTAAACAAAGGGATCCCAGTATCTGTCACATTTCCACATAATGATTCATATATTTTATACCACAGATAATGCAATGGGGGAGAAAAGACAAAACAGCAAGTGAGGTTAGAAAGATAGCGAGAGGCAGAGAATTGCAAGACCATCCGGGTGATCAAGTCCTAGGTCTCACAAGAAAATATGGTTGCGCAACCAGACAGAGAAGACAGAAAAGGAGAGGAGAGAACAGAACAGGTCCTTGCATTTAAACTCCTTCTCCATAACAATTGAGACAGGGCTGTATTTAACCCTGTCAAAGCATTCATCCACTTTTTTAATGGAGGCCTCTGTTTTGTCACCAAATAATGAATTTCCCTCAAAGGAGAAATCCATGGCTTAGTTTTGTGCATCCTGAGACAGGATGGTAGTCCTAAGCCTGGAAAACCTTTTCAAGGACGCTGCATGAGCTAAAACTGTGGCAGCAACGTCATTCGTATCCACTGTAGTGTGGAAATTATATTTTGTGGCATCCTGGGCTGATCCTGCTGTAGCAATCAGGTCCTGTGCTAAATCATCATCTGCTCTGTTTGCCAGCATCAGAATTGTGTTCCAGAATGTTTTCTGGTACTGTGCTATACATGCTGAATAAGTTGCCTGCCTGATAAGCAGGCAAGCTGTTGCTTTGGTCATAGTATCCAATATATATTTTTTTAAGAGTCCCTTTAAGGGCACAGTGCAAGTGCAGATAGAGTAATTTTTGCTGTCTCACAAGTAGCAGCCTGGACTGCTCCATGGTGGTCAGGATGGGTACACAGATTCTCCTTTTCCTGCTTGCCTGCCTGATATTTTCTCTCAATTTTTTTTATCCATGGCTGCTGCTAAAGTGGGGGCAGTCATAGTTTTTATATAACTTTCTTAAGTGGTTATGTATAGAAAGTAGCATTCATCTTGGTGGAGCTACTCCCAACATGTCCATAAAATCAGTATCCTCTTCATCCTCCTCTGTTTCTAGTGGAGAGATGTTGAGGGTATCAACCATTTGTGTGACAAATGAGGAAAAAGACAAGTAGTCCTCATTTTGCCTTGGAGGAGGTTCAAAATCTTGCTCAGGTGCACCCTCTAATTCCATGGGGTCACCTTACTCCATTGGCACATAATATTCAGAAAAACTGCCACGTTTTTGGTATGTCTTCTGATGATGGCATTTTATCTGTGCCATCTGCCAGCTCCTTTCTCTGTGTAGGAGGCATGGCTGTGACATTATTTTCTTTAAATTTCTTTTTGGGACAGACTGTTTCCAGGGCCTGCTCTGATGCTCTTTTATTTTTGCCATCACTGGTTTCAGGGTTTTCCTTTTGGGTACCCTGATATTTGAGTCATCTTTAACATGCCTTTCTGATGGATGTGCAGCTTTATCTATTTTCTTGTCACCTTTTACATTATTTGCTGCTGTACATGAGAAGATGAACTCTTCTGATACGTGCTTCACACCATCATGAGGACCACCCTCAGAGCCTTTTTACTATTTTTAGGTGACACCAAGGCATGCTTCTTTTTACATTTTGTACCCTTTTTTAATGAGGTTTTGAGAAAAAAATATGACAGGACTTAAAATTTACAAAGTCATGTTGTGGACATAGGCATTTTAAACAAAGCTTATGGTAGTCTGTCCTTTCCAGGAGCTGAAAACAATTTTTATAGTCTTTTGAAGGTCCACAAGAGCTCTCTGACATACCAATATGAGAGAACCTTAAATGAAAAAAAAAAAGATTCTCAAAAACAGTGAAGCACAAGAGCGCAGTAGTAAAAAAATGGCTCTAGTACTAAGTAAACCTGTGCCAACGGTCATATTGTGACTCCTGAAACAGGAAACAAATAATTAAGGTGAAAGGACACAGACAGAAACAGAAAGTGAAAGTGCTTCATTCTGTGTAAATTGGATAGTTTAAAAAATACTAAGCCACTGCTAATTGCAATAAAAAGTGGGTTAGTAGCCAAAAACAGACAATAATAATAATATTAATAGTAATAAAAGTAGCCAGCTAGGATATTCTCTGGTTCCTGGGAATCAAACAGGAACTAGAGAATCTATAATTTACTGAAAACCGTAGCTAAATGCACAGTAATTGAAAAAAACTAATGTACACTTTTAAATTAAACTGCAAAATACCGGAGTTCACTATAGGATGACTGCTCTATTTTCAGGTGGAAAACAGATCTTAGGAAATGGACAGATTGGAGCATGGATGCAGAGTTTTAATCTACATTCCAAATTTTAAAATTTACATAGGTTCTATTTCCAGGGCATCACTCTCGGCTAAGATCGCAGCATGAAGTGTAAACATTTAAAGGGAATCCGTACATTTCCTTATAAAATTATCTAGGTTACTATGAGGATCCTGTATGTAAACTGCTGTGCTATATTTACAAAATGTTTTCAGTAAGACAGAAAAATACATTTAAAATTGTGATGTGGAGGCATCCATTTTGTGCACAAGAAGGGTGCTGTGATGATGTCTCCTCCTTACCAGCTCTAACAGTATGCAATTAAGCAGATTAAAACAGACTACTCCTACAGACAGGTATCCTGTTCTATCATGAAGAGAAGTACTGGATTCTTTTCTGGCACTCTGCCAAACATAAACTCCTGGGTGTTCCTCAGAATATAATAGAATCCCTGACAGCACAGTCAAACTGTTCTCACCTGCTGCACTGCACACTGTTGACACTGGTGAGGCAGTGACATCATCACAATGCCCTTCCTGTCCACAAAATAGATGCCTCTACATCCCTATTTAAAAAGCATTTTTCTGTCTTACTGAAAACATTTTCTAAGTATAACCCAGCATTTCATTTTTCATTTCATTTATTTCAATTCTAGGATTACAATTACCTTTGAGCCCAGGGCTCTTTTACAAAGGTTCCGCGTCAAGACATAGATATCACATGACAATAGACAAAATTGTTACACAAATAAGGGTAAAGGATATCAAATTAATTTCGAACAGACAGGGAGAGGGTAAAGTGGAGAGGAAGAAGACAATAGGGTGGTGGTAGAAAGAAATGGGAGGGGCAAGGGGGAGGTAAGAAAATGAGAAGAGAGGAGAGGTGGAGGGTAGGTAAGGATAAGGAGAGGGGGTTGGGTGGAGCTGCCAGGAAGGTGGCATTGTCAGGTGCTGTAGAGCGCGTGGGGCAGAGGCCAAACTAGGGCAAGTGCGTTATGTAATGAGCTAGATATAGGAAAGAGTGGTAGCGGAGCAGAGTTGCATAGACATTATCCATGACAGTCGCAGATTCTGGAAGCGACCAGGGTGTTATGGAGCCTGGATTTGAAGGTCCCTAGCCCAGTGGTATTGATAGTATCATTGGCAAGACCGTTAAACCAAATGGGTGCCCTGTAAGCAAATGAACGCTGGCCAATGGTTGTGCGGTAGCGAGGGATATGGAAAAGTTGTGGCTTTGATCCCCTGGTAATTCTGGAGCTGGTTTTCATTCGAAGGAGTGAACAGACCCCGGGAGGGGCAGTTCCCAACTGTATTTTCTTAGCAACCACGCAGGTTTGGTACTGAATTTTTTTATCAAGTTGAAGCCAGTTAGCTTGTGAGTAGAGGTCACAGCTGTGTGTGTGAGCCGTCTGCCCCAGTGATGAGTCGGGACAGGCCTTGTTTAGGTGGTAGTAATCCTTCTGAGTGCAGTGGTAGTGGCAGTGCCAGATGACAAGACCATAGTCAATCTGGGAGAAGATGGAGCTTTGAACTGCAGCAAAGAGGGCCTCTTTAGTCAGGTGCCGACGAAGCCGGTAGAGTAAGCCCAGTCTAGTATTCACGGTTTTAGCAACATTGGTTATATGGGTTCCAAAGGACAGGTGTGGGTCTAGGGTGATTCCTAGGTATCTGAAGGAGTCAACCTGCTCCAGGGAGTCCCCAAGGCAGGTGTTTAAGGAGAGTTGGTGGTGTTTGTGCTTATTTTGGTGGCTGGTGAAAATCATGGTCTTCGTCTTTTTTCTGGTTAAGGATTAGCTTATGTTCTTTGAACCAGCTTTCAACAATTCAGCAAGTTACATACTGGATCCTCAAAGTAACCTTTACAATAATTTCATAAGGAGACATACAGATTCCCTTTAAGTGAGTGATTCCCGGGGTTAGAATGCTGACATTCTGCGTTAGGTTGCTCTCTGATGACAGGTTGCAGGTACTGCAGATAGTAAAAAGAGATCTGGATGCTGCTGAGCAACAGTTGCAAATGTCAGTGGACATTAATAACACTACCATAGTGGGTTTAGCTAATGCAGTGTCCACCAGGAGGTATGCCTGGCTTAGAACCACTGTTTTTTTCCTTGACCTGCAAAAACAAAGCAGCTGATTTCCCATTTGATGGTAAATCTAAGTTTGGTAATTAAATAAAGAGTTAAGTGGACAAGGTTGACAAAAATTTAATGAAAAGGAAAAGAAAAACAAGGGTTACAATAGATAGTATTAAGGGGGAGAAGTATGTGAAAGGGTTTCTACCAGAGACAATACACCCCTTAGCCATACCAGTTTCAAAGAGGTTCAAGTGGAGGAAGAGGCTAGAGAGGTAAGAGGCAAACAATTATCTCTAGCTTGGCTCAAACAAAAACTAATCCATGAAGAGGTAATGGTCATCAATCCCCAGGAACCTGTAGGGGGTTGCCTTTCCTACCACTTCCAGCACTGGCAATCTGTAATAGCAGACCAGTAGGTGCTGGAGGTGGTGGTTAGGGTCTCTTTTTGGACTTCTTAAAACAGCCAGAACAAAAAAAGCTGAAAAATGTTGAACCAAAATCAGGAGAAGAAAGCAGCAATTACAAGTGTGCATTCAAAAACGGCTGTCTCAAAATGCCATTGAGAAACGTACCAGGAAAAGAAAAATGGAAGGGATTCTTCTCCACGTGCTTTCTAACGAGGAAAAAATCGGGGAAGTGGCAGCCTATACTCAATCTAAGGTGTCTGAACAGATATTTAAAGAAAGTAGAATTCAGAATGGTAACCTTGCAAACAGTGATCCAGTCAGTACAGCAGAGAGACTGGCTCATATCACTATATTTGAAAGATGCTGGTTTCCACATTCCAGTGAGAATTGCACAAACAATTCCTGGGATTCAGTGTGGGAACACAACAGTTCCAGTACAGGGCAATGCCCTTTGGTCTCACATCTGCCCCCACTGTGTTCACAAAGTGCATGGCTGTAGTGGAAGCAGCACCTAGGAAAGCTGGCATCACAGTCTATTTGTACTTAGACGACTGGTTAGTATGTGGAAAAACTAAAAGGGATGCAGAAGCAACACTCCAAAAAGTAATGGACAACGCTCAATCTAGGATCCTTACTGAACCCAGAGAAGTCCTCACTAGAACTAGTGCAGACCTTAAAATCAATAGGTGCATAACTGAACACAGTACAGGCCAAAGTATTTCTTCCTCCTGAAAGGGTGCATACACTGGTGGCCTTTACAGACAGTGTTCTAATAAGAACAAAAATGTCTGCTCAGGGATTCCTCAGACTCCTAGGTTACATGTCGGCAACCACATCAGTAGTCCAGTGGGCAAGACAGCACGTGATAGACACTCAATGGCACCTAAAAAAAAGTACTGGTCTTGGCTGAGACAGTCTCTGACCACCATAATCCTTGTCAAAGATGAATTAGTACAGCCACCACAATGGGGGAAAAGTGTGGACCATCTGAGAAAGGGAACACCTTTTCAACACAAGTCTCACACAGTGTTGCTGCCAGCAGATGCCTTCTCCCAAGGATGGGGAGGTCATATCTCAAATCTGACAGTACCATATACAAGGAACAGATCACGATCACAGGAACCCATAAACCTGTTAGAAACCAGGGCGTGTGTTCCTTTCTATCAAGCATTTTCAAGAAATTTTAAGAGGTCAGGTCCTGCAGATCAGGACAGACAACACAACAATGCACTACATAAACAAACAGGGAGGAGCCAGATCATCAAAACTGTTTAAAGAAGCACTAAACATTAGGGATCTGGCTTACAGTCTGCAAACACACATACATGCAATTCATGGTGCAGGGAAGGACAGTGTCTTGGCAGATCCAGTCAGCAGAATAGGGACTGTGTCCCATCAATGATCACTAAAGTAATCAGTGGCCCAGACAGTATTCAAATATTGAGGATTCCCATAAGTGAATCTGTTTGCCTTATGGCAGAACAAAACGCTACCACTGTTCTGTTGAAGAGCCCTTTCTCGGGGTACATACCCTCTGGATGCCCTGAGCTCCCACTGGGGAAGCAAACCTTTGTATACTTCTCCTCCTTTTTTCTAGCTACAGAGAGTACTCCTAAAGACAAGATCAGATAGAGCAACAATATTCCTGATAGCACCAGACTAGCCAAGATAGCCTTAGTACTTCCTTCAACTGCAAATGTCAAGGGAAAGCTACCCTCTGCCAATGAGCAGGAATCTGCTAACACAATCCAAATGTCAGGTGATGTGTTCAAATCTGACATCTCTTCACTTGAGAGCCTGGTACCTGAAACCATAGCATTCTCTGAGCTAAACCTGTCAACGTAGGTACTAGAAGTCCTTAAAGTAGCCAGAAAGCCATCCACAAGGAAAGACATACACAGCAAAGTGAAAATGATTTTCACTGTGGTGCACAAATTTGCAGGAAAATGCCTTACAAGAAGACATCCCAATAATACTTATTTATTTATTTAAATTTTGGTAACCAGGTAGGCCCACTGGAATCTTGAGGTCCTTATTTCAGGGGTGACCCGGGATTGGTTACATGTACCTAGAGGGAGGGAAAAACCAATGCTTTTATATGTACAGTGCAGCAAGGCTTACATTGAGTGAATAAACATACATTACAGTACAGAAACTGACACAACCATACTCAAGACTTTTTGTTAGGTACAGACCATTGACATTTATAAACCTATATAAATGCAAAAAAGAATTCTACCATCAAGGTATCAGACCCTTCCATCCAAATCGCTGTGTTCTTTAGCAGAGATAACACCCTACATTGGGTCCCTTAGAAGGACCCTAAGTGAGGCAGCAGCACTGAGGCCCCTTCCCAAGGAGTACTTTTAGCCCCTTCTTGAAACCCTCAGTAGTGGTGCTGTCTTGTATCTCTCTCGGGAGATCATTCCAGAGTTTGGGGAGGGCAACCCTGAACGACCATTGAACTAGGAATATTCTAGCCCTGGGGATTTCTAGTAGTGTCCGATCAGTAGCTCTGAGCTCTCGTCTCATCGTCTTGGGGACAAGCAGGTCCCACAGCCCAGGAGGGACCCGAGTTGCTGTAGCTTAAAAGCCATGAACAGGGAGGGATATGCTAATCTTGCCTCCAGGAATGGCCATTCTAAGGCCTGGAGCACCTTGCAGTGCTGTTCCATCCTTTCTGCCCTGGCGGTAAAACGGCTGACCCTGTGGTAGAGTGTGCTCAGTTGCTGTCTTTCTGTAGCCCTCAGCGACTGGAGCAAGGTTGCTCCATAGAACAGGGTGGGAAGAATTGTCCTGTTACCGACAGCCATTCTAGTTTCCTTGGTTAGAAAGGGGTTTAGTCTGTAAAGGAGGCCAAGTTTTTGGTTTACTACCTTTGTGAGGTCGTCCTTGTGCTTCCTGAACGAGACCTCCTGGTCAATGCACGTTCCCAGGTATTTCTTGCTATCCACTACTTCTATCCCTACTCTATCCCCGGTGGAGAGTGATAGGAGGTTAGATCTCTTTTGGCCTAGTCTTTATGGGCCAAAGAGCATGGCTTTCATCTTTTTGCTGTTCAAGACCAACCTGTTAACCTGGCACCAGGTTTTGAGGGCTGCGAAGTCCTGATTCAACTCCAGATTTAAGCATCCCATGTCCTTTCCTGTCCTGTACAGCACTGTGTCATCGGCATAGAGCATACTGGACTATTTAGTGCACTTAAAATCTCTTGACTTAAAGCCAGCACCCCTAAAAGTGCACGTATTTGTAGTTGCAGCATTTCAGTAAAAACCAAACAAGAAAACCTTACATACAGTGTTCAGAGAGTTCCTTGAAGGGTTGAACCACATATACCTGCTAGCCAGGACACCAGCTGCTGCATGGGATCTAACCTAAGTGACTTCCATGCTGATGTTTTCACTATTTGAACCCATAGCCACAACAGAGTTAAAGTTTGTCACTTTGATAATATTCCTAGTGACCATAACCTCTGAAAGAAGGATCTTGTACTAAGCATAGAGATGGAATTTGTAGTGTTCCACAAAGAAAAGGTAACACTAAGGCCAAACGACACCTTTCTCCCCAAAGTGGTGTCAGGAACTCCATTTAAACCAGTCTGTCACTTTGGGCCTTCAATTTCTATAGTAGGACTGAGGCAATAAGGAGCGACAATAAGCAATTGTTTGTCACTTATGGAGAAGTGTCACAGACTCACCTTACTAGCAAACAGACATTGTCAAGATGAATAGCATCCACTATCAAGTACTGTTACGTGACTGCAGAAAAAGTGCCACTTGAGGATATTAGGGAACATTCCACAAGGGAAACAGCAGCCTTTGCTGCTGCCAGAAGGACCATACCCCTGGAAGAAATCTATAGGGCTACAATCGGCTTCTGACCACACATTTATTACTCTTATTTACTCTTATTACAGACTAGATATCCAGGCCAGAGAGGTTGCCAGGTTTGACATCTCAGTGTTGCAGGTTCTTTTCCCCAAGTAATCCCAATACCCTCCAACTTAGGTTACTGCTTGGAGTCTGCAACAGTTTGAGTAGCTGTTCTAGGGTATTATTGTAGAAGAAAATTATAGTCACCACAGTGTCTGCCTTTCTTCTAAATAATTGGAACAGCTTGTATGTCTCACCCTTTCCTACCTCCCCTTTTTTAGATTATTATAGATAAGTTAGGGTAAGTGTTATACAGTCACTCCCACTTGAGCTTTTTGAACCTAAAGGGTGATACACTTGAACAAATCTCCTTGTTTAAATATCTGGGTGTTTACCGTGATGACACACTCAATTTCTCCCACCACGTTGATTAAGTTGTCAAAATCTCCAACATGAAAATGGGCATCCTCTACAGAAACAAGCACTCTGACACCTGTGGCCCTCAAATTAGCCACAGGCAGCACAGTATTATCATCTGTTGATTATGGCTTACCAGTATACATCGCAGGATCAGACACTGCCCTAAACAGGATACAAAAACTCGTGAACAGGGATTGTCATCTGGCACTTGGGGCAGATCGATGGACTCACACCTGTGCACTCTACTCTGAGACGAGCTGACTCCCACTGTACCTAAGAGCCCAATACCAAACATGCCTGATTGTAAAAAAAGCGCAACTAGGCCTCATGCCGGAATCCATAAGTGGTCTGTTCAAGAAGGCTATGTACACTAAACAGACAAGAAATGCGACAAAAGGAGGACTACAAGTCCCTTTCAAGCGCACTTCACTGGCCCAAAAATCCATTGCTTTTAAGGGCCCCAAATGGTTTAATGAGCTGCCCGACACGCTGACAGGAAACACAAAGCTGAGTCTGTTCAAAAGGGGGCTACGGTCCCACCTTAAGAATGCAACCACCTGTAACTGTGCAAGAAAATAATTCGACATATTCCTCCAGCCTTATCCTCTGCCTTTCACCTCTTCCCTTCCCCACTCCCCCCCTCGACTTAGCACCCTCCTACACCACCTTTCCCCTTTACTCCTGTCCCACACCACCTCTAGCTACTTTGACAGTGCCAACCTGGCTGCTTACCCCTTCCCCTATCATCCCCAAAGCTTAACACGGACCTATTATTGACATGTCTTACTATTCCCAGTGTATCCCTACCCTGCAACAATTTGATGTAATGTAATTTATTCTGTTGTTAAAATGTACCTGAAACTAGCAAGTCTTGAACCTCATGTGACATTTTAATGCTTTTTATGTTGCCTACCTTGTTTTTTTTCACTGTTAATTTTGTACTTATTTGCATTGTATTGTATTTGTATTGCTCTGTTTTGTCCCTGACATGGAACCTTTGAAAATGAGTCTTTGACTCAGAGGTATTAATCCTAATCGAAATAAATAAAAAATAAATAAAAAAGCTTTACAGTGAAGCTTTACCTGTTTCTACGTGCCATTGAGAGCCTGTTAATCACATAGGTTGTCCCTAAACCTGCCAGACGGTGACTTCCCTGCAGGCTGAAAAAAACAAAAGGCTCTAACTTGGGCAACACAGACTTCTTTGTAGGGTAGGGATCACCTCCTTGATCATCATCATACAGCACCAGCTGCATTGAAAAGGTGCTTCAAACAACATGAAGTCTTGCTGTATTCTGACTATTGCAGTTAGGTCCTGCCTTTCAACTGCCCCAGAGAACAAAGAGTTAACTTTCCATGGCTAGCATGGAACGTTCAGTGCGAGCTCGGTTGAAGCCTCTGTCTGCTGTTGTTTAAACTCCAACCGTCAGATTCTTTACTCCGCCTCACTGAACAGTCACTCCGGAGATTTCTCCTTTGCTCGGTTCAAAAAAAATCGGTTAAAGTGTCTTTTTTTCGCTCGGTTTCTACCGAATTTCTGCTACTGAACCTGTTGGTTTAAGTCTCTGTCTGTGGTACCGTGAGTACTAGATAGGTTTTGCATTTAGTTTCTGTGTGGAACTTGAAAACATTGGATCGGTTCGGTTTGAACCGATCAGATTGGTTTTAAAAACTTTTGAATTTATTAGAGTGTGGTAACCGGTCCGTATCGGTTCTAAAAAAAAAACTGATTTAATTATGTTTTTTTCCAAGACCCGTAACGTGGTCAGGAACCGATAGGGGTGTCTTGCCTGGTGGATTGCCGAAAAAAGGGTAAGTTTTGGATAGGATTGGCTATGTCTGAGAAACCCAAGAAAAAAAACGGGCCCACTGGGTTTCAACACTGTAGTGTGTGTGGGGAAGCCTTTGCTAAGGCTGATCCCCATACCACCTGTGTTTATTGTCTGGGTTTGACCTCCTCGATTCAGACTGCCAAATTTGTAAAAGTTTTCCCAAAGCTACCCTGGATAAGAGAGTAGGTAGACTGAGGGAAAGGGAGGCCGAGAAGTCCGCTGACCCAGATGGCCAGCCTGGTTTGGTTCCGACTGAACCAGAAGGAGTGCCCTCTGACCAGGGCGAAACTTCTTCGGCAAAGGAGAGCCGATTCTGAGGAGTCGGTTCTGGGTTAAAAGAAAGCTAAGGAAAAATCATCCAGTTCGATCCACAAATTCTTTCTCCGACCGCTGATGAAATTGCCAAAGCAATAAGGATAGTTCAATCGCTAACTTCAGTTCCGGCCGAACCGGCACCATCTGTCAGGGGCTCGGTTCGGTCAGTTCCCCTGGTTCCGGATTATACTTTAGAAGAATTTTATGAACCGGAGGAGGAGGAGGGAGGAGAGTATGAGGAGGAGGATGATTGTGATTATGAAAGTCTGGATGTGCCTATTGACCCAGACATCTCCCCAGACAGACCTTCAGGTGTTTCTCCTCCTAGGCTTTCTGAGTCCCCTTCCCACTTTATGTTTTACAAGAAAGTGGCTGAAACCCTCCAGCTTCCAATGGAAGAAGCAGTAGAGGATCAGGAGGAGCCTGATTTTGTTGACATGGACATCCCAGAGTCCAGGAGGTTGTCTATTCCCCTCCATAAATCTTTTGGGAAACAGACATTTAAAATTCTAAAGACTCCTAATTCCATACCTCCTGTGGACAGAAGAATGGACAAGAGGTATACCCTTTCAGGCTCTGACACGCAGTTCCTTTCCCAGCAATGCAGCCATGTTGGGGTAGTTTAGGCTGCTGCCTATGATAAGGCAAATATTCCCTTGGCTTCACACACCCCCAGATAAGGACCCCAGGAGGATTGATGCCATGGCAAAAAAGCAGTACATGGCAGCATCTTTGGGACTCAGGCAGGCTAACTATATGGCCTACACAGCTAGATACCAGAAGTCCAGGTGGGACACTGTGCTGGCTCTGGCTAAACAGGCCCCTGACCAGCTTGCCAGAGAGCTGGAGCAGGTGGCTGTGGATAAGATTGAGGCATCCAAGGTGCAATTTCATGCTGCTGTGGACTCCAGTGATGTTTCATCTAGAGTCATGGCTACATCAGTGGCCCTTCGGAGGATGGCTTGGCTCAGATGTACTAGCCTATCACAGGATACCCAGGCTAAGGCCATGGATTTCCCTGTCATTGGTAATTCTCTGTGTGGGGAGCAGACAGAGAACTACATGAAGAAGATGGACGAGTACAGGACCACCTACAGGAGTGCTCAGGCCAAAGAAAGGCAAGCCACTCCTTAGAGACAGCATTCCAGGGGCAGGGGAAGGCCCTTTCAAAGGCCTTTTTACCAAGCCCAGGCCTACTCTTCTGCTTATGCTCAGAGGGGGTTCTTCAGAGGGAGAGACAGATGGGGAATGAGCAGGCCTGCTTCCACCCCTCAGCCTAAAGCCCCTGCCAAGCAGACACCCTGATGGGTCTGCCCGGGCCGATTCTCCAATACCTGTAGGGGGCAGGCTGGCTTACTTTGTCCAGGACTGGAAGTCTTTGACATCAGACAAGTGGGTCTTGGAAGTAGTATGCCAGGGACTGGTTCTCAGCTTCAAAACATTTCCCAAGATGAGAACCAGATCCTTCAGAGACCCTTGCCCTAGAGGCAGAAGTTTCTTGCCTCCTGGCTCTCAGAGCCATAGAAAGGGTTCCTACCCTACACAGGGGCAAAGGATTGTACTCCAGGTACTTCCTAACCCCCAAAAAGACAGGAGAATGGCGGCCCATCCTGGATCTAAGATATCTGAACAAGCGCCTTTTAAAACCAAAATTCAAAATGGTGACTTTGGGAATAATTCTGCCCTCTCTAAGGCCAGGGGGACTGGCTAGCCTCCCTGGACCTCAAAGATGCCTATTTTCACATTCCCATCAGGTGCTCCCACAGAAAGTACCTCAGGTTCGAGTTGCCCTCAGGCCACTATCAATTCAGAGCAATGCCTTTTGGCCTAACATCAGCCCCAAGGGTGTTCACAAAGTGCTTGGCAGTAGTGGTTGCTTTCCTAAGGAGAAAAAAGATCTCCATCTTTCCATACTTGGATGGCAGGCTCATAGTGGGTCAGTCTCCAGACCAAGTCAAGTCACATCTGCAAATAACTCAGCAAGTGCTCACTTCCTTAGCATTCCTCCTCAATCTTCGAAAGTCAGTTCTCGAGCCAGTACAGCTCCTCACCTTTATAGGGGCAGAGCTGGATACAATAAGAGCAAAAGCCTTCCTTCCCCTGGACAGGGAAGGACCCTTATAGAACTGGCCTCTTCATTCACCCTTCAGGTGTCTTGACCAGCAAGGCATTTCTTGCAGCTCCTGGGCCATATGGCAGCCTCTACAACAGTGGTCCAGGGTGCAAGATTCCAGATGAGGGACATTCAGTTCCACTTAAGAGCCTCCTGGTCCCAAAGAAAGGATTCCTTTACCAAACTAGTCCCAGTGACTCGAACCCTGATCCAGGCTTTGCAGTGGTGGCAGGATCAGGACAATTTGAGACAGGGAGTTCCTTTTGTCACTCAGTCTCATTCAGTGATACTCACCACAGATGCCTCCCTGCTGGGCTGGGGAGCCCACCTGGGGGATCTTACCACCCAAGGGCTGTGGTCACCTCAGGAATCTCTGCTTCACATCAATCTCTTGGAACTCAGAGCAGTGTTTCTAGCACTGCAAGCCTTTTCCAAATCTGTAAAGAACAAGGTGGTCCAGATCAGAACAGACAATACCACCACAGTGTGGTACATCAACAAGCAAGGAGGCACTCGGTCTATGGCCTTGTGCACAGAAGCAATGAAGTTGTGGTCTCTGGCCTATTCCATGCAAACCTCTCTGATAGGAGTTCACCTCCCAGGGAAGGACAATGTCCTAGCAGACGCTCTCAACAGGATATCCCAGGGCCATCACGAATGGACCCTAGATCCCCTAGTTTTGGAAGTGATTTTCTCGAGATGGGGCACTCCACAGATAGATCTTTTTGCAGCCCCAAACAATCACCAACTTCCTCTCTTTTGTTGCAGACCCCCAGTCTTGGGCTCAGTCCCCCTGGATGCTCTGATTCTGAATTGGGAAGGGAAGTTCCTGTATGCTTTCCCCACTTCCCTCTCCTGTTCAAAGTGCTAGTCAAGATCAGGTCTCAACCATGCAAAGTGATTCTGATTGCCCCAGACTGGGCCAGACAGCCCTGGTACCCACTGTTGCTGTCCTTAACAGTCCACCTTCCCCTGTCTCTTCCCAGGAATTACAACTGTTGACATCCTCTCAGGGGAGGATTTGGTATCCGAATCTCAAATCTCTCAATCTCAAGGCTTGGCTCTTGAAGAGTTAGAGTTTGCTGATCTACACCTTTCTCAAGGGGTTCTGGATATCCTTAAGGCTCTCGAAAGCCTTCCACCAGAAAGACTTAAAACTCCAAATGGAAAAGGTTCACTATTTGGTGCTCTAATAAGCATATTTCTCCAGAATCTGCTGGGTTGCCTACAGTCCTGGACTATATGGTTCATCTTAATGGCTTGGAGCTTAGGCCAGCTACACTTATAGTGCATCTGGCATCTGTTTCTGCCTTCTTGTCAGTAGGCAAGCCCTCTCCTCTGTCAGCCCATCTGGTGTTTTGTAAGTTCTTCAAGGGATTGCTGCACACCCTTTCGGGACCCTGCTCCTGCTTGGGACCTTAATGTTTGCATTGCTCAGCTTATGCAACCACCCTTTGAGCCTTTGTCCTCTGCAGAGCTTAAGTACTTGACTTGGAAAATTGTGTTTTTGGTAGCCATTACCTCTGCCAGGTGTATCAGTGAATTGCAAGCCCTGTCAGTGGAGCCTGATTTCATCTCTTTCCATAGAGATAAAGTGGTCCTAAGAACTAACATGAAGTTTTTGCCTAAGGTGGTTTCAGATTTCCACCTTAATTAGTCTATGTCTCTCCCTGTTTTCTTCACTGACCATTCCTCCTCTGGAGAGAGGAGGTTGCACAGCTTGGATGTTAAGAGGGCCCTCAGCTACTACATAGAGCGCATCAAGGGTCACAGGTTTGAGTCCCTCCAGTTGTTCCTCACTTATGGAGAAGTGGGAAAGGGCAAACCTGCCACTAAGAGAACTATTGCCAGGTGGATCATATCTTGTATACAATTCTGCTATGAAAAACTGGGAAAGATTCCTCCCTCGGGCCTAAGGGCTCACTCCACCAGAGGTACAGCTGCTTCCCTGGCTGCTGCCAGGGATATTCCTCTCTTAGAGATTTATCAAGCAGCCACCTGGAAAACAGTCCATACCTTTACCAAGCATTACTCTCTGGATATCCAGGCTAGGAGTGATGCTCGGTTTGGCACAGCAGTACTTCAGAGCCTATTCCCAAAGTAGGTTCTGTCCCTCCTCCATGGAGGTACTGCTTGGTAGTCTGCAATAGTCAGAATACAGCAAGATTTCATGTTGTTTGAAGAAAAAATTACTCACCTTAGTAATGTTGTTTCTTCTAATGGAGTCTTGCTGTATTCCCCCCCCCGCCTCCCCTCTTAGAACCTGTTTTTTGGGATATGGGTGGGCAGGAGCAGTGTTGGCACCATAGAGGTGCCCCCCTTTTCACCCTCCTTTATTTTGGGCGTGTGTTGTGTTTTGTTTTTTTGGGTTTCCTGACTTGAGTCTTTGCTTTGAAACCAAAAAAACCTTTTTTAATTAATTTAGTTGCCAGTTGGCTAGTGTGAGTCTTACTGTTTCCACACAGAACTTCTAGTGAGTATTGCTTGTAAAGATCTGACAGTCGGAGTTTAAACAACAGTTGACAGAGGCTTCAACCGAGCTCGCGCCGAACGTTTCATGCTGGCCATGGAAAGTTAACTCTTTGTTCTCCGGGGCAGTTGAAAGGCAGGACCTAACTGCAATAGTCAGAATACAGGTATGAGCACTGAGGAGATGGGTACAAAAACAAGGGACGTGAACTGATAGAGCCCAAGAAGAAGCACAACCACACACTGGCAGGCTGGCAGTAATGGCGTGGGAGAACTGCGCTGCTTGAGACAGGCGACAAACTAACATACCCCTAACACATAGAAACAGACTATAGAAACATTGACCTTTTTTTAACTTTGTTTATTGTTATATAGTAGACATCCTGTAAAAGCAGTTTTCTCAGACAGTATATAAGGGTACTTGTCAAGAAATGACCACACAAGGGTGCCATCCCCTCTTAATACAAGCAAATAAAAAACATACTGAATCCATGAGATACATCTTTGGGAGGTATAGAAATATTAAAGAACACAATTATAAGTCGCTTATGTTGTCAGTTGGCCCAGGAGCAGCATGGTAAATTACCTTGATTAGTTATAACAAACTAATTCGATTTACAACTCCTTCCAGAAGGAGTTGAGTGGCCATGCATACATTAGGTTATGGCACCCTATTGGGCAACTTCAGGAACTATCTAACATCAAAAAATTCAATGAAAAACAAAATGTCCATACAGCTTCATGCTTCAGTTCGGTGAAAGTATCATAAGTTCTTCTCGGTTTGAGTCACCGTAAGAAGCCCAAGTCCATAAGACAAGGGTAATTACTGGCTTTAAAATATTGTGATTTTTACTATGAGCTAACCCTTAGAAAGGCTAGAATATAGCCGCAGTACAAAGCACAACAGATCTAACACATCCCCCCTCTCCCCCCGTTAAGGTGCATCACAGAACGGGGATCAATTTTACTTTATTCTCCAGCCTTAACCCAAATTAAGAACTCTATATATATATATATATATATATATATATATATATATATATATGTCCCAAAGTCTGTCTGCATAGAGCGGATTTACAGAAAAAGTAATTCAGAGTCAATGTTAGAAAGACCAATGAGACCCTCAACCTTACTTATTTCAGGTCTCTTCATCTACACCTTCTGGATTCGATTCTTCTGACTCCTCTCTTCTTCTCAGGGGTAAAGCATGGCATTGGGACCATTTCAGGGCCTCTGCTGGATCAGAAAAAATAAATATTCTCCCTTCATGGATAATTCGAAGGTGAGCGGGGAACAGCATATTATGAGTAATCTGCGCTTCCCGTAATACAGCTTGAACCCCATCATACTTCTTTTTGCACTGCCATGTGGCATAGCTCAAATCGGGATATTTTTGGATGCGTGTCCCTTCGTGGAACAATACCCTCTTCTGACGGGCCAAAGACAAAACCAAATCCCTATCCCTGGAGCCGATGCCATCTAAGACTGCTACTGTTGCCCTGTGTTCCTCTGGATCGTTTGGTCGTTCCCTGTACAAGACACGATATTCCTTTTGAATTGTCACCTTTTTATCATTGATGGCCTGCCCCAGCTGATGGTTCCATCCAGTCAGAGATAAAGAGGGCCAGATGATCCCCCCCACTTCGTTCCAGCATCCCTATTACATGGATATTCGCTGAACGGGCCTGGTTCTCAAGTGATTCAAGCCGGGATCTCAGGTGAGAGTTCTCCTTCACTAGATTAGCTGATGTGCCCAAGGCAGCTTCCGTGGTTTTACGAGTGTTCAGGGATACCGTTTTGAGGTTAGCAACCTCCGATTCCACTGTGGTAACCCGAGTAGTCAAGGAATCAGATTTTTCAGCCAGAGCAGACACAGTTGAAATGAGTCTATTTATTTTGAGCCCCAATGTCTGCAGAGTTTCCTTGCTGTCTATTGTTTCCTTTGGAGTAATACGGTCTTATGCTGACCTCGTGGCTGGTAGACCAGAAGTTGATTTGCTTTTATTTCCATCCTGGTTCCCTCTGTCTTTCTTTGGGTTGCCCATTATTGTGCTGTAGAAGTTCCGATTTTCGGTAAGATAAAGTTGAAGTACAAAGTCCACCGATAAAATGTTCGTTTATTCGATAATTTTGTTATTATTAAAGAGCTCCACTTTTAGATGTCCATCTAGCTCGAGCTCAACAGTGCCCCCCTTCCCCAAAAACATTGACTTTGACGGCAGATAAGGACCTCTTGGCCCACCCAATCTGCCCATTTCCCTACCTAATGGATAAGCTGCAGATCCTAGTTAACCAACAGCCTACTTCCTCCTACCCCCACTTTAATTGCCTTATGCCTGTCCCATGCATTCTTGAAATCCCCCACTGTTTTCGACCCCATGAGCTCCTCAGAAAGGCCGTTCAATGTGTCCACTGCCCTCTCTGTGAAAAAAAATGCTTCCTCACGTTGCCCCTGAGCTGTCCCCCTATCTTCAAATTGTGCCCCCTTGTTCTTGCACATCTCTTTTCTGAAAGATGCCACCCTCTTGGACTTTATTGATTACCTTGAGGTACTTGAAAGTTTCTATCATGTCCCCCCTTTCCTCAAGGGTATGCATATTCATAACACAAGTAGAGAAAGTGCTTCACCCTCTTTTAAAAGCAGGCTGGGCTCAACACGTTCCCCAAAGAAAGACCCCAGTGCCTCTGACACAAAAGAGGACTCATAGGCACAAGAGAAAGTTTGGCTGGAAAGGAACTGTTCAGATCTGGGTTTTAAAAGGGCTGTTCAGATCTGTGCTTTTCATAAGGAAAAAATGTTCCTTTGGTCTGTGCTGATTCTAGCTGCCGGAGGAAGGAAGATGAGGGAGGGTTTGTTGCCAGAAGAACAAGGGGGGTTGGGGATAGGGAAGTTTCAGTATTCTCATACTAACTAACTGTGCCCCTCCCCCCAAAAATAAACCAAATCACTTACCTAGGCACCAAGCTGTCGGGACCAAAGGCCTTTGTTGCACACCCTAACAATGCAGTGGCACGTGGCTCTCAATTCATGCATAGAAGGCACTGAATGGAGATTTATATGGCAAGTTAGTTTGAAAGCCACAGCTTAACAGGCACAATTTCTAAATTTGAGGTTGCTCGCTCGCTGTCACCAGGTAGTGCCAAACTGCCTCCCATTTGCACAGTCCTTGACAGAAAATAACAAACTCTAGAAAGAAACCTGTGTGTGTGTGTGTGAGAGAGAGAGAGTTGTACTTATGCTGTCCTACCCCTCTAGTGGCACAGTAAAGCTGGTGATCTTGGAATGCTCTTGTGCCCAAGGTTATATGCTGACTGACAGCTTTGGCCTGTGCCACTACCCCAGTAGGGGTGTTGATTGACAACGTGGAGTGATATAGAAATTTGTTTAAACATTTTAATATTTTACAATTTTATTCTATTCTAATTGGTAATTTTTTTTTCTATTGCTATTGTTTGCTAAATTAGGTTTCAGCTAGACTCTTTGGCAAAAGATCTGTTAGGGAAAGGCTATCAGCACAACACCTGCAGAGAGAGAGAGTGTGCATTTATAAAACACTCCCTGATGACGTGCTAAGCAAAACCAGTCAGAGGTTTGGTGTGAGGGGCTCCTGCTGGCATCTCTGGCAAGAGGTTTCCTGTACTGTGGCTTTCTCAGTAAAAATATTTTTAAACTTCACTTATTTTTTGGGTGTTTAACTGCATTTGTTGGAGCTGGTGGATGGTGCAGTAATTTTGTTTCTGTTCACATTGCCTTTTATTGCACATCTACCCGTGGGGTGGCTCTGTTTTGTGTTTGGACCACTGTAGACACCCTGAAACTTTCACAGAACTTGAGGTCCAAATGATGAACTTCCATGACCACACAATTCTAATGGGTGACACCTAAATGTTGTGCTGAACTCCACACCTGATAGCACCAGTCCAACCAGAAGAACAATAAATAACAATAATAATAAATTTTATTTGATATAGCGCCTTTCACGCTCCAAGGCGCTGTACAATAAGATAAAAACAATAATCAATAAATACAGATAAAAATCAAAACAATTCAGGGTACGCTTTGCCCCACAAATAGGTCTTCAGTACCTGCTTAAAGCACCCCACCGTCCTGCATTCCCGTAGCTGACAGGGCAGAGAATTCCAGAGGGTAGGTGCCACAAACCCGAAGGCACGTGCACCAGATGACTTTAATCTTACCCTCAGAATCTCCAGCAACTCCTCTTCAGCCGAGCAGAGCTGTTGCAGAGGGGTGTAAGGAACCAGGAGCTCTCAAGTAATCAGGACCAAGTCCGTGTAGGGCAACACAGGTGGTAAGAACAACAGAATGAGAACAGACTAATAGATGCATCCCATCTCCTCCATACGATGACTACTGAATTTACCTTTAGGTCTGCAGTCCATCATTCTTCTTTGCTCTTGAGCTCTGCTGTTTGTTAAGAAAAGCTCTGGAAGCAAGCACAGCCTTGTTGTGGACAGTGTTCCATACATTATCTTTTATGTTTTCATTCAGGAAACACCAAGCTCTTGGAGAGGAGAAACCAAATAATTTCTAAATTACAGAAAGTAGAGGAGAACCTGGATGGAAAGAATCCTGATGGGAGTGGAGAGATGCCAAGAAGCGTTACAATGAAGAGCTGAGGGAGTCAGTGGAATTTGCTTTTAGAAGAGCTAAACTCAATTATGTAGTCAGTAGTTCGAAAACTAAGATGCATGGCCTTAAGGCTAAATCAAGAGAGGGCCAAGCAACCGTTTTGGCTATAAAGACTAAAAATACACAGGAAATCACAACAGACGGGGCAAAGATTAACGCAGAGTTCATTAAATTCTACAACAAAATCTACAGTTATGAAATACAGAGGACTGAAGATTGGATTGATGCCTTTCTGGACAATATCCATCTTTTTAGCCTGACACAACAGCAGATGGACCAACTTAGTAGAATCACCACTACAGCAAGTATCAGAAAGATACTGAAATGCAGAAACATAGAAAATGTTGTCAGAAAAGGACCAGTAGGCTCATCTATTCTGCCCTATTTGCCCTGCCTAACACTACACCCTAAACCCTACTTGGTCACAGGAGTCCCTTCCTCCCTGCTTTCATTACCTCTGCTTATAATACCCATGTGCCTATCGCACGCATGTTTGAATCTCCCCACTGTCTTCACCCCACCACCTATTCAGGCAGGCTGTTCCAGGCGTCCACAACCCTTTCTGTGAACAAGTATTTTCTCACATCCCTCTTAAACTCCCCTCCTCAAGTTTCTGAGCATGTCCCCGGGTACTGGTGCTCCTCCTTCTTTGAAAGAGGCTCTCCTGCACTTTGTTCAACCCCATGAGGTACTTATAAGTCTCAATCATGTCCCCTCTTGCTCTCCTTTCTTCCAGGGAGTACATTCCGAGGTCCTGCAGTCTCTCCTCATATGGCTTCTTGTGCGAATCCTGCACCATTTTAGTAGCCCTCCTCTGGACTGCCTCCACCCTGTTGATGTCCTTGTGGAGGTTCAGCCTCCAGAACTAGATGCAGTACTCCAGATGGGGTCTCACAAGTGAGTGATACAGAGGCAACAGCACCTCCCGTTTCTTGCTAGAGATTTCCCTTCCTATGCAACCCAGCATCTGACTCACTTTGCTACTGTACTGTCACACTGCCCTGCCACCTTGAAATCATCAAATATGATCATCTCCAAGGTCCCTCTCTTTCTTGGTAACTAAGTACCTGCCACCCCCATATCTTATATTCAGTCCCCGGTCACCCGCCCCAGATGTATGACTTTGCAGTTTTGCCATTGAAACCCAGCTTCCACTCCCTAGATCACTCCTAGTTTTTCCATATCCCTTTACATTCTCTACACCCCCTCCTGGTTGTCCACGCTGTTGCAGATTTTTGTGTCATCTGCAAAGAGACACTTCCTCCTCCAGTTCCTCAGCATTGTCACTTATGAAGACATTGAAGAGGACATGGCCCAGTACCAATTCCTGTGTTACTCCACTGGTCACTTTCTCATCCTCTGAAAAATCTCCCAAGTACAAAGCATTGGGCAGTGTCTTGTTTTTCCTGGACCTTTTTGCCATCTTTGCAGATGAACTGGCACCTGTACTACTGAAGGCGTATCAGGAAGCAGTTGAAATGGGCTGTTCTTCAAACAAGGATGTCTGGTATTATAACGCTACTCCTGAAACTGAGTAAAGATCACATGATGTGCTCCAGCTACTGCCTGATCACTCTCCTGAATATTGATGCTAAGGCTTATGCAGAGGTTCTAGCCAACAAGCTCCAGATGGTACTCCCCTCCCTCATAAACACATCCCAGAGAGGTTTCTTGCCTGGCTGCCACATCTTGGATAACACCAGGGAAGTGACTTACGTAGCCTAGAAAGCTGCAGAATGTGAATATCCAACAGCCCTGATAACATTTGTTGCCAAGAAGGCATTTGACAGGGTCAAATGGTCATACCAATTCAACATCTTACATAGATACATAGACAGTGTCGGCAGATAAGGGCCTATGGCCCACCCAGTCTGCCCATTTAAGTTTCTAAGTTCAGTTTATGTTTTCCAAGAAGTCTGTTGCCCCTTACCCCTGACCTCCAGAATTCCTTTATGTCTATCCCATGCATTCTTAAATCCCGTGATTGTTTCAGCCCCCACCACTTCCTTTGGCAGGGTGTTCCACTTGTCCACCACCCGTTCTGTGAAGAAATTCTTCCTCATGTTTCTTGGTGAGGAATGATAGCCCACCAGCATTTGTTAACATGGTGCAGCTTCTTTACAAATCGAAAGCAGAAATTTGTACGAATGGCCAACTATCACGAGAATTTGAAATGCAGAGGGAGACAACACAGGGTCCCGCCCGGCCCGGCAGTATTATACCTTGCCCTGAAGCCTTTGCTTAGAAAAGTTAAAGCAGACTGAAGGATCAAAGGAATACGGATTGCGGGAGAGAAACACATCTCCTAGCATATGCAGATGACGTCCGGTTATTGCTGAAACCGGTCCACTTCAATACTGCTGTTTCTCGACACCATAATACAGTTTGTTTTGTTTTCCGGTTATAAACCCCATGTCAGAAAATCTGAAATATTGCTGTTAAACTATAAAGTAACCAAGAATATGGTCACCAACTTGGGCATGCAGTAGAAGTCAACTTCGATACAATACCTTGGAAATTCCCTGTATCTTATAACCTCTGACAGTGAACAGTAACATAAATAAAATTGCACAATTAGGCAAACTAGACATTGACAAGTGGCATAAGGTGCCTCTCTCAATGAGTCAGCGAATTGCTTCCACATAAATGAATATTCTACCCAGAATCCTCTTTGTACGGTCCATGTTGCATGCTCCTGTCCTGACAAAATGATGTAACGACATCCAACACATGATTTCTGACTTTATCTGGACACGCAAGAGGCCTTGATGTTCTTATGAAGACTAGTTCACTTCACAGTGAAAGGTGGCCACAAAGTTCCGGACATCTCAGTGTATTACTGGGCCACACAATTGTCCGATGCAGCATAGAGCAGAAACTGTAGTATGTGAAGTTGTGGATATCAAACCATCAGCATTACTGTACAGATCAGCTTCACTGACCACCTATGATTCCCCAACAAATTGCTCCCAACACAGTCTCACCAAAGTCCTCAAACTCACAAACTCATCTCTGGCTCTGTACTGATCAACCTCTATGAGGTAATGGAAAACTTCCTCATTAATGGAGCCAGAATGAATTTTAAACATTGGAGAATAACTGAAATCACACAGGTGCAAGATATCATCCAGAAATGGATATATGAAGTTCCCTCATCAGAAACAGAAATGTATGTTGAAACCAGCTGACACCCATAGGATGATTCAAATACTGTACCAAATGAATTTTCACAACACTGGAAACAAAGGATTCTACATAACAATTTTATGAAATGGGAGGAGACTACAAAATTACACTTTCAAAATAGGAGCTCAATCTGGTACAGTATGCTAATTCTTCACATCCACTGAGATCCACATGAAATGAAGCAGTGATGGAGTAGAAAATTGGGAGTGGACACTATGAGTTCAGACTGAACAAAACTATGGAACTTCTGCAGACAAACAACTTCACTTGTTGACTTGAAAATGCAACAGTTTAAACTGTTTTGCAACATGTGCTTACATGCCCAAGAAGTTATATGACCTCCTGGACAAACTAACCTCTGCTGGCCTCACTGCTCCTGCTGTTGATTGGTTCCATTAGTACCTCACGGGCCATCAACCCATCCAGGCTGCAGTCCCACAGAGCTCCATCTTGGGTCCTAGCCTCTTCTCCATTTTCCTTAATGATCTCTCCTCTGCCTGTGCCAACACGCGTATACACATGTGTGCAGATGATACAGTCATCTTCACCTCCAGTCCCTGTACTGCAGCTGTGGAAGACCTGCTGCAGCAAGACTTCCACAATGTTCTGCCCTGGTTACAGTCCAACTAACTCAGGATCAACACGAAAAAAAGGAACTCTCCATGACATAGAAACATAGAATTTGACGGCAGATAAGGACCACTTGACCCACCCAGTCTGCCCATTTCCCTACCTACTGGATAAGCTGCAGATCCTAGTTAACCAGCAGTCTACTTCTTCTTACCCCCACCCCCCAGAATTGCCTTATGACTGTCCCATGCATGCTTGAATTCCACCACTGATTTTGACTCCACAACCTCCTCCGGAAGGCCGTCCATGCATCCACAACCTCTCTGTGAAAAATACTTCTAAATTACCTCTGAGCCGCCTCTATCTTCAAATTGTGCCTCTTGTTCTTGCACACCTCTTTTTTGAAAGATGCTACCCTCTTGACTTTGTTGATTCCCTTGAGGTACTTGAAAGTTTCTATCATGTCCCCCTCTCCCTCCTTTCCTCGAGGCTATACATATTAAGCTCCTTAAGTCTCTCTTCATATGTCTTCCGTGCAGACCCTGCACCATTTTAGTTGCCCTCCTCTGACAGCTTCCATCCTGTCTATGTCTTTATGGAGATTGGGTCTCCAGAACTGCACGCAGTACTCCAGATGGGGTCTCACCAGCTGTCTGTACAGAGGGATAATAACTTCCTGTTTTCTACTGGTGATGCCTCTCCTATGCATCCCAGTATCCCCCAGCCCTCCTTGCTGCCCTCTCACATTGCTTGCCCACCTTTAGGTCATCTGATATGACTACCCCCAGGTCCCTTTCCATTTTTGTTGTTAGTATCTCACCCTCCATTGTGTACTCTTCCCCTGGGTTTTTGTTTCCCAGGTGCATTACCTTGCACTTCTTAGCATTGAATCTAAGCTGCCATACATTTGACCATTCCTCTAACCTTGCCAAGTCCCTTCTCATTCTTTCCACCCCACCCTGTGCATCAACTGTGTTGCAGATCTTAGTGTCATCTGCAACGAGACATACTTTTCCTTCCAGTCCTTCCACAATGTCACTTATAAAGACATTGAAGAGGACCGGTCCTAATACTGAACCCTGCGTACCCCACTAGTAACCCTCCTTTCTTCTGAGTGGACTCCATTTACTATTACTCTCTGTGTCCTATTCTCCAGCCAATTTTTACCCAGGCTGTCATCTTGGGACCCACTCCCAGGCTGGCTAACTTGTATATTAATCTTTTGTGTGGGACTGTGTCAAATGACTTGCTAAAGTCTAGGTAGGCCATGTCCACAGCCCCTCCCTGATCTACTACTTTGGTCACCCAGTCAAAGAAATCTATCAGCTTTGTCTGGCATGACCTTCCTGCTGTGAATCCATGCTGCCTAGGGTCCTGTGCCCTCTGGTCTCTAGATACTGACAATTCTTTCCTTCAGAAGTGATTCCATCATTTTCCCTATCACTGAGGTTAAACTAACAGGTCTGTAGTTTCCTGCTTCTGCCTTGCTCCCACTTTTGTGAAGGGGAATCACATCTGCCCTCCTCCAGTCCTCGGGTACCACCCCATCCTCCCATGATTTGTTAAAAAGGGTAGTCAGCGGTGTCACTAGTTCTACCCTTAGCCCTTTTAGAATTCTGGGATGAATCGCATCAGGCCCCATTGCTTTGTCCACCTTCAGTTTTAAGAGTTCTTTCAGAACCCTTTCTTCTGTAAATGGGCTGGTATCAACTTCTGTATCCAGAGTGTTACTACTGTTTGTTTTATGTACCTCCCCCTCTTCATTTGTAAATACTGAGCAAAAATATTTGTTTAGTATCTCTGCCTTTTCACAGTCTCCCTCTGCCCACCCTCCCTCCCTTTATTAAGCCTCACTATCCTCCCTTGGTCTTCCTTCGCTCCCTGATGTACCTATACAAGGTTTCATCCCCTCTTAACTGAGTTGGCTATCTTTCCTCGGTTTGGGCCTTTGCTGTTCTGACTGCCTTCCCAGCCTCCTTTTGCTTTAACTGATACAGTTCTCTGTCCTGCTCCTTCTGCGATTCCTTGTAATTCCTGAATGCTTTCTTTTTCTCTTGAACCTTCACTGCCACTTCCTTTGAGAACCATAGTGGTTTCTTACATTGTCTTGTTTTGTTTATTTGCTTCACACAAAGGCTCGTTACCTCTGTGATGGCAGTTTTTATTATTCCCCATTGTTCTTCCACCCTCCTTCCTGCCCATTTGCTAGTGCATTCCTTAGGCACTCACCATTTTGGCAAAAGTCAGCCCTCCTAAAGTCCAGTACTTTTGTCTTTGTATGGCTTGACTCTATTGCTGTGTTTATTGTGAACCATACTGTTCAATGGTCGCTAGTTCCCAGATGGCTACCCACTTCTACATCTGTGATCCCTCTCCATCTCCATTTGAGAGAATCAAGTCTAATATTGCTCCTCTCGAGTGGGCTCCAGTACTAGTTGTCTAAGGCATGCCCCTGTAGGCATCTAGAATAACTGCACTCTTCAAGACCTTTGGTACCAGCCAGAAACTGGCAAGACTTGACCCCGCCTGTTTTTGCCACATTGGATGGCATCTCCTGGAGTGGTGCAGTCCTTCAAGTACCTCAGTGTGTGGCTTGACAGCAAGCTTGACTTCTCATCCCACATTGATGCCATCCATGCAAAACTCCACCCCAAGCTTGGTGCCTTGTACTCAACAGAGACTGCTTATCTCTGCAGGGAGCTTGTTACCCAAATGGTGCTCCCTGTCTTCGACTACGTTACTGTGGTCTATGACAGCACCTCCTCCATGTCCCTTGGCAGACTGGATACCCTCTTTAGTGCTTTTTGTCACTTTGCTGCAAACTCTCCTCCTCATATTCACCACTGCTCCCTCTGCTCCTACCTATCCATCCTCCCCATACCCTCCATTCACCAGTCTCATTATACCGCCTTCATATCTAACTATTGGCTTGGTTCTCTTCCCTTCTACCTCTCCACACTCCTCTCTTCTTTTCCCCTGCCTTATGCTCCATCTACTGCAGGAATCATTGCACTCCACCACTCTTGGCCCCCAAGCTGGTTGAGGTGCAAGTCTCCCCCCCCCCCCCACCTTGCAGGGGTTGTGTTTGAGTCCTCAGAGGTAGTGTCAGGTGGACTTTTGGCTCCAATTGGTTGGCAGGTGGAGAACCTGCCACAGTCTGTTCACTCTAAGTGATGGATGTCCCCAGCTATGGGGTCCAGGCCTTCAACCATGTCCACTTCTGTAGACACCACAACATTGGCTAACAGAGTGGCACATGCTGTTGTTACCATATGATAGCTCTGCAGGTGACTCCATTGGCACCAGGTCTAGCATCAGTGTCATTCATGGTGTCTGTACAAGGCTTGGTGATGGTGTCTGTGCCAGCAGAGATGTCGGCTAGACTGTTGTCCCTGACCTCGATGTAGCCATGGCGTAGAAGAAGGAGACAATGCTGGACTTGATGCCAACGTTGCTGTCAATGTTGTCATCAAGGACAATGCCAAAGGGGGTGTCTGCTCCAAGCAGTTTGGAGACCAAGCTTGACCCTAGCACAGAATTTTCTCCTGGGCCCAACTTTAATGTCGATGTGGTGCATGGATCAGGCCTCACAGTGCTGCTTTCTTCTCAGTGGAAATTCCCTGATTCCCCGCTCATATTGGGGTCTCCCCCTTTGGCCATGTTTCTGCCACGTTCTTCATCATAGGAGTGTCAGACATGGGGTGCTATATTCAATCCTTCCTGAGGTGGTGTCGTCACTGGAGTCTCCAGGCCTTTCCCGTGGCAGGGTTAGCCTATTGGTTCCTCCTTCCCTTGCTAATGTGCCTGGGGATTGGCTCAGCAGGCTGCCTACAGAGCCTCTCATGTGGGACCAGTACTATGCTTGGGTTGACACCATAGAATAGTGGTAATAGGATTTGGACAGGCTCCAATTCTGGGTTCCCTCCCTGGTGCCTATCCTTGTTGGTCCCTATGTCTCCTCTCCTTTGACATCCCCCTTGGAGGATAACAAATCTTTACTTGATCTAGCTTCCTCTGCTGAGTACATTCTGCTGCAGTGGTTCATGTGGGATATGTTGCAGGTCTTGGGTCTTACAGCCCTAGCTGGTTATGATGCTGTCACTCAGCCATTAGGTCTACAAGGAGTTCCTAACACAGACCTCTGTGGCATACCTCCCTGGCCAAGGACCATGGAAGAGGCTACTAGGACTATTTGGAGACATCACTGTGCCACACCTTCCACTCCAGGAACCTCCAGACAAGGTATTGCACACCACCTTGGTCTGTGGGTGCTAAACCTCACCCTCATGGAGGGTTCAGGTCATCCAGACCCAGTGAGGGCCACGGCACCCAAAATATGACTGGCCTCCAGTGCAAGATTTAGCAGGTTTCAATGTTATAGGGAGGAGGTTGTTTAGCTCAGCACCTTTTATCACAGAACGTTGATTCACTGGGGCTGACCATCAGAACAGAGAAGTGGGAAGAGACTGGAATTCCAGTTCCATGGAGTCCAAATTTAATAATTCACTTGTGTAAGACCCATCCTCAATAATCATTTGATTATTTGGTCTATTGTATTTAAATATCACATTATTAATGTTTAAAAAAAAATAAAAAATTGAAGCTTCATTGTTGCACTTTAAGTAAATCTACTTGTCCCTCGGTGACATTTTTTTTTTTTTTTTTTAATTACTTTTTATCTGCCTTATCATCTTGACGTTCCACTCCTTCAGGCTTAGCTCATGCCACCCACTCTCTCAACCCTGAGTCTGCCCCTAGAGTGATCTTGGTGACTCCTACCTCCCTCTCACCTCCGTGGAGCATCTTGCACAGTGGGGTCTGCCCGTAGTTTCTGGACTGGGCGGCTGGAGCAGCCGTCATCTAGGAACAGCGAGGGTAGTTTCCATTTTTCTTGTGGTTTCCCCTCCAACCCCTGAGGATGCCGGCTCGGGCAGGAACGCGACGCCTGCCAGGTGCCTAACAGCCGCTCTTCCTCCCCGACTCCTCTGCAGAGGAGCCGCCAATGCCTCCAAGAGTCGATGCTTCCACCTGCCTTCATGGACGTCGGGTGCATTAAGCACCCCTGGTAACCCTCCCTGAAGGAGGAGAGCATCCGTTCGGACGCTCAATCCTCCTTCCCCCAGCCGACCCCTGGCAACCCGAGTCCGTATCCGAACCCGGATCACCGGCGTGGTGCAAGGTGTGGCGTCCCGCACCTCAACCCTCAGCGCAACCGGGCCGGGCCTCAGTGACATATTTAGTTCAGATGCAGCCAGCTTGAAATCTGTCTTGCCCACACATCCCTCACCCACACTAACTTTTTGTATCACTACCATTATAATATTATCCAGGAGCAACATATAAATATTAAAACATTTAAAAATGTCATTGTATTTTCTCTGTTTCTCTCTTCCCTTATTTAGTTTTCACATTTGCATTAATAATATAGGAGGCGGTATAGCGCTGAGGTTTAGGGCACTGAGCTGCAGACCTGGGTATGAATCCCACAGTCCCCACCTGCATAATGTGTGACCCTGAGCAAGTCACCTAACTTCCTTGTGCTCCCAGGTCTCACCTGGAAACAGGCTTTGGCTTAGTGTGTCTTTCGTGGGTAAACAATTTTTCCTTTCCCCTAATCTTTAGCTTTGGCTTTTCATTTTTAGGGTTGCATGGGCGGAGCCCTGCAATTCTCTTGCAAGGACTAGTAGAAAAGAATTTCTGCATTCCTTGTGAACCAACAACATGATGAGGGACAAAAGTCATCTCTGTGCCTCTGGACATTGGAACACTCTGCGCTCGCAGGCTCACACTATTTTTTTTTTTTCTGGTGTGAACTAATTTTAGGAGCAGCGGCACTGTGGAGAGTTGGGGGTGGAGGGTCAGGACTCCAGTCACCCCCTGATTCGTCCGGTATTCCCAATTTATCTCTCTGTCACTCTGAGAAGAATTGCATGCCACTAGCGACCAATGCAGCTCAGTTAATTTGACAAACAACCACATTTGTGTTGCGTTTCTCCCACTCCACATCGAGGTACAGGATAGAGAACCCCCTATCTGTGTTGCAACCTCCCCATAGTGGAAAGTTTAAAGGGAGTGTCTTTGTGAAGCTTTGCAACTTTCTTCACTGCTGTCAGGCTGTCATGCAGGTCCTTCTTTCCCATTTACATGACGAGCACCGTGTGACCTCCGACTGCAGAATAGCGAGGAAAAAGGAGGACTGCCAGCCTGCACCATGGCCACGATGGATGTGATAGCAGCCACGTGTGTGGCATATTGCTGCGACCATCACAAGTGTAAAGTTTCAGAAATAATAAACGCTGCATTCGGGAGGGGCTGCTGAAGATTTACATGGTGGTACTTTCGTTGTTTGCTCCACGGTGTTGAGTTACTTTCCGAGCTAAAAAACTACATGTATGGCTTCCATAACGAGATCAAAAGTTCAGAAAGAAGCTGCTGAAAGTGAAGTACCTTCCATCCAGAGATTTCTTTCCCCACAGCAAGGGAAGACAGCTCCGGTACAGGGGGTAATATCTATTGCCTGCCCTGAAGGAGAAATGTCCTCCTCAGTTGCAGGACGTCCTGATCTGGGCGCCAAATCCTAACAGCTAGCTAAACCTTTTCTTTTCTCAGTCCAGAACATGATCTTGGGGTTTCAAGAGGAAATGTGTATTTCACTTGATAAAGTGAACCTTTCGCTTGGAAATATTACAGCCCGCTGCCAACAAATAGAAGAGAAAATTATGAGTGTTGAAAAAACGTGTCGAAGCTGATGAAAAAATGAATGTCATTTTCTAATTGTTTGCTTACTACAGAGAGTACAGTGAATGCAGCTCTTCACGAGCAGCTGGTAACTATGGGCAAGCTGGAGAAGACTGAAAACACGCTTTTACTTAAGAATTTACACCTTATTGGTCTCTCTGCTGAAATATCTACTCAGGATTTGCAAGAATATATAGAAAAACCATTTACTACTGTTTTTTCACTTGAACAACCTCCGGTCCTTGAGTCAGTGTTCTGACCGTAGTCAAAATCTGTGTAACTGGGTCGAGATGCGGCAGTGCGGTATGTAATCTGCACTTTCTCTTCAATTGCTGAAAGGACTAAACTTTTGAATTTGGCCAGACAGCGAAGAGGAATTCTATATGAGGGAACTAAACTGTACCTACACCCGAATTTTCAATAGCTACCCAGCAACGATGGAAGAGATTTCTGAATATCAAATCTAAATTTGTAGAGGCTGGAATATCAGCCGTGTTGCAAGCACCTGCTAAATTAAAAGTAATATTTCAGAACAAAACTTATTTTTTTACTGACGTGGATAAGGCTAAAGAATCCTATGAAAACAATATTGCTCCCTCTACTGATTTGGGCTCTGACTTGGAGGAAGATGCAGATGAGACCCAATATATACCAGTGGGCCCATGAATATACCAAGATGTGACTAGATATTTTCACTAACCCTTAGATATCTGGATACATTTCTACCTTATGTTATTGTTTGGGTTTAAGGAATAACTATAAGTAAAAAAGCTTATAAAGGGAAGTTATAGCTTGGAGTTTACAACATTCTAGGATTAAAAAAAAAAATCTCCTTATTTACTTTTTTTTGTTTGGTACTTTTTGACCTCTCGAAAAATAAGAAAATATATGCTTTGGTATAACTAATGGTGATGTAAGCATTTCGAGATGAATTTTTCTTTTATGATGTATTCTTAATTGAAATGAAAAAAAATTTTCTCTAAGGAAAAAAACAAAGTATTAAAAAAAACACAAAATGGTGCATCCGGCACTCTTCAGTATCGCCAACCCTGTCTGGTACATAGCCACAGCGTAGTCCAAGGACGTTGATCGAGAGGGGTAAGGGAATGGAAAAGTAGTGTTTTGTTATTTCTGAAACTTTAAACTTGTGATGATCACAGCAACATGCGATGTGTGTGGCTGCTATGACATCTATCGTGGCCATGGTGCAGGCTGGCAGTCCCCCTTTTTCCTCACTATTCTGCTGTCAGAGGTAACACAGCATTTGTTATGTAAACAGGAAAGAAGGACCTGCGTGACAGATGGACAGCATGACAGCAGCAAAGGAAGTTGCAAAGCTTCACAAAGACACTCCTTTTAAACTTTACATTACGGGGAGGTTGCAACACAGATAGGGGGTTCTCTCTCCTGTACCTCGATGTGGAGTGGGAGAAATGCAACACAAATGTGGTTGTGTTCGGCAACCTAACTGAGCTGTGCTGGTCACTAGTGGCACCAAATTGCTGTCTCTGACACGGACACCTCGATGTCATTAGTTTCCTGTTTTTTTTTGGTTTTTTTTTGGTTCCCCAATCTGTGAGGGATATGATGTGGAACATAATTATGTGTTTCTGTACCATGGAGGGCCTGTTGTTTGGCGGGTTGGTGGTTAATTTAATTTAAATTAATTTATAGTATTACTAACTAGTGGCAGTGTGGTTGCAGAACATTTCTTTACTGGAACACACTGAGGCAACATTTACGATCTGCACTCCTACAGCTTTTAAGCTATGTGCAAATCACTGGTGCGTCTGGCACTCTTCAGTATCACCCTGCTGTGCTGCATTAATATTTATGTCTGTTTTCTATGCCTTCTTTCGCTCTTCCCCCATCCTTGTTTCACTAATGCTTGGGACATAGGCTGTTAGAGAAGTGCCCGGTGGAAGGACGTCTGACCATGCATATGTGTTTAAGAGAAGTCACTGTCTAATTTGATCCCCGGCTTTGATCTCTTTTTTCCCCCCTGCCTTCCTCCACTCCTCCCCCTCCACAATATTGTCACTGTCTTTGTTGATATCTTTGTTCCGTGACTTCCTGTGCCCCTTCCCCTCCATATAGTATCACACTTGACACTATCTGCTTTTGTGTTCCCTCTTCTGCCAGGAGCCCCCAAACACTGGAGTGACCCCGGTTCCCCTCAGCTGCCAGACAGGTACCTGTGTCCTGGTCCTGCTGCACGTGCCACTTCTGAATCCAGAGCATCACACTCCCATATACAGGGGCACTGGTTTCCTTCCAACAACATTCTGACAAAAATGTATGCTATATTCTCACTCCAGGAGTCCTTTAGCATCAGTAACTGTTGCAGTGAGCTGACTAGGTAATACTGCCCGAGAGGTGGAATGTATGGTAATGAGTTTATGAATTAACCAATCAGAGGGAAGCTTGTGGATGTTCTGAGCAGAGGCTGTGAGGAAGACACCAGAATGTTTTCTCCGCCTGACTGAGCAACACTGCCTCTGAGGTGCTCTTTCTCTTGGCCACAGAAAAGGCTCCCTTCACTTTGGTACATATATTTTTTGACCTTTTATTGCTTTTTTAATGTGCTGAATATTTTTCTTTTGTGTTTTCTGCAGTTCCCTTCAATTCCCAAAAACCGAGAATTTTGGCCAGTTTCGCAGTTCTCCCACGGTTCCCTCCTTTATTTTTGGACTAAAAAAAAAAAAGTAACTGTTCAAAGTTATTTTGACAGTTCCTATAATTATCTTTTATCCGCGGTTCCTTTTTCCACCGGGAACCTGCGTTTTTTGTGTTTTTTATTAAATTTTTACTTCAGCATTCTGCGGTTCAGTTCTACAAGGGAACCAACCATTTTTCTAATTAGAACCCTATTGGGGTTTGATTTTTTTTTTGTTGGCCCCTCAAAAGAGGACTGGATCCACAGGTTTTAAAAATTGTTTACAGTGCCACAGAATAGTGGCTAAAGCTGATGCCACAACCTGTGTTTAAAGTGTTTAGGTCCAGACCACTACTGTTCTCTTTACTCTAAGTTTTGTTCAAAGACCTTTGGGAATAGAGTAAAAGGGTTAGAATGATGGCTGAAGAAGGGTCTTCTTCTGTCCCTAAACAAAGACCCAAGGCTAATGATGAGGGGCTTTCTAAGAATAAAAATTCTAGTCAAGGTGCTGCTGAGGTATCTTCTGAATCTAAGTCTACCAAAGGTGCTGATGAAGTGCCTTCAAAAGGAAAAAATATAAATTCAGGTGCTGATGAAGTGCCTGCTAAAACTAAGGCTTCTAAAGGGGCTGATGAAGCTCCTTCTAAACCAAAAATTCTAAAGGTGCTGATGAGTTTTTTTTTCTTAACTCTATTTTTTCCTTCCCTACCTGGGCCCCACCGAACTCTCTCCGGTGACCGCCCATCCTGGATTCTACCTCCTTGCATGGCAACGACTAGTCTCCTCTCCCCTCGACACTGGGCATCCCCCGGGCCTACCCCCCCGGGGAATGGCTGCCCCTGCCCAGGCTGCTCTTTCTTTTAGTGCTGAGACCGGGTCTTGAGGAGCCAGACTTAGGGGACAGCCGTGCCCGACTTCTAGGAGTGTGATCCTGGGGTGGGAGGCACCTTCGTCTACCAGTGGGAGGAGGGAGGCATTTCTTAATTGTAAGTCCCCTGTGGAGCCCGGCTATCATGACAACGTGCTGCCGCGGCTCCACCCCCAGGCATACGCCACGGCGCTACGTTGGGCTCCCTCCGTCCGCCGCCAGAGGGCGCGCTTCAAGCGGTCGCATCCCCTACCTTCCCCAGGAAAGAGAGAGCAGTCCCATGGACATTCAGTGTTCTTCCCTCCCTCGCCGACCCCCAGCCCTCGGGCTCTTTCCCGAACCTGGGTCGCTGGCATGGCGCGAGGTGTGGCGTCCAGTGCCTCAGCCCTCAGCGCCACCGGGCCAGCCAGGTGCTGATGAGGTGCCTGGTTCAAAAAGAAAGTCTGACCAAGTCACTGATGAGGTGGCTGCAAAAAAGCCTTTAAAAGAAAAACATACCACTACCCCTCTGGGCAGTGCTAAATGCAAGGCAGCAGTGGATAAGAAATATAAAGATAAATCCAAACACAGAGCCCCAGGATACTAATGCCCAAGATACACCCAGGGAATTACAATACCTTCCATGGAGAGGATATGGCTAAAGCCTGGCATATATTTCAGACCTACAGGGCATGGGGTCTTTGTTCAGTACCCGCCTGTCCTAGGCAAACCCCATCCGCAGTTCCTTCTGATACAGGAGCTTATGAAGGGGATGATGAAGATTTCTGTGATGCCCCAGATGACATTTCAGAGGGAAAGGTCCCAGAGCCTGACGTGTCCCTTTACCCCAATTTTGGTGCATCTCCTACAGATCAGGAGGATACCTTCTCCATGCTGACTTTCCTACAACACATGGTGGACACCCTTGACCTCCCTTCTCAGGAGTCAACCCAGGAAGACCAGGATTATAGAGAGATGAAGGGTCTCCCTCCTCCTAAAAAAGTGGTACTTCCCATTTATAAAACATTTAGGAAGAATACCATGAAGCTTCTCCAGACCCCTACATCCTTGCTGGGTGTGGAGAAGAGGCTAGACAAGAAATACCAGTTATCCAGAACAGATAGAGCTTTCCTATCAGTGCATCCCAGCCATGAAGGAGTGGTACAGCAGGTGGCATGTGACAAAGCAGGAGTCCCTCTTTCTTCCCAGCCCCCTGAGAAGGATTTCAGAAGGTTGGATTTTATGGCTAAGAAAACCTATACCTCAGTGTCTCTTCTCCTTCCCGTCTTCTTACATGGCTTACACAGCCAAGTATCAGAAGGCTCTCTGGAATTTGGTTTTGGCCATAATTAAGCAGGGTCTGACTCTATGGCAAAGGACTTGGTAGAGACAGCTAAAACTGCCCTGGAAGCCACAAAGTACCAGTTCCATATGGCAGATGACAGTAATGATGTAGCCTCTAGGGTGATGACCCAGGCTATCTCCCTTGGGCAATTTGCATGGCTGAGGACAACTAGCCTGATGCAGGACACTCAGTCCAGGGCCATGGAATTTCCTTGCAGCCAGAATGTTCTGTTTGACTCCAGAACAGAAGACTACATGAAGGTTTATGAATATAAAGCAACCTATCACTGTAACATAACAAAAGTGAAGTCTTATGCTGCTCAAAAAACCTAAACTAAGGGAAACAGGGGCAGGCTTCCCTAGGCCCTGTTTTTCCCTTCCTCCTCAGTTTGATTTCTCTCAAATGAGAGGTTACTTCAGAGGAAGAGGTAGGAGAGGCCAGAGGAGATCTACCTCTACCCCTGCTCCTGCAACTCAGAAGCACTGACTTCTCTGTCCCGTCACCTCCCTCTGTCTGTAGGGGACAGGATCTCTCACTACCTCCAGTCCTGGACCCTTATCATAACAGACACGTGGGTCCTGGAGGTAGTGGAAAAGGGCCTGCCACTTCAGTTCAAAAAGATGCCAGCCCTCAGGTCCACGTAGTTGTCCAAGTCACTAACCCCAACAGAAAGACTTCTGTTAGAGCTAGAGGTGAAACACCTTCTGGCAGCAAGGGTGGTAGAGAGAGAGTACCTGCCCATCAATGGGGCAAAGGTTTCTACTCCAGATACTTCCTGATACAAAAGAAAAATGGGGAGTGGTAACCTATCTTAGACCTCAGATACTTAAACAAGCATCTTCTGAAACCCAAATTCAAAATGGTCGCCCTAAAAATGGCAATACAGTCTCTTCAGCAGGGATACTGGCTAGCCTCCCTAGACCTCAAGGACACCTACTTTCACATTCCAGTAAGGCAGTCCCACAGAAAATGTGAGGTTCAAAGTTCCATCAGAGCACTTCCAGTTTGCAGCCATGCCCTTCGGCCTGATGTCTGCGCCAAGAGTATTCACCAAATGTCTGGCTGTAGTGGCAGCACATTTAAGAAAGGAAGGAATCTCTGTCTATCCTTACCTGGACGACTGGCTCATAGTGGGGGAAAAAACTTCCACAAGTAGAATAGGCCCTCTCCTTGACAAAGAACACTCTGCACTCCTTCGGGTTTCTCATAAATCAAAAGAAATCCCACCTAGAACCAAATCAACTCCTTACTTTTATATGAGCACAGTTGGATACACTGCAGAGCAGAGCTTTTCTTCCTCTGTAAAGAATTCAAAACTAATTGTCAGTGTCAAATTCCTTCGTGCTGGGACAGCCCAGACTAGCCAGACACTTTTTAAGGCTCCAAGGACACATGGCATCCATGACGGCCGTGGTTCCAGGAGTCAGATTCAGAATGAAGGACATTCAGTATCACCTAAGGTCTCACTGATTGCAAAGGAGCAATTCACTGTCTAAACTGGTTCCAGTCACAAAGACATTCCTTCAGGCACTGCACTGGTGGAAAGAAACAACCAACCTTTCAGTAGGAATTTCCTTCCAAGCATCTTCTCCCACAGAAATCATCACTGCAGATGCTTCCCTGCTGGAATGAGGAGCTCATTTGTACAGTACTTCCATCAGTGGTTCCTGGACTCCAGAGGAGTCACAGGCTCACATCAATCTGCTGGAACTCAGGACCATCTACGTGGCAATAAAGGCCTTTGCTTCACAGATAAAGGGCCATGCAGAGCAGATCAGGACTGACAACACCACTGCAATGTTTTACATATACAAGCAGGGTGGCACAAGGTCCAGTGTCCTGTGTCTGGAAGTCATGAGGTTCTGGGGTTTGGCCTACTCCCTTAATGTCAGTGTTTTAGCCATACACCTCCCAGGCAAAGACAACACCTTGGCAGATGCGCTCAGTCGCATCAACCAAGGACACAGCAAATAGTATCTGAACAAGCAAGTGTTGGCCACAGTGTTCAGAAGGTGGGGCACTCCAGAAATAGATCTTTTTGCTTCTCACCTCAACCATCAACTTCCTCTGTATTGCTGCAGGCCTCCACTGCTGGGAACTCTCCCAATGGATGCCCTTACCCTGGACTGATCAGGGAAGTTCCTCTATGCCTTTCCTTTCCTCCCTTCCTTCTGATTTTCGTGGTGTTGCTGAAACTGAGAGCTTAGCCAGCAACAGTGGTTCTGGTGGCGCCAGAGTGGCCAAGGCAAGCCTATTATCCTCTCCTGCCAACACTCTCTTGCAGCAAACCGATTCGCCTTCCACTCAGTCACTCCCTCCTGACTCTCCCTCAGATAGGAGTGATTTATCCAGGCCTAAAGTCTCCTCACCTCAAAGCCTGGCTCTTGAGTTAGAGTTCCCTGACACACAGTACTCTGAACAAGTCCTGAAGATCCTGAGAATGGCCAAAAATCCTAGCACAAAAAAGTCCTATGCAGCTAATGGAAGAGATTTTCCCTCTGGTGCAAGAACAAACAAATCGGTCCTCTTGAGGCTTCGGTTTCTAATCTCTTGGATTATTTGGTGCATTTACAGGCCTCAGGCTTGAGGCCTTCTTCCCTGAAGCTCCATCTAGCTACAATCTTGGCCTGTCTTTCTATTGGAAAGAATAAATCAGTTTTTTCCCCCAACCGGTGTTTAAACAGAGTTTTAGAGGTCTCCTCCATGCCTAGTCCCCAGTCAGGGAACCTGTCCCTCCTTGGAGTATGAACCTCTGTATTGCCAAGCTCATGGAGCCACCCTTTGAACCCACGGCTATGGCCCATCTCAAGTATGTCACTTGGAAAACTGTATTCCTAGTAGCAATTACCTCTGCAAGAAGGATTTCAGAGCTACAGGCACTTTGTACGGAGCCCAACTACATAACACCTCATAGGGATAAGACTGAGCTCAGGACGAACAGAAAAGTCCTGCCTAAGGTGGTCTCAGAGCTCCACCTCAATCAGTCCATTGCCTTACCTGTGTTCTTTACTGAGAAATCCACTCCAGGGAAGCAAAAGCTCCACAGTCTGGATGTCAAGAAGGCCCTACTTTACTACTTGGAACACACCAAGTAGTTCAGGGGCTCATCCATTCAGCTGTTCCTCCCCTATTGGGAGGTAGGTAGAGGAAAATCAGCTACTAAGAGGACCATTTCTTGTTGGATAGTCTCATGCATTCAGTTCTGCTGTGACAAGGCTGGTAAACTGCTCCCCGAGGGCCTTAGAGACCACTCTACTAGGGGGCACTGCAGCATCTGTGACAGCTGCAAGAGACGTACCCTTATTGGACGTCTGTAAAGTAGCTACTTGGAAGACTATACACACATTCACAAAGCTCTGCTGCCTGGATGTACAGTCTATTTTTTTTTTAATACTGTTTTTTTATTTCAGATTTAAAAATTTTTTGGGACTCACAGTACATGATGATAGGAATTCAGTTATATGTACAGGAAATGGCAATCAAAGAGGTCTATACAATTTCAGAAAAAAGTAAAAGGTAGCTATGTTCCAGTGCACTATTTGATAATATTTCTTAAAGCATAAATAAAATAAAGGGACTCAACAAATATGATATTAAACCTCTGCATTTGTTTAAGGAAGATAGTTGTGCTTGTCTAAGATGTTCCATCATAAGTTTATCCTGTAGACCAGTCGCACTTTTCTTGTCTGTAGACCTGGGAATGGGGTGGGGGCAGCCCAGGAGACCATCTAGCTATAGAAGGAAAAATATAGAAGAGTTGTTGAAAGCTTGGCCTTCTGAGTAGGCCGTGTTCTTCAAAAGGAGGAAATCTGAAGATCTTACTTCGAGAGGGCTCTTGCAGTAGGTAATTACATATAGGACTGATGCCGGCAGGTGTCAGGACCCCACGGAAAAATTTCTAGCTAGCAATCTCTGGTGGGGGACTGCCTCCACGTCAGGTGACCGACGTCATGCAAAGCCAGTATAAAGGGGCGGTCCCCCATGCCTGCCTTCCAGTTCTTTCCCGCCGTTAGCTTGTGAAAGCGCCTCGCTGTTAAGTTCAACTGCTCATCAGTCTGTCGTCGGTAGTTTTACTGCCATTTTTGCTTCGATTTCTCTCAACTTTCGTCAGTTTCTGTGCAATGTATGTTGTCCCCTACACCCTCCGAGCACAAGAATAAATGCGACTCATGCGGCGCCCAACTCCCGCACAAGGACGGTCACTCCCAGTGCCTCTTCTGTCTAGGCCCTGATCACCCCGTGGAGAAGTGCCAACATTGCCTGAAATTCAATGCCGCCATCCGCAGATGGAGGCAGCAGTCCCTGGAGGCCCACATGCTTAAAAAGAAAATGACCTCCATGGAAAAGTAGCTGAAGAAGCTTCGTCAGGCCTCAACTTCGCCCGAGGGTCACCGTAAAAAGAAAGACAAGAAGAAGCACCGGGACCGGGACTCCTCTTCCTCGGCCACCGTGACTTAGGCTGGAGTCGCCGTGCTCAAGGTAACGGACTGCTCCGCGACGGCCATCTTGGAGGCTTCCAAGCTGGCGTTGACCCTCCCGTCTGGCTCGTGCTCGGGCCCTTCGGGTGCCTCTGGGTCAAAGGAGGAGTCCACTCCCAGCAAGGCCACTATAACGCGGCCTTCTGGTGCAAGTGGCTCCGGTAAGCCAGACGTCTGCTCCTCTGACGTCTGCCCGGAGAAGGCCGCTAAGTCGCTCGACCCTTCAGGGCAGCGCATGGTTTGTAAACCGCCCGATCAGGCTGCACCTCATTTGCAGCCTCCCTTGGGTGCTGGCTTCGCTAAGTTGGACAACGGCTCCTCCGACGTCCACCCAGACCCCGCCGGTCAGGCGAACGTCGGCCCCTCCGACGATCACATGGCGTTGGAATCGACGCCGGACCCTGATGTTCAGTCTGACGTCCATGGCTCCCCGCAGCATTTGCTGCCCTCCGAGGCCCCAGCGTTTCCTCTGCTAGACCTCGGGGATTTTAATCTTCCCTCCCTGGGCGATACCGAGGATGCAGGCATGCTCCTGTCAGGTCTTCCTCCTGCTGGGCCAGACGACCTGACGTCGACCTCAGACATCAGCGCCAACACTGGTGACATTCTCTCCCGGTGCTGCTCTTCGCTGGCCTCCTGCTCTGGGCCCACCAAGAGGCCTTTTCTGGGGCCTTCTGCTCCTGCACACCCGGTCCCTGGGTATCTGACCTCGTCTCTACCTGACGCTGTCATACCTGGGGCTGCAGTATCTGGTGCTCCCAGTACTAAGGCGCTAAGGCCTGTTGTCAGGGTACGGATACGTGCTGTGACGGGTATCCTCAGTATCCGCAGACGCCCTCCTACTCCTCCTCCTCCACCACCCCCTCAGCCGCTGGTGGATTTGAAGGAGACTCTAGCTTCCTGTTGGGCTGAGGCCAAAGCTTAGCTTACCAGGGTGGTGGACAGCCAGACCCCCTACGTCGGAGATGAGAGACTCCCTCCTCACCTCTGGATACCAGAGGCGTACCCTCCGGTTCCAGGGCAGGATATGCTTCCCCGAGGGCTTCCCAAGGGGTCCGTTCCTCCCCTGCGTTGGGAGGAGGAGTCTTCTTCCTCTTCATCCTCCTCGGAGACCTCGGATGACTCCGGCGGTCGCTCCGACCTAGACAACGAGCCCCGCTCTCCAGATAAGCCCAGGCCGAGGACTCCTCCAAGGTCTCCTCCGGAGGATCCTTCTTTCGGTGTGTTGTCGCAAATCCAGGAAGTTCATAAGTGGCATTCCTTGGAGCCAGATCCACAGCGTAATAAACTTCGCTGCGCACCTGGATCTACCTAAGACTGTTCACCTCTGGTGCCGCTTCTTGATTGAGCCTCATGCTGATCTTGTTTCCACCATTTGAAGCAACTATCACATTAGCCCCTTCCTAGGAAGTCGGACAGGCTTTATCAGGCTCCTGAGGGTGTTGACTCTTTGAATTCGCACCCTTGAGCTGATTCGATCGTGATCAGCGCCGCTCATGGCCGGACAGCTAACCCCAAGCACTTGAGCTCATCACCACCCGACAAGGAATCCCACCTTCTAGACCAGTATGGGAAGAAGGTCTACGCTTCTTCCACTCTGGGTATTAGGGCCCTGAATTACATTGGTCATATGGGGGATTACCAGAAGGTGATCCTTAGTGAGGTGGAGGCTAAATTGGACTCCCTTCCTGGGTCTCAGACGAAGCAGGAAGTGGTGGATCTAGTCCGATCTGCGTGTTCGGACAGTCGGCACATACTTCGTGCCATGTACGATGCACTGGACGCTGCTGGTCAGAGCTTGGCTTTCACCATGGGTTTGCGGTGTCACGCCTGGCTCTGGGTGTCAGGTTTGGTCCTGGAGGTGCAGTCTGCTATCCAGGACGTGCCCTTCAGGGGTTCAGTGCTGTTCAGTGGCGATGTCAAGGACATCATCACCAATCTGTAGGAGAAGCGTATTGCACTTAAGTCGGTCGACTCTTTGTACAAACCCCCTCAGGCTCAGCATCGTCCCTTTTGCAGACGTCCTCAGCAATAGGCGAAACCTTAGGGAAAGCGGGCCAACAAACGTCTGGCCCCTCTGGCTGCCAAGCCCCCCCCGCCCAAAAAAGCAGCAGGGGCTTCAGCCACAACACTGCCTCATACCTCCTGACTACTTTCCTGTCCTACAGCCTCTGGGCCTTCCAGAGGAGCCGGTAAGAGGGAGATTCTCCCTCCATCTACCGGGTAGGGAGAGGATCACTGCAGACACTTGGGTGCTCCAGCTGATTGCAGAAGGACACTCAGTAGAAACCTCCTCGGAAACCCCCAGGCCATCTTACTCCCCAGAACATCATCTTCTGGTCCAGGAAGAAATATCCTCTCTTCTTTTGAAAGAGGCGATAGAGCCCGTAGCTCCACATCTTCAGGGAACGAGCTACTACTCCCATTTCTTCCTGGTCCCGAAGAAGTCAGGAGAGGTGAGGCCGATTCTCGACCTCAGCTCCCTGAACTTGTTCGTGGAGTACAAAAGGTTCAGGATGCTCTCTCTGCAGAGTCTTCTGCCCCTCCTTTGGCTGGGACAGTGGTTGAGCGCTCTGGATATGCAGGATGCTTATCTGCATATCCCTGTTCACCCTTCCCACCGCAAATACCTGCGTTTTACTTTTCAGGGGGACCACTACCAGTTCAAGGCCCTCCCATTTGGTCTTCCTCAGCACCCTGAGTTTTTTACCAAATGCCTTCGTGGTAGCGCCTACCCATGCACTAGGGGTGCAGGTTTCCTCTACCTGGGTGATTGGCTCCTGGCGGCCTCGTCCAGAGAGGAACTCCTGCGCTTCCTTTCCCTTACCCTGCAGGTTTTTGCCTGCCTGGCTGTTACCGACAACCAGGCCAAGTCCCACCTGATCCCGTCCCAGAGGCTCCAGTTTATCTGGGTGATCCTGGACACGACCTCCGGCATGGCTTTTCTGCCACTGGACAGGGCGGCCTCAATCCAGGCTCCCGTCAACCTGAAGTCTTGCTGTCATATATTCTAATTTATAGATGTCATAGACCGTGTCCTCCCAGGACGAGACGGAAGGGGGATCCAGTCTAAGCCATAATCTTGTAACACATTTCTTAGCCGCCCCAAGAGGATATTGAGAAGATGTGCTTGATGGGGGTAATTGCCAGTGAGAGGGTACTCAGCGCTGGGAAGAGTTGCACAATCCTGTCATTAATCGATGTCCAGTACTGTTTCAGTATTGGGCATGACCAAAAAATGTGGGTATGTGTGGCTACCTCACACCCACACCTCCTCCTGCAGGAGGAGTCCCCCTCCGGTCAGATATTTAGCAGTAATCTGGGGTGTGCGAAAGTATCTGGATACCACCTTCCAAGAATATTCTCTCCAGGTATAAGAACTAGAGGTTTTATGCTTTCTCTTCCAGATCCTGAGCCATTCCTTCTGAGATAGTGCAATCTGAAGTTCAGCTTCCCAATGGAATTGCACCAGGTCCATAATATGTGTTGGCGCCCACTGAAGAGCCTTGTAGAGGCGCGAGACCAAATGGCTCCAATCGCCTCCTCTCTCCAACTGCAATAATAGGAGGCCAAGAGAAGGGACTGGCTGGGCAGTGACATCAAGACCTATCTTTGAACTGATAAAATGATGAATTTGTAAATATCTATAAAAGTCCGGTCTGCCCAAGGAGAACTCCTGTTTAAGTTGATCAAATGATTTGAATACCACATTGTCAAAGAATTGGTGTGTATAACGAAGGCCTCTATGCCCAAGATTGGAAGGTGGCATCCAGTCGGACTGGCTTCCAATGAGGATCTTCCGAGGGAATGCCCAACAAAAAGGACAGAAACTTGTTGGATGGGTGAGCTAGAAATTTCATCCAGCCTCTGAGCATTTCCCTGGTAAATCTGGAACCCCCTTGTAGTGATAAAATATTGTTGGGCTGAAATATTACCGAGTGATGTAGAGGATTATTCGCCACATTTTACTCCACTATCACCCAAGATGAGGCGTGGATCCAGGGGATAAGCCAAATAGTTAGATGGGTGAATAGGGAGGCCATCCCATAGAGAAATATATTAGGGAGGGATAATCCTCCTCTGTCTTTGGAGCATTGGAGCTTACTCATAGCCAGTCTAGGTCGTTGGTTTGCCCATAAAAACTGGCTAGAAAGGCTGTTCCACCTTCAAATATCTGCTGCCAATAGAGGCAGTGTAGAGAATTTTTGGAAGAGAGTTCATCTGAATAGATTGAACTCTAGCCATCAGAGAAAGAGGGAGAGGGGGTCCACCTCAGCAAGTCCGAATTTATTTTGGAAAAGGTGTGGGAGTAATTCAGAGTGTATAGGACCGACAAGTTTGATGGGATTTTAACTCCAAGATATGTATTATCCCCCCGATACGGATATTTTGAGGTAAGCTCTTGGGAGAGATGGGAATGTATGAGTAAGGCTTCCGTTTTACTCGGGTTTATGGTATAGCCCGTCAGAAGTTGTAACTCTTTCAGGAGTGAAGCTAAAGTTTGTAATGATTCTTCTGGTCGGGTAATATAAAGAAGTAGGTTGTCTGCGTAATATGCTATTTTATGATATGATAAGTTGGAGACTGTATAGCTGTGAAGGTGGGGGGTTTGTCTAAACAACTGGGCTATAGGTTCTACGAAGAGGGCGAAAAGGTATGGAGATAGGGGGCAACCCTGACATGTGCCCCTGTATAAAGAGAAAAGGTCAGAGTATGACCCGTTGAGCTTCACTACTGCTTCCGAATCTGTACAAGTTCCTGTAATAGCATCTGTGAAGAGAGCAGGAAACTTAAATATCTGTAAGGCTGCCTGGAGGAACTCCCAAGAGACCATATCAAAGGCCTTTTGAGCATCAAGGCTTAGTATCAAGAGAGGGGATTGTGAGGACTGGGCATGATCTATAAGGTATAGCGTTCATTTGCTATTATCAGTTGTTTGTCTGCCTTTAATCAATCAATCAATCAAATCTTTATTTATCCAGGCGATCACCATTGAGCAAGCTAATTTACAAGGTGGACCTGGTGTTGGCAGGGAAAATTGTACAGTTACATATAAATATACATAATACAAAAGGAGCAACATGTTTACAATACTGATAGGAGCAGAGTATTTACATTCCAAGTCACATGTACAAGAAAGATATACATAACACAACCCGAACGTAATATATATATATCTACAGTTCCCACAGGAGCAGGATGTGTATGGATGTCATATATAAACCATAGAAGAAAAAAAGAAAGATTATTTATATTCCTGTCCGGCAGAATCACGTTACAGGCCTGGATGGAAATTCCTAAGCTATGGAGGTGCGCATAACAGGTGTGTTTTGTATGCAGCAGAAGGGGGATGGTGAATAAGAAGGATGCAGAGGGTGCTAAGGGCAAGTGGGGCAGAGGAGGGGGGAGTAGTAGTGGCAAGAGCTGATTTGGATAAGCAGCTGGGACTAGTGTTGAAGAAGAGAGGAACAATAGTCAAGCTGCTAGGAGCGATAGAAGCAATTACAGATTTCAGCAAACGTTTTGTCATAGAGGGTCTTAAAGAAGGCAGGACTGACAGGTGAGCTAAGTCTCAACGATCTTTGTATCCTATTCCAGAGAGTAGGCAGGGCATAGTTTATGGCGGCCCTTCCTAAGCGAGTGTTGGCCCTTGGCACATTCAAAGAAATCTGCGATTGACTTCTTAAGGCATAGTTCCTAATAGGACTAAGGGGGAGACAGTCAACAACGTATTGTGGGAGTTTGTTGGTAAGGGCTCGGAGCGTCCATAGGGCTGCATTTCTATATCACCTGTATTGAAGGGAGGGCCACCCTATGGCTGCGTATAAAGAGCAGTGATGTGTAGAGTACGGGAGGCCAGTTATAAATCTCAGTGCTCTATGATATAATACATCCAGTTTTACAAGATATGAGGCAGGGCAAAGGCCACGAATGAAGTCGGAGTAGTCAATTAATGAAATAATAAATCCTGACTGATCCGGATGTATTAAGGAAGGGAGAATGTGATCCAGTCTGTGAGCTAGGATACTTGTATAGATCTTATAATCTTGATTGAGTACCGAAATAGGGCGATATGAGTTGCAAAGATGTGGAGGCTTATGGAGTTTAAGGATCACAGAAATTGTCACCTGTCTCCATGATACTGGGAAGGAGGAGGAAGTAGTATGGGCCGTTTGTAGTGCTTTTAAAAGGGGGGTTCGCAATAAATTCCATGTGCTTTTATAAAATTCTGCCCCAAAGCCATCCGGGCCTGGTGATTTCCCATTTTTGAGGCCCTGAATAGTATTCTGGAGTTCTACCTCTGAGATCGGGGCTATTATCTGGGCTTGTTGTGGGGGTGAAAGAGCAGAAGGATGAAGCTGAGAGAGGAAGTTTGAAATTTTTTTGTGGGTCCGGCTCTGTAGGGGAAGAGTAAAGATTCTATAATACTTTCTAAAAGCGTTCAATATATGCAGTGTCAATTATTTAGTCTGTCTGGTTATGGGATCTTTGATTTTAGATATGGTACATTGTTGTATTTGATTTCAGAGATGATAAGCTAGGAGTTTGGAAGCCTGGGCCCCTCCCTCATAATAGCGTTGCCTCAGCCAGGCTAGGGCTTGCTCAGTCTTGGCCATTAATAATTGTTGAATCTTGGCCTGTGTTTGAGTTATTAAGGGGAAAAGGTCAGTGTCTCCTTGCATATGTGCCTCCTGGAGAAATCTGAGTTTCTCCTGTAGGGCTGATAGAGCTGATTCAGCCTGTTTCTTCTTATGGGAGGCGTAAGATACAATATTGCCCCTTAGTACCGCCATAAGTGTATCCCATAGAGTTTGAAGCGAAGTCTGGTAGGGATGCATTATCCCCCCAAATCTCCGGTATGCGTTTTTCTAACATATCTTTAAATTCTTTATCTCTGAACAGAGAGGGGTTGAATCGCCATTGGGTATTTATCCTGCCCTTCTGGATATTAAGTTCCAAGGTGATTGGGGCATGATCAGATAGGCATATATTAAGGATATCTGCCGACCGTACCAGATCAATGTGCTCCTTGCCTAAACAGAGGTAGTCCAATCTAGAATAATGTTTAAAAGCATTGGAATAGTAGGTAAATTTTCTGTGTGAGGGATGAAGTTGTCTCCAGACATCCACCAAACCCACATCATGGAGTAGATGCCTTAGGTGCTTTTGCCCAGAAGATTGTGGGGAAGGACGCTAAGTTGACGAATCAAGTGAAGGATTTAGCTGACAGTTTAAATCCCCTCCAGTAATTAAGATTCCCTGCTGCCTAGTCAGGATAGCATCTATCAGACACTGTATGGTTGAGGCATCTGAGTCTGAGGGGATGTAAGTACTACAGACTGTTAAAATCTGTTGATTCATTTTAACTACTGCCAATGCCAGTCTGCCCTCCTTATCGGAGTACTGGTCAAGGAGCTGAAGTTTAGAGCGTTTCGGGATCAGGATCTCTGAACCCCTCCTTCTGCCCCTCTGATAGGAGGATTCAATTAGATGCAAGAAATCAAATCTGAGCAACTTTTGGTGCTCAGAAGAGGAGAGATGGGTTTCCTGCAATAAAAGGATATCTAGATTTAGTTTTCTAAGTGCTCTGATTGTACGATCCCTCTTGATGGAGCCGGCCAGCCCGTTTACATTGTGAGATATGATTTTGAAAGGGTTCTGCATATCTAACTGTTACCTAATCTGTTTCTGGTCTTCCCCCGGTGAGCATGCCCTCTAAATAAACAACAGTTCTGACTTCCTGTCGTATAACATTGTTGATGTCTGAAATTTTTGCAGTGTTCAGGTGTACTGTGGTCTAAGATTAATAACCAAAAGGTCAGGCGTGAAACAACTAGGGCACAACCTGTATGCCAACTGGGCATACATATATAGGTATATACAATATAGGGGATAGGGATGACTATATACAATCCCCCGTTAGGGGAGTTTCTTCAACTTCCAACCATGAGTGCCCTTGGTGGGCAGACATTTGGGACTGGTCATCTGACCATCCATGTCTGGATTCCCAAACAACAAGGTGATACGGGGTCCTGGGGAAACTCCTGCCCCCAACTCCGGGAAGGGAAAGGGCTAAGTCGAGGAGAACCAATAACAGGGAGTACAAAGAAAAAAGGAGTGATGGTAGAGGAATGACATAGGAAGGGGAAAAAAGATGCAGTTCCATTATGGCTTGAGTCTCAAAGTGGTGTAGTTGAGCTCAGGCCCTCCCCCCTAATGGTGGGAAGAGAGGTGGGAGGAGAAGAGCAAAGACTGATGAGTCCACCTCCTCTTATGTGGATGGTGGTTAGTTAAGTAGGCAGGGAGATATAAAAAGGGGGTAGGTAACCCATCCTCTGTGAGGTCTCTGGAATAGAGTGAGGGAGAAACTTATAGACGTTCTGCTTTAAGTGCTCGGGGAGAATGCTCCCAGGTATATCCCCCTGCGACTCTGTCCGTCAGATCAGGAATCGGGCTCAACAAATAGTTCAGTTCTTTATATATCTTTCAGTCAATGTCCAGCATAATTAAACTGTGATCACTCAGCCACAGTCACTTAAAAAGGAGAGGTGTTTTTAATGGTAGAGAAACTTAGGGAGAGTTTTTTCTCTAGATATTGTCAGGGACACGTCCGTAGTATCTTTGCCAGACATAGTTTTAAAGTCTCTGGTAGGCACATGTGGGTGATATGGATGTGGTGTATCTCTGGGGTCACAGCTTCCTGAGAAAAGCCCTCCAGTGAGTTCGCTACCAAATCTGCTAAACTGCAGAGAGAAATAGTTCGGGAATGCAACTGAGCGCCAGCAGAGGATTGAGAGGGCCTAGGGGCCACCTCGCAGGCCCGCACCTCATTAAATGCAGGAGAGGCCATCTCTCGGAGAGGGAGAGCCCCCCCCCCCAGGGGCTGGACCCCCACCATCATCCAGCCATACTGGGCTAACGTGAAGTGAGGAGTGGGTGACGGAGCCCTATCCCGGGCCTGATATACCAACACTGTCTCTCTGTTTAGGGAATGGGGAGAGCAGGGTGCAAGCCCAACCAGCCACAAAATAGTCAAAATATTCAATCCTCAGTTTGTTATTATTAGAATTGTGGACTTAATTCTCCCATGGACCCCTTAAGTTCAAGAGTTCTCTGCTGCTGTCCGACTGCCCCGGGCCGAGAAGACCCATTACCTGCGCCCTAGCTAGCGGGCTAATGCAGTGGGACCATCAGATTTATGAAGCATAGCCCCATTTCTGGAAGGCATCTGGGTCTGGGCAGTCTGTACCGACCACTCAGAGCCTGCTAGCCCTAACTACATCCGGGG